>OY288286.1:16618026-17260526 GCA_958450335.1 Hibiscus tridactylites | reverse complement strand
TGGAAAACAGGGAAGACCCATAGAAAATGTAGGAACATCAACATCGATTTTCGAGGCTATCTTGGAGTTGGATCCTACATTACTCTTTTTGGGCACAAAAATAACACAACCAACCAAACAAATCGCCCCCGAACACAACAATCATCTTGTTTTTCGAGATATCATTAATGCATGTGATACCAAACTCCCAATAATTCTTTTTCTGGTTTGTTTCTGTTTTTGTTGTTGTTGTTGACTCTCTTGTCTTTGGTTTGAGATTTTTACAGAGATTATATACAAGGATTCCAAGTTGGTTAAGAAAATGGGCGACAAACAACCACCGAAACTAGATGATGAGCAAACGGCTGAACTACGAGAAATCTTTCGTTCTTTTGATAGGAACAACGATGGTAGCTTAACACAGCTGGAGCTCGGGTCGCTCTTGCGGTCCTTGGGGCTAAAACCGAGCCTTGAACAGGTCGAAGCCCTAATACAAAAGGCTGATACAAATAACAATGGGCTGATCGAGTTCTCGGAGTTTGTGGCTATGCTGGCTGCGGAGCTGCTGCCGGAGAAGTCACCCTACAGCGAGGAACAACTGAAGCAGCTGTTTAGGATGTTTGATAGGGATGGCAATGGTTATATCACTGCTGCTGAGTTAGCACATTCCATGGCCAAACTCGGCCTTGCATTGACTGCACAGGAGTTGACGGAGATGATTGAGGAGGCCGATACTGATGGGGATGGGAGGATCAGTTTCGAGGAGTTTTCTCACGCCATTACTTCCGCTGCTTTTGATCAATCTTGGACTTGAATTCATTCATGTCATATCACATTTTTGTTCATTTCGTTGCTATTTCTGATAACAGATGATTAGATTGCAATCGTCCAAAAAAATCCATATTTACGAAATTAGACCACAAACCAGAAGAAATAATTCTAGTTCCAATCTGAATTTTCCATTTCGAACAACAATCTAAATGCTTTACGTGGATCAAACCAGACAAATTATTGTTTCAAGCATTTTCATTTTCTGCAACTCGGAGAAGAGAATTAAGAAAACAGTAGCAGAAAAGGTTGTTTTACCGGAACAAAACTTGTTAAAAACAACATTACTAGTGTCCTTAATGCTCATAAGAAATGTTATCCGAATTTATGAACTTTGAATCAGAGTGAAAGCTGAGCATGTTATGTTGGGGCATCACATCCAAATATTAAACAACCCCTCCCCGACATAAAAAAAATGATTGTTTTCACATTTTGTAGAGTAAGTTTGTTTTGGATGTTGTGCTCTAAATTCCATGGCTTAACTCTGATTTCCCACATCTCAGTAAGAATGATGACCATAATTTATTCAAGGACATTTGGAAATGATTTTCCACATCTTCATGTTGCTATTTCTACAATCATCCGTTCAGCGACGGATGAACATACTAAGTGGAAGGAATTAGATTATTTTTTTTATTAAATAGGAGGTATTATATTCTTATATTCAGATTCGAACATATACAAAATGAAGCTATATGACCAACCTTAGTCACTATGTCAATTAGTGGATCTCAATTATACTAAAGGTAAACTACACAAAATGCCATTAAACTTTAACATGTATATCTAAAATACCATCGAACTATAAACCAAAACGGTGCCGTTTTGATAGAGGAAAAATTAAAAAAACTTTAAACTCAACTCCAACCAAGGACCTCAAGGAAGGAATGAGCACCTAACCACCAAGCCAACTTAGAATCTTATTATATTTTTAAAGCAAATAATATATATATATATATAATTGAAGTTGAACTTAATTTTATTTATATGAGGATATAATTTTATTATATTTATATATTTTTTTAATTTATATATCATGTTTATAAATATTATTTTAATAATATATAACTGAAACCTAAATCTTAAATCCATAACCTTAAGTCTCAAACCTAAATATTTGGGACAAAGGGTTTGGGGTTTGTGTTTAATTATATTGTAAACAATATTTTAGTTTAGAGTTTAAAATTTAAAATTTAGGGTTTGAGGTTTGTAACATGTATAACTAAACCTTAAACTTCAAATAATATTTTAGTTTAGGGTTTGATTATGTATTATAAATAATATTGTTGTTTAGGGTGTGTGGTTTAAGGCGTAGGGTTTAGATATATATTATAAATAATATTTTAGTTCAAGGTGTGTGGTTTAAGGTTTATGGTTTATAATTTAGTTATATACTATAAATAATATTTTAGTTTAGGGTGTGTGGTTTAAGATTTAGAGATTATAATTTAGTTATATAGTATAAATACTATTTTAGTTTAGGGTTTTAAATTTATAGCTTAGGGTTTAGTTATATATTATAAAAATAATATTTATAAATATTACATATGAATTATAAAAAAATATATAAAATTTATAAAATTATATCAGATAAATAAAATTAAGTTCAACTTGTTATGAATAT
Source organism: Hibiscus tridactylites (assembly GCA_958450335.1). Taxonomy (NCBI): domain Eukaryota; kingdom Viridiplantae; phylum Streptophyta; class Magnoliopsida; order Malvales; family Malvaceae; genus Hibiscus; species Hibiscus tridactylites. The sequence goes on along the minus strand of OY288286.1, from coordinate 17,258,095 downwards.
TTATCTATGTGGATGTCTATCATGATTAGAACTTTATCTAAGGAGTTTGATTTATTTATTATTAGGAATATTATCTCTATTATTTAGAGTTTAATGTGTTATGTACTTCTTATGCCTATAAATAGATGATTCATTGAAGGCATTGTACACGATTCTATATTTTGAGAATAATACAATCTCCCTCTTTCTCTTTTCTCTTTGTTCTTCTTGTTCTTATTCTTGTTCTTCTTTATTTTATTCACAACACGTTATCAGCACGAGTTTGCTCGAAGAATTTTGACGAAACCAAAAACCAAATTAATCTTCAGTCGGACGTGTCGATGGTCTTACTCCAAAAATGTTGCTAATATGTTGCGGCAATCGAAAATCCCAATCATCAAGATTCTTGATCAAAGAATACTAATTCTGCATACGGAGATAAAGTTCCCTAATGACATTCAGGTAAAACTATTAATGTTTTCAACTTTAGTTACATAATCAAGTTTATGTATTTGACTTGAATTGAATTTCTTAAAAAAACTTTTTAATGCGATCTATTGAATTTTTATCAAATTTAATTTGATTTGAATTGTATTCCGTTAAACATCCCGATTTGATAAATAATTATCATTATTGTTTGAATTTTTCTAGTTGAAGTCTTTTTAATCTAATTGATATTTTATGCTTATTTCATGGATTTTTCATTTGATCGAATAATATAATCAAAAGAATAGAAATTGTCTTTATCTATGATTAAAGGATGTGATTATGTATTATATTTATTAATTTTCATATCAATAAGTTTCTAAAGAATAGAAATTGTCTTAGTTTATATTATTCTATTGATGATTGATGTTTTTAACCGCGTTTTGAGTTTTACATGATATCTTTAAATGGCTTGGAAAGAGATATGACATAAAGAGATTATGAGAAGCTGTCTTGGTTATTTGCTACGTCTCAATTGTCCTCAAGAGGAAAATCAATATCGGTAAATTCTGATTTTATTTTATTTTCCTTTAAATTATAATTTTAATGTGTGATAAATCATGGTGAATTTTAATCTATAAAAAGATTATTATAAAGTCTATATTTGCTCGAAAGCAATATTTATTCTTTGTCGAAAAACTCGACCATAGACTTCTCCCAATTTCAAGTTACGAAAATTCATCTTGGTCCAAAAAGTTTTATGGGAGACATTCCCTGAAGTGAATGCAAAGCATGATGTTTATTCCATGCGATTATCAATGATGGGGCATTCTCTGAAGTGAATGCAAGCATGATGTTTATTCCATGCGATTATCAATGATGGGGGCATTCCCTGAAGTGAATGCAAGCATGATGTTTATTCCATACGATTATTGGAACTGTTTCATTTCCTGAAGTGAATGCAAATATGGTAAATCATTATTCAATTAGAGACATAATTTCGATATAATCCAAGTATATTGGCTGGACATCCCGTTCTGCGAGGCTACTGGTCTCAAAGGAGGTTTTTAAAGGACCTTGTGGACAGGTTTAACAATGCTGCGTACGAGGATTAAATCTTTGTTCTTTGTAATAAGGATATGTGAAAAAGGTTTCAAAGGCCCACTGGCTCTACTCCATTCCCTGAAGTGAATGTGAGATTATATTATGGAAGGAATAAAAAACCACATTAAAAGTTGTGGTCGTGGTCGAGGCTATGAATATACACATGAAAAATATAAGGATGACAAGAGTGATAAAGATCATTCTAAGGAAGTGAAATCCTTTTACCAATGTGATGTTATAAACCATTGGTTTCGTACTTGTCAAACGCCAAAGTATTATGGACTTTATCCATAATCATGAATGATAAATGAAAAAAAATATAAACAAAATTTGTTTATGGCGAAAATAATTATGACGTTATTGGTCCAACTCAATTGGATATTGTTAATTTTCTCATAACCCTTGAAGGGAATAATTTACCATTTATTTTATTTCCTTTATAACCTCTAACAGGAATAATTGATTTTTTTATTTTATTTTTTATGTTAATTCGTTTTATTTATTATTTATTTATGTTAGTTTGATTTATGTTTATTTATTTCACATATTATTTATTTACGATTTATGTTAATTTATTATTTGAAGAATATGATTACTTTCGGAATAAAATATACAATGAATTGTGGCTATTTATGCCTAGAATTGTGGCTATTTATGCCTAGCAGATAATGCAAGTACTCATATTGTACTTAAGCATAAGAAATATTTTTCCCATTTAAATTCAAGGGGAAATATGAGTAATATTTCTCAAAGTACTAAAATATCAATGCTTCGGAAGAGCACTTGAAAGTTTATCTCTGATAGATAATCGACTTGATATGATGTGCTATATTTTATATTTTTCATTCCTCGAAGTGAATGATACAAAGTACATATTTTCATTACCCGAAGTAAATGAAACAAAGCACATTTTGAAAGGTGCATAATTATGCATTTTTCGATTAAAATTCAAGGGAATAATGTGAGTACTATATCAGGAAGTACTAATATCACAAAAGGCTCTAGTTGAGCAAATATGTTATTGTCAAATGGAGCTTTATTCCATATTCACAATGCGTTATACTCGTCAAAGTCATATAGAGACTTATTTAATTTTAAATATATTCACGGTAATGGGTATCATATTGAGACCATTAATCAATAGGATGTTGACTATCTCAATATTATGAGTATAAATCAAGGTAATAATAAAAACTTGAAAAAGTTATATGTACTGTCATACATAGTGTACTACAATAGAATTAGTACAAATTGAAGCTCATGCTATTGTGAATCAGAAGTTTACTGATAACTTTATTATTTGACAATGACCGGTTAGACCATCCTAGTTCAATTATGATGCGAAAATTTGTTGACACTTTCATGTGGTAATTTATTGAAGAGTTGAAATTTTCTTCAAAGTAATGTTTTCATGTGATACTTGCTATCAAAGCAAACCGATTATTCAATCATCATCAACTATGATAGATTGTGAATCTATTAATTTTTTTCTGGAACGGATACAAAGGTGATATATGTGGGCCCATACACCTTTCTTATAGTCCATCTAGATATTTTATGATTTTGATCGATGCATCGAATAGATGGTCATATGTATCCTTGTTATCAACCTGTAATTTGGTGTTTGCGAGGCTACTTGCTCAGTTGATAAAATTATGAGCACATTTTCCAGATTACCTTATAAAGACAATCGGTCTTGATAATGCTGGTGACATGTCATTTTACATGTAGTATCACTAATTCGCATCAAGCCAACAAATTGTTATAAGTTCTCCCCATTACAAATGATTTTTTGGTCAAAACCAAATATTTCTCATCTTAGATTTTTTTTCTTGTGTGCGGTATATGTTCTGATTCCTCTACCACAACGCACAAAGATGAGTTCTCAAAGGAGGTTGAGAATATATGTAGATTCAAATTTCCCTTGATAATTACATATCTTGAGCTTCTGATAGGGAATTTATTTACGGCTCGATTTACTACTATCATTTTAATGAGTCGATTTTCCCAACATTAGGGGGAGAAAATAAAATAGCTGGGAAAAGAAATAAATTGGAATAAATTATCATTGTCTTAGTTTGATCCACGTACTCAACAATGTGAACTATAAGTTCAAAGGATAATTCATTTAGCAAATCAATTGTCAGATGATTTTGCTGACCCTAATAGAGTGACTAAGTCACATATACCAGCTATGAATGCTCTGTTTAAATTTGATGTCCCGGAAGGACAAACTCTAGTTGCTAATGAGTCTAACTCACGCCTGTAGCGTGGTAGACAAGTAGGTTCCAAAGATAAAAAATCCTCGAAAAAAAGGAAGGGGGCTATAATTATGATGGTCTGATCGAGGAATTAATGAATTATGAAAATCTCAAGAAGAGATTAAAAGCTCTCCAATAGAGGCCTTAACATGACTCAGGTACCTGATAATAAAGAGATCTCAATAGATTATGTCATGTCTGGTAATAAATGGAACTGAAATCAAATCGACGTCGATAATACATTTGTATGCAATGTAGCACTAGAGATTTTATTTGATGATGTGGATCATGAATCATTGTCAATTGGACAATGTAAACAAAGAAATGATTGGCCAATATGAAAAGAGGCAATTGAGGCGAAACTAATATCTCTTTAGAAAAGAGAAGTATTTGGGCCTATAGCCCGTATATTGAAATGTGTAAAGCTCGTGGTTATTAATGAGCCTTTGTGAGAAAGAGAAATCAAAAGGAGAAATCATAAGATATAAGTTTGTTTGGTTGCACAAAGATTCTCACAAAGACATGAAAATCGATTATGAGAAAAATATATTTCTCGGTGGTGGATGCAGTTACTTTTAGATAGTCTGACAATAAATGAAATAACTTAGTTTCCGCCTAATGGATGTTGTTACATCTTATTTGTATGAGCCTCTTGATAACAACATTTACATGAAGCTTCTAGAAGGATTTAGACTGCCATAAGCAGTTAATTCAAGTTCTCGAGAACATTATTCAATTATATTAAATATATCTTTTTATGGATTAAAATATTTTGGGTGCATTTGGTATAATCGCCTCATTGAATACTTATTAGCGGAAGGCTATAAGAATGATTTAATTTTCAGAGCATTTTATTAAGAGGTTTAGCTCTGGATTTGTCTTTATTTTATTATGTATGTTGGCGATTCATTGAGACCCATGAAGATATCTCCTTAATAATGGAATCCTTGTGCAACAATCAGCAAACACAGAAAAATGTTTAAAGAGACTTTACATGCATAATGCATATTTGTTGACAACTATTTGGTTGCTAGGTCTCTTAATGTAAACAAAAATCCACTCCGCCCTTGAGAAAAAGATGATGATATTCTTGGTCTAAAAGCACCATATATACATTAATTGATCTGGAAGCATCGTATCTTGGTTGGTCCAGAAATACTATCTAAGTGCTACGAGACCATTGCCTTTAAATAATTGCTATGCATGAGGCAAAGCCGAAATATGTGTTTGGCTAAACATATCCAGAAGATATGTGAATTGCTTTCACAAGATAAGATGCAAGCTATTTTATGTAGAGATAATGCAGAATTTATATCTCAAGGTGGATACATCAAATGTGATAAAACGAAACATATCTCTTTAAAGTTTCGTCCCTCATGATCTTCAGAAGAATGTATTTGATGGATCATTTCAAGCAATAATTTGGAAGATTTATCCACTAGTGCATACTCTATTTTCAACATTTGAAGATTATATTCAAGATTGAATTATGAAGATTCAAAGATCTTATGTGATATTTTTATGAGGGGGAGTAAATACGCGTTGTACTCTTTTTCTCTTAACCGAGGTTTTGTCCCAATGGGTTTTCCTGGTAAGGTTTTTAATGAGGCAACATGTTATGCGTACTAAAGATATGTGTACTCTTTTTCCTTCACTAATGAATTTTTTTCCCACTGGGTTTTTATCTTAGTAAGGTTTTAACGAGACACATTATCTTCATAGACATCCAAGGGGGAGTGTTATGAATATTTATCTATGTGGATGTCTATCATGATTAGAACTTTATCTAAGGAGTTTGATTTATTTATTATTAGGAATATTATCTCTATTATTTAGAGTTTAATGTGTTATGTACTTCTTATGCCTATAAATAGATGATTCATTGAAGGCATTGTACACAATTCTATATTTTGAGAATAATACAATCTCCCTCTTTCTCTCATCTCTTTGTTCTTCTTGTTCTTATTCTTGTTCTTCTTTATTTTATTCACAACACAACTTTAGTTATATATATTATTAGCGTAAAAATATAAATAAGATTTTAAGTTTGATTGGTGGTTATGTGCTAACTTTCTATCCTTGAGGTCCTTCGTTCAAGTCTCTTTGAGTGCAATGTTCTTTTTTTTACTCTATCAAAACAACTTCGTTTAAGGTAATCTTATGCATCTAAACAACTATTTCAAAACGACGTTGTATTAATTTGGATCCGAATTTGATTTTTAAAAACTCGTTTTTATTTGAAAAATGGGAGTTGCCACCGGTCACATGGATAAGGTAGATCAGAAACCAAATGAAAACCAGAGAAAAATAGGGTTTGGAAGTCGGATATGAGTGGGGAAGGTTTCGCAGCCCACCATGCCCAAAGTCGGTACCTTAGTTAATTACCATTTGCCTTAATGTCGGAATTTGAGAGTTCGAGTACATTTAAATTAAAATTATTTTATAAATATGAGTTTATTTTAAGGGCCCCACTACTCAAGGAATAAACAATGATCACCACCAACGCTTTTGGTACTAACCGAGTTTACCCTCTCATAATGGAACATCGTATTAGCAGTTTATATATATGTATGCAATATGAACATAATAAACAAGCATGGAAAATATATCAATGGCATAAAATAAAATCATAAATGTGATTAATTAATTAATTAATTAATTAATTACTCGTACCATAAATAATGCGGATCATAGTCTAGGCAGGTCACTGTAAGGTCGTAGAGAAACATTATACCGATTAATTAGCCTAAATTACTCGTACCGTATATAATGCGGATCATACCCCAGGGCGGGTCCCCGCAAGGCCGTAGAGAAAATACATCAATTAATTAAACATACCGAATATAAAAATTAAATAACAACAATAAAGACAACAACAATAAAGGCATAATAGAAATAAATTAAAAAATAATACTGAAATTGAATAAATGAAAACATATTGCAAAAAGTGACCAAATTGGAAGAAATATAAAATGCAAAAAAAAAAAACAAATGCAATATCCTGGACCAAATTGAAAACACAATAAACTGAAGGGGTAAAATAAAAAAGATACCCTAAACCCGCTTGGAAGGGCGTGGGTCTCGCAACCTGACCCGTTAAAAAGGCAAGAATTTAAATATTTTAATTTTCAGCCAAAATTTTGACCCTTTTCTAAAAGGCATTTCTCTATATCCTAAATTATCCTCTGCTTTCTCTCTTCAAGTAACACTAAAATCACCCATTTTTTTCCTTATTTCAAATTAAAAGCCCCAAAAAATTCAAGAACATCACTTGTGTTCTTGATGATCATCATGAACGAATGAACAAATGCCTAGAAACTAAAATCCAACGAGAGTTCAGCCGTGTCAGACATCGCAAGTCGGCACTAAGAACCCAAAAATACGTCCGATCAACTTCTTCTTCTTCTCCTTAAACTGAAATCTAACCTCGATTTTAAAAAACAAACCAAAACCCCTTTTATCCACATAAACAGAACCAAAAAAGCCATTTTTTCTTTAAACGAAATTCCTTTTCTTTTTGAAAGCTAAACAAAAACCCCTTCATCCTCTAAAATGGTTCACTTTGCATGGTCCCTCCCCAAAGGGAATCATAGAGCTTATCACCGGAGGGACCTTTCCTTCATTCGGGAAAATTGCTTATACGGGAGGTCAAAAAAATTCCTTAGACGGAAGGAAGTTAAAACGGCGGAAAGATAACACACTCAAAACCTAACCTTAATGCTTATGTCATTCAGAGAGAAAAAAAACCCACCTCTTGAATGGTGTATGTGCTTACAGCTGTTTTGTGTTCTTTTCTTATACATTCGGTATATTACATGTTGTGTAAAAGAAAAAATCCTAGAAAATCAACATTCGTTGCTTGCTAAAAACACCTTGATGTTCTCATTTTTTTCTTGTCTATTTGTGTGACATAGTTGCTGCAGAGGAAGAGGGAACCAGAGAGAGGGAGAGTCTCGGATCCGACATGGTAACTCCTAGTACGAGGCGAGATCAAGAGTCATGACCATTAGCAGAGCCAAGATCTAAGGGTAGAGATAACCCAACTCTTGGACGGATCATATCATTGAATGAAAGACGACGTGGTAAACACCTGGTGGCTAAAATGGGTGTGCATCATATGCGGGAGCCAAAGTGCCTGGAACGTGCATTGCACGTGTGTATGAAGGGAGGTGATGTGGTGTTCTCGCACTAATATTGACCGTTAGATCATACCAGATCTTATAGTGGTATTTCAATTGTGCTAAAGATAGAATAAATTAGAACTTGTTGTTAGGTTATATATTTGGGTCAGTCATATCGGGCTTGATGCATATTGGACCTTTTAAATGTAGATAAACCTTTGGTGGACTGTTTAATAGACTTTTATTTATGTATTATGTACATTATATATACTACACTATTTGCTAGTGATAATGACAAAGGGTATTAATTATAAATAATAAAAATAAAAAGGAAATACAATAAAATAAAAACTAAAGGCAGATAAAACACGTGACTATAACTGCCCCTCTTTGCATATACTGCCAAAACAAAAATAGGGCAAAGAACAAAAGAAACTGCCCCTCTTTCGTGCTCGAGGAGAACAAATCAAAACTTCACTCCTTCAAACCTGAGGTAGCGCTAACCTTTCGTACTCGAGGCCACCGAGATGAAAACTAACATGCTCCTTCATACCCGGAGAGAACAATTCGAAACTTCACTCCTTCAAACATGATGTAGTGAGATAAGCAAACTCTGACACTTTGTACTTGAGGACACCGAATTGAAAACTAACTTTCTCCTTTGTACCCGAGGAGAACAAGTCAAACTTCACTCTTCAAACCCGAGGTAGCGCTATAAGCAAACTCTGACCTTTCGTACCCGAGGACACTAAGTTGAAAGCTGACATGTTTCTTCATACCCGAGGAGAAAAAATCGAAACTGTACTCCTTCCAATCTAAGGTAGTGTGATAAGCAAACTTTAAACCTTCATACTCGAGGACACCGAATTGAAAATTTACTTGCTACTTCGTACCCGAAGAGAACAAGTCGGGAGTTGAAAACTGATCTTCTATTTTCAAATTCTTGTCAAAATTAACAAATGCTATGATTAGAATGAGTTAATATCCTCTAAAAATTCCTAGATCATGAATGCATGATATAATTTAATAAGTTGTGGGTTTAGTTCCATGGGAATCATTAGTACATCTTCTGGAGGTACATGTATAGTTTCCCATCTTTCTTCAAATTTGTTTTGAAACTACATTTTGCTTTTTCTAGGTTCTGCAATTAAATTCTTTCCCCCACTCATCCGAGTTGAACTATGGTCTTCTTTGCAATTAGATTCAGATTGTTCCAAGCATTTTCATTTTCTGCAATCGAGCCAGAATTATTGATTTTAAACCATATCAGACAATCGATTCAAATCCAAATAACAGACGTGTAAAAGCCTAAAAAGTGCGCCCAAATTGTAAACCTTAGATTCGCAAAATTTCTAATTTAAAACCCTACTTTTAAAATCTCCAATTCTTAAAACCCTAATAATTTGGGAATTTAATTCAAAAACCCTAATTGAGTTTGAAGGTTAAATTAAGAAAATTCATATTTATAAGGCTTAATATAGAAATTAGGGGGTCAATTTTTAAATCATGAAATACTTAAGTGCTAGTTTACAAACCCTCATGCAGTTCAATGGCTTCCTTTGTGAATTACCCATTAAATTGGGCATATAAACCCTTTATCAGCCCCAAAACGTGCATTTGGCAGCCGCACATCCCCTATCACCCCTCGACATGTATAATCATCTCTTTTTTATGTTTTTATTTCGATCAAACCTTGGTGAGTCTCTAGCATCGCTCAACTATAACCATTATTGTCATCTTCTTCCTCACTTAAGCACACACCTCCATTGGTGTTTTATTGAAAGCTTGAGTTTTCTTCAAGATATTAATATCGAAAAGTTGCCACCGATTGGGTAAGCTATAATCTTCAATCAAATGTTGAATTCCATAGACAATTCAAGCTTAATCATAAGTTAGGGTTTGTCTATCCATGGTTAATTTGATAGCTAATAGCTATACCGAGTTTAGATTATGGTTTTGACATTGTTATATTGATTACGATATCATAGAATTATTCTTAACATGCTCCTATTGATTTCCTAGCTCAAGAGATTGACAAAGAGCATCCATCATCCTCACCGAAAGCTAGGAACAAAGGAGTTGTTATCCGAGAGCCGTAAAAGCATCAGATTGTCAAGGTAAGTGTAGTCAGAGTCTCAGGATTAGGCGAGGAGCCTTCTCGAATTCTTTATTGTAGATTTCAATCAAATAGCTAACATCTCTCTTAAGGATATTGCATCGGATTGTTAAACGGACCTATCGGTAAGCATCAGTAAGTTGATTGTGAATATCGGACATTGATATTGATATTTTTATCGTACATTGATATAAACATAATTATTGTTATTGAAACATTCTAAATGAAGCATCGGACATTCATATTGACATTGCAATCAAGAAACATTGTCATAGTTATTGTTAAGGTCATGAAACATTGATATCAAAACATGGTTTACTAATAATAACATTTAAGACATTAGTTATTGGAATCATCATTGAATATGGATATTGTCATTGAAACCTTGGATTCGGACGGACATTGGATACAATTGGCATGCCATAGAATTCATGAGCTCGGTGTACGGGTGGACTACGATCCTAAGGCTACGACCTATATTGATTTGGCGAGGCGGAGGGATGTGTATTGTACTTGGTCATTGGCGAGGCAGAGAGACTAGACCATTCATTGATTTGGCGAGGCGTAGGAATTCGTGTATCCACTATCTCGATTCAATCCAAGGGAAAATAACTAATATGATATGTTGATCATTGAGTATTGAAGCATAATATCGATGTTAATGAGCTTGAGAATATGTATATGCATCACTTTTTTATATTTACATCGTATATGACTACCTTACTAGGTAAAATATGCCTAACGTGTCTTATTTTATGCATTTCAGGTTAAGGAAACGACTGTTGCGGAAGATTAAAAAAGTCGAGGCAAGACAAGTCACTACAAGCCTAAAGTAATGTATTTTGCTCTTATAAACTCCTAGGAAGGTGGCAAAGTAGTTGAACTAGTCTTTTGTGCTTGTTTTGGTATGTTTATAAGGTGTAAGGGTTGAAATGTTGTTAAAAGCCTAAAAATGACTTTTGGTGATGTTAAAATTGGCAAAATGGCATATATGGCTCACATAGGTGAAAACCTAGTAAACGTATTCGAATGATCAAGAAATTTGGCATGCCAATAGTTTATAGCATTTAAATGTTGTGTATAAAATTTTATTGCATTTGAACCCCGTCAGATAGGTCAATTCGATTAAAAACTAGTAAAATTATGTCATTACAGGTCAGACCGTATCGATACGGGGTGATGGTGTATCGCTACAGTTAAACATAAATAGACCTAAGAAACGGGGCATATCAATACGATTTAGAGACGTTTCGATACGATTTTCTACTGTCAAAGCTTGTTTCGATACGTGCCTAACCTGTATCGAAATGAGTCAATAGTCAAGGTCAACTCGTACCGAAATATGGCTTACCTGTTTTGATACATGGTAGGGGCAGAAACAACCTAGGTTAAATTATCGTACACCCATTTCAAAATGGCATCAGAGTTTTTCGATACAAGGTTAGTTATGTTAGTTAAAAGACATAGATTGAAGGTTTACATTGTTCACATATTGATCCCCAAATTTTGGGTGGCTTAATTGAATGGTTAAATGAACTCCGAATAACATGAAAATTTACAGGATTGCTGTTGTTGTATTGAATTTTATTGTGGTATAATCTTTTGCAGAAAAAGACCTCTAGATTATCAGATTTATAGTTTAGTCCCTAATACTCGTAATAGTTTAAGAGTTGGCCCTAAATGATTAATTATTGATTCATGATGGAAAAATTGGACTAAGACTTATACGTGGTAATGTTTTATAAGTATAACATTGTTCATATATTGTTTATTGATTGAAAATTTATTGCACCGATCATCGTATCGCTTACCGGTGGCACCTTCCAACCCGGTTCTCGACCAAGCCAGATAGGGTGTGTTATATTTGTGGTATCAGAGCTAGAGTTTAGTCGATTCTAGGACTAAACCAAAGCTTATTGTATTATTTTTGTGTTACTTTGCCACCTAGGAGTTATATATTGCGTATATTGTGACTTGTCGACTAATTCGATCTTTTTGTAATATAGATATGTCTCAAACTAATAAAGCTTACATTGACGAGCTTGTCACTGGCTCCTCGACTCATGGCGAGGAGATTAGAGGAGGAGACCCTCTGAATCCTCAGAACCCTCCTATTCAGAATGCTGAGCCTGGAGCACTTACTGCTCAGGCTGAATGTTATAAGAACATGGCTGATATGTTCAAGCAGTTTATGACTGCAATGAGGGTTGAGCATGTTGCATAATAGCACTACCCCTATTGTGTAGCCGAAGGATTTCACACGATCGATTTTACATTTTATAGTGCACTTTAATCCTATGGCTAGCCAACTATATCTGATACTTTCACATTACGTCACATAGCCAATATATAATTCTCAAGTACATTTACTTATTGTTTCCCAATGCAATTCACAAAACCGTTTCATATGCAAAACCACATTGTCAAAGGCAACAACACATTCCATTCGAGGAACAAATCTCTATGCTCAAAGACATTCATATACTTTAATAAGCATTGCATATTAATCCAAAACGATGCATTTACATTAAATAAATCAAATCATGTTTAAAACAAAAACATAAAATACACAAGCTCAAATCAAAGCCAATAACTAAAGGCGAAATGGCGAAACTTACGCTTGAGCTTAGTTAAGCTTTTTAGGCTATAATTAAACTCTCATGATCCACCGATCAAAATTTTTAAGAGTTTTAACGCATTATTTCACTCACTGATACGCTTTGCTTAGCTCGCCGATGCGAATTGAGCCTTCGCTAAGCAATGCACGCAATTAGGCAACCCCGCCTTGATCGCCCCCCATTTTAACCACATAAAACTAGAGGGAAAATGCATCATTATACATTCAACTAATAGCCCAACAACAATTCCCTGCAACCCTTACGTTAACCTTCCAAAAACTAACTAAAACTACTGAAAACAACATCAATTATCGCTCTACCAACTCCTAAACTTAAACCAACGAATATAACATTAAATCCACATTAAAACTCAACCAAAAACACCTTCCAAACATCCTTATATCTCCTGCAACTCAAAAACACCTAAAACAACCCTTAAAACTACAAAAAAAAAAACTCATCTAAAAATTAGCCAATTAAATAGTTTCGAGATTTATTCTCATTATCTCATTTCAAAATATGATTACCTTATATGTGATTACCTTATCAAAACATGAAATTACCCAATTAAAACCTCCATGTTTCCTCAACTTAAACAAATCTTTAAGCAAAACATCAAAATCACCATTTACAACTCAAAACTTGAAATCCATTGCAAAACCATGTTAATATCAATCCATTATCAACCAAATACTAGGGAATATCAATAAAGAACCTTAGTTTTGAGAGAGCAAAAAGAATTTACCTTTGAAGAAGCTCCCACCAAAATTGGCATAAGATTTTTTTTAAAATCCAACTTGTGAAATTGATGAAATCCTTAAGAAATTCTTATGAAGTTTTGTTAAAAAAAAAAGAGTGAAATCAAATGATGAATTCTCCATTGAAAATCAGCAAAGAATTGTGGAGAATCTTGTTTGAAAGTTGAAATGGAAAACGAGGAAAAATATGGAGAGAAAATGAGGAAAATCAAAATAATAGGAAAAATAATTTAGAAAACAATTAACCATCAATTCCTTACTCAACTATGGTGGTTATTTTCAGATAAAAACATTTAGAAAATATAGCTCTTTAAGGATTCTTAGTATTATCCCATTTATAAAATAGTCATTAAAAATAATTTTGCAATTTTTATAATTTGGTCACTAAAATCCAAAATCCATTTAATTACATTAAATTACCTTCCAATTAAAATTCCTCAATGTTAAATAAAATATCCAACATATTTAGAAGCCTAAATTCTTTCCCAAATAATTCCAATTCCAATTTTACTCTTGTAATTTTACCCGAAACCTAATTAATTGACTAATCCGGCTTAACCGGATCGAACCAAACCCGATCAAATCCTCTAATCACCTAGCTCTGTTTTTAGGGTGTTACAACTCTCACACTCTTAAGAAATTTCGCCCCCAAAATTTACCTGAAAGAAAGAGGTGAGGAAACTGTTTCTTCTTGTCCTCTTTTGTCTACCATGTGGCTTCTTCGACCCCTCAATGTCGCCACAATACTTTTTAAAACTAATAAATACTTTCCTTTATTAGGGATTCTCGAAAAAAAACGTACCTCGAACTTAAAGGAGTGTCACTTTCTCGTTAATCTCTAATATAAAAAATCCTTTTTAAAATCTTAAATTATAATATTTTAAAAGTAATATTCTCTTATCCGGAGTCTCGCGAAATTATATCTCGAACTTAAAGGGGTGTAAGTTTCTCGTTAAGTCTCGTATAACGAAGTTATTTTTAATATTTTTACAATAAAATTCATGCATTCGGGGATCACAATTTTTAAACTAAATTTTAATTCATAATTTTCATCGTTAAAACACTACGTAATCGGCTGGGTACCAATTTTTGGACATTGTGGTGGTGCTCACCCTTCCCCACACGTAACCGACTCCCAAACCTGTTTTTCTGGTCTCGCAGATCAATACTCGTTTTAATAAAAACGATATGACAAAAACAAGTTTTATTAAATTTACCGAGGTTTTAGGTGATCTAATCTCACCTAAATTAAAAGATTGGTGGCGACTCCAATTAAGAACCAAAATATATTTTTTTGTAATAGAACACGTGGGACCGTTATTACAGCTTTCACTCCCAACAATATCATCTCTAAGGTTTAAACCCGGATTCTCTCCTTGGAAGAGCAATGTGTCTTACCATATAGGCACATTGCTCCCCCTTGTTAGTATATTAACTTCAAAATTTCAATGATATTTATTATTAATAAAAGTCAAACTATTATTAACAAACATAAAATTTAATCTATTTTTAAAAATATTAATTTATTTATTTAAAATAAAAATAAATCAATACATCTATGGCAAAATTAATATATGATTAAATTTAAAATAAAGTTCAAATATTTAATATGTATTTATATAAAATATAAATTAAAATTTTATTTTCATAGAATTTAAAATAAATATTTTTTTATGATTTTATAATAAAAATAGTTGAAAAAAGAGTGATTCCCAAAGTTATATTCCCAGAAAAGTTGAACGTATCAATCATGAGAATCACTCTCCGGTCCACCAACTAAATTCCCTCTATAGTGATTACTTTCTACCATACCAAACTCCTTCGCAACATCTTGGAATCGGAGTTGTCACTGTCGTCATCCAGTATGAACCTAATCACTGGTTCATGACAATCTTCATCTAAAAAACAAGAAACAGATATTCATATGCAGCCCTGCACCTGCTTTGGGATATGCAAATACCAAATGTACAATTAGTGGGCGTTTGGATCGCGAAAAAAAGAATTACCAAGGGAATAAAGTTTTTCGAGAATCTCATGCCCACGTTTGGCAATACCCATCCTAATATTAGTGCTTTTTAGGGTTTATACCGGGAACCTTATTCCCTCCTTTTTCTTTAGTATTTGAATATTCCCTGCAGTTAAGACAAAAATATCCTTAATAAAATAGAAACATTTCAATCATATCATATCTTTTCTTCTTTTAGATTAAATTAAATAAGGTATAATTACATACAAATAAATAAATAGAACTAGTTATATGAATTTCCATGTAAATATTTCAAATTATATATGAGAAATTTAGTTTGTTTAAAAGCAAATACATCATAAAGGTAGTTTGGTCAAATTTGCTTTCAGACAATCTTATATTCCTCAATCTAACACTATCATCTCATATTTCTAAATTCTACCAATTAAACCAAATAAGATAACGTAACATAATTAACATTCTCAATAATCTATCAGGTAATGTCCTATTCCCACAAGTAATCTTACATTCTATGATCCAAACGCACATGAGCATCGGCCCAAGCACATACTAATGCCCGTGGCAGCCTAACACACATAGATACTAGGAAGAGAGCTAGATCATACATTTTTTGTTGAGGACCAAACTTGTTCCCACAAAGAATAGTGAAAAGACCGTGATTAGGGTTGTTCATGGTTAACTGTTATAGTATTTTGGTTAACCATAATGAGACGAACACATTAGCTTTAGACATTATCATCTAATTGCACTAAGAACAAAATCAACAGGTAACCCGTCATAGTATAATGGTTAACCATGAACACCCCTAACAGTGATAGCTCCCACATGGGAGGTCAAGTGACTTAATATCTGCAGCAGTCTATCACGCTCATTCACAAAATACATATCGATGGAAAAATTACCAACGTAAAGCAGGATAGGAGGATTACCATTTTGAAGGCAAACATGATGCGAGTTACAGTTGCACTTAATAAAAGCAACATATCAATCTCCTTTATATAAAGTGTAGACTGCAGACTATAGTTCTATAAAAAAAATTTGGAGATACACTGGTACATGCCCTAGAGTTCATGACAGACCAACGTGTAGAGTGTAGTAAAGGCATCATCTTTAAAAAGGAAACCTTAATGAAATGAAGAAAGGCCAAGTCTACTTGCAAATAATCCAAATCATCTTGCTCTAAGCTTGTATGAAGAGGCATTGCTTCTTTGCACAAAAGTTCCTCATAAGGATAGACATCCTGTTTGAGATGAGCATATCACAAGCTAGCTATAGCTCTCAAAGGGAACAGTAGAAGGTTCTTTTAGTAAGGGCAGAAAGTGTTGGAAACAAATGAAATAAGATGTGTCAGGAGATGGCTGAGAGGAAGAGTAGAGCAGAGTGAAATAGGCTAAAATTATATTTAGAATTCATGATGCCAAAAACTGTCAAAAGTCCTACTCACAAGTCACAAGTTGTGCATAGTTATGTATAAGCTTTTAAGAGTGATGATTACAAAGCCATATGCTAAGAATTATATATACCAAATAGGTATTTATATATACTAAAAATGAGAGTTATCCAAAACTATAGAGAGAGAAAACCCCGAACATACCCATTTCAAACCATATCTGACACTCGATGCAAATCCGAATAATAGATGAGAAAGAAGCAACACGGAGGAGAGAATTAACGAAACAGTAACAGAAAAAGTACTTTTACTGGAACCAAAACTTATTAATAACAATATTACTACTATCCTTTTTTCTCATAAGAATTGCTGATATCAGAAAAGATGTTGTGTTCTGTTCAGTGTTCCACAAGAAAATGTATTTGTTTTCCTACTTAATACCCCATTGTCTAAAAGTGTAATGAATACTGATCTTTAAAAGCTCAAAAGTTTCGATGCAATGCTACTCAAAAGGGAACTACATACAATCAAACTAAAAACTGACAGAGAAAAGATCACCCTGTCTTCTTGTAATCTTTTACAGCTCAACTTCTCACGGAAATCTACTTAGTTTGACGTTCAACAAACCTACTAAATTACCAATAACCAGGGCAGGGTTTGAATGCAGTTTTCGCCATAAAGTGAAGCATGAGAAATGGAAAACTGAAAGCCTTTAGGCTTCAACTATTTCAGAAAGAAAGAAAATACACCGAGTTCTCTATAGCAGTTATGTGTTGGACAGAAAAATCTAACAGTTTGTGCAAAGGTGCAACAATCTTAGCAAATTACGATATTCTGAACACAATTCTCATCTCAAAACTTAAATTCCAAGCTAAGAAAACAAGGAAATCTATACCCTGGCTTCAAGCCGTCTTCTTCTTGGATTTGAGCAGCACGAAGCCAATAAATATGCAGAGGAGAGAAAGAAGCACCACACCAGCACACACGGGGATCAGTATGGCATATTCCTGGGGTAGGAAATAGTTGTGGATGAAGTTATCACTGTCCACAAATGGCTGAAACACATGACCAAAATAATTTTTAGAGCCACAAATAAAAAACGATCAAAGTTGGTAACCAGGGGTGGGCTACTATTCAACAAATCGAAAATGAATTACTAGTATGGAATTAGATACTGACCAGGATGATGACCCAAAACGTGTAATATGTGAAAATGGATAAACTGGTAAAAGTTAACAGGAACCCAACTGCTCGATCCGCTAATTCCATCCTCTGATTAAAAAAAACCCATGATTTATGAGAATGAAATTCACTATCTATGTCTCCAGAATTCGTTACCTCCTCCGAGAATTTTCCGAATAGGATCGCAAGATAAAATCCCCATGACGATTTTAAAGTGCACAAATTATGAGGAAAATGACAGGGAAACAATATCTGTTTACCTTTGCAAGAGCAGAAATTGCTAATTTCTAGCTTGGATCACAACAGTTCCGCTGCAGACGGTGAGGAGACTGGAAATAAAGAAAGTGGGTCAATTGAGTGGGAGATGCGGAAAAATTTTATGCGATGGAAGAGAAGTTCGGGGTTCCCTATATTTCTTTGACAATCGGAGGAGTTTTTTTAATTTTTTGGCAGGTGCCCAAATTATAAGTGGGTTACTATATTTTATTCCGTAATTGTTATAGGGTTACACTGTTAAAAAAATTCTCACTTTTATTTTTTAATAAAAAAATAATATAATTTTTTTAAAAAAATTAAAAACTCTTAAAGTCTCAAATCCTTAAAACTCTAAACCTCAAAATTGACCGTTGATAGTCTCACCAAACTCCACCGTCGTTCGAGGCCACTACCAATTTCCTCCAACCATCATCCATCATCGGTAACGAGAGGCGTGCAAATCGGACATCGAACAACTAGAGTCTTTCTTGTTCGACGTCTAATTGACACCCCTCTCATCGGTTACCGACGATGGGTGGTGACCTCAGACGACGGTGATGACGGGGTCCGGCGAGGTTATCAACAACAATACTAGTATTAATTTTGGGTTTAAATATTTGAGCTTTAGAGATTTTGGGACTATTTTGTGATTTGAAAATTTTGAGATATTATTTAATTTATTTTCAGTTTATTTTTAAAAGTAAATAAAAAATAAAAGCCACGTGTCAATTTATTATTGGGTGATGGATTTTTTAATGGTGTTACCTTAAAACACTAACATAATAAAACTTTAAGCACATATTTTAACAAAAAAACATTAAGCACATATCTCAGAAAAAAGTGTATACTTTAGGCACCTATTTCTGAATATGCTGGTGCGATACAAGGACATCATCTGTTCAACTTTCTTAGTCTTTTTAAAGACGACAGACACAACATGCATTACTGGTGCTCGAACTCGGGTCCCAAGGGATGATGAACATCCACCAGGACACAAGAAATCCCCGGAGACTTTCAAATTTTGTTTAATTAAAGGAAATATATATTTTGAACTTTATTTTTTTAATATGATGATGTAATTATAAGATAGCATATATTAATTTTTTTAGCCCTTTAAATATATACTGTATACACATAATACTCAAATTTGTGTCACCTAGACTTTGGTCCTTTTTCTTTTGGCATAATCATATAATATTTCATCTATTAGTAAATTAATATGATTTAAACACTATAAAAATCTTGGCAGCTTTTTTAGTCTAACTTTATTTACTCGCAGCGTTAAATTTCAAATATTAAATATATTTTAAGAGACAATATATATCTCGTTAAGCTAAATAATAATTAATTATGTTATAAATATTTATTTATGGTGGATATTTATGTATTAAATGTGACTTTAATGTACTTTATTATTAGATTTAATGCCCATTGATATTATGGTTTTCCCTTGTGCCTATAAATATAGATATTAGAGAAAGCATTGTACACACACTACATTAAGAATAATACAAGCTTCTTTTTTTCTCTTATCTTTTTATTCTTGTTCTTCTTTATTTTATTCATAACACGTTATCAACACGAAACTCTAATCAACCGAGGTGTTTGTGGTTTGAATCCTAAAAGAGTTACTGAAAAGAATTTGATTCTAGTATGAATCAAAGATAAGTTCTTCTCGCTCAATTATATTTTAATTATCGATTATCTTTATGTCTTGATCTTTAACTTGATTTTTATTTTTTGAAAGGGTAAACTACCTGGGTGACCACCCAACTATTGGGTATGACCTGTTTTGACTATCGAACTACAAAAATTTAAAATTCGACCACCAACTATTTAATTGGACCTATTTTGACCCTCAACCGTTAAAATCTAACGAAAAGATGATATGGTTGTTAATGAAAATTTATATAACTACACATTTAGTCTCTGTTAATTAGCTATTCTATCAATTTGAGGATCTTACCGATAGTCATACAAATTTGTATGACTACGGTAAGTACATTTATACCTGAAACAGGTTAACAAGGACAATATTATTAAAGGTAGAATATAGGAGCGTGAATTAGAAAGTAATTAATTCACTTACAGCTACTTTGTTCTCCAACTTCAAATGTCTACTATCAATTCCCCAAACATTAGGAATTGCAACAAAATTCTGATCACCATTGGTTTTAGTTCTCACGTAGGATCGGAGGAATGTTGTTTCAGCAAAGATTGCTTCTGCATAAAAACCAGTTGAAATTATCTGACTAGAGTTGATTGTAAATTTATAATATGCCACAAACTTTAGTAAATAAATTCCAACTCTTACATCAATATTTCCATTTTCTATAACCACCAAGCATTTTAAGCATAACTTATCGGTGGAAAAACAGAAAGAAAAGAAGACTAAACACATCCAAACAACTTATGCAGATCAGAATACACATTAACAAATTAGTATTTCAACCTCATTAACCCTAAACCTTGGAAAAAGGGAGGGAAGGAAAGCACTCAAAAAGGGCTTAGAACTGGATTAACAAATTAGTGGACCATTTACAGCACATAATCTCTCGTGGTACATGAAATTGTAAAATTGCTTCAAACATTTCAAGTAACAAAAGGGCCTATTTACAACTGATCAATTTTGTATGCATTGATCAATTTTCTCATAGGTCAATGCTTCAACTTTTTAGGTGCAGCCACCAGCAAGCAATCATCTAGTTCCCTATCAGAATTTCAATGACTCCCAATAAAAAGAAACAAGTACCACCTAAACTAACAAATGACAAAATTCATACATTGAGGACTTTGGAATAAGGATACTTAGTTGACAGCTAAAGTAAAATATTGAAAAGCCAATTAGGAGAGTTGTTATTTGTTTTAAGTTAAAGGATAGTTGTGCAAATCAATTATGTATATTTTAAAAGGTAAACTACGGCAGAGGTCACTTACGTTTAGCGTCTGTACAAAGTTAGTCACCACTTTTGAAAAGTGCCTATTAGTAGTCCTCTACGTTTTCGATGTGTAAATATTTGGTCACTCCGACGTTAACTCCGTTAGTCCCCTAACGGATTGCTGATGTGGCGAAATTAAAATAAGGATAAATTACTGCAATAGCCATTAAAATTTATCTCATGTATATTTTTTCTCCTCAATTTAAAAAAGTAAACATTATAGTCACTAATAAAAATGTTTCTTTATAATTTCACCCTTAAATTTTTAAAAATTCATTTTTCAATCCTAAAACTTTACAATAAATTAACACAATAATATTATAAATGCTTAGATGAAAAATAGGTGCCCAAAGTATACCCTTTGAAACTTAGGTGCCCAAATTGCTCCTATTTAATAACTCAAACTTAAAAATTTAGTCCACTAACTACTAAAAAATTTGAGTTATTGGAATTTCTATTTTATAATTCAAACTTTATTTTGAATTTTTGAGTCGAGTTTATGAAATTATGAGTCGAGTATTTTCACATCAAACCAAAAAATTTAATTTTTTCGCGTCAAGTCGAGTTATTGGAATTTCTATTTTATAATTCAAACTTTAATTTGAATTTTTAAGTTGAGTTTATGAAATTATGAGTCGAGTATTTTCACATCAAACCTAAAAATTTAATTTTTTCGAGTCAAGTCGAGTTATTGGAATTTCTATTTTATAATTCAAACTTTATTTTGAATTTTTGAGTCGAGTTTATGAAATTATGAGTCGAGTATTTTCACATCAAACCTAAAAATTTAATTTTTTCGAATCAAGTCGACTTGACTGCCGCTACCCAAAAACTCGACTTGACTCGAAAAAATTAAATTTTCACTTGATAGTTCCCTACTTTCATGAAGTAAGCAAATAAGTCCCCTACTTTCATGAAGTAAGCAAATAAGTCCTACTTAATAATGGACCAAATTAAAATTGAAGCAAATTGGTAAAAAAATTTCGAGTCACTATCTAGAGGTTGACGTATAAGGATGAGTAGAATCTGATGGCCAAGCATGCACCGCAAAATCTCCAACACCGCCACCTTGACTGCCGCTACCCAAGTTGAGGTTCTGAACCGATGTTTGATTTGGAAAAACGATAGGATACGATGTCGATGTCGATGTCGAAGAAGAAGAAGAAGATTGTTCTTTAGAACCCACTGGAGTTGACAAAACCATTTGGTCGTAGGGGTTCATAGACTGCTGCTGTGTTCCACTGGTAAAATCATTGCTGGAACCAACAAAGTACTGAGAATAGTCGATATACTGGCCGGAAACTTGAGAGTGTTGAAGTTGAACCGAGTGATGAGACGGAATAGAGAAATGGGTTGTGGGTGGAGGGGGTGATATGAGTTTGACGTTTTCAGGGAAGTTGAGCTTGGCTTTGTTGCCACGGAATTGAAGGGCGGCTTCGTCGTAGGCTCTGGCGGCGGCCTCGGCGGTGTCAAATGTTCCTAACCAAACTCTAGCGGCTTTGAAGGGGTCTCTTATCTCAGCTGCCCATCGAAATTTTTTACCAATTTGCTTCAATTTTAATTTGGTCCATTATTAAGTAGGACTTATTTGCTTACTTCATGAAAGTAGTGACTCGAGTATTTTCACACTCCAATAACTCGACGACTTGAAAAAATTAATTTTTTTGGTTTGATGTGAAAATACTCGACTCATAATTTCATAAACTCGACTCAAAAATTCAAAATAAAGTTTGAATTCTAAAATAGAAATTCCAATAACTCGAATTTTTTAGTAGTTAGTGGACTAAATTTTTAAGTTTGAGTTATTAAATAGGAGCAATTTGGGCACCTAAGTTTCAAAGGGTATACTTTGGGCACTTATTTTTCATCTAAGCATTTATAATATTATTGTGTTAATTGATTGTAAATTTTTAGGATTGAAAAATGAATTTTTAAAAATTTAAGGGTGAAATTGTAAAGAAACATTTTTATTAGTGACTATAATGTTTACTTTTTTAAATTGAGGAGAAAAAATGTACATGAGATAAATTTTAATGGCTATTCCAGTAATTTATCCTTATTTTAATTTCGCCACATCAGCAATCCGTTAGGGGACTAACGGAGTTAACGTCGGAGTGACCAAGTATTTACACATCGAAAACGTAGAGGACTACTAATAGGCACTTTTCAAAAGTGGTGACTAACTCTGTACAGACGCTAAACGTAAGTGACCCCTACAATAGTTTACCCTATTTTAAAATCAAAAGTACCTCGTATGGCCAACCATCAACAACAAAAACATCCAAGGAAAATGCATGTGCTTCCTGGATGTTCAGCCCAATCTCAGCAAGCAATGATGTCAAACTGCAAATATTGCAGGGTTATGCCACATCAAGCTCAAGCAAGAGCTCATATTTAACAGCTACAAGACACTGGATGGACGTGGGGCTAATGTGCACATCACCGGCGGTGGCTGCATTACTTTTGCAGTACAACGTCCTTATCCACAATATCCACATTCACTATTGTTATAGGATCAAATTGATAGAATAGGTAACTAACAGGGATCAAATGTGAAGTTATACAAATTTTCATTAATAGCCACGTCACCCCTCCTTTAGATTTTAACGGTCATTGGTCAAAATAGGTCCAATTAAATAGTTGAGTGGTCAAATTTTAAATTTTTATAGTTCGGTTGTCAAAATAGGTCAGACCCAATAGTTAGGTGGCCACCCCGGTAGTTTACCCTTTTTGAAAAATCATTAGTTGCTCGGTGTTAGTGTAGCAAGAGAGTGTCATCAATACCAAAGATAAGTATCTATTTTAGCCAAAGAGCGGCTCAACTACCGTGGTTCTTGTTGGCGATTCTTAAAAAAAATATCAATTTGGTATTAATGGCTACAATTATCGTATATTCAAATTAGCTTGGAAAGTCTTGTATGTTCTACCTATCTATATGTCAATATAGTGGTTGGTTAATGGTTCTTATAAAGGTTAGTGCATTTTAAGCTATTGTTTGATTATTCTTTTGTTCTAATTTTTTGAATCTTTGTTACGTTTTAATATTTTTTTAAGCATCGTACCGAGAGAAAAAATTGGGTAAATTCACTTAAGCATCGTACATGGTAAACGAGTAGCCATGGGAACAAGCATACATGCCATTTTTAAGAAAATGGAGAAATAGTGCATCTTGTTCTTCACAGTATAGTAGAAGACATGACAATTTGGTAAATTCACTTATTACCTATTCGAACGCCTAAAGCATGTTCTTTAATTAGTTAATATGTTATATGTTCTGTTGGTTTAATCCAAATATATTGGCTGAACATCCTGTTCTGCAAGATTATTGGTCTCAAAGAAGGTTTCTAAAGGACCTTATAAACTGGTTTAACAATGTCGCATACGAGGATTAAATCTTTGTTCTTTGTTGGTTTGTATATATATGTTTTTAAGGATATTGATATGACTATTAAAGAGGGGAATGCATAATCTACTCAAAATAAGGCTAGATCCATGATATTTCTTCCCTGTCACCTCATGAGGGGTTGAAATCTAAATATTTAACGGTGAAAGATCCTCTTATCCTTTGGAATAATCTAAAGGAATGATATGACCACCAAAAAACTGTTATTCTTCCTAAAGCTCAATATAATTGGTTGCATCTGAGATTGTAAGATTTTAAATCAGTAAGCGAGTATAACTCTACTATGTTTCGAATTACTCACAATTGAAGTCATGTGGTCAAAATATCACTTATGAGGATATGTTAGAAAACATACTTCAGTTTTCACGCAAACAATATTGTCTTGCAGACACAATATAGTGAAAAATGTTTTAGAAAGCCCACTGGCTCCACTCCATTACCTAAAGTAAATGTGATATTATATAACGGAAGAATAAAGGCCACATTATTATGGGTACGGTCGATGTCATTGACATAGACATGATAATCATTTTAAGAATGTTTATACCCACAAGAAGTAGGGTTATAAAGATGCCAAGAGTGATAAAGATCATTATAAGAAAGTGAAATCCTTTTATTACCAATATGATGTTACAGATCATTAAGCTCATACTTGTCGTACGTTGAAACATCAACAATCACTAAATGATAAAGGAAAGAAAATAGAAGCAAATTTTATTTGCGAAAAGGATGAAGATGATATTGGTCCAACTCCTTTAGACATTGTTGATTTTTTTATAACCTTAAAGTACTAAAAATATTGATGCTCTAGAAAAGTAATAAGTTCTTGAAAGAAAGAACATTATGAAAATTGCATAATTGTGAATATTGTAATAATTACCGTTAATGGTAATAATATTGTCACCATCAGAAGTGGAGATTTTAAGAGAGCAATAAGAGTTTTCAAACTAATCCTTTGGGACTTGTGGATAACATATGTAATCCATTGGCATATGAAATAAGCCAATGTGGGTATAAATTCTAGTAGCAAAAAAGTCAGTTAAAAGCTCTAAAAGAGCTATATATTGCTACTAAAAGAATAATTTTCATTGAAAGCTCTAGAAGAGATAAATATATTCCTATTCAAAGGAACAACTTTTGATGGACAATGTATTATCAAGTTTCAAGGAAACTTGTATTTCATAATTTGTACAAGACATGTACGAGTGAGACCGAATCACATGTTATGGTAAACCACAAGTTTACAAATTCAGAAATATATATTCATATAGTTGGCATGATCAGTTAGACCATCTTGAACAATAATGATGTGAAAATTACTAAAATTTATATGCACATTTATTAAAAGAACCTGAAGTTCTTTTGGTGCTTGTTCTCAAAGGAATTAATTAAATTTCACTTACTAAAAGAACATGAAGCTCTTGTGTTGTTTGTTCTCAAAGGATTTAGTTGATCTCACTTACCAAAATAACTTGAAGTTTTTTACTAAAGTTGAGACTGAATATCTTGCATATCTGAATGAAAAATGGGCCCATTTATCCACAAATGGAGACTTTTTTTTACATGATTTTAGCATATGCATCTACATTATTTTTATTGACTTACAACCAGAAGTTTGTGAGATTGATTATAAAAATATTCAGATTATGCAATTAGACTATTCGTCTTACAAAAACTAGTGAGTTTTATATTTTAGGCTATATTAGCTGAAATAACTGTTACAAAGCCTATTGATTATGAAAAATATGGTTTAGCAAAATTTTAATTGGATGTCTCATATTTAATAGCTAATGTAACACCCCCTTCCCAGTCTGGTCGAGAACCGGGTCAGAAGGTGATACCGATGAACAATACAATAAAATTTCATTTTTATACTCAACATTTAAAAAAATAATATACAATAACGAATTACCACAATGCATCTTAGTCCAGTTAATCCTTATGAAGCAATAATTAATCATTTAGGACTAATTCTAAACTATTACAAGTTTTAGGAACCAAACTGTAAATTCGATAAATCGGAGGTCCTTCAATGCAATTGAATATACTAAAATGAAATTCAAAACATTATTAACAGGACTGTAAAGTTTCATAAAATTTGGAGTTCATTTACCCATTCAATTTAATCATTCAAGGTTCAATGACCAAATTGTGAATATTGCAAACCTTCTGTTTCAGTCTTCTTAACGAACTTACCTAACCTTGTATCAAAACACCTTAAGGCTGTTTCGAAACAGGTGTACGATGGTGAACCTAAGTTGACTTCATCCTTTAAACCGTATCAATATAGGCAAACCATGTATCGGTATGGGTTGACTCCCTTTGACCTTTACTTTGACCCGTTTCGGTACACTAAAGACTCATACCGAAACAATGATTTCCAGTAGCAAAATGTTCCGATACGACCTCAAACCGTATCAAAACGCTATGTTCCTAAGGTCCAATTAAGCTTAACCGTTTCGATACGCCATTACCCGTATCGATACAGCCTGGCCTGTAATGACAGATTTTTGCTTGCATTTATTCGAATTGACCTACCAAACGATGTTCAAAGACAATGAAATTTTACAAACAACATTTCAATGCTATAAACTGCTGGCATGCCAAATTTCATCCTCATTCGAATACGTTTACTAGGTTTTGACCTTTATAGGCCAAATATGCCACTTTTAATCATTTTTAGCCAAACCAAAAGTCAATTTAGGGCCTTTAACGATATTATAACTTACATTACACACATATCAAAATAGGCACAAAAGACCAGTTTAACTACTTTGCCACCTTCTTAGGAGTTCGTAAGGTCAAAATACATTACTTTAGGCTTGTAGTGACTTGTCTCTCCTCGACTATCCGATCTTCAAACGCAGTGGCCTTTTAACCTGAAATGCATAAGATGAGACACGTTAGGCATACATCGCCTAGTGAGGTAGTCATATACAACATGAACATCAATGTATGAAGTATATATTTATATGTGATCTCATGCTCATCAATGTCAATATTTATGCATCCAAATCCAATGTTTAACATAGTAATTTCATCATTAACCTTTGGATTGAATCAAGATAGTGGATACGCGAATTCCAACGCCTCGCCAAATCAATGAATGGTCTAATCCCCCCGCCTCGCCAATATGTCCAATATCAATACACATCACTCCGTGTCGCCAAATCAATATAGACCGTAGCCTTATGACCATAGTCCACCCGTACACTGAGCTCATAAATTATATGGCTTGTCAATTGTATTCATTGTCCATTCGAATCCAAGGTTTCAATGTCCATATCCATATTCAATGTTCAATGAGAATTTCAATGACCAATGACTTCAATATTTTCAATAGCAAACGTGTTTCATTAACAATATGCCATGTTTCAATGTCAATGTCAATATCAATATCCGATGATTTCTTTACACTATTTCAATAACACTAACCATATCGATGACAATGCATGATAGTGATGCCAATAACTCTGTCCGATATTCAATAACAACTTACCGATACTTACCAATGAATCCAATTAACAATCCAATACGACTTCTTCAATGATATTGATAGCGATATGATCAAAAACATAAATAAAAGATTCGGGAAGGCTACTCGCCTAATCCCGAGACTCATACTACACTCATCTTAAAATCTGATGCTCTTATGGATCTCGAATAACAACGCCCTTGCTTCTAGCTTTTGATGGAGATGGTGAATCCTCTCTCTCCACTTCTTGAGCTAGAAAATCAATAGGGAAGTTGTTAGGGTCGATAATACAATATCAGGATCAATAAAATGACATCAAAATCGATGTCCAAGCTCAACACAATTATTAGTCAAGAATTTCCATAGATGGCCAAAACCTAACTTAAGATTAATCTCAAAATACTATGGATTTCCATTATTAGTTTGAGGGGAAAAGCTTACCCGGCCACTAGAAACGATTTGATAGCAATTAAACGAAGGAAAAAATAAAGCTTAAAGCTAGCTTCAATGGAGGTGCTTGCTTAGGTAGGAGATGAAGATGATGAATAGTTTTGGAGAGGTGGTTGCTTGCTATGTTTTGGGTAGCTTTTCAATTCAATATTTCCTTTCCTTTATCAACAATAGCCGAATTGGCTTTCCTTCAAATGAAGGAATTGTATCTCAACATCCTATGTGGATATTAACTAAGCTTAGGGAGGGTAAATTTCAAGATTAGTCCTCCAACCCTTTTAAACCTTATATTATTGCTTCTCAACTTCCAATATTAACAATTTAATCACTAAAATGTTTTCGACACTATTCAATAGGGTCCAATAACAATGTTTTAACTCAATTAGAGTCCAATATCAATGATTAGCTACTCAATACTCTATTTAGACTTTATCGATGCGAAATTTCTGATCAACGGAACCCAATTTTGACTAGACCAGATTTTGGAGTGTTACAACTCTCCATCCCTTAAGAAAAATTCATCCTCGAATATTTTTACCTGAACCGAAGAGATGTGGATATTGTTGTTTCATGGTCTCTTCAGGTTCCCATGTGGCTTCCTCAGCGGTGTGGCTCCTCCAGAGCACTTTAACTAACGGTACAGTTTTGTTGTGAAGCCTCTTGACTTCTCTTGCTAGAATCTGAACTGGTTCTTCCTCGTAGGACAAATTTGGCTAGATTTCTACAGATTCAGGTTCCACAATGTGCGAAGGATCAGAACGATATTTCTGGAGCATCGATACATGAAAAACATCATGGATCTTACTTAATTTAGAGAGCAACAATAATCGATATGCCACGAGGCCAACTCTTTCAATGACTTCAAAGGGTTCAATGAATCGGGGACTCAGTTTTCCCTTCTTGCGAAACCTTAAAACCTTTTTCCTCGGTGATACTTTGAGGAAGGCTTTCTCACCAACTTCATACTCAATGTCTCTTTTCTTGAGATCAGCATAAGCCTTTTGACGATCAAAAGTAACCTTTAAACGATCATGAATAATGGCAACCCACTCATCAGTTTCCCGAAGTAAGTCAGGACCCAATATCTTGCCTTCACCAAGCTCTGACCAACACAATGGATTTCGACACCGTCTACCATAAAATGCTTCATGTGGGGCCATTTGGATTGATGCCTGGTAACTATTATTGTAGGCAAATTCAACAAGGGGTAGAGATCTCTCCCAAGTTCTACCAAAGTCAATGATGCATGATCGAAGCATATCTTCCAAGATCCGGATTACCCTTTCTGATTGGCCGTCATATTGAGGGTGAAAGGCTGTGCTAAGATTAATTTTGGTGCCCAGAGCTCCTTGTAAGGTTCTCCAAAACTGAGATGCAAATCAGGGATCTCTATATGATATAATAGACTTAGGTACTCCGTGGAGTCGGATCACTTCCTTGATGTACAAGTCAGCTAATTTAGGAAGATCGTAGTCCATTCTGACCGGTATGAAATGAGCTAACTTTGTGAAATGATCTACAATGACCCATATGGCATCATGCTTTGCAGGAGTTAACGGTAGACTACTAACAAAATCCATACTGATCTTTTCCCACTTCCATTTTAGTGGATCGATAGGCTGCAATAATCCGGTAGGAGCACAATGTTCTGCCTTAACACGTTGGCACACGAGACATTTGAAAATGTAATCAACTATGGCCTGCTTCATGCCTGGCCACCAATAGAGTTCACGTAGGTCCTTATACATCTTCACGGACCCGGGGTGAACGGTAAAGGAACTCGAATGAGCTTCAAAGAGAATATCAGTGCAAAGAGATTCATCATTAGGTACACCGACCCGGTCATGAAAACACAAGAGTCCTTTAGAATTAATTCTAAAATCGGAGTTGTCTGATAGCTTAGAAACAATAGATTGAAGCTCAGGATCTTGTTCTTGCAAATCCTTAATTCGTGAAATGATGGTAGACTGAAATTGAAGTTCAGCTACAAGATAGCGATGCTTCCGAAGTCGAAAGTGAGCGTTAATTGCTCGCAGGGCTACAATATAGCGATATTACAATGAGTTAATGTACCATACAATACATATAACTCTATATTCACTGTCGATATTTACCAGGAAAAGGTTTGCGGCTGAATGCATCAGCTACAACATTGGCCTTGCCCGAATGGTAATCAATGGCAAGATCGTAATCTTTAAGGAGTTTCATCCACCTCCGTTGCCAAAGATTCAACTCCTTTTGGGTCAATAGGTACTTAAGACTTTTATGATCGGTGAAGAGTTAACATTTTTCTCCGTAGAGGTAATGTTTCCAGATTTTTAATACAAAGACAATTGCAGCCAATTCAAGGTCATGGGTAGGATAAATCATTTCGTATGGCTTAAGTTGTCTCGAAGCATACGCGATGACTTTACCTTCTTGAATCAATACAAATCCTAACCCGAGGTGCGATGCATTACTATAAACTATGTAGTCCTTTCCGGACTCGGGTTGGATTAAAACTGGTGCATGAGTCAAGATTTGTTTCAATTGATTGAAACTCCGTTGTTGATCTACAGTCCAAACAAAATGAGCTTCTTTTCGCAATAACTTGGTCAAAAGAGCGGCTATCATAGAGAACCCTTTCATGAATCTCCTATAATAGCCAGTAAGCCCAAGGAAGCTTCTGACCTTACCAATATTCTTCGGTGGATGCCATTCTACAATAGCTTTGATTTTCTTTGGGTCCACCTAAATACCTGAAGCTGACACAATATGTCTCAGAAAGGCAACTTCGGTTAGCCAAAACTCACACTTATAGAACTTTGCGTACAACTGCTTCTCTCTTAAGGTCTGAAGCACGATACGAAGATGATCTTGGTGTTCCGCTTCATTCTTGGAGTAAATCACTATGTCATCTATAAACACCACTATGAATTTATCAAGATAAGGTCTAAAAACTCGATTCATCAAATCCATAAAGGATGACGGTGCATTGGTTAACCCAAAGGGTATCACCAAGAATTCGTAGTTTCCATATCTTGTACGGAAAGCGGTCTTCGCTACATCACACTCCTTAACTCTCATTTGATAATAGCCCTACCTTAAATCAGTCTTGGAAAACATAGAGGCATCCTTTAGTTGATCGAACATGTCGTTTATTCTAGGCAATGAATATTTGTTCTTGATGGTTACTTTATTCAACCGTAGGTAGTCAATACACAATCACATAGAACCATCTTTCTTCTTCACAAAGAGAATCGGTACTCCCCAAGGCAAAGAGCTTGGTTGAATGAAACCTTTGCTCAATTATTCTTGAATTTAAGCTTTCAACTCCTTCAATTCAATAGCTTCCATACGATATGGTGTGATGGAAACTGGAGCAGTCCCAGTTTGCACCTTAATGCCAAACTCCACTTCACGGGTTGGGGGCAAACCCAAAAGTTCATTAGGGAAGACATCAGGGAATTCACATACGGTGTCAATGTCCCAAAATTGTGATTCATCTTTAGCTTCTAATGTCAATGCACACAATGAATGATTTCTCGTGTTCATCAAAACAACACTCTCTTTGCTGAGACCTCGAAGGTAACACTTCCTTTTACAACAGTCTACCCAGGCTTGATGCTCACTAACCCAATCTAAGCCGAAGATAACATATAACTCATGGATCGGTAAGGCCAACAAATTGGCCGGGAAAGGAATCCCTTGGATCAATAAGGGGCATTTCTTGCACACTATCTTTACAGTGACACAATCTCCTAAGGGGTTGGTTACAGAGATTCTCAATGCTATTGGCTCGGAAGACATACTATATTTCTTAAGTACAATGGTGCTTATAAAATAGTGATTAGAACCATGGTCAATCAATGCATACAAAGGATATGAATAAAGCTCAATGGTACCTGCAATGACGTCAGGTTCATCCCTTCTTTTCTACTCCTCATGTGATACATTTGGGCAGGGGCTTTAGAATCTTGCTTATTGAATGGTTTCCCTGATTCTCTCGATCTTCTATAGGTTCCCAATGATCATTGCTTCGATCCTTTACCTCGAAAGGATTGAGCAAGAGAGGCAGTAGTAGTCAGTGTAACAGTAGATTTGGTTGTATTTAAAGGGCAGTCATGGATAAAGTGACCCTGCTCACCAATGCAGTAACAAGCTCCAGTCTACTTACGACATTGACCCGCTGGGTGGCTATTCTGACAATAATTGCAAACCGGATGTTGGTTGCCTCGATTTGAACCTCCGGTGCTATCAACGGACGCTGCCTTAGCAAAGGAATGCGTTATAGACTGAGGCCTCTCAATATTCCTATAACGGAAGGGTTATGGATAGTCATTCTTCTTGGAGCCTTGGTATCTCCCTTTCTTGTTCCATCTCGGAGGTCAAGAATCATCCCTAAACCTCTTCTCAGACTTTTTAGACCCACCAACACGTTGAGCTTTCGGTGTAGCTTCGGTGGCCTTAACTCGATTCACGAGGTCTTGGAAATCAGAAATGCTTAATGCAGTAAACATCAGGCATGATTCATCATTAAGCCCTGCAATAAACATTCGACACTTCTATTCCTCTTTCTTTCTGTATTCAACACCGTATCTGCAGTACTTACAAAAGTCATGGATGTACTTTTCGATCAGTCGTCCACTTTGTTTGAGGTGGAGGAAGATAATTCATCTCTCAGCAAGGTAAAACTCACTGATGTATTTCTTGCAGAATTCTTTAAGGAAAAACTCCCAAGTCACAGCGTATTCAAAGACCGTCAATATGGTAGTTTACCACCAGTGAAGTGCCTCATCAGCTAGTAACATGATGGCACACTCGAGCTTGTGCTCGTCTGAGCATTGAAG
The DNA here is from genome assembly GCA_958450335.1 of Hibiscus tridactylites. Taxonomy (NCBI): domain Eukaryota; kingdom Viridiplantae; phylum Streptophyta; class Magnoliopsida; order Malvales; family Malvaceae; genus Hibiscus; species Hibiscus tridactylites. The sequence continues at coordinate 17,224,802 of OY288286.1, read as the reverse complement.
TTGCTTATCCAAAATCCGCAAAGTGTTGTCCAACCAGTATTCGACAACTTTAGGGTTGTCGTCATCTTGTCCGGTGAAGGTGTAAGCTCGATACTGTGAGAGCTTATCAATGGGAGCTCGGGTGTGTTGGACTGTAGGAGCGATATGTTGCACGATTTGCTCAGCTCTCATAGCAGTCATAAACTGCTTGAACATGTCATCCATATTCTCGTATTATTCAGCCTGAGCAGTAGGTGCTACAGGCTCGGTACCTTGAGCAGGAGGATCCTGCGGATGCGGTGAATTTGGAGGATTCCCTCCTCTAATCTCCTCGCCATGTGTCGAGGAGTCGGTGGAAAACTCATCAATGGAAGCTTCATTAGTTTCAGACATATCTATATGAAAGATCGGATTAGTCGACAAGTCATAATATACACAATATATAACTCCTAGGTGGCAAAGTAACATAACAACAATACAACAAGCTTTGGTTTAGTCTTAAAATCGACTAAACTCTAGCCCTGATAGCACAAATGTAACACCCCCTTTCCGGTCTGGTCGAGAACCAGGTCCGAAGGTGATACCGGTGAACAATACAATGAACAAAACAATAAAATTTCATTTTTATACTCAACATTTAAAAATAATATACAATAATGGATTACCACAATGCACCTTAGTCCAGTTAATCCTTATCAAGCAATAATTAATCATTTAGGACTAATTCTAAACCATTACAAGTTTTAGAGACCAAACTATAAATTCAATAAATCAGAGGTCCTTCAATGCAATTGAATATACTACAATGAAATTCAATACATTATTAATAGGCCTGCAAAGTTTCATACAATTTTGAGTTCATTTACCCATTCAATTTAATCATTCAAGGTTCATTGACCAAACTGTGAACATTGCAAACCTTCTGTTTTAGTCCTCTTAACTAATTTACCTAAATCTGTATCGAAAAACCTTAAGGCTATTTCGAAACAGGTGTACGATGGTTAAACTAAGCTGACTTCATCCTTTAAACTATATCGATACAGGCAAACCATGTATCGGTACGTGTTGACTCCCTTTGACCTTGACTTTGACTCGTTTTGGTTCACTAAAGACTCGTATCAAAGCAGTGAATTCTAGTAGCAAAATGTTTCGATATGGCCCCAAACCGTACCAAAACGCTCTGTTTCTAGGGTCCAATTAAGCTTAACCCTTTCGATACAACCTGACCTGTAATGACATATTTTTACTGGTTTTTATTCGATTTGACCTACCAAACGATGTTCAAACAGAATGAAATTTTTTACACAACATTTCAATTCTATAAACTACTAACATGCCAAATTTTATTGTCATTCGAATACATTTACTAGGTTTTGACTTTTATGGGCCAAATATGCCAATTTAATCATTTTTAGCCAAACCAAAAGTCAATTTAGGGCCTTTAAACATATTATAACTTACACAAATTACACACATATCAAAATAGGCACAAAAGACCAGTTCAACTACTTTTCCACCTTCCTAGGAGTTCGTAAGGTCAAAATACATTACTTTAGGCTTGTAGTGACTTGTCTCTCATCGACTATCCGATCTTCAAACGCAGTGGCCTTTTAACCTAAAATGCATAAGATGAGACACGTTTGGCATACATCGCCTAGTGAGGTAGTCATATACAACATGAACATCAATGCATGAAGTATATATTTATATATGACCTCATGCTCATCAATGCCAATATTTATGCATCCAAATCCAATGTTTAACATAGTAATTTCATCATTAACCCTTGGATTGAATCAAGATAGTGAATACACGAATTCTTACGCCTCACCAAATCAATGAATGGTCTAATCCCTCTGCCTCGCCAATATGACCAATATCAATACACATCACTCTACCTCGCCAAATCAATATAGGTTGTAGCCTTAGGACCGTAGTCCACCCGTACAAGGAGATCATGAATTCTACGGCTTGCCTATTGTATCCATTGTCCATTCAAATCGAAGGTTTCAATGTCCGTATCCATTTTCAATGTTCAATGAGAATTTCAATGACCAATGACTTCAATATTATCAATAACAAACATGTTTCATTAACAATATGCCATGTTTCAATGTCAATTTCAATATCAATATCCAATGATTTCTTTACACTATTTCAATAACACTAACAATATCGATGACAATGCATGATAGCGATGCTAATAACTATGTCCGATATTAAATAACAACTTATCGACACTTACCAATGAATCTAATTAACAATCCAATGCGACTTCTTCAATGATATTGATAGCGATATGATCGAAAACATCAATAAAAGATTGGGGAAGGCTTCTCGCCTAATTCTGAGACTCATACTACACTCATCTTAAAATCCGATGCTCTTACGGCTCTCGGATAACTACGCCCTTTCTTCTAACTTTCGATGGAGATGACGAAACCTCTCTCTCCACTTCTTGAGCTAGAAAAGCAATAGGTCAGTTGTTAGGGTCGATAATATAATATCAAGATCAATACAATGACATCAAAATCGATGTCCAAGCTCAACACAATTATTAGTCAAGAATTTCCATAGATGACCAAAACCTAACTTAAGATTAATCTCAAAATACCATGGATTTCCATTATTAGTTTGAGGGTGAAAAGCTTACCCGATCACTAGAAATGATTTGATAGCAATAAAACGAAGGAAAAATGAAGCTTAAAGCTAGCTCCAATGGAGGTGGTTGCTTAGGTCGGAGATGAAGAAGATGCATAGTTTTGGAGAGGTGGTTGCTTGCTATGTTTCGAGTAGCTTTTCAATTCAATATTTCCTTTCCTAATCAACAATAGCCGAATTGGCTTTCCTTCAAATGAAGGAATTGTATCTCAACATCCCACGTGGATATTAACTAAGCTTAGGGAGGGCTACTTTCAAGATTAGTCCTCCAACCTTTTTAAACCTTATATTATTGCTTCCCAACTTCTAATAGTAACAATTTAATCACTAAAATGTTTTCAACACTATTCAATAGGGTCCAATAACAATGATTTAACTCAATTAGAGCCCAATATCAATGATTAGCTACCCAATACTATATTTAGACTTTATCGATGCAAAATTTCCGATCACCGGAACCCAATTCCGACTAGACCAAATTTTGGGGTGTTACAACTAAACTATGAGAACAACACTTATTATCTATATGGTATTTCACGTATAGCAGCGCTTATACGCATCAAGCTAACGAGTTATAATAAACTCCCCATTATGATTGGTTTTTGTTTAGAAGCCATACATTTCCCATTTTATAATTTTTAAATGTTCGATATATTGTTGAATTGCTCCACCACAACACATAAAATGGGTAAATAAAATGGGTTGGGAATATATATTGAGTATGAGTCTCCTTTTATGTTTAAATTCTTAAACATTAATCTAAGAATCATTTATGAGATAAATTTTTATCAACATCAAGGGGAGAGAATAATTAGCTGGATAAATAAAGAAAATGAATTATCAATACCTAGATCCTCGTCTATGAACCATAAATTCAAAAGATAATTCATGTTATTATATGTCAACTACCAGACATATTTACTGACCTAATTAGGATAATCAAGTCTCATATACCAATTAAAATGCTCTAAATTTGATTTACATTTTGGAGCGAATGGATGTAAATCATGTTTGAAGCATGATAGTTGAAACTGGTTCCAATGATCAAAATTCTCGTAAATGGAAAGTAATATGAGATGGTCTTATATATTGGAGGCAGATGCTCATGAAGAGACCCGAGACATAACTAATAATAAAACTCTAGAAGAGTTTCAGGTACCTAAAATAAAGATTGAAAAGAGATCTCGACAAGTTATGTCAATACGAGAAAAGAATAGAACCAGAAAAGAAAAGTTGTCATCGACAACAATTTTACATAGAATACTTCTATAGAAGAAAAAAAGAAAATGAGGATATTGTATCTATAGATATTGAAATGATTGGCCAATATAGAAAGACGCTTTGAACTTTCCAAAAGTAAAGTTTTTGGACCAATAGTCCAAACACCTAAGTGTAATGCAAGTGAGATACAAATAAATAGTCGTGAGATATAAATACGACTTGAATTATGTTTTATGAATAATTTTAATTACTTCATGGTGGATGCAATCACTTTGGCAGTTATGAAATATTTTATATGCTTCTAATTATTTTTTGGATCCCTGTATAAAGTTATCCTTGAAGGATTTAAAATGCTAGAAGCATTTGGAAGTTTCTGAGGAAATTTATTTAGATATGTTTCCTTGAATATTTATATTTTGGCGCGTTTGATATAATCGCCTTAATGGAGAAATACTATAAGAATGAATCTCCTTATGCATTTTATAGAGGAGTTTGGATCAAGATTCATTATGATAATTAAATGTTATTAGAACACTTGAAGAGCTTCGAAATGGAAACTCATGAATAGCTTTCAAAGCATTTGATTATTTAACGAAAATATTTGAGAAAAAGAATCTTGAGATCAAGTTTTATCTCAGCCTAAAGATCGAGCATTTAAATATGTCTTTTGTCTCTGAATAGACATAAGCTGAAAGAATGTTAAAGAAGATTCAATATGGATAAAGCATATCTATTGAGTATCCTTATAATTGCAAGATTATTGAATGTGCATAAATTTATCTTTGAAAGAAAGATAAATAAATAATTGGTATGGAAGCACCATATATTAGTTGGTCAAGAAATATCATCTAAATGCTAAAAAGATACCTTTATATCTTTCAAAACTCGATGCTTCTTCAAATCATGTTATGCACAAGGTTAAGTCGAAAAATATGTTTGGCTAAACATATCTAGAAGATATGCGAATTATTTTCACAGGATAAGATGCAAGATATCTTGTGTAGAGATAATGAAAAATTTATATCTCAATCAAAAGATGGATTCGTCAAAGATGACAAAATGAAACATATTATTGCAAAGTTTCATCCATCACGATCTTTAGTGAAATAGTATCCAAGATTGAATTATGAAGATTCAAAGATCTTATGTGATGTTTTCATGAGGGGAAGTAAATACACGTTGCACTCTTTTCCCCTTAACCGAGGTTTTGTCCCAATGGGTTTTCCTGGTGAGGTTTTTAATGAGGCAACATGTTATGCGTATCAAAGATGTATGCACTCTTTTTCCTTCACTAGAAAATTATTACTCACCGAGTTTTTATCTTAGTAAGGTTTTAACGAGACATACTATCTTCATGGATATCCAAGGGGGAGTGCTATAAATATTTATTTATGGTGGATATCCATGTATTAAATGTGATTTTAATGCACTTTATTATTAAGGTTTAATGCCCATTGATATTAGGTTTTTACCCTTATGCCTATAAATATAGATATTAGAGAAAGCATTGTACACAACACTACATTGAGAATAATACAAGTCTCCCTCTTTCTCTTATCTCTTTATTCTTGTTTTTCTTTATTTTATTCACAGCGAATTCAATTTTTTTAAATTTTATTTTGATGGAAGTATTGTATAGCTTTCAATATTACAACACATAGAACATTTTATTCTTTCAGGTAGGTCTGCTGCGCGACAGTTTAAAATACGGCTACTATACAACGACACCTATTTTTCCAGTTACAGGTTACCAACCAATTCAAATAGGTTTTGGTTAAGATTTTCAGTTTGCTAATGAAGTGTTTTACCCTTAAATTGGTTTTTTTACTAACATCTTAGGTGCTGAGTTAATTGTTTCCTTTTGAACATAGAAAGTGGAACATGTTCCTAATATTTTAGGTTCCCTAACCACTTAAACTGATTTTTGGTAACATTTTATGTGGCGAATGAAATGTTTTACTCAACTTAAACAATTTAATATCTCGGTAATAATTTAAGTTCCCTACCACCAAACTAAATCTAGGTAACATTTTAGGTGCCGATCCTGAAACTAAATTTCATTAGCATTTTAGGGTCCAAACCCCAAACTAATTTTCGCTAACGTATTGGATTCAAAGAGTTGAACTAAATTTCGGTCACATTATAGGTTACAAACCCCAAACTCATTGCCTATAACATTTTAAGTGCCGATCCCCAAATTGATTTTTTAGTAAAATTTTAGGTGTTGAACCTGAAACTTGTTTTGGGTAACATTTTAAGTGCCGAACCCCAAACTAAATTTCATTAACATTTTACAGTACGAACCCCAAACTAAATACTAGTAACATTTTAGGTGCCGAACCCTAAACTGATTACTAGTAACATTTTAGATGTCGTACCCCAAACTAATTATCGATAACATTTTAAGTGCCGAACCCTAAGTAACAAATCTTCCATAGCTCTACACTGTACCATATTTTGCAGAAATTCTTATTTAAAATTTTGATGGCAAGATTTTCTGCAACTACTTTCTTTTTAGGATCATACCTCTACAATTCATTCAGCAACATCATCAAGAAGGATGATTTGTTTGAGTTAATTTCCACAGAGGTTAAAAAACCAACAAGGAATAAATTGTCTTCATTGGAAGCCAAAATCCTCGCTGATGAGCCCGACCCTGAAGCTCATTATATGCTAAAGATATGTAATGCAACGACCTTCAAAAGATGTTTAAGAGATACAACTGTGTAGGGGTACCATTACCTACAACGAGTTGTATGTAAATTTTGATGAAGGTGTTAGTTCATCACGAATCCCAGAAGGTTCTCCACCTCCCGCAGACGAAGACGCTATTTGTGTACGTAATTCCAGGAGAGATATGAGAATGAACAAATAATTGAAGAATTGAAGGTGACATCCGATATATCTACAGACTACGACAACAAACAGACTCTTCTTCCATTCATTTTAACTGAACTAAGCTTGCTTAGTAGCAATGAACCATGTATCAAATTTGAGATTGTACTTTTTAATCTAATCACAGTTTGTGTTTGTGTTGGTGATCATATTTCTCAACAAGGCTATTGAAGGTACATGAAATCCAAACAAAGGTAAGGCTATTTAAAAAAAACTAGGGTTTCTAGAAATCCCTTTGATGCATGCAGATTCAAATTAAACTGAATTGGATGAGGAGATGGTGTATTGAAGGTTTGATTGGTGAAAGGATAAAGTTAATGGAAGGAATGAAGGAATGGAAGGAATGGAGGAATGGATGAATGGTGAAAGGATAAAGGATAAAGAAAAAGGGCTTTAATTTTTGGTTGTGACATTCTAGCTTTGATATATATACTCTACGTTAAGTAGCAGAACTGGGTCATAGTTTTTGCTACTTTTAATGGAAAAAGAAGTAGGAACGACAACCGAAAAAGTAATATCTTTGAAGTTTAAAACCAAAATTCTTAGATTTAAAATTTCAAATATTTGTAAAGTATCAAAACTTAGATACCAGTTCTGAGACGTTGTAGCAATTACTGCAACATAAGATATTTAATCAGTATCGAAACGTATAGTTAAAATTTCGAAACTTTTGAAATAAATTTTATGCATAATGGTTAAATTTATTTACTCCAACAGAAATGTTGATTAAAAGTTTATAATAAATGTTTCAACTACCATACCATCCCAGGGCAGGTACTATCAACTTCCAAACACGTCTTTGTCCTCTTAATCCCCTTCCCATTGAAGAAGTTGTTTATCTTAAAGCTCATAAACCTTTTTTTCTAGCAGCAACGATCTTAAGTAGGTAATTGCAAGTTCACAAGAAGAAATTTTTTGTACTTTTATGCAACTTAATTCCATGCAATGTTTCAGTTATTTCATATTCATTTACTTAGGTGGCAGATTATACTCATCATGGAAGTTTCGAGTATAGTAGGTGATGCTAAAGTAGGAGGAGATAGTGTGGAGATTTCGAATAAAATCGTTGGCATGACATTTGCGTCACTGGAAGAAGCATGGGAATTTTATGAGGAATACGCAAATCAAAATAGATTTAGTGAACATCGTGGAACAAGTCGGGTTAGAAATGGAAATAAATACCAGCAAGAGTTTTGTTGTTCGAAACAAGGGCAAATAAATCAAAAGTAGACGAGGTGAAACGTTCACGCGTTCCACGTCCACAAACAATAAGCGGTTGCAAGGATAGAGTAATGATCCATGCAAAAGCTCCGGATAGATGGGTAATAACATTGTCTGATAACGAAAATAAATTGTAGGCTGTGAAACAATCATGCTTTAAGTGCAAGTGTACATTGATGCCTAGTTGTAATATAAAAGATTATCATCTCCTCAGGGACTGGATAGCTACTTCAACATTAAATTCCTGCACAGAGAAAAGTAAAAACACAATTGATTTAGGTTGGTTTGAGAAATTTGCATAAATTTAAAGTAAACGAATAATAGAAAGATCGAGTAATTAGAATAAGAAGATGGGTCAGATTGAGTTGCGTCGTAGTGTGAAACTGCGTTGAACTTGAAAAAGTCCTGTGATGCAAAGTCGATAACGCCTGCCACGGCAGGTGACAGATAGAACACTGCCACAGTGGGCAACTCGGTGGGCATTAAAGGTTCGGCAAAATGTCCTAATATGATTCCAACTTATCTCTATGTTTGAATATTGTTGATGCCCACTCTTCGACAATACATCTCGGTGTAAACCTAGATTGAACAACAACCTTCCCACGTTCCTTCTTAGCCGCCTTAAACCTAGACTTATCTCTAAGCTAAGCTGATTCTCACCTTAATTGGAGGGAATCGTGTTTATCCCTTTCTTGAGTTTTAGCTCTCTTGAATTGAAACAAATAGACGTGCTCACAAAGATCTCTCGATTCTATTGCAAACAAAGATGAAGAACGTGGAGTAAATAAACCTTGAATTGAATTGTATAAAAACTTTAACTAAGTACAACTGTACTCACAACTACTAAACAAAACAATCTTAACTCTAAGAAAAGTTTAGAACATAATGTGACTAAGAAAACACAAAAATAAATTCTAAAAAATCCTAATCTCTCCTTGTTGTTGTTTTCCAAATCGGTCAAGCCCTCCTTTTATAGGTGGTTACATGTGAAAACCCTATTTGGGGAAGAAGTCTCTCCTTGGGAGTGTAACACCCCAAAATCCAATATAGTCGGAATTAGGTTCTGGTGATCGGAAATTTTGCATCGATAAAGTCTAAAGATAACATTGACTAGTTAATCATTGATATTTGACTCTAATAGAGTTAAATCTTTGTTACTGGATCCTATTGAATAGTATCGAAAATACTATAGTGGCTAACTTGTGGAAAAATGAGAGTTGGGAGTCAAAATTATAAAGCCTTGAGATTTAAGGGACTAATCTTGCGATTGGCCCCTTTTTCATTAAAATTCCCATACATGGGAATATCTGGAGAGTTTCCTTCAATGGAAGGAAACCTATACTAATTTAAAAGCTATAGAATAGCAAAAGAGACAAACTTACTCGATTGCAAATAACAACACACCTCTCATCATCTTCATCTTTTTCCTCCCACCAACAAGCAAGCACCACCATGTAGGAAGTTTCAAGCTTTGAATTTCTTCACCTTATAGCTATCAAATTGTTGTCATCGTTCGGGTAAGAAATAATCCTCAAACAATGTTTGGATTCCATGGATGTGTCAAGCTTAATCTCAAGTTAGGGTTTTAGCTATCCATGGATAATTCACCGTTGATGTTTATATTGAATTTGGATATCGATTTTGATATCATTGTATTGGTTTTGATATCGTAATATCGATCCTGATAATCTCCCTATTGATTTCCTAGCTCAAGAAGTTGATAAAGGGCACCATCGTCTCCATCCAAAGCTAGGAACAAGGGGATTGTCATCTGAGAGCCTTGAAAGCTTCAGATTGTCAAGGTGAATGTAGTCGGAGTCTCAGGATTAGGCGAAAAGCCTTCCCGAATCTTTTATTGTCGTTTTCGATCATTTTAGAAGATTGGCATCGATGTCTGGTTCTATGACTGTAGAGTCAAGGCTGTCAATGTCTTCCTCCATGTAATCTCGAGTACTATGGACTTGTCTTTGTTGGCCGGGAGGAAGAAGTTGTGGCTGCTGATCTTGCCGTCTACAATCTACCGCGGGGTCTACCACGACGACATTATTGCCATCATTGTCGTTATGCATTGCTGCTTCTGCTGCTGCTAATGCCTCACATGCCTCTCTTTTGATTTTTCTTGCTTCTCGTTCGATCTTGTCAATAAACAATTGTTAAGACGTCGGATTTGCTCTGGTCATAAACTGGAACAAAGAAGTTGTGAGATTTTTTTAAGATAATAAAGAAAAAACTAAACTGAAATTAAATGTAATAAAGGAAAAGTGTAGAAAGTAAAAACAAAGTTATTGTTGCCAGTCCCCGGCAACGGCGCCAAAAACTTGTAGGCTGTGAAACAGTTCTACTATAAGTGCAAGTGTACACTGATGCCTAGTTGTAATATAAAAGATTATCGTCTCCTCAAGGACCGGATAGCTACTTCAAGATTAAATTTATGCACAGAGAAAAGTAAAAACACAATTGATTTAGGTTGGTTTGAGAAAGTTGCATAAACTTAAAGTAAACGAATAATAGAAAGATTAAGTAATTAGAATAAGAAGATGGGTCAAATTAAGTTGCGTCGTAGTGTGAAACTACGTTGAACTTGAAAAAGTCTTGTGATGCAAATTCGATAATGCCTGCCGTGGAAGGTGACAGATAGAACACTGCCACGACGGGTAACTCGACGAGCATTCAAGGTTTGGTAGAATGTCCTAATCTTATTCCAACTTATCTCTAAGTTTGAATATTGTTGATGCCCACTCTTCGACAATACCTCTCGGCGTAAACCTAGATTGAACAACAACCTTCCCACGTTCCTTCTTAGCCGCCTTAAACCTAGACTTATCTCTAAGCGAAGCTGATTCTCGCCTTAATTGGAAGGAATCATGTTTATCCCTTTCTTGAGTTTTAACTATCTCGAATTGAAACAAATAGATGTGCTCACAAAGATCTCTCGATTTTATTGCAAACAAAGAAGAAGAACATGGAATAAACAAACCTTGAATTGAATTGCATAAAACTTTAACTAATTAAAACCGTACTCACAACTACTAAACAAAACAATCTTAACCCTAAGAAAAGTTTAGAACATAATGTGAATAAGAAAACAAAAAAAATAAATTCTAAAAATCCTAATCTCTCCTTGTTGTTGTTTTCCAAATCGGCTAAGCCCCCCTTTTATAGGTTGTTACATGTGAAAACCCTATTTGCAGAAGAAGTCTCTCTTTGGGTGGATGTTGAGTTGGAATTAAACGTTTGAGTATTTTATTCCAAAAATAACTCCTCTTTTGGGCTTTGTTGGGTTGCAAGCTCCTTTCTTGTTTAGGTCTTCTCACGTCATCTCTGGGTGCTCATGGGCTTTATTCGTCATGTGGCTTGGTTCTGCTGATCCAAGAAATTCTCCTCTTCATATCGCACTCCCTTTTGGCCAATCTCCAATGTGCCGCCGCAACGCAGTGCTGGCGGAAGTCTGTCTCTACGGCTCATTCTCTAAACTGCGTTAGTATAGTTCTTCTCTGCAACAATGGTTCATCCTGTGCAACTGGATGTGATCATTCTGCTTTCTCCTCCTCTCTGATCATTCTTCTGCTCTGCTACTGCGGTGGGTGCCGGCGATGGTCTTTTGTAACCTGTAATGAAAATGCAGCCAAAAATAGTGTCTTTTCTCCACATATAACTGTAAAAACTGTAATAGGTTGAGTGAAGGAAAGATGCTGTAAAATATGCATGGAAACCTAAGTATGAACTAAAATGGTCTTAAGAACAGTGACAATATGAGCTAAAATGGGCATAAAATATAGGACTTTTAAGCACTTTACAATAACCATAAACTTTGTCCACCATTCATGGCCCCCTTCCTTCGTTCGCATCGATATATGACGAAGGCTGATATTGTAGAGGCTTCAGCTTTGCAAAATGTCGGTGTCAGAACATCAAAATTATGAAATTCTTCATGCAACAATGTTGTGGTTATTAAACAGTTGGTTTTACTAAGAAAGACCTATATAATACCCTCCACAAAATAAAAGCTAATGAAGTTATTGATGGGGATATGAATGTCATACTAGGTTACTTCGACGCGAAGAAAGAGATATATCCTGATTTTTTCATATAAATCTTAGTCGACAATCCGGGTCGTTTGCATAATCTATTTTGAGCTGATTCAACTTCTAGAGCTGACTACGCCATATTCAGTGATATTATTGTATTTGACACCACCTACAAGGGTAATGCATACGACTGACCTCTTATGCCCATATTTGGTGTAAATCACCACCATCAAACAATTGTGTTTGTTGTTATTGTCCTTGCGAACGAGACTGCAGATACATTTCAGTGGGTCTTAAATGCTTTTGCAGAAGCTATGCTGAAGAAGTCTCTGCTTTCAGTTGTTACAGATGGAGATAGGGCAATGCAAAGGGCGATAAAAAATGTTTTCCTGATGCTAAACATCGAATATGTTCTGGGCATCTAGCTCGCAATGCACAAGCTAATATTGGGGATGGAAATTTTATGAAGGAATTTAGTAGATGCATGCATGATTGGTGGGCACCTAAGGAATTTGATGAACAATGGGAGATAACTATTGAGAAGTTTAATTTTGGTGACCATCAGTGGGTGTTGGAGAAGAGCAACACTCGGCACTTATGGGCACAAGCGTATATTACGAGTCATTTTTTGCGAACATGCGGTCAACCCAAAGGTGCGAATCAATGAATGTGTCTCTAGCTATTTTCCTTAAGTGCAAAAAGACATATTTAGAGTTTATTCGTGCAATTGAAGATTCCATAGGTCAAATGCGCCTGGACAAGTTGAAATCAGATTTTACTTGTACACAGAGTAAGCCGATGCAATTGTCAAAATTGAAAGAGCTAGAAGGCCATGCAGCTGAACTGTATACAAGACAATCATATAGGACCTTCCAATAGGAACTTATGCATGAGACATTGTATAGTGTATCACGACGAGAAGACAAAGGCAATAATGTTCACCGTATTTATCTGAAGAAATATATAAAACTGGGCAAGGAATATGAAGTACAATTTTATGTTGTCACAGAAACCTTAACATGTTGTTGTTGTAAATTTGAGACATTCGAGTTTTCATGTAGACATCAACTACACGTTCTTAAGATCATGGATAGAACATGTATCCCAAATTCATTGATTCTAAATTGATGGACAAAGAATGTGAAGGTTGTTGCCCCATCATTTGTGGACTTCAATGTTCCTGCTGAAGCAAAATCCATGACCCAATTCTCTTCGCTCCAATTGATTGCAAATAAACTTTTTCATATTGTAACAAATAAGGAAGAGAGCTATCGACGAGTTGAAGATGAGATTCATAGACTGGCGAACGAACTCGAGACATCTTCTATGTTGAATGATTCTTATGATCAAACCACACCACTCAAAAGAGTTCAGGACCCATCAAGGAAGAAAGGCAAAAGTCTAGATACAAGGTCGAAAAAAGTTGGAAGCATGAGTAGGCGCCATTATTCAATTTACAATTTAGAAGGGCACAATAAAGTGGCATGTCCTGATTTGAAGTTAGGATTGGCAACACCATCATCCGCATGTAATGATGGTTTTTATGCTACAGACTTGGAATTTTCAGATAGTGCAACAGACAACATGCATCTGATCAATGAAAACGTTAGTCCCTATTTTTTTAAATTACATGTTTGCATGTATCATAGGTCAATTATAACGTGTGAAACGATTTTTTGCCCTTATTAGGAGCAAGAGGAAGTATGAATGAGTGACTGAGGAGGTTCAAACAATCCCACTGAAACTGTGGAAGAAGACTATAATCCTTTTTGAGTATTTGAACGATATGCAATTATATGTTAAATGATAATTATGTACACATTAGAGGTGTGCAAAGTAAACAGTAATCGTTAACCAGTATAACCGTTCATTTTATAGGTTAATTAACCTAACCGTTAAGGTTAAACGGTTTCGGTTAACTGAACCGCTAAAAAAGACGGTTAATGGTTAACCTATAGCTTAACCTATAGGTACTTTATTTTAACTAAGTGTAAAGTTTGTGTTTAAAATTTCTCTATTTAAGTTAATTTAAAAAAATTTAATACAATATTTATCAGAGAGATATATTTATTATTCTAAAAAAGAAATAATGAACATTTGAAAAGAAAATTAAAAAAATTTAATACAATATTTATCAGAGAGATATATTTAAGTTAATAGGTTACAGGTTAACTTGTAACTGATCCGTTCCTTAACGGTTACCCACTATAATGGTTAACCATTTAAAAAATTAACGGTTAACCGTTTCTTAACGGTTAGTAACGGTTAAGTTATGAATAATAACCGCTATAACGGTTAACCAACCGTTTAAGCTAAACGGTACAGTTAACCTACCATGAACACCCCTAGTACACATTGTAGTGTTTGCATATACTAGGACAATAGTTAAATCGGAACTCGGATTATGTATGTTGATACTAGTAAATTTATACCGGAACTTAGCAAAAGCGAAACTTAACTTATTTAATGAAAATGTGACAATCTCTGTGGGACATTCAGACATAAAGTTTCGAAACCTAGTGTGGTTTGTTCGAAACTCAAAAAATCAAACCAATAATGTTACTGCTTGTTCTCACATTTCAAGTTGGTCATTAATTCTCCTAGTACTGAACCTTGACTTTAAAGTTTGATACCCTAATTCATATTTTGACTTATAACTATTTTGATATGCTCATCTTGTCTCGATTCAATCTGGATCTTTGGTTATGAATATTTTAATTAGAGGAATTTGTAACTATTATATATCTCATGATGTTTTGTATAATAATCAGTAATTTGTATGAAATGGTTCTATAAAGAAAAAATTATCTTATCAAGTAATTAAAAAAATGTATAAGTAAGGTAATGAAAGCAAATGGTGAATTGAGGATGACCATATGGATGAAATGGGCGTTATACAATTTGTTTTAGGCTTACAAATTAGACCAATTGTATACATGATTTACTTTATGTTCATTAATGATGTAATTAATCTTAAAAAAGTGATAGTAGACAAATTGTGTACATGATTTGTACGCTTCGTGACATGGTTGTCTTTGTATATATAATACAATAAAATAGTAAACCTCAACATATATGTGCCATGTAATTGGTCGCGGAAAGTGTGTTTTCTATCATACGATGAGTATAGAATGTTTGCATATACAATTTTGAGCTTATCATATGAAATCTGAAATATTACATGTTTTACTAACGATTTCAGTTTAAGATCTGAATGAATAGTATCAAAACCCATAGTTATTGGTTGGAAATGATTTAACATTTTTGTTTCTCGCCCGAAACTGTCTTTTCGTTTCTAATATGATTGGCCATAAATGTAACCCAATATTATCACCAACCGTTACTAAAAGAACGAGTAGGAATTTAATTTGAAATCCATCTAACCCGACAACCACTAAAATGTAAGTAAAGGAGTTCTTGTTCTTGATTTCAGAACTACGAAGTCCAAATTCCGTACTCATTTTATTTTAGTCTGACTAAAAAACTAAGAATATCCGGTAACATTATAGGATAGTTCCAGACAATAGAATAGCTTATTGGTTGGTAATGTTTGCAACCGCTAGGGTTGATATATGAACAATTACATTTTCCCTATAAACCGTTTATGCTGTTGTGCATAAAATAAGGAATAGGGAAAAATAACAAAGAACAAGAATAAAAGAACACAATTATGAGAGAAAGAGGGAGATTTATAGATATTCTCAATATAGACATGTATGCAATGCCTTCATTGAATATCTATTTATAGGCATAAGATGTAAAAACTGAATAATACATTAAACTCAAATTAATGAAAACTTATATTCATAATGATAAAGTTCATATCATGATAAACATCCATATAGATAAAATTTCATAAAACATACAGAGAAGTTGGTCATTTTTCCTCCAATTAATATAATATTCTTCCAACCAAACACTGCAATCTTATGTTCCTAACAAATAAACCAACTAAGATTTGCGACATTTTACATTTTACGTTAAAAGGGAAAACGACCAAAGTGCAACACACATCAACAACTTCAAGAATCCGCTATGCCTTCCCAAGTAGAACCAACAGCTACAGAAAATAGTATTTTGGGTAATCTTTTTCAAAATACTTTGAAAATACTTTGTCTCCTGGTGTGCATTACAAAAATAATGGCTAGTCATAACCTTTGAAATACCATTGTTTGTCGACACGAGAAACCTAAAAACAATACTCCTCTCGGATCTAAAAAATGAAGTCTTTGCATTGTAGTCATCCCCACAAATACTCCTGATATAATGTTGTAGAGAATCAACCTACAAAGGAATAAATACACCACTCGCATAATCATGGTAGGAAACTAGGGACCCAGGGCACTCCTATTTATAATAGAAAAAAGATGTCTGATGTTCATAGTAGTATAATATTAGAAAAATGATTTTCAAAAAAATGGTATTAAATCGACAACCTTAAATGTACTGTAATGCCCCAGTTTTGGTCTTAGGAGTTAGCCGGGTTCGGCTAAGCGGTTCGGGTGAACCGGTTCGAGCGGGTTAAGCTAGTTTCGGGATTAATTTGAAATAAATAGTTTTTGAGGGAGATAAAATATGGAAAAATATTTTCTAATCTTAAAATAATGTTTTGAAGGTTTTGGAGAGTTTAATTTGATAAAATTAGATTGATTTAATTGGTATTTTGAAAAGGGTGACTAAATTGTAAAAATTGCAAAATACGTTTTAATGACTAAATTGAAGAGGCCAAAACTTAGAATCTTTAGGGAGCTATATGTCCAAGGTTTTATCAACCATTTCCATTGATTTTGTGTTTTTAAAAGATTTAATTAATTGATTTATCAAATTAGATTTGATAAAAAAGATTTTAAAAGGCTAAAACATTTTCTTACGTACCTACTTTTCACCTAAACTTTTCTCTCAACTTTCCTATCAGCCAAACTATCTTTTCATCACTAAAATCTCCATAGATTTATCTCTTTTCCCCCATTCTTGATTTCTAAACGATTCTCATGGATTTCTATATCAACGAGCTATAGATTTCTTGAAGATTTTCATCTAAATCATTGCAATCAAGGGGAAAAGCTTCTGTTAAAGGTGATCTTTCTTTTCTCTCCTCTAATCAAGGTTCTTTAATGAAATTCGCAAGTCTTTGGCTCTCTAATTGTGATTATTAACAAGGTTTTATAATCGATTTGATGAAAATGGTGAGATTAAGCTTTAAAAGATGATTTCTCAATATTTTCGTAATGCTACTGTTTTGATTGATTTGAGATTGGTTTTAATCATATTTTGGATGTTAAATGAAGTTGAAATAAAGGTTTTATCATAGTAATCCCGAAATGAGTTGGATCTCTAGTTGTTAGGTTGTTAGATTTTGGGTTTTGTGGTGATAATGTGGTTTTGGTGTTGCTGGAGGTATACGGATATAGTTAGATTATTTTTTGGAGTTTAATTGATGATTAAAAGTAGATGGAAGTGTTAGGTTTTGGCTGAGTTGAGTTTGTAGAGTAATCGAAGGTGTTTTCGGTTAAGCGTTTTGGTCTTTTTAGGCAGAGCGGCGTGGTGGCTTTCATTGTTGGTGATTTTAATGCATTGAGATGCATTAATCCTCCATTCTTGTGTGGTATAAACAGGGGAGAACGTATTGGATGAAATTGGTGAAGTTCAGGGAGCTTCGGGAGCTTGATTACACTTCGGCAAAGCAAGTGAGGCATTGTCGGTGAGTGGAATTGGTTTTAAAGCCTTTCAAAGACTTGAAAGCAAGGTTTGGGGGTTTAGATTGAGTTTGAAAAACTAATCTAATCCCGGAAGTAAGTTTTAGATGTTTCGCTCTCGTTTCTCGGTTTTTATCTCATTGATTTTTATGATCATGCTCATGTTTTGAAGATAGATGTAGATCTAATGTTTTATTTATGTTTTGAGAAATGAATTGATGATTTATATGATCCCATGAGATAGAATTGTGATTTTGCAAAGATAGAACTTGTCGAGAAAATGCTATGCATTGTTTATGCTTTTGAAATGGGAAGAGAAAGATTTATGATTATGCATTGAAAAACAGTAGGTTAATGATGTTTGAAATGAGTATATTGGAACGAGATGAGATAATTGTTACCAGATATAGTTGGTCGATCAATAGGATGAGAAGTGCAGTATAATATACAAAATTTGTACGTTTTCTTTGGTTCAGACAATGGGGGTAGTTCCATCCCGTTCCAAAGTGAGAGTGTGGTGATGAGAGATTCCACCATGGTAGGTCTTGATGATGAGAGATTCTATTAAGCTTTGTGGCGATGATAGATACCGCTATGAGAGTTCGATGATGTGAGATTCCGTCAAGCTATCTACATATCAAGTACTACCCTTCTTAGTCGTTGAAACCTATCACTTATCTCTGAGGCAGGTTAGAGTTATGCCTCTCAGCAGCCAACTCAATTGCTTTTGGGGATCTAAGGTTAGCTCTCTCGATTACCAACCTGATTCTACACCTAAGGAACGTCCAACTCTCGAAGGCTCTTACAACCTTAAGGATATGAAAGGACATAAGCAAAGAATAGACAACGATTAAAGTTGAAAATCATAGGCATGCATTAAAATCACTTAAATAAAATTCATCCATCAAACCCAAGCCACCTGAAATCAGTTCATGGCTGGGTGAACATTCAACGTATCATCAAACATTACAACCCTTTCCAAATGAAAAAAAAGAAATGCTAAAGCAAACAGAAGGGAAGAAGAACTCCAGATCCGCCATGGACTACCACGAATTGTCTTAGGCCCGCCACCTTTCTTGAGGTCGGCGAGGCCACTCCTTGGAGCTTCAATGATGGAGGACACCAAGTTGTGGAAGAAGAAGGGGAAAATTGTCTTTCTCTCTCCAACCCTAGCCTTGCTTATCATTTTTTTTTCGCGTGTGTCTAAATGAGAGAATTGCACTCTTTATATAGTGAAGGCTCCTAGGGTTTTGTGCCCTAAAGATTCCTTTGATGATCCCAAGGAATATCCACCGACAATGCTCTGCCCAAGGGGACAAGAAGGACAATGTGCAGGTCGTACTGGCGACTGCACATGTCAGATTTGTCCTTTCTACACTTCACGCGTTTTCTACAGCTCGCGTGTCAGCCAGTTCCTTTAGTCCTCAAATGCTATAGCATTACCCAGCTCTCCTTCTTTCATGCACTCTATATTCTTGCGTCCTGCACACCACACAACCAAACCACCCCTCTCAAGCAACACCTTTCCACCATCATGCCAAACAAAAGATAAAACGACACCCAAATAAACTAAAATGCAACCTAAATGCTATGACATGAACTTAAGAGCAGGCAATTGCTAAGGCAAAAATGTATGAAAACAAGGATATTTACGTAGTTATCAGTAATCGAAGGTGTTTTCGGTTGTTTCGGATAGGCTTTTTGTGTTTTTTGACATAGCAGCGGGGTAGCTTTGCTTGCTAGAGATTTTAATGCATTAATCATCTATTCTTGTATGGTATAAACATGAGATAACGTATCGGAAGCAATCAGTGAAGGTTCGTGAGTTTTGGTTGCTTGGATTCCCATTGGCTAGTTGAGTTTACGCGTGTTGGTGAGTGAGAATGTGATTTTTCAGTTTTGAAAGCTTTAAAAGATGATTTGGGAACATAGTGGTAAGCTTGAAATGCATTGTTTTGAATTAATGGTTTATGCATTGTTTTGAATTAATGGTTTTACCTACTGTTAAAGCATGTTTATGAGAATGTGGTTACCGTTTTAATGATGTAACGTTGAAGGATTCACAAGGTAAGTGATCCTTGAAGTATATGATTTATACTTGTGATTTTAAGCATGGTTTAATGCTTGGTAATGTGATTTATTGATGATGCTTGAAAACAGTGAGGTATGTGTTAGATGTCAATTATATTGGCAAGTGATGTTGAGAAATGGTTTATAAATGATATCGGATATAGTTAACCGGCTATAGGATTTAGTGCACTTTAAAAAGTCGCACTAGATGTCGAGGGGTTGGTGTCTCGTGTCTCCGTCCAAGTACCCTAACGATCGAGGAGGTTGGTGTCCTGTCTCTCATTAGTGGTTAAACGTCTAACCGATGATAGGATTGGTGTCCCTATGGGTTGGTGTAACCCCCTCGACCCGGCCTGGTCGATCGACTGAACCGAACGGATCACACAGAGAATTTTGAAGTAAACCGGGAAAGTTTACCTCAATAAACGACCCTTTTTTCTTTTTATCTTGTCTATATGCATCTTAGGTTTCTATGTGTACGTACACAAACATCATATTCAAAATCAACACAATCACCTTCCGATTAAAGTCAATTTAGGTTTAGGGACCATTTTCTAAATTTGCTAACTTATAAGGGCTTTTGCTGAAATCAAGTTACCAATCTTCAATTAGATTCATTACATACTTCCCGGTGAAAATTTAGCTCAAAAAGACATTTTCAACTCATTCAATTGCATGCAAGGAAAACATGGACCAAAATGCAAGAAACAGAACTCGGGACAATTCAAATATAGACCAAACAGTTAAGTGTTTCGGAGAAGAATGCCCTGTATCGAAACGGCCGTTTCGAAACATGGCTGGTCATTTTGATACACGGGTTCGTTTGGAAACCCCTAGAGACACGTTTTGGTACGATGGTTCACAGAGGCAAAAGGTTCCGGAACAAGCCTCACCGTTCCGAAACACCAAGGCCATTACAAGCCATTGTTCCGAAATAGGTAAGGGCGTTCCGAAATGCCTGGGCCTGCAACTTTCCAAAAAGATGGTTTTAATCAATTCCTACCCTCCAGAATCATCCCAATACATGCCCTAACAATCATACAACTTAAATACACATTAATGACCACATATACGAAGCACAAGCATCATCATAGCATCATTCTCACAAGCTACGGTACTAAGGCATACTTCCTAGAAGTTAAAAGCATAAAAGGATAAATTCCAAATGCAAGCATAAAACCAAACATAAAGGCCATTTACAAGTCCAAATATGTATCTTAAAATTGCACAAAACCAGAAAACACCAAACCAATCATCAGACACCCCCATTGCCTTTATTACACTAGTCCAAAACCAAAGCTTACCTTCAGTCAAAGTCTTCCACCGATCCCCCTTGCAAGTGCTGCCTCCGAAGCTTAAATTGACTGCATTGATGAACAAAGAGAGCATAAGCATTCAGGCTTAGCGAGGATTGCTCAAGATGAAAACATCATCAATGCACAAAAGCATTTTTCACTCTCCTCAAAACCATCAAGCTTCCTTTGACAAAACATGCACTTTAACCTCAAAACCATTGTAATGAACATCATGTAACATGATACGCGTAAATCCAGCAATTAAACCATTGCTACTCATTATAAAAGCCTTCCAAGCATAATTACCTTTATGCTAAGCTTAAACCGAAACATGCATCTTTCATATTATGCATTAACAACATTTTCCACAATGTTTCATTTCATTATATTGGCTCACAAGTGATAAACAACAATCTCAAAAACATATATCGGATACACGGAATACCAAGGGTTGTCCCACACCCTTCATACACTCTACTGACATTACAAGGCTCACACACGAGAGTGACCCTCCATCGTTGTGACACCCGTGGTGCCCCTCAACACCATTCATCGATAGATGTATAACCCACTAACGAGAGACGAGACACACACAAGGTTCGCACCCGGGAGCTACCCTCAACCGTTGCAACCTTAAACAATCTTCAATCGTTAGGGTACTTGGATGGAGTATTCGATACAATCACAACCCCTCAACATCTAAGGTGACTTGTTTATAGTGCACTCAATCCTATAGCCGGCTAACTATATCCGATTTCATTTATAAAACATTTTATACAACATCACTTGCCAATATAATTCTGTATCATATGCATACCTCACTTTTTTTTACAAAGCATTCATGATAAGCCATAAATCAAGCAATAAACCATGCTTCAAACCTCATGCATCAACACATGCATACAAGGATTACTTACCTAGTGCATCCTTAAACCACAAGGCATCATCAACCTCATTTCACATATTCAAAACATGCTTTAAAACAGTAGGTAAATGCAATTAAAACCAAGTGCAACCAAAGGTTCAAAACTAGCACAATCCGAGAGAGAATTTCACTTTACTTACTTCTGAACTTAGTAAAGCGTTTCAAGCTCTTACTAAGTTCCCCAAACCTTTTCTAAAACATTTCCATGCTGGAAAACCAAGTTCCACTCACTACCTTGCGAAACCACGCTTGTCGACGCAACTATCAATCATCTGAAGCCTTCAAAATTACTTCGTTTGATTCCGGAATATTATCTCATGTTTTCAACACATCAAAATAGAGGTTCAACGCATTAAAATGCATCCAAAGCTCCAGCACACACAAGAAATCCCGCAGCCCTGCTCTAAAGAATCAAAACACCCATCCAAAACAACCGAAAACTCAATTGATTGACCTCAAACCTTAGCCCAGCCATTACCCAACTCATCCAAAATATTCTAAGCATTAATCAACATCCAAAAACAACCTAAAACCATCCTTATACCACCAGCAACTCAAATCCCTCAAGAACACCTCAAAAATTCACCCAAAAACACTTGAAAAACAAAGGATCTCAAGGATTTTTGGATCTATATGATTAAGACTCCACTTCAACACCAAAAACCTTTCAAAATTCATTTAGAAACAATCTCAAACCAGCCAAATCAATCAAAGTCCGAAAATCACATTTTAAACCAATTTTTCATCAAGATTTCAAGAGTTTATCAATCTAAACACAAAACCTCAATCGAAATCATTATTAAAGATTCAAATATCTTTGGAATTTCATTAAAGAACTTAGATTAGAGGGATATCACGAAAATTACCTCTAATCCTTGCTTCTCCTCTAATTTGGCAAGATTTGCTTGAAGAAACTTGAAGGAAAATGGAAGAAATCAATGGAGAAATAATAGAAATCAAAAGAGGATTTGAGAGAAAATAAAATGTAGAGATTTGAGAGAATATGAGAAGTGTTTGGATAAAGTGAAAGAGAGAAATGAAAAGCTCGTCAAAATTTCATTAACCGATTAACTAACTTTTTAATTAAACCCAATTAAAAGCCTTTTTAATTTTTAATAACATTTAAAACACTTTCCAAATTAGGGAAAAGGCATAATTGCCAAGTAGCTCTCTAAAGATTCTAAGATTTTGACTCTTCCTGAAAAACACAATTTTCCAACTTTTAAATCTTTACATTTTGGTCACTTCCAAAAATGTACACTTTAGAAAACCTATTTCGTAAAATTGATTTGGCCAATCTCTTAAACATAATTTTAGAGGATTTTAGGAATTTTTATCCTATCACGAACCTCAATCTCCTTAAACCACCTTTTAACGGTTCGAACAATCGACACCGGTTCCACCGGCCTGACTCGACTCGCCAAAAAATCTAAGCCCAAAACTGGGGCGTTAGAGTTGTCATTGTACTCGGTTGATAGAGTACCTTTTGGTTGTGAATGTACCAATTTCGGTTAAGATGGCTTGAAGTGTCGAGTAGACACTTGTTGTAATCCATGTATCTGATATGAGGTTTTAAGTTGTGAACTTGTTTAATAATCACTTGTAAGCCAATATAATTGAAGCGGATCATGAGGAGTCTATATATCCCTCCAGGATATTATGAGAACAACAAGAGAAAGCTTCAACAGTTGAAACATGGTACAATGTTCGTGGAAAATTACTATAACACCATGCTAGTACTTATGAATCGAGCTAGCATCTTTGAAAAAGAACATGACATAGTAGAACGGTTCTAATTCAAATTAAATACGGAGATTGCCAACAAAAAATTCCAACCGTATGAAAATATTATGGATTTCGCCGAACAAGTAATCCGAATCAAACATCCACTACAACAGTCCAAGGCTCGTCATAAGAAATACCCTCATTTGATAAAGGTACATCTCAAACTTCAACTTTTCAAAGCCCTACTAATACCCTTTTTCGACTCTAGTAGAACAAAGCTGAAGGAAGAAGAATCATCCCTAATCCAAAAGGATAGTGAACAACCATTGATGAGTCATGTTAAAGAAGTGAGCAAAACACCAAAGAATGAGATGTCCCAACCGGCCAAACCATCCACCAAGTCTTAAATGCGAGGACCAAAATGATGTTTTTGAAGAATGAACTATTACTCCCACCACCTATGAGAGTGATGAACCTGATTTTCAATGCTTGGAATACATGGATAATGTGTTAGGTGAACCAACTCAAGGTTTGCCGCCAGAAAGAGACGAAGAATAACACTTGTTCTTTCAAGAGATAATTAAACTTCATAGCATACCAAGCACCAAAGATTCAACCCAAGACATGAAGATCCTTAGCAATGCCATGAAGCAAGCAAAATTGGTCAACACCAAGCGAAAGCACACACCATAGCGAGATAATTCACACATGGTGAGGATCCACTCTTTTGAGTTTTCCCAAACCAACAATCGTTCTTTAACCAACTCCAAGGAATGGGAACAACCTTTCTTCAATCAGGGTATATACAACGTGAGTTCTTTATCATATGCTGCTATTTTCTCTCCCATCACAAGTTTAGATTCAAGGAAGAATCTTTTTGAGGAGTGGGCGAATGATACAATCATGGGAGGACTAAAACGATGCATCTTGGACAAGAAGTTGAAACTATTTTCTAAATTTGGAAAATTAGTTGACTTGAGGTGACTTTTCGGTTAGGATCCAGACATATTTAGACCATAAAGTCTTCTTCCAACTTGTGAGTATGTATCTTATCTTTCCAACGCACTTTGTAACGCATCAATCCGACATCAGGAGCTCAAGATACGATCATTTTAGTGAAGATTGTGCAGGCTGGAAAATCCTATATGGGATTAATCGCAAATCCATAACTTTGGGTTAATATTTAGATCCAAAACTATGTTATAAAGTTTGGGTCTAATTTATGAGTTAGCCCACTTAGGATTTTAAGTTATTTTTCATTTTATTAGACCTTAAATCAGCCCACATACTCCTATTCTTGCTATCCAAGCCAGCCTTATCCACAAGACAATTCTAAAGCAAGGAGGATTTCAACTTCAGCAAGGAAAACACATTTATTTCATTATTATATTAGTTCTAGAATATTTTATTATTTTTTAATGTTATTTTATTTGGAATAGAATTTGTTTCTACTTAGAAATTCCTACTAAATTAGTCATCATTCCCCTATAAAAGGATGAGAACTTCTACATTATAACACATATTTTTTTATAGGAAAGTAGGCCTCGTTAAAAAACCCCCTCATATTAGAGAGGAACTCTGATAGCAAAATAACACATATTTTGAGATTTGAGATTTTAATAAAGGTATTCTTCGAGTACATGTTTGCAAGTGTCGATAAACTTGTGCCTTCGAAGTCATCTTTAACGTTTCAACTAGTTTGTGCGAGGGAGAATCTCTATACTTCGGGTTGCCTAGTCAATTGCAATTAGGAGGGTTGGTTAAAGCCATACCACGGAGTTTGCCTATCTAATTGCAGGTGTGAGGGTTTCGCGGGACAACTATCTTCATGCGCCATCTCCATCTTTTACATCAATCTCAATTGACGCCATCTTCCATAAACAAAGCTAAAAAAATTTAGGTTTTTTTTTTCTATCTTTTCTTCAATCTCTTATTCTTTTTCATTGAATTCTTATTTGTTTTCATCTAATTCATCATCTTCATATTGTTTCTTTAACTTTTGATTTTTATATTTCAGAATTTCAAGAAATTTTCAACAAGTTTCTCTTGAAATTTCATATTTGTGCCTAACTCTCTCCTTTAAGTCTAAAGCCCTAGGTTTTCTTCCAAGAAATCAAACTGAAGATTCCAATGTACCAAGGCAACCTTCCCTATTACCTTTTAAGCTTTTAAATTAAAATGCATCCTATACAATTCTTTTCTCTCTCTTAAATACTTTTCTCCTGCATCTCTCTAAAAATGAGAGTTAGGGGTTTCGGTTTGGGTGGCACCGCTGCTTGCTTAAGCAGTCGCCACCCTCATTTTTTATTCTTCTCATTTTTCTTCCTTCTCTTACTCTATCTTGCTTCTCCTTCCTGATTTTCTCATCGTTTTGAGGTATTTCGGTTTACCCTTCATTTGGCTCGTTTGTGGAGGTCTTTCCCTGACATTCTTGGCTCTATTCGGGCCCTTTTGAGTGTGGGAGACTCTTAGTTTGCGGTCGAGAAGGGTTTGTTGCTCTAGTTTTCATCCTCTGTTTCCCGGCGGTGACGTGCTTCGACGTTGTGGCCTCTGCCATTTCTTCAGCTTTCGTCATGTCTTTTATCTGACCACGATGCTTGTTGTTGATCTCTCACTTCATCTCTTCCAACATCCCGATGCTTTTGTGTGCAGCAGATTCGACGTGCAGCTTGAAGAGTGGATGTTGGTTATGTTTCTATCTCGATCTCCTCAATGGATTATCCTTGCTCTCTCCGTTTGGGATTGGTTGCTACCTCTCATTTTCTTATGTGTTTTCCCTCGTTATGTTGTTGCTCTTTTTCTGTTATTTCCCCCTTTATCTATGTTGTTTGTTTTTGTTTCAATGTTTGTTCATGTTACTTCTCCTCCCATCCCTTATTCTCTTGTTCTTGTTCTTGTTCTTGTTCTTGTTCTTGTTCATGTGTTTGTGTGTTTCTATGTTTAAGAATATATCAACTTTGTTCGAAAAAAATGCCCCTTATACTGTCATAAGGGATATTGAGCAAAAAAGAAAAACTATAATTCAGAGATACAATACTTTAACCTTTTCGTTCTCAACGTAATTTGGTGTAGGCTTAACCATAAAAAAGGTGTCCAACCTATACCTTTCTTTTTTAATTTGGTGTCTAACATTTTTTTGGGTCATTTTGGTGCCTGACGTTTTCTTCCGTAACTCAAATCAGGTATTTTCGTTAACAACCGTTAAAAACAAACTGTCATCCAATTATAACATTACACGTGGCCTGATTTTTTATTTATTTTATTTTTGAATTTATTTAAAAATATAAATTTCTTAAAAATACTCAAAGTTTTAATTTTTTTTTCGATCAAGCCCTCAAATCACATCTCGCTTATCGTCTGACATCCCCACACGTCGATGGTTCATCATTCACCACCCAAGCGTTTGCATACCTCATCGTTTAGTATCTCCGCCCTTTAGTCGTTGGTTAGAAGCCCAATTAGTCTCTTTTTTCTTCATTGTTGGATGCTCGTCGACAAAACAATCGATGATACATTTGCCGGTTTTCAATGGCGAGATGGAATTTTCAGTCGTAGGGTCCGACAAAGGCAAGAATGGCCGGTGGGGTTGAATCGAAGGTGAGAGATAAGGAATTTATAGAGTTTGGGTTTGAGATTTTTTTAAGAGAAATTAAAAATTTTGAGCTTTGTTATAAAATTAAAGATTTTCTAATTTTTAAAAAATACGAATTAAAAAAAATACTAATAATATGCCACATGTCATGTTTTTATTGCATAATAAAAAAAATTAACGTCTATCACATAAAAATCTGATTTAAGTTACGAAATAAAACCGTAGGCACCAAACTGGAGAAGATATAGGTGGGGCACCTTTCCCACGTTTAAGCCTTTGGTGTAATATGTAGCGATTGAAAGTGCTCTCAAACAAGATTGTTAGTATTGCAATTACACAAGAGTGACGAAACAACATAGCATCAAATGACAAATGGAGTTATCTGATAAAAAGTAGAGACTTCACAGATAAAACAAAATTCAATGTTCAGACAAGATTGTCCAAAGAACTTGCGCTGCTGGCAATAGCACACCAATAGATTCACAGAACGACAATGCCATAACATTGTGTTAAAACGATAAACTAATCTGAGTTCTCCAAGCAACGGAATGCAGGAAAATATAAACTCAAAAGAATATATACAAAAAGCAGATGGCAATGAAATTTTATTATCCAGTGAAAAAGCCTCTACAAGTCTTGCAGAATCCAAACTCAACACCAAATACAGCCCCTTCCACAACAGTATCAGAATTCCCAAAGTCAGCAAATGCAAACAGAAAAGAGGTTTCACCTTCAGTCACGCAGCATCCACTGCATTATATCCTTTCTAATAACTCCTTCGCCTCTGGTGTAGTTCAACCTCAGTGTGGCAGGTCCATTGCTGCTCAAATGCCTGTACGCAGTCATGTTTCCAGAAGCCTTTGGTGGTCGCATCATCATTGCAATCGTAGGGAGTGATCTAGACAACATATATGTTGATGAGCTAAACAGACGTCTATCAGCTTCGCCGTTTCGTGGTGTCTGCAAGCTTCTCGGAGTTTTCAACAAGGATGAGTTATTGACTTGCTTTGGGGTTGGAGTGTTCATGTTCACATTGCCAGCATCATGGTGGGGTTTCTGGTGGCTATGAGGTCGGATCTGAGCAGAAGGTTTCATTTTGTCAAGCAAGCGGAGGATCCAATTACCAAGATTCCGACCAACTTCTATGTCTCTATGCTGTATATTCTGGTGAACCTTGAGAGCTACATCAAATACAGCTCGTGTTCGTCTGGTGACAAAAAAGAAACAGGTTCCAATTTAAAAAGGAAACAAACAGAAAAATTAAAGAGGATCTTAAACATTTGATATTCAGAATTACACCCGTCAATACATGTACATTATCCATGTGTAAAGGTGATGGAGCATCATCATCATAAAATTGAAGTTACTTCAACATCGATGAAAACCTCTTAGGAATAAACCAAAATGAAATATTACAAGAGTTAGTTCATGTGCTTCAACATATTTCTAGCTCTTACAAGAAGCACGCATTGGGGTATTTTTTAAATCATACAGCAAGGAAACCCGTGGAACCTTATACAGGCATCCTGCACACTAACTAAAGAACCAAGTCACCGAGGCCATGCAGCATGTGTAGATCTCAATATAAAAGTATAAAAACATGGAATACTTTGTAGCGTTCTTATGGATGTGGAAGCATCGAACAGAAACACGCACACACGAAAAAAGGAAGGAAAAGGTTGACTGATGTACTATTAAGATAAACTACTTCGACACTATAGCAACTTGAAAGAAAAACCTGACCCTTTCATACAGATAATTGACACAAATCTTCATTTCCACTGAAAACAACTCTGACTATTCAATGACAACAAATAAGTAGATTAGAGGAGTTTGCTTTGCTAGCACATAAATTTTGTTACCAGTTAGGATCGACGGCTGAACAGAATGCATCTATGATTCAACTCACTAGAAAGAAAATAGGTATTGCCCATTAGTGCATACGATGAGTACCAACCTCTCCCAACTCCCAAGCCAGAAGCATGAGCTTGGCTATTAAAAATAAGGTCATAAACATTCGCTGTGCGGCGTACCCTTTGCATTTTTCAATGAAGGAAAAATTGGGAACAGACCCTAATTTAACAAGAATGAACAGTTCTTAGATGCCAAGACTTGAGACCCTAATTTTCCACATGAAAGTAAGATTAATTCTTAACCCCTGTAAGGAAATCACCAAATACACTTTAATCGGATCCTTTGGAAATGAATGATTCATGGAGGCACTTCATGACAATCTTATTTTTTTTAATTCTTTAAGCCCAGCATTCAAAATACAACCTTCATAGTGGTGATATTAAATCAACCAACAGAAAAAGAAAATGAACCAAAACAACCAAACCGATCAAGAACCGAAAGAAATAGAGAAAAGGCGAGGAATGTTTTTACCTGTGAGCAAATTGGCGAATCCTAGGACGTTTAGGGCTAATGATCCGTCGCTGAATCTTCAAAGCAAGCCTGAAGGCTCGTTTAAGCCCCAAGAAATAAGCCGTCCCCAATGCGATTTCCCACAGCACCATTTTTCACTCTCGCTCTCCAACTCCAGCCTCCTTATTTTTCTATCTTCAAATATACATTATAATCTTTGTTTTGGTTTTACCGTTGTGGGGAGCCGCCAGAAATTCCAATACCGCTCGGTTTGACATTTTCCAGCACCGATGTCAGCCGTTGAGATCTTTCTAGATGGTATCCACTAAATTCTACCAAGTTAACAAATTGTTTGGGCTTTTGCTTTGGATAATGTAAGACTGGATGGGCAAGGTTTCAAAATGTATTATTGGGAATAGGCCATCCAAATCTCGGCCTACGATTCAACCCCTCTTTTTTTCATTGCTCTTCTTTGTACCTTTCAATTTTACTTCACTCTGCAGCAAGAAAATAAAAAATAAAAATTGGGGTGGGTAATGAGTAGAATTGGGTTATAAATGACTGCAAATTTTAATAAAAAGTTATATTCTCACACGATAAACAACAATTCTATCATTCATGTGGCATTTATAATTTTTTTAAAAAACTAAATAAAATAAAAATATAAAAATGTCAAGTGACAACACTTACACCACGTGCTGCACCAACTTATTAAAAACCGTCAGACTCAACAATTAATGTTGGTCAAAAAGCTTAATGGATTCAATTTATTTGTTTAAGAGCTTAATTGGATGTAAAAATATTCAAAAATTTAATTGTTTTTTTATTTAAGGACTTCTTATAGCATTAGATGTGTGTATATAATTGTTAGATAATATTCAAAGGATTGAGTGGATCAAATTAATCGATATGGCCAAGAGGTGGTGAATTGGCACTTTAAAAATCGGAGAAGCAAAAAGAACAAATAAAAATGATAGGCAAAGCACTTATAGTGGTTCAAGCTTCTAAACAAGCTCTACATCCACTATCTTAGCTCTCACTAAGGATTTTTAACAAACTCTCCACTAATTTGTTCTTCCCCTTTTCTAGGCGAAGGAGGCAACCTTTACAAATGTTCAATCTTTCTACCCAAAGATTGAACCACAAGACTCTCATTTTACAAAGAAGAATATTGGCTATTAAAATTGATCTCTCACAAGATAAATGTAGCCCAATTGATTTACAAACTCTCAAATTTGATTTACAATAAGAACTCAAGGGATTGTGTAACACCCTATTTTGGGCTTAGAAGTTAGTCGGGTTCAGCTAAGAAGTTCGGGTGGACCGGTTCGAGTGAGTTATGATAGTTTCAGGATTAAATTGAAATAAATGGTTTTTTAGGGAGATAAAATATGAAAAAAAATATTTTATAATTCTAAAATAATGTTTTGGAAGTTTTGGAGAGTTCAATTCGGTGAAATTGGGCTGATTTTATTGGAATTTTGAAAATGGTGACTAATGCGTAAAAATTGAAAATTTCATTTTAATGAGTAAGGGTCTGTTTGTTTCCCTGTAATTGGTTTTCCTGAAAACGTTTTCACAGCTTTCCGTTGTTTGGTTCATGGAAAATGAAAAGTCAACGGAAAACCAACTACAGTCAATGGAAAACAGACCTTGTTTTAGTGTAAAATGACTTACCCATTGATTTTCGGTAAGTCGTTTTCCTTCCTCTCATTCTCTCTACAAATACTAACCTAAACCATAAACCTTAAAACCTAAACCCTAAATACTAACATAAAAACTAAACCCTAAATACTAACATAAAAACTAAACCCTAAACCCTAAACCCTAAACCCTAAACCTTAAACCATAAACATTAAATCATAAACCCTAAACCTTAAACATAAAACATTAACCAATAAATATTAAATCTTAAACATTAAAAATCGTAAACCCTAAATGTTAAACTATAAACACTACCCTAACCCTAAACCATAAACAATGATCCATAAAAACAAAACCCTAAATGGTATAACATAAACACAAAAGCCTAAAACAAAACCATAAACCCTAAATGTTAAACCATAAACACTAAATGCTAACATAAACACTAACATAAACCTTAAACCCTAAATGTTAAACCATATATATTAAACCCCAAACACTAGCATAAACCCTTACCCTAAACACTAACCCATAAAACATAAATGCTAACATAAACACTAAACCATAAACAATAAACACTAACATAAACACTAAACCATAAACAATAAACACCAACATAAACCATAATCCCTAAATACTAATATAAACAATAAGCCTTAAAACCTAAACACTAAACCTTAACATAAACCCTAAACTTTAAATGTTAAACCTTAAACACTAACATAACCCCTAAACAATAAACATTAACCCCTAAATCCTAAATGCTAACATAAATACTAAACAATAAACACTAAGCACTAACATAAACCTTAAACTCTAAATGATAACTTAAACCCTAAACACTAAAAACTAAACACTAAACCATAAACAATGATATAACCCTAAACCATAAATGATAAACCCTAAACATTAACTATAGACTCTAAATGCTACCATAAACTCTAATAACTAAACCCTAAACCCTAATTATTGCCATAAAACATTAAATCCTAAACCCTAAATGTTGCCATAAAACATTAAATCATAAACCCTAAACCCTAACCACCAACCTAAACCCTAAACCTTAAACACTAACATAAACCATAAACACTAATCTAAACCCTAAATCTATACCTTAAATACTAATCCCTAAATGCTACCATAAACACTAAATACTAGTCTAAACCATAAACCATAAATGATATCTTAAACCCTAAACCCTAAACACTAACCTAAACATTAAACCATGTTTTGATTGGAACTTGTTTTTACCATTATCGATACTTGTTTGTGGATTGTTCATGAAATTTTCAGGAAACTCTACCAAACAGTGTAAAATGAATTGTACAACATCATCCAAACATCGGAAAATGATTTCTGTAATTAGTTTTCCAACAACTGTAATTCATTTTCCAGAATTCATTTTCCGGAAACAGTTTTCAGTGAAACAAACAGACCCTAAATCAAAGAGGGCCAAAACTTAGAATCCTTAAGGAGCTTTTATACCAAGGTGTTATTAGTTATTCCCTTAATTTTTTTTATTTTAAAATGATTTAATTAATTGATTTATTAAATGTGAAGTAATAAAAAGGATTTTTAAAAGGCTAAACATTTTATTACGTAACTAATTTTTTCTCAAATTTCCCAGCAGTCAAACTACCTTTTCATCACTAAAATCTCCAGAGATTTATCTCATTTCATCTACTTTTGATTTCTAAATGATGCCCATGGATTTCTACATCAACTAGCTAAAGTTTTCTTGAAGGATTTCTTCAAAATCATTGCAAATCAAGGGGAAAGCTTGTGTTAGAGGTGATCTTTCTTTTCTCTCCTCTAATCAAGGTTCTTTATTGAAATCCCCAAGTCGTTGGCTCTCTAATTATGTTGATGAAAATGGCTAAATCAAGTTTTGAAAGATGATTTCTCAAGATTTTCGTTATGACACTATTTTGATTGATTTGAGATTGATTCTAATCATGATTTGAATGATAAATAATGCTAAAATAAAGATTTTATAATGGTAATCCCGAAATGAGTTGGATCTTTAATGGTTAGATTGTTAGATTTGAGGTTTTGTGGTGTTTTGGTGAAATCTCAGTTGCTGGAGGTATAAGGGTGTAATTAGGTTAATTTTGAATGTTTATTGATGATTAAAAATATATGGAAATGATAGATTATGGCTGGGATGAGTTTAGAGAGTGATCGAAGGTGATTTCAGTTGTTTTGGAATGGGCATTTTGGTGTTTTGGGCATAGCAGCGAGATAGTTTAAGTTGATGGTGATCTTAATGCATGATGATGCATTAATCCTCTGATCTTGTGTGGTATAAAAAGGGGAGAACACATCGAGAACAGTTGGTGAAGTTACGGGGGCTTTGGACGCTTGATTCCGTGTTGACGAATCTTGGTTTTGCGAGTCGGTGAGTGAGAACGTGATTTCCAGCTTTGATACACTTAAAAGATAGTTTTGGGAACTTAGTGAAATCTTGAAATGCTTTACTAAGTTTGAAAGTAAGTAAAAGAACTTTCTCCCTTGGATTGTGCTATTATGAGTTTGTTGATGCACTTGATTTTAAATGCATGTTACCTACTGTTTAAAGCACGATTTAAGTATGTGATTAACTGTTTTTGATGTTATGTTGATGAAGGATGCACATAGTAAGTGGTCATTGTAAGTATATGCTTATACTTGTATCTTGTAGCATGGTTTGATGCATGGAAATGTGGTTTAATGATAATGCTTTGAAAAGAGTGAGGTTTATGTTAAATGTGAATTATAATGGCAAGTGATGTTGTGAAAGTGGTTTATAAATAAAATCGGATATAGTTAGCCGGCTATAAGATTGAGTGCACTATAAACAAGTCGCATTGGATGTTAAGGGGTTTATACAGTGTATCGAATACTCCATCCAAGTACCTTAACGATTGAAGAAAGTGTATAGTGTCCCTTCTCTCGTTAGTGGGGTTATACATCTACCGATGAGTGGTGTTGAGGAGTTTATATGGTGTACCAAATACTCCACCATGAGTGTCACAATGGTGGAGGGTAGCTCCCGCGTGTGAGCCTTGAGATGCCTATGAGAATGTATGAAGTGTTGGGACAACACTTGAGAATCTGTGTATCCTATGTGGTTTTGAGAAATGAGCATGTTGATGATCACTTGTAAGCCAATATAATTAATGATGTGTTATGATATGGTTTATGATGCATAAAAATGAAAATGTATGTTTTACTCTTTAAGCTTTGTGTTGAGTGGATCGATTTAACCGATATAACCAAGAGGGGGTGAATTGACACTTTAAAAACTGAAGGGAGCAAAAGGAACAATTAAAAATGAAAAACAAGGCAATTATAGTGGTTCAAGCGTCTAAACAAGCTCTGCATCCACTGCTTTAGCTCCCACTAAGGATTTTCAACAAACTTCTCACTTATTTGTTCTTCCCCTTTTCTAGGCTAAGGAGGCAACACTTACAAATTCAATCTTACTATCCAAAGATTGAATGACAAGACTCTCAATTACAAAGAACAAAAGGCAATTTGAATTGTATCTCTCACAAGACTAATATATTGCCCAATTACAAACCAACACTCCCCAAACTTGAAAGAAAGATGAACAATTGAGAATTTTACAAGTTGGGTACACAATTTGACTCTAATAGGCTCAAGGGTTTGGAATAAATGCTTTGAGATTGCTTGAAGGATCAATAGTTGTTGTTGTAGCTTTGGAGACTTGTTTTTATACCATTGCATTGCTTTCTAGCCATTTGGGTGGTTAAGGTCATTAATCTAGCCATTGGGCTGCATTTTCCCACAATAAATGCTCCTCAACTACACACCGTATTGGTACCTTTCGTGACCGTATCGGTACTTGTCTCAAAGAAGAAAGAGCCGATGTGATTGAAAAACAAAGCATATTGATACGCGAGAAGGGTGTATCGGTACAGCCATACGGGGCGTATCGATATGAAAAGCCATATCGACACGGTTTTGGCTCACAAGAATCCTGATTTGTGTTTTCATAAAAAAAATGTATTGGTATGCTCCCTTTGCGTATCGATGCGGTCGAACGACCATTTCAAAATTTAGGATTCCAATAACTGATAAGCCAACGTTCGAATATTAAATGTGAAGATTTGCAAAGATCAACATATCGTATCGATACGGTGACATACCGTATCGGTAAGCTATAGCATTAAAATAATTTTCTTTGAAAAAATCGTATCGATACTATCCCGATGAGTATCGACACGCTATAGCTTATAGTCTTGCCCATATGAATATCATATCGATACGTGGTTAAATTGTATCGGTACGCCATGGTCGATTAAAATTCCAGTAGTGAAAATCTGTATCGATACACTATAAGAGTATCGATACGCCTGGGTGTTTTGTTGAAATTTGGCTTGAAAACTCATGAAAAGACTTAGTGAAAATTGAACCTTTAAATATGTTTTGACTTGAAAGTGTACTTGGTTCAAAAATGCTTGTCAAATAAGTGAGTCTTTGAAATACTTAAAAATTTATTATTTTTCAATTAAGTCCTTAAAGTAATTTGTTATATCAAAATCAATTTTTTTCACAATCTCCTTCTTTTTGATATAACAAAACCAAGTATAAATTTTTAAGTTTTAAAAACTTTGAAAAGATTACCCCCTTAGTTTAAGATAGGTTTTCAAAAAAAAATTGGCTCATACACTTCTCCCCCTTTCTGTTAGATCAAACATAATCAATGCATAAAATAAGGATAATAAACATGAGGCACAATGTAAAGCATAAATAAGCAACTCAATATAATTAAGCAATAAAATTCAAAGCAAATTAAGTGCAAACATAATTCCAAACTCATCCTAAAACCATAAATCAAAGCATATGTTCTTAAAACAAAGCATATATAGGTGCATAAACCAAAAGGATGAATGATATGTCATGAGGTGCAAAAACTACTCGTCCCCACCATCGTTTTCATCCTCGTCCTCTTCATCTTCATCATCATGGCTTGATTGAGGTTTCCGAGTGTGATTAAGCCAAGCACCATGGAAGGCGGTGAGAGAGACGTCTATGAAATTTTATTGAAGTCCAATGGCCTTGACTTGAACCTCCAAAGATGTGAAGCGAGTATCATGGTCCTTGACTCGGTCCTCCAATGATGTGAAGCGAGTATCAATGGTGGCAAATCCGGCTTCCATGTTGTTGAATTTCTCATTGAGAAATGTCATGAGGGTGTCCATGGAAGATTGAGCAATAGGAGCACCTTGTGGACCTTGTGGAGCCACCAGTTGATCATCTTGGTGAGGAGCTCGAGGAACACAAACTCATTCATTGTTGAGGTATGCAAAGTGATAACGGGTTAGGGAACTCTCATCAATGGTTTGGCCAAGAGGTTTGAGATAGTCATGGGAGCAATCTACCCAACAGAATGAAACAAGTGACTCAAGGTCGTCGAATAGTAATAGGATTTGACTTGGTCTGCGTGACGGTGTTGAACAAGGTAGAAAAGATCGGCAAAAATGATTTGAAAAAGATTTGGGTGCTTACCCTCACAAAAACAACGTAGCCAAAAATCATCCACTTGGCGAATAGTTGAAAATTTCCCACTCGAAGGGCGAATAAACCAAGAAATAATAAGATGGAGTAAACGGTCTTAGGCGTTTAAAACAGTGACGGAGCCAAGAGGACAGACCCAAAGAATTTTCATCATCAATCCCAATATTTTCAAAATCAAAAGCTCGACAAATAACGTTTTGATCAATTTGAAAAGTTTTGCCCTTAAGATGAGATTCAATGGCAACAACATGTTCTCTATTGGCATCATGAATACACTTGGCATTTGAAAAGAAGATTATGACAAGGTTTCGATATAAAATTAGGGGTAGGCTAAAAAAATTCACGAGTTTCCATCTACGAAACAAGCCAAGGTAGTCAAATTTAAAACATTCAGAATTTAAAAACGGGATTGAGACGACGCGTTCTTCCCAAAGACTAAATTCAATATCATGATTTCTCCATTAAATTCTCATGGAAATCAATAAGTATTCAATGGGTTTACCTGGCTTAATGCATAGAAGCAATAGGGAATTGATAAAACGAAGACAATTCGAGCTTAGCTAAAGCTCTAATAAAGGTGCTTGCTTGTCTTCTTCTTAAGGAAGAAGATGAAAGAAAATAAGGATAAACCCTTGAGCTATCTTTCTCGGTTAGGAAATGGATGATAGCTTTTGTCATTTTTTCCTTCTTAATTGAATTTGTCTTATCATTAAGCCAAGCAAGTAGATGACTCACCACCTATAATGGTCTAATTATGGCATTAGCCATTGTATTCTATACCTCTTCCATTTTGGGCTTCAAATTTTCATTTCTTACAATTTGGTCACTCTACTATGTTCTTTAAGCTCTCAATATTTACAATAGTCCAATTTCAATGGCAATGTCCCATTAACTATCAATACTTATGAAATTAGACCACATGGTCAAAAGTCAATGGTCATTTTGACTTGCTAGAGTTTGGATTCCCAATTATCGGAATCTAATTTTCAATTAAGCTAGTTTTTGGGGTGTTAAAAAAGAGTTGCGCAACAAGTGTATACCTTTAGTAAAGATGTTGTGGAGGAACCATAGAGTCGAGGAGTCTACGTGGGAGACCGAGGAGAATGTGAGGTTGTTTTATCTGCATCTGTTTCCATCAAGTAAATTTCGAGGATGAAATTTTTTTAAGGAGGCAGAGTTGTAACGACCCAAATTTCAGAATTCGAGGGTCAGGTTAACCCAAAGTGTGGGCTTTGTGTTTGGGCTAGGAGTTGGGCCTTTGAGAGCCTTAATGTGATTGTATATGGTTGTTAGGCTTGAGTTTTTGGTTTGTGGTATGAGTTGGGAGCTTCTTTAATTTTCTACATAAAAGTAAATTGGTGAGATCATCTTGTCCCTTGTCTTCTCTCTTCATCCATTCTCATCTTCCTCCTAAGAACCCAAGATCAAAGGTTCAATCTTTGAGTTTTGAAGTGTGAATCTCAGGTTTTGAGTCTGAGATAAGTTGTTCAACATTTAAAGATCTACATTTTGAGGTAAGAATCAACAAGATTGATGTTGGAAGGGAAATATGGATTTAGTGGGAGTTTGAGAGAAATGGGTAAATGGTGATTTTAATCTTGTTTTCCAACCTCAAGTGTAAGTTTTATATGGTCACTAATCTCCTGAAAGTTTGTAATTCAAATTTCAATTCCTTGTGTAGAGAAAGAGTTTGAAGGACCTTCCAAAGAGCAAGGAAAGAAGAAAGTGAACAAACTTAGAAAGAAGATTGTTATCTTTTCTAATTAGGTTACAACCTTTATAAGATGATCTAAGTACAAATAAGGAAATAATTTCCTAGAAATCACTAACTTCCTAAGAATTAGAGACTAATATTATATCCTAATATACAAGGTAATTACAAGGACTAATCCAATAATTATGTCCTTAATTTTAGGGATTCTAACACTCCCCCTCAAGCTGAGTGTAGATATTTATCAAACCCAGCTTGCCAATGAGTCCCTCGAACATGTTCTTGCTCAAGCTTTTAGTTAGCATGTCTGCAACTTGTTGCCTGGTATGTAGGTAGGTAGGTAATGCACACTTCTCCTGAGTCAATTCTTTCTTTGATGAAGTGGCGATCTATTTCCACATGTTTGGTGCGATCGTGGTGAACAGGATTATGAGCTATGCTGACAGCAGCTTGGTTGTCACAATACATCTTTATAGGTCTAGTGTATAGTACTTTTAGTTCTCCCATTAGTCGTTGCAACCAGATTCCTTCACATATGCCATGGGATAGTGCTTGATACTCTGCTTCTGCGCTGCTGCGTGCTACAACAGGCTGCTTTTTGCTTCTCCACGTCACAAGATTGCCCCACACATAGCTGCAGTAACCACTTGTAGAACGTCTGTCATTAACAGACCCAGCCCAGTCTGCATCAGTGTAAATTTCCACACTTCGGTTGGCAGTTTTCTTGAAGTGTAGGCCTTTACCAGGGGTCCCCTTTAGATACCTTAAAATTTTGTAAGCAACTTCCAAGTGCTTCTCTCTTGGGTCATGCATGTATTGGCTGATAACACTCACACCAAAGGCTATGTCTAAACGGGTGTGAGATAGGTAGATAAGTCTTCCTACCAGTCGTTGATATCTCCCCCTATCAACTTCTTCTCCATCTTTATCAGTTCCCAATTTAAGATTAGATTCCATGGGAGTTTTGGCTGGTTTACACCCTAACATACCAACTTCAGATAATAGATCAAGAATATACTTCCTTTGGGAGATGGAAATACCTATTTTAGACCTTGCTACTTCCATTCCAAGGAAGTACTTAAGGTTTCCCAAGTCCTTAAGTTCAAATTCAGCACTAAGAAATTCTTTTAGACTTTCAATTTCGCTTGAATCATCCCCAGTTAATATTATATCATCCACGTAAACAATGAGAATGCAGCATTTCCCACCTTTCAAATGCTTGTAAAACATGGTATGATCTGCTTGCCCCTGGATATAGGTCCTGCTGATTATAGCCTTGGCAAATCGGATGAACCACGCTCTTCAAGACTGCTTCAGACCATACAAGGACTTCTTCAACTTGCATACTTGGCCCTTGCTTTTTTCAAACCCGGGTGGGAAATCCATGTATACTTCATCGTTTAACTCTCCATTGAGGAATGCATTTTTTACATCCAATTGAGTCAAAGGCCAATCCATGTTGACAGTTAGGGATAGAAGAACTCGAATGGTGTTTAGCTTGGCAACCGGTGTAAACGTCTCGTTGTAGTCTAGGCCATAGGTTTGGGTGAAACCCTTAGCAATGAGTTGAGCCTTGTGTCTGTTAATACTGCCATCAGGATTAAACTTTGTGGTGAAAATCCATTTGCATCCTATTGTCTTCTTCCCACTAGGTAGATGCACGACTTCCCAAGTTTCATTTGCCTTGAGAGCCCTCATTTCTTCCATCACATCATTCCTCCACTCAGCTGATTCAAGAGCCTCTTCTATATTTTTTGGTGTTTCTACATAATCAACATTAGACACAAAAGCTCTATAAGACTTAGATAAATTTCCATAAGACACAAACCGGGAAATAGGGTGTTGAGTGCAGCTTCTTATGCCCTTTCGAACAGCAATTGGAAGGTAGATGGATGATGATAGAGGTGAGACTTTTGATTTGGAATAGTCCTCGGCTGGGGATGAATTTGGCACTGCTGTCTCAGTTTCAGGTGGTTGCTTTCTTCGAGAATAAACCAGCAGTTCTGATTCTGGAGCCTGTTCTTGCTGTTTTTCTAGATTAGGTGGTTGCTGCTCATTTATCGAGCTTATTTCTTGCCGCACAGGAGAACCAATGTCTAAATCTGGAACAATAACATCCTGATTTGTGGGCTTGGTAATGGTTGTAGGATTAGAAGGCATAGGATCAGTTGGTATCATAAGGAGTGTGTTAAGAGTCGCATCTTCATTGAGAATCTCCCCTTGAAGATGAGCTGCAGTAAAGTAAGATTCATGTTCAAAAAAGGTGACATCCCGAGAGATAAATATTCGGCGGAAGGTAGGCGAATAACACTTATACCCTTTTGTGTTGGAGAATAGCCAATGAAAACACAAGTGTGGGCTCAAGGATCAAGTTTGGACTGATTTGGTTGGTGATTGTAGACAAAAGCTTTGCAACCGAAGATTTTGGCTGGAAGGTTGGGAACATGAAATAATGAAAAAGCCTTTTGAAGGATAGTTATAGGTGTTTGGAAATTTAGGACCTTTGATGGTAGTCAGTTTATGAGATAACAAGCTGTGAGGATAGCTTCTCCCCATAGGTATTTTGGAACTCCCATGGTGAACATTAGTGCTCGAGCTATAGCAAGGAGATGACGATTTTTTTCTCTCGGAGATCCCATTTTGTTGAGGGGTGTCAGGACAAGAACTTTGGTGTATGATGCCCTGTTCAGCTAGGTAAGGACTTATGACAAAATTAAAGTATTCTCTCCCATTGTCAGTTCGGAGAGTATGAATGGTTGAGTTAAATTGGGTTCGAATCATTGAATGGAAGTTTTGGAAAACTTTAGGTGTTTCTAATTTTTCTTTGAGAATGTAGACCCAACAGACCCTAGTGTGGTCATCAATGAAAGTTATGAACCACATAGCTCCTGTAATGTTTTTCACTCGGTTGGCTCCCCATAAGTCACTATGAATTAAAGAGAATGGTTGAGATTGGTTATAGGATTTTACTGGGTATGGTACTCAGGTGTGTTTGGATAATTGACAGATTTCACACTTCAAGGAATCAATATTTTTATTTCTAAATAACAGTGGAAGGTGTTTTTTAAGTACAAGAAGTTTGGATGTCCTAGTCTACGGTGCTATAACATGATTGTGCCTTCCTTGGAAGTATATAGAGCCAGCCCTTCTTGTCCATTGTCTTTATTCCAAACATAGAGACCATCATCAACTTTAGCAGTGCCAATCATCCTCCCCGATTTCTGTTCCTGTACCACACAACCATTTGCAGAAAATTCAGCAAGAACACTTTCATCCTTAGTTAGTTTACTGATTGAAAGTAAATTGCAGGACAAGTTTGGAACATGTAACACTTCATCAAGAGAAAAATTCTTTGTTAATTGAATTTTCCCAATACCAGCTACATGTGAGTAAGAACCATCAGCAATACGGATTCGGGACTGATTATGACATTGTGTGTAGGTGTGAAACAAGGTGGAGTTACCTGTCATGTGATCAGAGGCACCTGAATCGAGTATCCAAGAGGATTGGTTGTTAGGTTCAAAAATACTGTTGAGAGCAATACCTTGAGTGGCTAAGGATCCATGAGCAGTGGTAGTGCCTAGTATCTTATGAAGAGCCTCAAGTTGATTTTTGGTTAGGCAAACATCAAGGACTTCATCTACAGTAGTGGAGGTGCTAGAGGACACTAGTGCAGCCTTATTTTCCTTCGAATTTTTTCAAGGATAACCATGTAGTTTGAAGCATTTTTCCTTTGTATGTCCTACACGGTTGCAGTGGCTGCACCATGGCCTGGTCGAGCCTGAATCATTCCCAGCACGGGGCCTTTGTGGTTGAGGGCCTCTGGAGATAAGAGCTAAGTTTTCAGTGGGACGGTAATCATCAGTTTTCACAGGTTTAGGTTCCCTTAAATCTCTCATCATGACAAGTCGACGCTTCTCTTCTCTTCTAACTTCTGCAAATGCTTCACCAATGGTTGGTAGGGAGGTTCTGCCCAGAATTCTACCACGGACCTCATCAAGTTCTCGGTTCAGCCCTGCCAGAAACTCATAGAGACGTTCTTTGTCGAGATGAGTCATAAACTTGGTATGTTCCTCGCCTTCTCCCCAGTCTGCCTCATAGTACATGTCCAATTCCTGCCACAAAATTTTTAGATTATTGTAATATTGAGTTACTTCAAGTGTTCCCTGTCGGATATCCTTCAACTTGAGTTTGATCTAAAATACTTGAGAGGCATTTCCAAGATCTGAGTAGTTTTCTTTGATAGCATCCCACATATCTTTTGCAGTTTTGAAGAAGAGGTAGGTGTAACTAATATGGCCTTCCATTGAATTAATTAACCAAGTCATTACGATCGAGTTGTTGAGTTCCCACGTTCCATAAGTTAAATCTGTTGTGGTTGGTCGTGGAATATCTCCATTGATATATCCTAGTTTTCCACGACCACGGATCACCATAATGACCGATTGGGACCACTGTAGGAAATTTTTTCCATCTAGCCGATGGTTGGTAATTATAAGGGAGGAATTAAGATCCCTTGAGAAGTTCCTTGATTGTTGTTTGGAATCATTTGTGAGGTTTCAGTCTCAGACAAAGTTTCAACAGTGTCACCCATAGGAAGGAATAAAATAGAAGGAAAGAGAGATTAAGAGAAGGGATGTTTGGGATGAGAGATGACAGGATCAAAAATCCTAAAGCTCTGATACCATGAACAAACTTAGAAAGAAGATTGTTATCTTTTTCTAATTAGGTTACAGCCTTTATAAGATGATTTAAGTACAAATAAGGAAATAATTTCCTAGAAATCACTAACTTCATAAGAATTAGAGACTAATATTATATCCTACTATACAAGGTAATTACAAGGACTAAGCCAAGAATTATGTCCTTAATTTTAGGGATTCTAACAGAAAGCTTGAAGTTGGAGATAGGGGATGTATTTCCAGCTTTTCAAGAAGGTTAGTACACTACTAACTCCTTTGTTTCATGCACATCCTAAGGATGATGCTTTGTATGCTTAAATTTGATGTTTATGGTTAATTTTGGTGTTAGAGGTTAGAGACCCTATTTAATGGCATAATTCAGATTTGGTGTTAATAACTTGTAAAAATAGTAGTAAACCACCCTAAACACTCCCAAAAGATGTAGGATCGAGTTAGGAGGTTAATGGTTATGATTTGGGGGCTTCGAAAGCCATTTCCCAAGCCTTTTGATTTTTATTTACCTTTGATTTTAATCTAACAAAAAGGGAGAGAAGTGTGGTTTTTTTTCAAAACCAATAGCCTTTTAGTCTTAAAGATAGGGGGAGTGAATTAGAGATTTATTTGGTTTTGTTATATAAAAAAGGATATTGTTAAACCAATGTTTCAATTTTGATATAACAAGAACTTAATTGCAAATAAATTTTTTTAAGGTGTTTGAAATTACTCACTAAAG
Source organism: Hibiscus tridactylites (assembly GCA_958450335.1). Taxonomy (NCBI): domain Eukaryota; kingdom Viridiplantae; phylum Streptophyta; class Magnoliopsida; order Malvales; family Malvaceae; genus Hibiscus; species Hibiscus tridactylites. Next base: position 17,180,837 of record OY288286.1, on the reverse strand, counting down.
GACAAGCATTAGAAAAACTTAAAAAATATTTTGTATAAGCTATATCTTTGAAAGAAAAATATTTTTCTAAGCATTTTGGTACTCAATTTGAGCAGTTTGATCAGTGAGTACCGGTACGACCATAAGCGTACCTGTACGAGCCTTCCTTTACTAGAATTTATTTATGCTAAATGTTAACTGAGTATCGGTACGACTATATGCATACCGAAACTGGCTCTTCATCACTGTAAAATCAAAATGCAACTGAGTATCGATATGAGTTTTAGGCGTACTGGTACGAATTTCAAAGAATTTAAATGCTTGTCAGATTTTTGGAGCAAAACTTGTTTTCAAATGAACTGAGTATCGATATGGCTATACGTGTACCGATACACAAGCTTTAATAAATATTTCTAAAATTTCAGTAGGTAAGTTGAAGTGTCGGTATGGACAAAGCGTATCGGTACCCCGTATAAAATTGACACTCCGTACCGATATGCAAACTTGTGTACCGATACCTCTTACTTGTAACGGTTATTTCCTCTTTGAGTAGGCAACGATACGTAAATTCACATACTAATACCCTCTCTTGCTAGGCATCATTTATTGCGAGAAAATAACAGTCCAACAACTCTATTTAATTACCCAACAACCCAAACGGCTAGAAATCAATGAAGGGAGTATAAAATCAAGTCTCCAAAGATTCTTCAAGAACAAAACAACTATTCTAAAGCATACAAGCACATATTCAAGTTTTTGAGAGCTTTTCATTGTAAAATCTTGTACCCACTTGAGTGTTCTTATTTGTAACTCATTTTTCATCAAGTGTTGGTGTTTAGTGACCTGAAAATTTGGCAAACAACTTCCTTTGGAGAATTTTTATAGTTTGCTTCTTTGTATCCAATTTTAGGAAAATGGATTACTAGACTTTGGGTATAAGTCTAGGATTTATGAGGTTATCTTCTTTAGCCTAAAAGGAAAGATAAATTTGTGGATTTTTGAAATCTTTAGTGTGGTAGCTAAGGTAGTAGATGTAGACCTTGTTTAGAAGGTTGGACCACTATAAATCACTTGTGCAAAAATTTTCTTTCTTTTTTTCATTTGCTCCCGCCAAATTTTCTTTCTTTTCCATTTAAACTTTTGATTTTAAATATTGGAGAAGGTAAGGACTAAATTGAACATATGGTGGATTTTAGAGTACAAACTATAAAGCTTAAGGACTAGTGACATAATTTCACCATTTTTCTTTGGCTTGTAAATAAAAGGGTAAAAAGAGAGTGTTGGTTGACGAATATTTGAACATTTCTAAACATATAAACGAACATATTGACGAACATATATACAGACATATTTGTAAATATTAAGCGAACATGTTCGCAAACACTAAACGAACAAATACGGACACCTTAAAAAATAAATAAACAAACACGAACACAACTTTATTCATTCAAGTCCGATTCATTTACACCCTAAGTGCAGAAATTTATAAGGTTGACCAGACTTATGTGAATCAAATATGCCTTCCTTTTTCTTACCTATGAGTGTTCATAGGCACAAATTGGTTGGATGTAGGTCCAAGCTCTTCATTATCCTATCCCTTAGGTGCAGGTGGTAAAGTGATATGTCACTAATTGAAATAATAATACAAAAGACATTTATTAGTTCTTAATAGTTGATGTGAGTTAATTATTTGAGATGGAGTTAGACAAGAAAAAGTGAAGGATTTCCCTTAGGAAGCCAAGAGTTTGAGGGAGGTTCTGCTGTGAGGAAGTTAATATACTGCGTGACCGGTTAAATAGGCGACCGATTAAATAGGTGCTACCTAATATGTTGTTAGCGGTTAAATAGGCGTTACCTAATATGTTGATACTCTTATCAACAAAATAAGTAATTTACCTATTTTGTTATCTTCGGATTTCCAAGGCCCCATCATCTTAAACTTTAATAACATAATAGGCGCTACCTAATATGTTGATACTCTTATCAACAAAATAAGTAATTTACCTATTATGTTATTAAAGTATAAATACTTTCGAAAGTATCTATACTTTTTTAAAAGTTTAAGCTGATTGACATATCATACTGGAATGTGGCTCGAAAGTATCTATACGTTTTTAAAAGTATCGATATTTTTAAAAAAAGAAATGTAACCGGTTGCAATGTGGCTCGAAAGTATCTATACTTTTTTAAAAAGCATTGTAACCAGTTGCATAAAAGTATAGATACTTTCGAGTCATATTGCAACTGGTTACATTGCTTTTTAAGAAAATATCGATACTTTTAAAAAAGTATAGATACTTTCGAGCCACATTGCAACCGATTACATTGCTTTTTTAAAAAAGTATCGATACTTTTAAAAAAGTATAGATACTTTCGAGCCACATTCCCAGTATGATATGTCAATCAGCTTAAACTTTTAAAAAAGTATAGATACTTTCGAAAGTATCTATACTTTAATAACATAATAGGCGCTACCTAATATGTTGATACTCTTATCAACAAAATAAGTAATTTACCTATTTTGTTATCGTCGGATTTCCAAGGCCCCATCAGCTTAAACTTTAATAACATAATAGGCGCTACCTAATATATTGATACTCTTATTAATAAAATAAGTAATTTACCTATTATGTTATTAAAGTATAGATACTTTCGAAAGTATCTATATATTTTTTAAAAGTTTAAGCTGATTGACATATCATACTGGGAATGTGGCTCGAAAGTATTTATACTTTTTTAAAAGTATCATTATTTTTTAAAAAAGCAATGTAATCGGTTGTAATGTGGCTCGAAAGTAACTATACTTTTTCAAAAAGCATTGTAACCGATTGCATAAAAGTATAGATACTTTCGAGCCATATTGCAACCGGTTACATTGCTTTTTTAAAAAATATTAATACTTTTAAAAAGTATAGATACTTTCGAGCCACATTACAACCGGTTACATTGCTTTTTAAAAAAGTATAGATACTTTCGAGCCACATTCCTAGTATACTTTCGAAAGTATCTATACTTTAATAACATAATAGGCGCCACCTAATATGTTGATACTCTTATCAACAAAATAAGTAATTTGCCTATTTTGTTATCGTCGGATTTCCATGGCCCCATCAGCTTAAATTTTAATAACATAATAGGCGCTACCTAATATGTTAATACTCTTATCAACAAAATAAGTGATTTTACCTATTTTGTTATGTTTGTATCGATACCTACCGATAACTTAAGTTTGCCGGTTACCAATTTTTTTAATATTTCTTCATGTTTTCTACCGGATACATTATATTATGTCAACATATCCGGTAGCGCTTTATCGACTTTGTTACTTATCTTATAATATTTCCGATAACGGCGTTTCTTAGTCATATATTAGTCTGTTTTTCCTTAGAATTTTCCAGAGTTTGATCAGATACGGAGCCACATGGAAAGCAGTAGCAGTACTAATTACCCTCAACTTTAAATGATTTTAAAACTTTTGCTATTAAGTTTTTGTTTTTTTTTTGAAAATTTTTAGTTTATTATATTTAAAACATTTTAAGTTATTAAACTTTTATCCTTCATTTTTCTAGTTTAATCACTTTTTAAGATCATTTAATATTAACATTAATAAAATGAAATCTTAATATTTTTTAAGTTTTATAATTTAATTATTTTTAAAAATCTTATTTATTTTAAAATTAAACAATTTATCTTACTCAGAATTTTTTTGTTCAAATTATCTTACTCAGAATTAAATTTTAGCTCCGTGCTTGAGTTTGATGTATGTATATTCGTGATGACCATACAATCCTGTATTGATAGAGTTGGGGTGATGCTGAAATGTTTTGGATCTGGGCGCGAGTGGCATATTATATTCGGTAATAGTTATTACCTTGACACCTCATTTGTTTAAGTTTGAGTACTGTTAAGAGGGTATCTATTACTAGAAAATTATATTTTGGACCCCATATCACTACATGTGTTTAAAAATATCCGATCTAACTAATCCAATCTGATTATTCATTGATCTGATATAACAATTCAGATATCTAATCTGATTTTTATTCTGAATCGAATATCTAATTCGATTTTAAATTTTTCAGATCATATACCGATCATAATATTTCAAGTTTCGGATTATTCGAAAATCCTAAAATTCAAAATTTCATGAATAATAATCTTGTTATATTTAACAAGCTATGCTTGTTATATCCAAAAATTAAAAAAAAATCAAAATTTTCATAGATGTGAATCTTGTTATATTTAGCAATATTTTGTTTGTTATATTCGAAATTTTGAAATTTTTACGACTTTCAAATTCGAAAAAATATTTAAATCAAATTATATTTTCGGATAATCGGATATCCGAATAGTCGAATATCCGAGTTTTTTCGGATCAGATACGGATCATTATATCGTCGATCCAAAAATCGAATATTTGAAAAAATTAGATCGGATCCGATATCTGACAATGAACACCCCTACTTACCGCATGTATTATAGTTTCGATCGATATAAATCATTTCATCATTTCTTATGTCATCAATCCACTCAAATATTTTTTTTTTAAATTCCTTTCAAAAAGTAATGTAGAAAATTATGAGTGAAAATTTATTTGGTAAAAAAAATTCACATGAGAAAAATGAAATAAGGACTTTTTATTAGACCGAGACATGACTAATATGGTCAGGAAAATATATGATATAACTGTCCCTACTAATATTTTTGTGCAACTTTTTTGTAATAAAAAAAATACAACCTAAAAATATATGAATTTATATTCCATACATCGATGGTGAAAAATAAAAATAAAAATCGTAAGTGTTATAGTTTAGGGGTTTAAGAGTTTAATTTAGGGGTTTAGAAGTTAGGGGTTGAGTTAGAATTTAAGGTGTAGAGGTTAGATTTTAGTTTTAAGGTAATATGATTGGGGATTTAGATTTTAACATATAAACCCTAAATTCTAACCACAAACACTAAAATTTTAACACATGCACCTAAACCCTAAACTCTAAACCCTAAATTAGATCCATAAACCCTTAAATTAAAGTGCTTGTAGGAACTTTTTATTTCTACCGCCGGTGTATAGAATAATTATTCAAAATATATTTAAATCTTTTTCTCCAAATTATAACCTTGGACGATGAATTCATACCTTCTTTTTCTTATATATAAACTATTTAAAGCAATTTGCGTAATCAAATTTTAGCAGATTTAACAAATAATTTAATTATAATCAATTTTGATTCCATTAACAGTTTTTAGATAATTAGTACGAGTGTTATTGTAATATTTTTAAAGTTAAGGATATGAGTTCGAACGAACATAAGATAGAAGTTTTGGATAATTTAATATTGTATTAGAAAAAACAAGTTTTGATTTATCTCAATCATTAATCCTTATTAGTGTGCGGGGATGAGATTTTAAAAAATTGTATTACATTATTCGATAAATAAAAAGTAAATTCTTAGAATTCCATTTTTATTGAAAGAGTAAATTATAAATTTCATCTAGCGATGGGTATTTTATTTGACCCAGTCGTGTTTTGATCCGACTTGAGTTGATCGGGTCGAATTGTTTTTAGAAAATTTGGAGTCGGGTCGGATTTTTACTAAAGGTGATCTTGGATCAGGTCGGGTTTAGTGTGAAAAATATCCGAGCTGACCCATGACTAATAGTGTAATTTTTTTTATATATTTTTAAGAATATTCGCAATAATGCTGCCTCTCTCTATATTCTTTTACAACTATGTCATTAAAATTGATTTTTTTACAATTAAGTCCCTAAAATTTAATTTTTTAATGGGTCAAGTTAAGTGTATAATTTTCAGGTCAAATCTTTTAAAAGATGAGGTCATGTTTGAGTTTAGGGATCATATTTTTGGGTCAGGTTCGGGTCATTCAAAAACCCAACCTGACTCAACCCGTGCCCATCCCTAATATCATTACTTAATTTTTTGTCATTTTTATTTAGGCTATTAAAGTTTATTTTTTTAATTTAATCATTGGACTTTTAATTTGTTCCTATTTGGCCACTTGTACGTTAAATCATAAATGGAAGGGCGACGTGATAGCATATGTGCTCACATATATATTTTTTGCTGACATGACAATCACATATGCTGACATATACTTTTTCTGCTCGCATATAAACCACATTTCATCCACTTCATTTTTTTCTTTTTTAATTTTATATTCTTTCCCCGAAGATGAAAATTTTACAATTTCATCCATGTGTCACGTTTATGTTAAAATCATTATTATTTGTCATCTTCTTTGACCACTCAAGACACTGACAAATTTATCTCATCATTTCTTACCACTTTATCAGTTTAAATTTTTTCAAAATTACTTTAAAACTTGTGAAATTCAACCTAAACCCAAAAATCATGAAACCCCAAACCACTATAATCTACATTATCTATCTTTCAATCAATATGGAATCGAGATATACTTCTCTCTTCCTACTCCTTCATCTTCCCACCTTTAAGATTAAGAAAATATGCTCTATAATCGAGAAATCAAAAGAAATCTTAAACCATGAGGTTTTCATAAAAATAAAAAGTTTTGGGGCAATTTCATAAATTTTGAAAGATAAATGTTAGTCATAGCGTCTTTAAATATTTAACGATGAAATAACTAAAATAGGAATAAATTTAAAATTTAGTGATTGAATTTTAAACTTGATCAAAATAAAAATAAAAAAAAGTTGAATGATGAAATTTATAATTTTTACTTATTTAAATAAAAACAAAACTTATTTTGAGAACGTCAAATTCCATTCTATTTCTTTTATGGAGTAATTCACTGTTACAGTGCCCCAATTCTCGCCCTGTTCTTTGGTTCCTTTTTTTCACCAAATTTCCATCGTGTTTTTCCTAACCGTGCAATTGAATATACCCTCTTATCTGTTCATTTTGTTTTCCCATCCCTTTCTCAAGAAAAAAAAATTTCTCGGGAAGTTAGGGTTTTTACAAAGACAGATACAGAGAAGGAGCAATCATGAGCTTTCAAGATGTGGAAGCTGGACGGCCATTTGCGTCGAGGCAAAACCTGATCAATGGAAAGCAAGACACCTCGCAAGCTGTGGCATCTGGCATTTTCCAAATCAACACCGCCGTCTCCACCTTCCAGCGACTCGTCAATACCCTTGGCACTCCAAAGGACACGCCTGAGCTCCGAGAAAAACTGTTAGTCTTGCTCAATTCAATTTCTTCGATTCCGATTTTAACTGATCACGTTATTTCTGTTTGATCGTCTTTTTATTGTGAATTAAAATACTTATTTATGGTATAATTTTGTTCAATTGCGTTGATTTTAGCTTCGTTTTTTAAGAAAGATTTGAAGGCCAATTAGGGATGATAGATTATCCCCTTGATCAAGTTCAATTTGACTTTCATTTGGAGTAACCTCAGAGAATTCTCATTTTTGTTTGGATGGACCTGACGATTCTCGAAATAGCTTGTAGGTTTCTTGATTTTAATGTTGGATTTTCTTGATTATTTTAGAAGTCTGCATCCTTGTGTTGCATGGGAAACAGTTGCTTTCTGTCGATTTTCTGGAGTGATTTTAAGTATGCTAATTATCTCATGAGTGGGCATTATAGCTGATATGTCTCTCTTGGCAGGCACAAAACAAGGCTACATATTGGGCAATTAGTGAAGGACACTTCATCTAAACTTAAACAAGCTAGTGAAACAGATCATAATGCTCAAGTTAGCGTTAGTTTGGTTTCTGGTTGATTATGTCAACCAAGCAAAGCAGCTTTGTTGTTGTTGTTGTTATTATTTGAAACACATAAAAGTTTGATGTCTTTTCTTGTTATTGTAGGCAAGCAAGAAGATAACAGATGCCAAACTTGCAAAGGATTTTCAAGCTGTTTTGAAAGAGTTTCAAAAGGCTCAACGGCTTGCAGCTGAAAGAGAAACATCATATTCTCCTTTTGTTCCCCAGGCAGTTCTTCCTTCAAGGTATGTATATCATAGGAGCGGTTACATGCATATGCAGCAGAGTGAACCCAATGTGCTTGTGGTAGTGGCACACATGAAAAATTGAGTTATTTGCAATGGTTTTAACAAATCACTTATAAAACATCTATATTGATTACTTAATTTTCCACATTTTACAGGTTGCAAATTTAAATTGTTATTTGCTATCATTCAATTTTGCTTTAGGCTTTGCCATGTTATTCTTAATTTTATTCTAGGGGATTCTTCCTATTGTATGCAGCTATACGGCGGGTGAGATGGATATAGGTTCAGATAAAAGTGCCGAACAGCGAGCCCTTCTTGTTGAATCAAGAAGGTAAGTTCTGCTTTAGAATTTTTGGCAAGCCATCCCCCTCACATGGTATAGGCAGTTTGGATCACTTCTGCAAATAGATTCTAGATTTGTATGAACCCTCCATGCAAGTTCTTTTTCCCGGTATCTGTGCATCTACATGCTCACTTCCCTTGCCTGTTTGTATATCAATAGGCATATGTTAGATTGGAGCATCATAACTAATCAAAAGATCTAAAGTCATATAATGTTTTACTCGATTGTGCATTCTAAAATCTACATACTTATGGAATGGTGATTGATCGAATTTATTCCCCCAAGCTATGCTTATATACATCTTTTGCATATTTTTCGTGCTTAGAATTTAAAGAAGAAAATTTTATGGTGATCCAAGGGTGCTATTTGGTTAGACTGTTTATTTGCTGTATTATCTTATTATTTATTTATATGAATTTTATTGTCCAACTGCAGCCTTTAGCTTTGGAGTGTTTTTTCCTTTCAGACAAGAGGTTGTGCTGTTGGATAATGAGATTGCATTTAATGAGGCTATCATTGACGAAAGAGAACAAGGACTTCAAGAAATTCAGCACCAAATTGGCGAGGTGAACGAGATCTTCAAAGATCTTGCTGTGCTAGTTCATGAGCAAGGAACTATGATAGGTAGAATGTTTTATCTTTTGCATTGAATTCACCATGGTTGTTCTTGATTGACTGGATCATGTAGAAAAGTACCAACAGTCAATGTGTGTTGCAGATGACATTGGGACACATATCGAAAATTCTCAGGCTGCCACTTCGCAGGCAAAATCCCATCTAGTGAAAGCTGCAAAGAGCCAGAGATCAAATTCTTCTATGGTAACGTAGTTAAACGTACAAATACAATGCTCCCTAATTCTTTTATTTTATGAAATTAAAACTGTGCATTGGGTGTAGAACTCCATTAAGGCAGACATCGGGTATATCCCCCCTTTTAATTGTGACAGTGGGACTTAGTGTGGGGTTTTCCTAAGTTGTCTTCTGCCTATACAAAACCATAATACACAGATGATTTCATCAGTGAGGGATATGGGATACCATCTACCTTTAATCTGATGTGCAGGCCTGCTTGCTCCTGGTGATATTCGGAATTGTGCTTCTGATTGTGATCATAGTACTGGCAGCCTAGAAAGTCGTCTACGATGGTCCCTGCAGCAAGAATGTGTTGTTTTCAGTAAAGTAATTGATATGTTGTTTTTCTTGGCAAGATATGATGGCCGACTCGAGTTCAGTTATAGTTTCAAGTATATAGCAAAATCCGTTATGATATTTTTTGTTGATGTTTGCAGACTGTGTATTATCTTTGAATTTTATGTTTGGCACTTTGGTTTTCTTGATAATAAGAATTCTTTATTTTTCTTTATCAAATACATTCATGCAAAATTCTTTGTTTTTCTTTATCGAATACTATTGTGTTGGGATTTGTTTTTCTTGAAATACTATTGTGATGTGACACACAATAGTTTTTTTTAGAAAACTAATTTCTATAAATTTTTTTTTAAAAATTTTAAAGAACTTTTTAAATATAATAATTTTTTTTTGAAATGTCAAGTGATAACACAGTAAGTTACAACACGTTGTATGTAAAGCGCTCATTAGTCCTATATTTTGTATGCATTGCATCTCCTATTATTGCTGTTCTTAAGTATATTTTAGATATATTTAGGTTCATGCATTGCATATTTACAGTATTCTTTACTTTGCCATGATTTTATTGATTATCTTTTATTTGATAAGAAAAAGATGTTTTAGTTTAGTTTGCATTTCAGGGCTAGAAGTTGTTAGGAAGAAGATAGACCATATGAGAGGATGCAGAGGCAGCAGACTAGGGAGTTGTACTGAAGCAATTCCAAGCAGAGAAAGTCGCTGTCGAGTACCTGCCGCCCAGGGCAGCAAGCTGAGGAATTGGAGAGTTGGAGTGCGATCTGTAGAGCAGAAAATCTTGATTTCAACGATGTCATCCACTCAATTTTTTGACGCCGGGAGCAGCGAACACAGCCGCCAAAGGAGGAGATCATGATAACTTGCGGTACAAGGCAACAAGAAGAAGTCCATATTCAACTCAAAGAAGTCAAAATTAAAAGTTGCATTTAATGCAAAAAGCTGCTTTGAAGACTTCTTCTCCAAGGAAGACTTGACCTAGTTAATGCCTATATATATTTGACATATTTTGTAATTGAAGACAACTTAGGTTTTTTTTTTTTGGCATAATTTAGGTTTTGTTGCCGCCATTATGTTCTAAATTTTCTCTTAGGTTTGAGTCATGTTGTAAACTAGTTGTGAGAACGGTTGTTTAGGTATTAAGTTTGTTTTTGCAATAAAATTTCAAGGTTTGTTTATTCCATGCTTTTCATGGTTTTCAATTAAGTTTGAAAGATTAGTTGTTAACTATCTATTTGTTCGGTATCGAGAGAGTCGAACTCACGAAAGAGATAAGTACGATCCTCATCCTAATCAAGTGTTAATCAATTCAACCTATACATAGGTGCAAGTTTAAGGCGAGTAAAAGAAGACGAACCAAGATTGTTGTCTTTGCAAGATTCACGTCGTGACAAGTATCATCTGTAGTGGGCAACAACAATATTCTTACTTAGACATAAGCGAGATCAATATTGAAGTATTCTGTCGAGTTTGCCGCCGAGCCAATCGTCCGTTCCACCGCCGAGGCAGCGAAAGCGTCGAAGCAGCCAACCTGCCATCCTCCGCCGAGGCAACAAAGTCTGGCAGCGCAAAGCAACTTAACCTATTCAACGCAGTTTCGCACTACTAAGCAACATAACCTAACCTATTCTATCACCTTGATCTCTTCTATCAATTACTTGTGTTTTATTTACTTTTAATTCTTTCATAAACTAAAATTATTTGTGCATTTAATTTTTTGTGTGCAGGAATTATAATCGAGTAAGCTGACTAATCTATGTGGGAGATGATATCTTTTATATTATAACTTGACAAGAGTGTGCACTTGCGCTCATATTTAAAGAACACCCAAACGCTCTACAAGTTTTTGGCGCTGTTGCCGGTGATTAACAACGGTAAATTCGTTTTTATATTTTTGCACTTTTATTTTTATTTGCATTTAATTTTCACTTTTTATTTTTCTATTATATTCGAAAAGAAGAATTTTACAATTTTCTTGTATAGTGCATGACCAGAGCAAATCCAAAGGGAAAATCGTTTTCTTTGACGAGATCGAGCGAAGAGCAAGAGAACTTAAGAAAGAAGTCAGAGAAGCCCTCGAGAAAGCCAAGAAAGAGGAAAAAGCAGAAGCAACCATGCATAGCGACCAAGAAGACAACCCTGTCATTGATGCTCAAAACGACAGGGATGGGCAGCAAGATCTGCCGCCCAGACAGCAACAACAAAATCCACCTAGGCAGCAACCCTCAATTTCGCCCAAGCAACAACAATATGTGCGCACCACCAGAGACTACATAGAGCACAACTTCAGGGGATTTGATACAACTGTTGCAGAACCTGAAATTGAAGCAGATCACTTTGAGTTAAAGCGTGTGATGTTCAACATGATCAACACATTGGAGTAATTTGGAGGAACTGTCACAGAAGATGCTCGGCAGCGCTTGAGAGGATTCTTAGTCATATGTAGAGCTTTCAAAATACATGGAGTCCACCAAGACGTGCTCAAGCTGAGATTATTCTCTTATTTACTGAGGGATAAGACAAAACAATGGCTGGACAACCATACGACGAGATCATTCAATACTTGGACGGAGTTGTGCAAAGATTTTCTAGATCATTTCAGTCCTTCAAACGTCACAAACAGATTGAGAAACGAGATCAAATTAGATCGTTTCAGTCCTTTAAACAATTGTCCGCTTCATGGTTTCCCATCCTGGACATAAGTGTCGATGTTCTATAATGGAGTAAACCAACCGAAATGATTGATGCTCGACGCCTCAGCCAATGGAATCATCCTAGATAGACCACCTGAGGAGGCACTGCAGATTCTGAACAAAAATTGCTAAAAACAACTACAAGTTCTCTATAGCCTGCGGCGGCGGCATAATGCGGCCAACTGTTGTGAATGAGGTAGAGGCCGCTGAATCTGTTAATGCCTGCTTGGAAAAGTTGACAGAGTTGGTGATGAACATGGCAAAAGGAAAGACATATGAGGCCAAGGTTGTAGAGCCTTTTTATGATGAGTGTGGGGGCAATCATGATTCCTCTGAGTGCAGCGAATCTGCCAACTTCATAGGAACCTACGAAAGGAATAGCAGACCCAACACATACAACCCAGGCTGTAAGAAGCATCCAAACACAGCTGCGAATCCAACTCAGCAACCAGAAGGATACCAACAGAACCTGTCCAGACAGCCGCCTCAGCTGCAATAGAATACGAGTAATAACTCACTCGAAAATACTTTACATACTTTTATGTCTCGAACTAGTTATTTTATTGTTTGTACTAATAAATTGATAAGATTGAGTCGTTTATGGACAAGACTGAGATGAGGATTGACAACTAGGAGGTTGCAATAAAGAATTTGGAGACTCAGTTCGGGCAATTTACGAAGATCATAAGTAACATGAAAAAGGGTGCAACATCTAGCAGCACAGAGGTAGCAACCAAACCCACCTATGAACAATGTAAAGCCATATCAACCAGAAGTGGGAAACAACTAGAAGAACCCAGAACTGAACAGCCAATGGACAAGCAAATAGAACATCCTGCCGTGCCAACATCAATACCAGCCACCCCGACAGATGAGACTGACATCAACTTTAAGGAGGATGACCCTGAGTCGCCACAGATTAGATTTCCATATAAGGAACGCATTCAGGACATATGTCTGCCGCCGCGTTTCCCCCAAAGACATAAGCAACAGAAACAAGAGCACCAGTTTCGAAAATTTTTTGATATTCTAAAACAAGTGCACATTAACATCCTTCTTGTGGAAGCCATCCAGAACATGCCCATTTACGCGAAATATATAAAGGATATGGTTTCCAAGAGGAAAAAAAATGGGGAATTTGAAACAGTAACTCTGACAGAGAAGTGCATGGCCATGCTGCACAACAAGCTGCCAGCCAAAAGGACAGATCTAAGCAGCTTTGTTATTCCATGCATGATGGGCTGCAACCATGCCATGAGAGCCCTGTGCGATTTAGGAGCAAGCATTAACCTTATGCCAAAGGCGGTCTTCGACAAGTTAGGTATTGGGCAAACCAAACCTACCTCCATCATGCTAAAACTAGCAGACCATTCATTTGTACAACCGGAGGGCAAAGTCGAAGACATCCTGGTTCGTGTGGGCATCCTTATTTTTCCAGCAAACTTTCTCATCCTAGACTGTGAGGCTGATAAAAACGCCCTTATCATCCTTGGGCGACCATTCTTGGACACGGGCAGAACGTTAATAGATGTGGAGCACGAGGAGCTGATAATGAGGGTAGACAATCAAAGCATCAAGCTAAATGTTTTACAACCCTCAACAAAGGAAAAAGCAGGATGCCAGATGCACATGCTTCTAAGGTCAGCACTGAGACAGGGCAAGACAATAGCCGCCAGGGCAGGCAGCAAGACAGACAAAAGAACCCCAAAGAACAAGAGGACCCCCTAAGAGGGAGAAAATCACATCACCTCAGGAAGTGGTTATGTATGGGAGATGCACCTTAATGCACTCCCAACATAGCTTAACTAGTTTTATTTTTTATTATTTATTTTCTTGTTTTAGGAATAAAATTTAATTTATTGAAATTTATTTTCTTTCTTTTAGGATTAGATTTTAAATTAAGTTAAAATTATTCTCCACATTTTTATTTTTTAGAATTTATTTTTAGTATTTAATTATTTTTATTTTTATTTCAGGTTTTAGGAATAAAAGAGTAGGACCAAGAAGAAGGCCCAACAAGGAGCCCGCCCACCATTCCGCTAAGACAGCTGAGGGCGGCCCAGCACAGAAACAACGTAACGGCTAGTTGACCGCTAATGGCTAGCTGCCAACGGCTACAAAAATAACGGACAGAAAACCCATAACGTGCGCGAAGCAATTTGCCCGTTGGGAATTTAATGCCACCACGACATCTCTCGGCACCATCTATATAAACCCCACTTCTCCCATTCATTTACTTTACTTTCATCTCCTTGTTAACCTATTCTTGAATCCCATGCTCTCTTTCTTATTATCTTATTTTAGTTTCAGATCACATCAAACCGTCTCACACACGGCATCAGCGTCACAATCCAAACCCACCTTCCAACGTTTCTTCTCCCAAGAAGATGAAAAATGGTACAGAACCCAGTTCGTAAAGCAAGCTATATGGGAGGAACAAGGGTTCCATTACTCACAGCAGGCAAGGGATCTCGGCTTTGAGCCTGCTCTATTCGAGAAAATCCACAACAAGGATTGGGAGATATTTGCACGACAACCTGAGGTGGAAAACATCACGATGGTTAGAGAATTCTATGCCCACCACCCCGCCTAGAAATACCTTTCATTTTTTCCGGGGAAAACAACTTCTATGGGCTCGAGATGGACGACAACCCACACGAAGAATGGAGGCAGCCATTGACGGCTGCCGACTATGACAAAATCAAGGCACGACTATGCGAACCCAACACCCCTTGGTTGGCAGAAAAACATGGCGACTCATTGCAACGCCGCCGACTGCTGCCCGAACCGATGATGTGGAACACATTCATTAAACGGTGTCTACTTCCCACCTCCCATAATTCCAGCGTGGACCGGTCGTGTCCAGCTCTCATTCACTCCATCATGGTCAACAAGCCAATCACGTTGGAGAAATCATCTGCAAGGAGATCAAAAACTGCTTCTGGAAATCAAAGGGCCGGCTTTACTTTCCATCCCTCATCACATGCTTATGTGCCAATTTCAATGTCCCATTCGATCTAAATGATGAGATCACATCCGACAAGGAGTGCTGGACTAGAAAGGTCCGCATGCAAATGATGCAGGCCCAAGAGACAGAACTGATCACTCAGAGCCAGCCCTCCGCCGCCCAGCCAGCTACACCGGCAGCCCTAGGTAGTACTGACGCTGCCCAGAACAATGAAGTCATTGCCATGCTCTGCACTCTTATCGACAACAACAAATGCATAGAGCAACAACAATTGACGATCATTAAGTACGTGGGGGGGGGGGTCCAAGAGGAATTTGTGGCTTACCTTCTTTAGAAATTTCCCAATTACGGCCCATCCCTGCCTACCTTCCCTACAGACCTAGCCGCCGCAGCCGAACTCAGAGAAGGCACACCATCAGAAACAGCTACCCACCACGCTGCCTTTTGCCGCCAAATGCCATCTCCAACACACTATCCATCCTACTCCGCCACCTCCTCTTCCAACACGCTGGCCGACACTCCCGAGAGGCATCAACAACATTTCTCTCCTGCCCACACAACGAAAACAGTGGCAAACAACTCCTAATCCAACGAGGTTGAGCAGCAAACGACAACAACATCGGCACCAATGGCAACAGAGGATCCCACGTCGGAACCCATGATAGAGGCAACCAGAAAGAGAAAGCGGCACATCATCTTCGCCGAGCCAGAGGAAGAGGAGTCTGAATCTGAGCCAGACAAAAGTGTAGCTCCTCGCCCCACTTCTAAGGGAGTCCAGCCGTCGCAGACAACAAAGATATCACCTGCCAAGTCTGTCACCCGGACACCTGCCAGCCGCCGCCTTGTCATCCAGTCTTCATCCTCTTCCTCCTCTGCCGAAAAGACCCCAGCTTCTTCTCAGCCATCCGCCAACTTCTAGCGTTATTTCTTTTCTTTTCTTTATTTCATTGCTTATTTTATGTTTTAATTATCTTACTTGTATTTAATTTTTCTATTTTTCTTTTGTACTTTATTTTGTGCATTGAAGGCAATGCCCATCTCGAGTTTGGGGGGGGGGGGCGTAGCTCTCATATTTTTGTTTAGGCATCATAGTAGCATATAGATTGCATTGTACCTGCCTTAAAAATTAATCAAAAGAAAAAAAATTGTTAGAACTTGTGCCTATGATAGGATAGCCGACTTTAAATTTTTCGCACCAATTAAAAAGACCTTAATTTTGGGGGAAAGCATGAAGTAAACTTAGAATTTTTCTATTAATGCCAAAAATTAAAAACATTATTGTTACATGCTGCATTTGTTAGAATTTCTCGTAAACTTTGCCTGCTTGAATTATTTGTAAAATTCTAACACTGGTTGCAGGAAGCTGTCGCGGTAGGCAACAAACAGGAAAAGAAAAGCACTGTCATGGCAGGAAAGAAAATTTTATGATGTCTTTCCCTAGAGGTGCCCGAAACCGGCTCCAGGAAGAATCATGTGCAAGGACACTTCGCTGCTATCAAAGTCCATGAATATGAAAATCCTTGAAGTGACAGACAAATTAGCATGAGTGAATGAAAGTCTTCACGAGATGACTCTACTTAATGGGTTCGGGGTTTTGTAGCTTGCTCCTATCTTAATTTTAGATATAGAATAGTAGTTGTGATGAGCTGAAGCCCTTAATGCCATGATTATAAACTGTGCTTAATTATGTTGCCTCGGCAGCAACCTTATATACCATGACAACATCCTTGTTTACTTCGAATATTCTTCTGATTCAGCCTGTACACAGTTTCTACACACACTGCACTGGATTGTAGTTTAATTCTGAGGTAATTTATGCTCTTCTCCTTTCACTAATATAATGTAGGTGCCACGGCCTAGAGGTATTAAATCAAGTTTAAAACAAATTTTTCTTTCTGATTAAGTTCAATGTGGCAAGTATGTTTAGGTTTGCATTGCTTGAGGACAAGTAATAGTTCGAGTTTGGGCATGTGTAAATTGCTCATTAGTCCTATATTTTGTATGCATTCTATCTCATATTATTGCTTTTCTTAAGTACATTTTAGGCATATTTAGGTTCATGCATTGCATACTTACAATATTCTTTACTTTGCCATAATTTTATTGATTATGTTTTATTTGGTAAGGAAAAGATAATGTTTTAGCTTAGTTTGCATTTCATGGCTAGAAATTGTTAGGAGGAGGACAGACTAGATGAGAGGATGTAGAGGCAGCAGACCAAGGAGCTGTACTGATGCAGTTCCAAGCTGTGAAAGCCGCTGCTGAGTACCTGTCGCCGCCATACCTACTGCCCAGAGCAGCAAGATGAGGAATTAGAGAATTAGAGTGTGATCTATAGAGCATAAAATCCTAATTCCAACAATGTCATCCACTCAATTTTCTAACGCCTGAAGCAGTGAACAGAGCCGCCAAAGGAGGAGATTAAGATAACTTGCGGTGCAAGGTAGCGAGAAGAAGTCCATACTCAACTCAAAGAAGTCAGAACTAAAGGTTGCATTTAATGCAAAAGCTACTTTGAAGACTTCTACTCCAAAGAGGACTTGACCTAGCTAATGCCTATATATGTTTGACATATTTTGTAATTGAAGACAACTTAGGTTTTTTTTGGCATAGTTTAAGTTTTCTTGCCGCCATTATGTTCTAAATTTTCTGTTGGGTTTGGGTTATGTTGTAAACTAGTGTGAGAACGATTGTTTAGGAATTAAGTTTATTTTTGCAATAAAACTTCAAGGTTTGCTTATTATATGCTCTTCATAGTTTTCAATTAAGTTTGAAAGATTAGTTGTCAACTATCTATTTGTTCGGTATCGAGAGATTCGAACTCACGAAAGGGATAAGTACGACCCTCTTCCTAATCAGGTGTTGATCAATTCGGCCTAGACATAGGTACAAGTTTAAGACGACTAAAAGAGGACGAACCAAGGTTGTTTTCTTTGCAAGATTCACACCGTGAAAGGTATCATATGTAGTGGGCAACAACAATATTCTGACTTAGACATAAGCGGGATCAATATTGAAGCATTCTTCCGAGCCTTGAAGATCTGCCGAGCTTTCCACCGAGCCAATCGTGTGTTCCACTACCGAGGCAGCGAAAGCGTCGAAGTAACTAACCTGCCATCCTCCTCCGAGGCAGCAAAGTCTAGCAGTGCAAAGCAACTTATCTTATTCAACGCATTTGCACACTACTAAGCAACATAACCTAACCCATTCTATCACTTTGATCTCTTCTATCAATTACTTGTGTTTTATTTACTCTTAATTCTTTCATAAACTAAAATTATTTGTGCCTTTAATTTTCTTTGTGCAGGAATTACAATTCAAGTAAGCTTTCCAATCCATGTGGGAGACGATATCTTTTATACTATAACTTGACAAGAGTGTGCACTTGAGCTCATATTTAGAGAACACCCAAACACTCTACAATAGTCGATACAAAGCCGCATCGAGCCATCTTTCTTTTTCACAAACAAAATCACAGCACCCCAGGGAGATGTGCTCAGTCGTATGAAGCCCTTGTCTTGTAACTCTTGGATCTGCTTCTTCAACTCTTTTAATTCAACTGGTGCCATCTGATAAGGTGCGATAGACATCGGGCCGGTTCCGGGTTGAATGTCGATCCCAAACTCTACTTCGCGGGTCGGTGGAAGACTAGAGAGATCCTCGAGAAAGACATTGATGAATTCAAAAACAACAAAAATAGAGGGTAAGCCAAAATCATATTCATCTTGTAACACCATGGAAGCAAAAATAGAGGTCGGTTTTTCATTAATCAATAGAATAGATTCCTTCCCTAAACCCTGGAGGTATAATCTTCGGTTTTGGTAATCGATCCAGGCTTGGTGTTTACTTAACCAATCTAAGCCTAGTACTAAGTCAAATTCACATTTGGGTAATACACAGAGATCACAAGGAAAGGGTACATTTCGAATAGCTATTGCGCAATCCTTATAGATTAAATTGATAGGCAAATTTCCCCATATAGGGTTTAACACTACAAGGATTGTTTTGACTATTTTAGGTTTTAAATTTAGTTTAGCTAACAAGTGCCCCCGAGTCCCAGAATGAAGAGCTGTGCCAACCCCTGTACACCAGTTCCACACCTCTGCCGATGTAGTCAACAATGTGCTGCCGAGGCAACAACTCAAGGAAGAGTGAAAAAATGCAAAGTGGTATGCGACTGAAAGAGCTCATCAAGCCTGAAATAGCTCATCAAGCCTGGTCAAAGTCAAGTTGGAAAAAAGTCAAAGGAGAATCTAGGAAGATTTAATGATATTTTAATGAGTTGTAATTATATTCTAACTACTATTCCTACCCTAAACCGACTTATGCCTAGGATCCTCCCCTTATATATGTAATCAACTTAAAGGAGAAAACACAAATGGTATGTTGATTTGCAATTTTGTAAGAACTTCTAAGAAGCGCTTAAATTACTGGTCCTATATTATGCTTTTGGAGCCTTTGTGGAAAAGGTGGCAGTGGATAAACAAATGTTGGCTCCACTAGCTTTGTCAAGGTGGTGCTCGCATCAAATAATGGTTTGGCATCATCAGTTTTTGCTTGTTCTTTCCCTGCTTCTTTGGGGTCATCTGCTGGCATTAGCTTTTCAACTTGGCAATTATCTGACTGCTTGACATGTGTCTCAGTCTTGTATTGTTTGCCACTCCTAAGAGTTAGTGCTTTGCATTGTTCATTGCCCTTATGCCGAACATCTTCCGTATCACTTGGAAAAGTTCCATGGGTCGATTGTTGAGTGCATTGGCAATATACCCTAGTTGAACTTCCAAGTTTCACATTGACACCACCAAACTCTGAACAGTTGCATCATTTCTCTCCATATAATCAATTAAAGTGTTCCCTTGGTTAGATCTTCACCCTTGTTGGAAATTGTTTCGGGCTCTTTGTGGCATGGCATTCTGGTTGAATCCTAATAATGCATTATTGTTCTACTACTGGGCATTGAATTGGTTACCGCCTTGGTTTGCCCAAGCAAAATTTTGGTGATGTTTGCAACCTGCATTATAAGTATTGAAGTTTGGTTAAAATTGCGATTCAAATTGCCAACATAATTTACCGATTCAAGGTTTGTTGGGTAATCATCCACATGATGATCCTCTTCATAAATAGTGCAGAATGAGTTTAATGCCTTGACTTCTTAGGATTCATTACTCTTTTGCAAAATTTTCACAATTCTAGTGAGATTGGAAATTTGAGCATTGATGGATTTTAGTGCATCAAGCTCCAATTTTCCAGCGGTTTTTATCTTTGTTCCTAGTTTGGTAGTAGGATACTGAAAATTATTGGTAGCAATCCTTTGAAGGATGTCAACTGCCTCCGTATAATTCTTGTCTAGCAGTGAACCATTTGTTGAAGCATCAACCACGGTCCTGGTATGAGCACTGAGTCCGTTGTAAAAGGTATCTATCTGGGTCCAATTAGGGAATCCATGCATAGGACATCTCCTCAAAAAGTCGTTGAATCTCTCTCAAGCATCATATAAGGTCTCGTCATCAACTTGCCTAAATGTCGTAATCTCATTCATTAGCTCGGCATTAAGTTTAGGTGGTTGGAATCTCAAGAGAAACTTCTGGCATAAATCTACCCATGTAGTGGCTGAACCAGGTGGCAAAGAACTTAGTCACGATTTTTCTCTATCTCTCAGGGAAAATGTGAATAATTTCAGCTTCACTGTATACTCAGGAACTCTATGTTGCTGAAATAGTTGGCAAACTTCCATGAATTTCTTCAAGTGTTGCCTTAGGTCTCCAGTAGGTGATCCATCAAATTGTCCTACATTCAAAAGAGTTTGAATCATTACCGGTTTAAGTTCGAAATTAGCTGTGTTTACCTCTAGACCAACTAGACCTAACATCAGATTGTCCATATTTGGTGCCAAGTGTTCTCTAATAAGTCTTTCATCATCTAGATCAAAAGCAAGGGCAACAAGAGCGGTCAGTATCCTATTGTGAATTGGTGGATTCTGGTTATTTTAGACACCATATACTTCTCCTTGTCTGTTAAGAGCCATTTCTCAAACTTTCTTTTTCAATCTGCGTAAGGTTCATTTAATTTCTGGGTCATATGGCTAATCTTCCGTCGCAAGGCGATTCTATTGGAGTATGCCCAAAGACCAATCATGAGATTATTGTAAAAGACATACTTGTTTTATCTTGTTTATTAATGAAGTCATTATTATTATTCTAGTCTTATTCCGTTCATCTATAAATAAACTTAATTATAATAAAGTCCTTAGAATAATATAGTTATTCTTGAATGTCCTTAGTAGAGAATTATTATGGGCGTGGACAACAATAATATATTAAGACTAATATGTAGTTGATTGATAACATAGTGTTTTATTGACATAGAGATGTCAAAATCAATATATAAGTATGTGTTAGAGAACGTCATACTGAATTAACCCGCTATGAGCATGTTTCTTGGATTATTATGTGACGGTAACAACATTGCTCATGGTGATAACTAAGTGTATGATCCTCAGACTTGAGATCATCATTATTTCAATATCGAGTGACATATTTTGATGCAGTCAAACGTGTTTTGTAACAGACTACACTATAAAGACTGATATTAGATATGTCACACTCTATATATCAAAATATGGTTGATCAAGATAGGATTTGTCCCTCCTACATAATAGGAGTAATATCGTAGGACACTTGATTGAGTGAGACTAGAAAATGCATGATCATGCTTGAATAAATTGATATGAGATATCATAGTTATTCGTTTATCATAGTCTAGTCTAGATATAAAGAAATATTAGATGGACTATACAAGTGTGACTAATCCATGACTTCTGTTCGATCTAGATATAAGGACAAAAGGATGTAATACAAAAAAAAAGTTAATCACGGAAAAAGGTAAAGTCAAATCACAACTTCATGTAACTTAGGTAGCAATGATGTATTGCTAGATGTCACTCACTGTTTGTAATATTAGAATTGTTCTAGATATTACTACTAACGTTACATAAACCTACAAGGGTCACACCCTATGATTGAAACGAACAAATATCGACTAGATACCATGTGTACAAACTTGTTGTACACGTAATAATTATTAAAGACGAAATTATTATAATTATTGTAGTTATAGATAATCTTGTTTATATATATATTAATAATTAAATAATTATTGTAATTATCAAACACTATTAAAATATATATATGCTTAAAGAAACCTAATTAACGTAGAATTAGATTCTACATATTTAATTGTATTCAGTTAAATATATTGTATATTTAATGAATTCGAATTAAAGTAGAATTAGATTCTACATATTTAATTATATCAGTTAAATATATTATATATTTAATGAATCTAAATTTAATTAGAATTAGGTTTTTGAATGCTATATAAAGGCATAAGGTCTAGCAGCCAAAGTATGATTTTTTCGGAAAACCTCTCTAACAGTTAGAGAAGAGAAAATATTGTTCGTTTCGTTCGGGTGGAATGCGTAGAGGTCAGAGCGCTATTGTGACGACTCAGATTTGATTTGGTTTATCCTAACTCCCTAAGGATATCAAGATACCAGATTTATTAAGGTAATATTTCATCCCTACTAACCCCGAATTCGTCCCTTGTACATGGATCATTAGTGGAATTCGCCGGATAATTTTTTGTTGCGCCATGGGGTGTACCGACATTTCCCAATAGTTGGATGATGCTTGGTACGATACGAATTCAGACTTAAATACTTGGATGATGCTTTTTTTATGAGATGTATGTTATTAGATTATGGTTTATTCGATGTTTGACAAATATATGATATTTTCACACATTAGATCGTTTTACGCCTAATCTGAATAAATTAAATTGATTGTTTCAAGTGATTAAAGAGTTAGTCACATATATGTTAGGGTTTTCTGATGTTAAGCGTTAACATATATGGGTAATAGTTTTATTCAGACTAATGGTTAGTCTATATATAACGTGCGGGGAAAGTAACAAATAGTTGTTCAAGTAAAAACCTCGTGGATTTTGAAATCCTGAAAAAAGCGATAATGTTGATGAAAGTTATCAAATTGTGAGGTTTTTACACAGCAATTAAGATGATGATCTTTAAAAATTTCCCCACCGCTGACCGGGCAATAGCACCCCCGCCGGCGGCTACGGGGCCGCCGGACCCCCGCAAGGGGCTCCGCCCTTGACCCCTGCATAAGTACAATCCGTCAAGACCTCAATAATAAACAGCGCCGATGTTATGTCCGATATGAACTGTGTTTGAAATGCATAGTTATAGCCTAATAGCCCTTTATTTTGGTCTTAAATAAATATGTCATGCGTGTCGTGTCTTTCTTTCTTCTATTGTAATTCTCTTCTCATCTTACTCCCTCGTATGTAAAACAAGTTTTGGAAAAATTGTAATATTTATGGAGAAAGCGTGGAACAAAGGAGCAGAATGATGGGCTGATCAAAGGTGGATTAGGTGCTTGAGAAGCAAGTTCTATCTTTAGTAATTTTGGTTCTCTCATTGACTTGGGATGGGCCACCTTAGTTTTAAGGGCTATAACCATTGCATTTATATTTACTACTTTACATGTATGTGATACAATGTATGTTTTTAGCATGATTGTAGATGATTAGATCATAATATGATGGTGAGATTAATATAACAAAAACCCTCCACATTTAATTAAAAATCAGTCATCCAATATTAGCCCTCGTTAAAACCTCGGTTGGTACTATGTAGGTTTTGCCAAAGCAAAATACTTAGATCTATCTTGGTTAAACGCGAAGAATAAGCAAGTGATATTCATTGGTTGTAATATTGGTTAAACTAGTTTGCTCTAATGAGATTAGAAACCTAGAGACTAAAGATTTGAATAATCAAGAGATGATTAGGAACAATAGTTGTTCACCAAATATAGGAATTACATGAGATGTAATTAGCAAGTGTTGCTTACCTAAATAATTGAATTCTAGGAGTAAAGCCAAAGCTGACCTAGGATGTAATGAAATATGGATCCTTACCCACTAGAAATAATTTTAGTAAATTTTTCAATTTTGAGGGTTTTTAATAGTGGGAATGTAATTTCTTTATAAACATGATAAAAGGTACTTATAAATCATATTTTATCATTGTAGATTTTATGGCAAACTCAAACACATTATCATTGCGATCCGTCCTTGAGAAGGACAAATTGAATGGCTTGAACTTCCTTGATTGGTTTCGTAACTTAAATATTGTCCTTAAGCAAGAACGGAAACTGCAAATCATCGAAGAACCTGTCCCTAAAAAGCCATCGGATGATGCCTCCAAAAATGAAAGGGAAGCCTTTGAGAAATACTCTAATGACATGGTAGATGTTGGATGCTCGATGCTTGCGACCATGACCCCTTAGCTTCAAAAGTAACATGAGAAAATGGTTCCCTATGAGATGGTTAAAAATCTCAAAGGATTATATGAGGGGCAAGCTCGTCAAGAGAGGTATGAGACCTCTAAGGCATTGTTTCAATGCAAAATGTTGGATGGAACTCCACTGTGAACTCATGTTCTGAAAATGATAGGGTATATTCAGACCCTTGAAAAATTGGGCTTCCCTCTAAGTGTTGAATTGGCTACTGATGTTATCCTGCAATCGTTGCCGAATAGTTTTAATCAGTTTGTTCTTAATTTTAATATGAATGAAATTAACAAATCATTGCCACAGTTGCTTGGTCTGTTAAGAACAACATAAAACAAAATGAAAAAGGTTGGTTGCAAACCTATTCTGATGGTCCAAAAGGATAATAGAAAAGAAAAGCCCAACACCAAGGCAAAGCCAAAGCCCAACAAAGGAAAAGCTGCATTGAAACCCAAAGGAGGAGTTGCAAAAGAAGGAAAGTGTTTCCATTGCAACAGTGCTGGACATTGGAAGAGAAATTGCCATGTCTATCTTGAGGACATCAAGAAGGCAAGAGAAAATGGACTGTCCGGATCATGTATTTATGTTATTGATATTAATATATCAACATCTACTTCTTGGGTATTAGATATCGGTTGTGGTTTACACATTTGTACTTCTGTACAGAGACTAAAAAGGAGTAGAAAATTGGCTAAAAAAGATGTGGACCTACGAGTGGGAAATGGAGCAAGAGTTGTTGCATTAGCTATAGGAACATATACTTTGTCATTACCTAGTGGACTTGTTTTAGATTTAGAGGATTTTTATTTCGTACCTAGTTTTACTAAAACCATTATTTCAATTTCTTGTTTAGACAAGATTGGTTTTGAGATTATCATTAAGAATAATAATTGTTCTTTTTCCCTCAATAATGTTTTTATGGTACGGTTCAAATCAAGACAACTCCATATATAACATAAATACGAAAAATCAAAAACAAATGACTCTAATCAAATTCATCTCTGGCATTGTCGCTTGGGTCATATAAGATGGATTTTTGGATTCTTTTATTTTTGAACAATTAAATATATGTAAACCTTGCTTAATGGGAAAAATGACCAAATTACCATTTGACGGTAAAAATGAGCGAGCAAGTGATTTATTAGGTCTAATACATGGTGATGTATGTGAACCGATGAATACACAAGCCAAGGGAGGTTTTCAATACTTCATTACTTTCACTGGTGACTTCAGTAGATATGGGTATGTTTACCTAATGCATCATAAATTTGAAGCCCTTGAAAAGTTCAAGGAATTTGAGAATGAAGTACAAAACCAGTTAGGGAAGAGTATCAAAGCTCTTTGATCAAATCGAGGAGGAGAATACTTAAGCCTAGAGTTTGATGAGCTCCTTAAAGGATGTGGGATTGTCTCACAATTTATTCTTGGAAAGGGAAGTGGGAGAAATATTGAACTTGAAGAAATTTAAGATCAACCATAGATCACTGAACTAGAGATTGAACAACCATTAGTTCCACAAATAGTTGAGGAACATCCAACCGTTCTTAAAACACAACCATTGCGGAGATCTATGAGAGAACGCAATGCGCCTGAGAGATATGGATTTCTTGTCACATTGTATGGAGACGTTCTTCTCATAGACCAAGATGAACCTAAGACTTATCAAGAAGCAGTGGAGAGCCCAGACTCTAAGAAATGGCTAGAAGCTATGAAATCCAAGATGGACTCCATGTGAGAAAACCAAGTATGAACTTTGGTCGACCCACCCGAAAGGGTTAAGCCCATAGGGTGCAAATGGGGTTTCAAAAAGAAAACCGACATGGATTGCAATGTACAAACATACACAGGGTGATTGGTCGCTGCATATTACGATTATGAAATCTGGCAAATGGATGTCAAAATCGTTTTCCCTAATGGAAAATTAGATGGGGATGTGTACATGACACAACCTAAGGGTTTTGTCGATCCAAAAGATGCCCTAAAAGTATGCAAACTACAAAGATCCATTTATGGGTTGAAGCAAGCTTCTCGAAGTTGGAATCTTCGTTTTAATGAGGAAATCAAAGAGTTTGGTTTCATTAAAAATGAAGATGAGCCATGAGTTTTCAAGAAAACTAGTGGGAGCAATGTTAAATTCTTGGTTTTGTATGTGGATGACATACTAATAATAAGAAATGACATACCTACCTTACAGTCTGTAAAGACTTGGTTAGGAAAATGTTTTTCTATGAAAGACTTGGGTGAAGCAACCTACATATTAGGAGTCAAGATTTATATAGATAGATCAAGACGACTCCTAGGACTAAGTCAAAATACATACATAGACAAAGTACTGAAAAGATTCAGTATGGAAGAATTTAAAAGAGGATTCTTACCTATGAGAAATGGTATTTCGCTCTCGAAGGAAATGTTTTCTTCAACACCTCAAGAGAGAGAACGTATGAGTAAGATTCCATATACTTCGGCCATTTGTTCTATCATGTATGGCATGCTATGTACACGTTCGGATGTAATATATGCACTAGGTATGATAAGTCGATACCAAGTAGATCCTGGTGAAGGTCATTGGGTTGCAATCAAAAACATCCTTAAGTACTTAAGAAGAACTAAGAATACATTCCTTATGTATGGAGGGGAGGAAGAACTAAGTATAAAAGGTTATATTGACGCAAGCTTCCAAACTGATAAGGATGATTCTCGGTCGCAATTAGGTTTTGTGTTTTACCTTAATGGAGGTGATGTAAGCTGGAAAAGTTCAAAGCAAGATACAATAGTAGATTCTACAATAGAAGCCGAGTATATTGCAGCAAGCGATTATGCAAAAGGGGTTGTTTGGTCAAAAAGTTCATATCTAAACTAGGGATCGTGCCTAGCATATCAAATGCTATAGATCTACATTGTGACAACAACAACGCCATCGCACAAGCAAAAGAACCCAAATCTCACCAGTGATCCAAACACATACTTAGGCATTATCATCTTATTCGTGAAATCATTGATCGAGGAGATGTAGAAATATACAGAATACCAACGGATGACAATGTCGCCGATCCACTGACAAAGCCTCTGACACAACAGAAGCATGAACGTCACACTAAGTCTCTTGGTGTTAGATACACGAGTGATTGGTCTTAGTGCTAATGGGAGATTGTTGGACTATGCCCAATGTAATCACTAATTTTGTCCGGGGTGTTAACCCGTTTTTATTTTTTTATAAATAATGGGCTTTGTTCATTTACTTTAACTATAGTATGATTAAAAAGACTAAAACAAATATTATTAGTATTAATTATACATAAGTGATATATATGGTACTATTTATTATCATGTGTAAACATTATTATTATGTTGTTACCCGTTCGAAAAAACATAAATACTATTAATACATTATGGTGTCTCCCTTACTATTATTATTATATTACTATTATATTATTATCATATGTTATGTTATCATCATTATTAGTATTATTATTATTATTGTTGTTGTTGTTATTAACATTATTATTATTGTTGTTATTATTATTATTATTACTACTACTACTACTAACGTTATTATTATAAATATTGTTATTATTATTATTATTATCCATATTACCATCATACTAAACTGAAAAAGAAGACAATTTAAATAAAACTGCCCATTAACATAGAATAAAAAATAATTAAAGCACAGTCTATAAAAAACAGAGTCCATTTACATTAAAAAGCCAAAATATAAATATTAATTACAAAGCCCATTTGGCCCAAACCCTAACTAAATAAAAAAACCCTAATATGATGTTTTGTCCTTGCGCAGCCGCCTACCAACCGTCAGATCTAATCCAGATCTGACGGTCTAGATCGTTCTGTGGATGGAAACCCTAGGAGCTCCTCAAACCTTTCAGCGCCGCACCCATCTGAGCCGTTAGATCGAGATCGCCATCAACGGCCAGGATGGAGGCAGGGAAGCCTCCAAAACTTCCATGCGCCCACGCGCATCTCTTTGACTCCCATACGCGCGCGTGCACGATGCTCCACTACCCGCGTTGAGGCCACGTGCGTCGGTTCATCTCCCGGTTCTGCCGACACGTGCGCCGGTTGGTTGTCTAGATCTGTATCCACGCTGGCCGAAGGAGCCACTGGCCAAGTGCCATGCTCGCATCACCTTGCCACGACGACGTCCACGTTAGAGGCTTGATCCTAAAGCCGTGTCGTTCCCTCGACTCTCCTCTGGTCCTCATCCTCAACCGACTATCACATGCAAACAAAGGAAACGAAATGTCAGAATTCTAACAAATTTTTCAGGAATTTTTAGAAGGATGAAAACAAACAACAATAGGCATCCGATAGAAGTTTTGATTGTAATTTTCAATTTTTAAAATTCATGTAATTCGGGCTTATAAAAAGCCGAAACCAAACGCTATAAAAAGGAGGCAAGTAAAGGGAATTTCAGAGCAATAAGAAGCAAAAAAAACTCAAGTTTTAGAGGTATATCTCTCCCATTTCAGTTTCAAAGCATGCACATGAAAAAGAGAGTTAGCGTTTCTATTTTTTTACCTTTGCGTCGATCCGTCTCCCTCTCGTCCCTTGCTCTCTTTTGCCAGCGACAAGCCTTCTGGCCTCTTTAAGACTGCGCATGGTGATTCGGTGGAAGGGCAAATAAAAGAGGAAACAATGGGTCTTTGAATCATCTTGGGGCTTTTCAGGTCTCTATTTTCTTTGAAAAAACGAAAGAGGGGATTTTGGTTTTCTGGTTTTTTGGGTGTTGGCTGAGTGCGAGGCGTAAAAAGGGAAGGCTTTTAGGTTTTTTGTTTGTTTAGGGGTATGTTGGCCGCCGATTAGCATCAGCCGACGTTCTGACGTTGAGAGGATGAGAGAATAGGGGAGTCTTAGAGAGTCTAGGTTTAGCCAAAAGGGATTTGAAATAATTTTAAACTCGTTTTTATAATGTTTTGATAATTAAAAATTGGTTTAATCCCCAAATAAACCCCTCAGCGTCGTTGTTATTACGCGCGTGAGGGCTTCCGCTTTCTAAAACCACGCTCATGGTCCCTCCAGTTTTTTTAAATGTTTTTACTTTCGTCCCTTCTTTGATTTTAGTCGAATTTCGAGTGGTTTAATTACCCTTTCGGTCCCTTGAGTGTGTTATGTTCTTTTAATTGGGTCCTTGTTTTGGCTATTTAATAGTTTTTTAGTGGTTTTATTACCATTTTGGTCCCCAACGTCATGCATTTTAGTTATTTACCCTACTTTTTATTTTTGTTATATTATATTCCATCATTCATGTTTTTTGTCATATTGTTAAATATATGTTTATTTTTAGTGTATGTGATTACCATGTTGATATGTGTTTATATGATTTGTGGTTGCCTTTAGCTACTATTTGATATCTTATGTTTTTTTATAAAATATAGTTTCATACATATTACATATTATTATTATGTAACGCCCTCGTCCCGGTCCGAACGTTTGACCGGTAAGGTTCCCCCTCGGTTAGCAACCCTAGAAAATTTATTTTATTTATATTGTCTAAATGCAACATTATATCTTATGTGGGACATGACAACGAAAATACAATCAACATAAAAACGATCATCCAGAACAACACTCTTAAAAACAGTCCATTTTTCATAATTAAGCAGGCTGTATCGATACTCTAAGAGAGGGTATCGATACGCCTTGACCAAGGTCAACCCCTTCAGTCAACACAGGAAGACCGTATCGATACAGCCCTTGAGCGTATCGATACGCCCCTCTCGGTCAACATCTCGTGGTCAACGAGATGAACCCGTACCGATACGCCTCAACACTGTACCGATACGCCAAAAACTCACCAACTTCTCAGAATTCCAGTGAGCAAAAATCGTATCGATACACCCTCGTGTATCGATACGCCCAACCAAAACTGAGTCCTGCAGGAAAGACCGTATCGATACGGCCCTCAGGCGTACTGATACGCCCTGCACTACAAGTCTCCTAAGCTCAGCAAAACAACATAAGACTCGAGCCTAGATGCGATTTAAGACCTCCCAAGATACATTCAAGTATTCATACAACATCTATTAACCAAAATCTAGTCATACAAGACTCCCAACTTAAGCATACATTATTCAACCAAGGAAATCATGAATTCATTCAAAATAAGGCAAACAAGCACTTAAGGTCTCATGCTTCAACATCCATACACTTAGGCATCCTCAAAAGGCACATGTCCAACAAACATGATAAGCAATAAGGCATTGTTATACAGTCCAAACATGGCACCAACAAGCCACTCAAAAACAACATAATAAGGAGTCTAAACATGCTCCTAAACAACCAACAATAGCACAAATCCCATTGCTCAACTATTACATGTCCATAACATTAAAATTCATACTTGATAAACTCAAAGCCAACAAGCACACTTGGAGGCCCTCCACTTGCGCTAGCAACCCACGAACTAAGGATCTACATTGTCGAACAAAAGAGAGCGTAAGCATAAAGCTTAGTGAGGGTAAGCTCTTTAAAAACAAACCACGACAATGCAGGGTCCAAGCACGATCTCAAACAAGGTAAATGCATGATCTTACCTTCGATCCTTAAGAGCCAAAATGTCAATGATGCATGAACAAATATCCAATCATATGTCATGCTCAACAAACTCATTTCCACATCATATGTAAACGCATATAATTATCCAAATAGGAAAACACATTTCCACATCACATTGATACACATATCAATTTATATTGGCACCTAGCTATGACTCGAATACACGGATAAACACGTTGGAACTCACATCCAACAACAACTTTACCTCACGGTGAGATTACACTCATCATCGGTCTCGCGGAGGGGATTCCACTCATCCTCAAGCCCCATCGACGGGATTACACTCATCACCGACTATCACAATATAAAGAAGAATTTCCGGGCGAACGCGTACTCCATCTTGATGACTACCATCATCAAGACCACACGTGCATTTGACTCTTGTGTGCACACTAACATCCTGATGATCGATCATTTGTACTCAAGCATACTAGTGCCAATACTACCACAATCCACAATATCAATTACAACCAATTACGTTCTTAGCACGTACTCACCATGATCACAATCATGAACGATCAACATGCATATCACAATGCATCACCACTATGCCTCATCACACATGTATAGCACAATATACATAATCATCATAAAAACACATCACCATGAGGCATAAACAACAAGTTAAGAGTTCAACCAATGTCTCTAACTAAAGCTTAGGATTAGGATACCACCCTAATCCTAACTCTAGGTGGGTCTACCAAGCCCAACCTAGTCCACTTGCTCGAACCAAACACTTAGAAAACATTAATCACTCACCTTCACTTCCAAGCTCAATTATCAAGCAAGCCACACCTTCAAGCTCCCGGATTCACTCTCGATGCTTCACCAACACAAGCTCTTGCCTCTAAACAACCTCAACACAATCCAAACAACTTCAAATCAGCCCAAGCATCAAAGTAGCTAACTCGGAATACAATTCAAACATCAAACACAACATTTCAAGCCACGAACAACCCCCAAAATTACCAAACTCGAGCAGCCCATAAACCTCAATCAAAACTCATGATTCCAACACTTTTAATACCCCCAAATGATTCCAAAACAACCCCCAACTATAGTACTAACCTCAGCCCACAAATTCCAACCTAATACAACCCCAAAAACCACTATAAAATCCTTCAAAAACCCATTGGAAACCCAAATCTGGGAATGAGCATAAAACCATGTAAAATTTATATATGTTGTACCATTTGACTCATAAACTTCATATCTAACCTTATTAAATCAAAATCTTAAGTTAAAAACAATAACATTACCATTTTTATTCAAATCCTCTAAAAACTCAAATCCTAAAACCTTGATGAAAATGAAAACTACTTGTACTTTTGAAGAGAGGAAGATGAGGACAAGTTGGAAACGTATTTACCTTTCAAAAACGAGCTAAAATGGAGGGGCTAGGTGATGGAATAGTGAAAGGAGGATGATAGCTCCTCTTTGTCGTGGGATTTGTTTTTGAGAAGATGAATAGTGAAACTATTTGATAAAAGGGGATTTAAATTGAAAGTTGAGTTATTTACAAGATTGCCATTAATGAATGACCATTTCTCCTTTACTTTATAATCCATGTAATTTGAGTTTCGTTTCAATTCAGTCCAACAATAAAATATTTGTTTTGTAAAACACGAAGTCCAAATAATATATAATATTATTTAAATATTATTTTCGCCCGACCCCCAAACCCAGGTGTTACAACTCTCCCCCACTTAAGGAATTTCGTCCCCGAAATTACCTAAAGGAAACAAGTACAGAAACTGCTCAAGCATATCAGCTTTCCTCTCCCACGTGGCCTCTTCCACACCTCTATGCCTCCACAACACCTTGACCAACTCTATGGTCTTGCCACACAACACCTTGCTATCAGAAGCAAGTATCTCAACAGGCTCTTCATTATAAGACAAATCCGGATTCAACTCTATCTCCTCAACATGCATAACATGAGAAGGATCTGATCTATATCTCCTAAGCATCGACACATGAAAGACATCATGGATCTTCTCTAACTCAGAAGGCAATCTCAAATGGTAAGCTACCGGCCCAATTCGCTCAACTATCTCATATAGACCAATGAACCTCGGACTCAACTTGCCTTTCCGGCCAAATCTCATCACCTTCTTCCACGGAGATACTTTCAGAAACACTTTCTCACCCACGGAGAACTCAATCTCTTTTCTCTTCAAATCTCCATACGACTTCTGACGATCGGAAGCTGCTTTCAAACGGTCACAAATCAACTTTACTTTCTCGGTAGTCCCCTTGAGCAAATCCGGCATAGGTAACAACCTCTGACCCGTTTTAGCCCAACAAATCGAAGTCCTACATCGTCTACCATACAAAGCCTCATAGGGAGCCATCTGAATACTAGACTGATAACATTTGTTGTAAGCAAACTCAACGAAAGGTAAGTGTTTCTCCCAAGAACCCTGGAAGTCAATTACACAACAACGAAGCATATCCTCTAAAATCTGAATCACTCGCTCTGACTGCCCATCGGACTAAGGATGATATGAAGTACTGAAGTGCAAACGGCTACCTAGAGCACTATGCAAACAACTTCAGAACCTCGAAGTGAATCTAGGATCTCTATCTGAAACAATAGACCTCGGAACTCCATGAAGTCTCACAATCTCACGGATGTACAAGTTTGCCAACTTATCTAAGGAATATGTGGTGTTCACTGCTAAGAAGTGAGAACACTTAGTGAACCTATCAACAATCACCCATACATAATTCTTCTTCGAAGGAGACAACGGTAACCCCGACACAAAGTCCATCGTGATTCTCTCCCATTTCCATTCCAGAATCTTCAAAGGCTGTAACAAACCTGAAGGAACCTGATGTTCTGCCTTCACTCTCTGACAAACCATACAACGGCTCACATACTCGGCTACATCTTTCTTTAGACCAACCCAAAAGTAATCATTCTTCAAGTCACGGTACATCTTAGTACTACTCGGATGCATAGAAAATGGACTCGAATGAGCTTCACTCAAGATCAGACGTCCCAACTCAACATCTTCTAGTACAACAACTCTATCACTAAAGCACAACAAATTCTCACCACTGAAACTATACTCAGTCGATCTTCCTTCGGCTATGTCCTGAACATGAGGAACTAAAGACACATCTTGCAACTGCTTCTCTCTAATCAACTGAATAAAAGAAGGCTTTACTTGCAACTCTGTGATCAAACCACCATCATCGGATACACTCAATCTAGCAAACATAACTCTCAACTCAACTGCAACCTTTCTACTCAAAGCATCGGCTACTACATTTCCCTTACCCGGATGGTACTCAATGGTCAAATCATAGTCTTTTAGCAACTCAAGCCATCTTCTCTGTCTCAAATTCAACTCTCTCTGTGTCATCAAATACTTCAAGCTCTTATGATCGGTGTAAACTATACACTTCTCACCATACAAGTAGTGACGCCAAATCTCCAATGCAAACACAACAACGGCTAACTCTATATCATGAGTAGGATAGTTCTTCTCATAAACCTTCAATTGTCTAGAAGAATAAGCAACAACTCTTATTTTTTGCATCAAAACACAACCTAAACCTATATAGGAAGCATCACTATAAATCACAAACACTTTACCTGAAACTGGTTGCACTAAGACTGGAGCATTTGTCAAAGCTTCTTTCAATTTCTCAAAGGCCTTCTGTCTTGCATCTGACCACTCGAACTTAACTCCTTTTGCAACAATTTGGTCAAAGGAGCGGCTACTCTAGAGAAACCATCAACAAATCTCCTATAGTAACCGACTAATCCTAGGAAACTCCTAATCTCAGTCACAGACTTAGGTTGCTTCCACTCAACAATAGCCTCAATCTTCGATGGGTCAACACGGATACCTTCGGGCGAAACAACATGGCCAAGAAATACAACCTCTCGAATCCAGAACTCACATTTACTAAGCTTCGCATACAACTGATTGCTCAACAATCTTTGCAAAACAAATCTCAAGTGCTCATCATGCTCTTCTTCTGTCTTCGAGTACACAAGAATATCATCTATGAAAACAACAAAAAAAACGGATCTAGATAGTCTCTAAAAATTCTATTCATCATATCCATGAATGCTGCAGGTGCATTCGTGAGCCCAAACGGCATCACAAGGAACTCATAATGACCATATCGAGTCCTAAAAGCTGTCTTCGGAACATCACACTCTTTCACTTTTAACTGATAGTACCCTGACCTCAAATCTATCTTCGAGAACACTGAAGCACCTCTCAACTGATCAAACAAATCATCTATACGAGGCAACAGATACTTTTTCTTCACAGTCAACTGATTCAACTGTCTGTAGTCAATGCACATACGCATACTGTCATCTTTCTTCTTTACAAACAACACATGAGCACCCCAAGGAGAACTACTAGGCCTAATGAAACCACAGTCTAATAACTCTTGCAACTAACTCTTCAATTCTTTCAACTCTTTCGGAGCCATACGATACGGAGCTATCGAAACTGGAGTAGACCCTGAAACAGTCTCAATCACAAACTCAACATCTCTGTCAGGAGGCAAACCCGACAACTCTTTAGGAAACACATCCGGAAAGTCACAAACTGTTCTAATATCTTTCGGTCTAGCCTCACTCATATTCGGATTCATCACATAAGCTAAGTAAGCCCCACAACCGGAATCCATCAACCTATGAGCCTCTAAAGCTGACACAACATTAGACAAGAACTTAATGTTCACACCTACTACTACTACCTCGTAGTCATCAGAAAGTTTCAAGGAAATCCTCTTCGTCTCAAAATCCACACTAGCTCGGTGCTCAACTAACCAGTCCATACCTAGAATGATATCAAAGCCATAAAATGAAAGTTTCATCACATCAACAGAAAACACATGACCCTGAATCTTCAGTGGACATCTCTTATACATACGTCTAACCACAACTGTCTCACCAAAAGAACTAGTCACATGCATACCTACATCTAAGATCTCAACAGGTATATCCAACTTCCGTGCATGCTCACTCAAAATGTAGGAATGTGTAGACCCCGAATCAACCAAAGAAAGCAAAGACATAGACTGTAACTCAAAATTACCTGCTATCACATTAGTGTCGTTCTCGGCCTCTTTCTGAGCATAACTCTCGTTGGTCCTCCTACCTCTGGCTGCACTGCCATAACATGAGAAAGGTTCCTCTGAGCATCTACCCTAGGTGCATCAGCCCTAGGCTGGAAGTAGCCACGACCACGCCCACGACCTCTCTAAAAATAACTCGCTCTCATAGGAGCCTGAGCAATGTTCGGTGCTTGTGCCGCCTGATGCTGACACTCCCTCCTAAAGTGGTCCCTCGAACCACAGTTCCAACAAGTATGGAAGTTACCCCAACACTCACCAGTGTGCTGTCTCCCACAACGCGGACACTCGGGCAACCGCCCTCCACCTCTATGGCCCTGGTGGCCTCTACCATGGTGGCCACCGCCACGCCTATGATTAAAATGCTGTCCGCCACCTCTATGCCTCTTGGCATCCCCACGGTCAAAGTTGTTATGCCTCTTACCAGAACTAGAACCACCAGATCGTTTGGTCAAGCCCAAACTGTGCTCTAAGTCCTTGGCCCTTGCGACCAAGACATCAAAATCTGAGTAGTCAGAAGCTAAAGTGTACCTCTTGATCTCTTCATTCAACCCATAGTGGAAGCGGTTACAACGTTCCACTTCAGTAGGAACCAACTCTGGAGCGTACTGACTCAAACGAACAAAACGGATCTCATAGTCAGTCATAGAAGCACCTCCCTGAACAAGGGCCATAAACTCTCGCTTCTTCTCATCAAGATACCTTGGACCCAAGTATCTCTTTCTGAATGCAGACTCAAATAAATCCCAATCAACATCTGCCTCTGGAACTCTGGTAGTAATGGTGACCCACCAGGTGTAGGCATCACCCCGAAGTAAAGAGATCACACAGCCCAATCTACGCGTGCCCACACAACCCATCTGTGCTAAGATGCGGACGATCTTCTCTAACCACAACTCAGACCTCTCCGAAGTAGACTCTCTGAACTCTTCAGCCCCTAAACTACGGAGCCTCTCCAACGGTAAACTAGCATCGTCACACCTAGGCTGAGCTACAGCCTGAGCCCCCGAAACTGTAGCCTGAAATGCTCCCGCTATAGCTTGCACTAGCGGAGTCATATCAATTCCGGCCGGACCTTGGCCACCCTGAGGTCCCTCTCCTTCAGCTCCATCTTCGCCCCCAACTCTAGGCGGAGGAGGTGGTGGTGGTGGAGGTGGTGGAGGAGCTCCAACTCCAGCAGTAGGCTCCAATACGTGAGCCTCAACTCCGGCCACCGGCTCATTAACAGGAGTCGCGACACGTGGTTCCTGGCGAACCACCCTCGGCCTACCTCTCGGCCTCGAAATTGCTCACAAACAGTAACTACAACAACAACAAAACATACAAGATTGGGTTAGCAAGGCAAGGCTTCCAAGTGCTCAAGTACGTTCCCTCACTTTAAAAATTCCTTTTTCGATGTAATAGTAGCAATAGGACTCTAAACAACATGATTTAAATAAAACAACGAACATAACTTGATACACAAGTAATCATGCTTACAAGGCAAGAAAACACCGTGCATATCAATCATAAAACACGACTTACCTCACTTACATGCCCAAGGTCTCGGTAACCTTAGGTTCTAATACCAACAAGTGTAACCCCCTCGTCCCGGTTCGGACGTTTGACCGGTCCGAGTAGGCTACACGGGGAAAACCGAAGCGAAACTCGTTAAGGTTTCCCCTTGGTTAGCAACCCTAGAAAATTTCTTTTATTTATCTTGTCTAAATGCAACATTATATCTTATGTGGGACACGACAGCGGAAATACAATCAATATTAAAACGATCATCCAGAACAACACTCTTAAAAACAGTCCATTTTTCATAATTAAGCAGGCTGTATCGATACTCTAAGAGAGGGTATCGATACGCCTTGACCAAGGTCAACCCCTTCAGTCAACACAGGAAGACCGTATCGATACAGCCCTTGAGCGTATCGATACGCCCCTCTCGGTCAACATCTCGTGGTCAACGAGATGAACCCGTATCGATACGCCAAAAACTCACCAGCTTCTCAGAATTCCAGTGAGCAAAAACCGTATCGATACACCTCCGTGTATCGATACGCCCAGCCAAAACTGAGTCCTGCAGGCAAGACCGTATCGATACGGCCCTCAGGCGTACCGATACGCCCTGCACTGCAAGTCTCCTAAACTCAACAAAACAACACAAGACTCGAGCCTAGATGCGATTTAAGACCTCCCAAGACACATTCAAGTATTCATACAACATCTATTAACCAAAATCTAGTCATACAAGACACCCAACATAAGCATACATCATTCAACCAAGGAAATCATGAATTCATTCAAAAGAAGGCAAACAAACACTTAAGGTCTCATGCTTCAACATCCATACACTTAGGCATCCTCAAAAGGCACATGGCAACAAACATGGTAAGCAATAAGGCATGGTTATACAGTCCAAACATGGCACCAACAAGCCACTAAAAAACAACATAATAAGGAGTCTAAACATGCTCCTAAACAACCAACAATAGCACAAATCCCATTGCTCAACTATTACATGTCCATAACATTAAAATTCATACTTGATAAACTCAAAGCCAACAAGCATACTTGGAGGCCCTCCACTTGCGCTAGCAACCCACGAACTAAGGATCTGCATTGTCGAACAAAGGAGAGCGTAAGCATAAAGCTTAGTGAGGGCAAGCTCTTTAAAAACAAACCTCGACAATGCAGGGTCCAAGCACGATCTCAACCAAGGTAAATGCATGATCTTACCTTCGATCCTTAAGAGCCAAAATGTCAATGATGCATGAACAAATATCCTATCATATGTTATGCTCAACAAACTCATTTCCACAACATATGTAAACACATATAATCATCCAAATAGGAAAACATATTTCCACATCACATTGATACACAT
This sequence comes from Hibiscus tridactylites, assembly GCA_958450335.1. NCBI lineage: Eukaryota > Viridiplantae > Streptophyta > Magnoliopsida > Malvales > Malvaceae > Hibiscus > Hibiscus tridactylites. The sequence goes on along the minus strand of OY288286.1, from coordinate 17,141,820 downwards.
ATCAATTTATATTGGCACCTAGCTATGACTCGAATACGCGGATAAACACGTTGGAACTCACATCCAACAACAAATTTACCTCACGGTGGGATTACACTCATCACCGGTCTCGCGGAGGGGATTCCACTCATCCTTACGCCCCGTCGATGGGATTACACTCATCACCGACTATCACAATATAAAGAAGAATTTTCGGGCGAACCCGTACTCCATCTTGATGACTACCATCATCAAGACCACGCGCGCATTTGACTCTCGTGTGCACACTAACATCCTAGTAATCGATCATTTCTACCCAAGCATACTAGTGTCAATACTATTACAATCCACAATATCAATTATAACCAATTCCGTGCTTAGCACGTACTCACCATGATCTCAATCATGAATGATCCAGATGCATATCACAATGCATCACCACTATGCCTCATCACACATGTATAGCACAATATACATAATCATCATAAAAACACATCATCATGAGGCATAAACAACAAGTTAAGAGTTCAACTAACTGTGGGAGACAGCACACTGGTAAGTTTTGAGAAGAAGATGAATAGTGAAACTATTTGATAAAAGGGGATTTAAATTGAAAGTTGAGTTATTTACAAGTTTGCCATTAATGAATGATCATTTCTCCTTTACTTTAAAAACCATGTAATTTGAGTTTCGTTTCAATTTAGTCCAACAATAAAATATTTGTTTTGTAAAACACGAAGTCCAAATAATATATAATATTATTTAAATATTATTTTCGCCCGACCCCCAAACTCGGGTGTTACATATTATATATGTTACATGCTCGGTTTTAATGTGTGCATGGCTTAGATTTTTTATGATTGTTCGATTGTTTATTCATGACATGTACCCTTAATTGTCATCCACGTGACTTATAATATTTTAATTTGCATGTTAATTAATTTTAATCATAAAATGGAGATACTTATATGATTCACGTATTTGGGTTGTAACATCCTAGCTTATTGGATGCTCCCCAAATGTTCGAATTAATTTGCATCGTCTAAATGAAATTCGTAAGTAATTAAAACGAACAAGACCATGAAATCATATTTTATCTGCTTGCATTATGCATAAAGGTGACGTACGAGATTCGAACCCTAAACTAACACGGCATTCAGACTTATATGATGTCAGTTTAGTCTTTGGTCCAGTGTACTGTCATCCTTTTTAATTAAATGTCTAATTAATTTGAAACCGCCAATTTGATAAAGCTTGTACAATTAGAGTCAATTTTCAATTAAGAACCTCTAATTAAATTCATTTTAAATTTTAAATAATTTCTATCGATTAAAAGCAACAAGTATTTTGGTACCGATTTCCGGGCGTGATGGGCGTGCAAACCCTTCCCCACACGTAACCAATTCCCGAACCCTTTCAAACGAATCTCTAGTTTTGTTTTTATGGTGTCCGGCCTACCTTTAGTGGCCGGTGGCGACTCCAATTTTTTACTATTTTCCGAAATTCGAATTTTCCAAAAGAAGTTCCCCTTTTAACAAATCTTAAGCAAAAGTGAGACACGTTAAGGTTTTCAAGCAAAAAAAGTTATTACACCCAAAGACCAATCATAAGATGATTGTAAAAGACATAATTGTTTTATCTTGTTTATTAATAAAGTCATTATTATTATTATTATTATTATTATTATTATTATTATTATTATTATTATTATTATTATTATTATTATTATTATTATTATTATTATTATTATTATTATTTCAGTCTTATTCTGTGCATCTATAAATAAACTGAATTATAATAAAGTCCTTAGAATAATATAGTTATTCTTAAATGTCCTTAGTCGAGAATTATTGTGGGCGTGGACAACAATAATATATTAAGACTAATATGTAGTTGATTGATAACAAAGTGTTGTTATTGACATAGAGATGTCAAAATCAATAGATAAGTATGTGTTAGAGAACGACATATTAGACTGACCCGCTATGAGCATGTTTCTTGGATTATTATGTGACAGTCACAACATTGCTCATGGTGATAACTAAGTGTATGATCCTCAGACTTGAGATCATCATTATTTCAATATCGAGAGTGACATATTTTGATGCAATCAAGTATGTGTTGTAATAGACTATACTATAAAGACTGATATTTGATATGTCACACTCTATATAGCGAAATATGGTTGATCAAGATAGGATTTGTCCCTCCTATATAATAGGAGTAATATCGTAGGCCACTTGATTGAGTAAGACTAGAAAATGCATGGCCATGCTTGAATAAATTGCTATGAGATATCATAGTTATTCGTTTATCATAGTCTACTCAAGATATCAAGAAATATTATATGGACTATACAAGTGTGACAAGTCCATGACTTGTGTTCGATCTAGATATAAGGACAAAGGATGTAATACATAAAAGAAGTTAATCACGGAAAAAGGTAAAGACGAACCACGACTTCATGTAACTTAGGTAGCAATGATGTATTGCTAGATGTCACTCATTGTTTGTAATATTAGAATTGTTCTAGATATTACTACTAACGTTACATGAACCTACAAGAGTCACATCCTATGATTGAAACGAACAAATATCGACTAGATATCATGTGTACAAACTTGTTGTACACGTAATAATTATTAAAGACGAAATTATTATAATTATTGTAATTATAGATAATCTTGTTTTTATATATATATATTAATAATTATATAATTATTGTAATTATCAAACATTATTAAAATATATATATCCCTAAAGAAACCTAATTAAAGTAGAATCAGATTCTACATATTTAATTGTATTCGGTTAAATATATTGTATATTTAATGAATTCAAATTAAAGTAGAATTAGATTCTACATATTTAATTATATTCGGTTAAATATATTGTATATTTAATGAATTCGAATTTAATTAGAATTAGGTTTTTGAATGCTATATAAAGGCATAAGGTCTAGCAGCCAAAGTATGTTTTTTCGAAAAACCACTCTAACAATTAGAGAAGAGAAAATATTGTTCGTTTCGTTCGGGTGGACTGCGTAAAGGTCGGAGCGCTATTGCGACGACTCGGATTCGATTTGGTTTATCTTAACCCCCTAAGGATATCAAGATATCATATTAATTAAGTTAACATTTCTTCCCTACTCATCCCGAATTCGTCTCTTGTACATGGATCAATGGCAGAATTCGTCGGATAATTTTTAATTCCTCAACTTGGCATTAAGTTTAGGTGGTTGGAATCTCAAGAGAAAATTCTGGCATAAATTTGCCCATGTAGTGGCTGAATCATGTGGCAAAGAACTTAGTCACGATTTTGCTCTATCTCTCAAGGAAAATGTGAATAATTTCAGCTTCATTGAATACTCAGGTGCCCATGCAGTGGCTGAACCAGGTGGCTGAAATAGTTGGCAAACTTCCATGAATTTCTTCAAGTGTTGCTTAGGTCTCTAGTAGTTTGTAACACCCTAATTTTGGGGCTTGAAGAATTTGGGGTCAACTTGAGGTCTGTAGAGCATAGACTAGAAGTCCGAGTTTTCGGGAACGGTTTAGGGAAAACATAGTTCGAGATATGATAAAATTATGAGAAAATTTTCTAAAATCTTCTAAAAATATGTAGAAATTTTTGGTAAAGTCAATTTGAAAAAATGGCTTTTGGAAGATCGAGATTTCAGTTTAGTGACTATTTTGTAAAAAGTACAAAATCTGTTTTTAAGGACTGTTTTGAAAGAGGGCTAAAACTTAGAATCTTAAGGGAGCTACCATTTAATTAATGAACATTTTCCTTTAATTTGACCATTTTAAATGAATTAATAAAAAGGAGATTTTAATAAAAAGGGATTTTAATTACCTAAAAAGCTAATTGACGTAACTTTCATTCCCTCATTTTCCAATCAGCCAAACACTCTATTTTCTCTCTAAAGTTCCATAGATCTTCATCTTTTGACTTCTTTTGTTTCACAAATGATTTTTTAAGTTTCTCCGTCATTAATCTTAAAGCAAGCTTGAAGGATTTCTATAAAATCTTGTCATTTGAAGGAAAAGGAAAAATTAAGAGGTAAATTTCATTTAAATCCTCTAATCAAGGTTATTTAATGAAATTTCCAAGTCCTGGCTCTCTAAATATAGTTATTAACAATGTTTTGTGATTTGATTGATGAAAATTAATGAATCAAGCTTTAAAAAGTGATTTCTAAGGATTTGTCGTTTTGCTATTGTTTTGTATGATTTGAGGTTGATTTCAGTTATGGTTTTGATGTTAAATGATGTTAAAATAAGGGTTTTATCATTATAGTCCCGAATTGGTTTGGATCTCTAGTTGTTATATTGTTAGATTTGGGGTTTTTGAAGTGTTTGTGTGAAAACTGAGTTGCTGGAGGTATAAGAACATGATTAGATAGTGTTTGGATGATATTTGATGATTAAAAGTGTTTAAAAGTGTTAGATTTTGGCTGGGTAAGGTTTGGAGTGTAATCGAAAGTGTTTTCGGTTGTTTCGGATGAGCAATTTGGTGTTTTGGGTGGAGCAGCGAGATGTCAGTGGTTGTTGGTGTTTTTAATGCATTGAGATGCATTAATTCTCTGTTTTTGTATGGTATAAACAGGGGAGTTTGTATCGAACGCGTTTGGTGAAGTTTCGGAAGCTTTGGAAGCTTTATTTCGCTTCAGCAAAGCAAGCGAGGCGTGATCGGTGAGTGGTAATGGTTTTAAAAGTCTTTGAATGACTTTAAAGAAAGGTTTGGGGTTTAGATTGAGTTTGAAACACTAATATAAGCCTAGAAGTAAGTTTGAGATATTTCACTCTCGTTTCTCGGTTATTGTCCCATTGGTTTTATGATCATGCTCTTGTTTTGAAGATAGATTTATACCTACTATTTTATGCATGTTTTGATAAATCAAATGATGATTTTAATGATCCCGTGAGATAGAATTGATATTCAAATGAGATAGAACTTTTGTGAAAACGTTATGCATTATACATGCTTTTGAAATGGTATGAGAATGTTTTAGATTGATGCATTGAAAAAAGTATGTAAATGATGTTTAAAATGAATATATTGGCATGGTATGAGATTATTGTTTCTGAATATAATTGGTCGACCAATAGGATGAGAAGTGCACTATAAAATAAAAAATTCGTACGTGCTCTTTGGTTCGGGCAATGGGAGTAGTGCCATCCCATTCCAAAGTGAGAGTCCGATGATGTGATATTTCATCAGGGTAGGTATTGGTGAAACACCCAAGCTTTGTGGTGATTAGAGATGCCGTCATGAGAGTCCAGTGATGTGAGATTACACCGGGGTAGGAGTTGACATTTAGTCAAGCTATCTGCATATCCGAGTAATGTTGCTAAAATGCCAATATATGAGATTGATTATGAGATTCACATATACCTTGTTTTAAATGATTTTATGCATGAGAATATGATTTGAGTAATGCTTTATGAGATTTAAGCATGTAAGGCTATGCCTTGAGACTTTGTATTTGATGAATGCATGAGATAGATGGTACGTGTGTTTTAAATGATGTGGCTTTGCTATGAAAATGATTTCAAGCATGAGATTGAAAGAGCACGGTGAGATAAAGATTTCTAAATGAGAAATGGTTTTAGAATACATTGTTGTGTTGGTTTGTTTTGAGCATTCCTCACTAAGCAATCGTGCTTGCGCTCTCTTTTTCCAACAATGTAGAGAATTAGCTTGTGTGGGTAGCAAAGAGGCAAGAAGATTTCCAAGGATTTGGATTAAGCTTAAGTATGATTTTAAACTTGTGTATTAGTAATAATAGTTGGCAATGATGAGGATGTTTTGTGTTTGAGAGACTATGTTTTGGAACTCCCTGTTTTGAGGCATGTTTGTAATGCCCATGATGACTTGTAAATTGTCATTAATGTTTGGTTTATGATTTGGTTTGTATTTTGACTCTTAAGTGGCTATTTTGCTTAGGTTGCATGCCTATAGATTCCTTTGATGCCTATGGACTTGCTATGATGTTGTTTCTACCATGTATGTTGTGGTTTGATGTTCTAAATATGTTGTATGCATATTGGAAGCATGTTAGAATGGTTTAGTATGGATTACATTGTGAAAAACCAGTAAAAAGTGTCATTACATGCCTAGGTGTTTCGGTACACTCAATTCTGTACCGAAACAGTGAGCCTGAAATAGCCTAAGGGTTTCAAAACAAGAGGGACTGTTCCGGTACATTTTGTCACTGGAAGCTTCTATTTCATAACACCTCAAGGGTGTTTCGATACAGGCATGTGTTCCAAACCGTGAGAACTTGTTTCAGTACACCTGTTTCGATATAGGGTAGCCTGTACCAAAATAGCTGGTTGTTATGTTAGTTGATGGAATATTCTAAAGTTCTGTTTTCTTACGTTTTAGTCCCTAAATTTTATGGATGCAATTAAACGAGCATGGGTGATTATTTTGAGCTGAGTTTTGCCAGAGAAGCATGAAATATGTTTAATTAAAGATTGGTAACTATAAAAGTGGATAAGTTCATGTAATTTATTAAATTTACAAAATGGTCCCTAAATTGTAATTGAATGCAATCGAGTCTCAAATCAATGTTTGATCAAGTTGTTATTCAATCCGCTGTGAAGTTAATCACTTTGGACTATAATGAGCATCTAGACAAGATAAAATGAAAAAAAATTAAGGTTGTTTATTGAGGTAAACCTCTCGGTTTACTTCAATATTCCCCGTGTGACCCGTTCGGTTCGGTCTATCGTCCAGACCAGGTCGAGGGGGTTATATTTGGTGGTATCAGAGCCAGGTTTCGAAAGAATTGGGAGGTAAGATTGATGTGATATTGTTGTTTGGTTGAATCCTTGATGAATGCTATGCACGGTGATTGAATATGCTATGTTTTGATCATTGTTTGATCTATGTGAGATGCACGGTGTTTGGTAACATGTTTTTTTATTGTTATGTGCTGTTGGGGGAGAGGTTAAGGGTACCCATTTCCATATTATTACTAATGTCAAGAGAATTTTGGTTTTGAAAAGTAAAACTTAAGCACCTTGGATTCTTGCTTTGGCTAGCCTAATTGATTTTATTGTTGCATTCTTTATAGCTACATTGTTTTGATAATGGGACCGAGACGAGAGCTTAGAGGCAATGTACGCAACGTGGTTGAGAATGAAATTCATGAGAATGATGAGAATGTGTTGCTCCTTTTCCTAGTGGTGATGGAGCTGGAGTGGGAGAGGGTGTTTGACCTCAAGCAACGTAAGGACAAGCTGCCGCTGATATGACACCCTTGATTCAGGCTATAGTTGGGGATTTTCAGGCAGCGATAGCAGGAATGCATGTGGCTGCACCTCAGCCTGGTGCTAATGTTGGCTTACCTTTGGAACGCTTGCGCAGTTTGGATGGAACTGAGTTTAGAGGCCTATCTCTTGAGAGTCCTGAGGCTTGGTTTGAAAGTACCAAAAGGATTCTGGGTTAGATGAATTGCAATGATGTGCAGAAGTTGGGTTGTGTTGTCTCCGTGCTTCATGAAGATGCTTATACGTGGTGGATAACCATCACTGCGGGTATGGAACCTGTCAAGGTTACTTGGGCATTCTTTGTAAATGCTTTCAAGAAAAAGTATTTGGGTGTTCGTTATCTAGATGAGAAGAAGAAAGAATTAATGTCCTTGGTGTAAGGAAACATGATTGTGTCCGAGTATGAAGTTTAGTTTGTTTGGTTGAGCCAGTATGCTTCCAAGCTGGTTCTCGATGAACAGAAGAGATGCGATTGTTTTTGCTATGGACTGGTGAAGGATGTTAAGACCTACATGTTGGCTTCGGACTACACCAATTTTGATGTCTTAGTCCCTCGAGCTAAGGACATCGAACATAATTTAGGTCTGGCTACTCGTTTAGGTGGTTCTAACTCTGGAAAGAGGGCTGCTAAGTATGATGGTGGAAAAGATCGCTATAAGCGGCCTAAGGATCGAAGGTATCAACCGGATCCTAGGCGGGGTGGTGGTAACCCTGGTCGTGGTCATCAAGGCCAGAATGATTTCATTCGTACTCCAGATTGTAACCGATGCGGTAGGAGGCACACAAGAGAATGTTGGGGTAACTTGGGTACGTGCTGGAACTGTGGATCACGGGGACATATGAAGCGTGATTGTCCACGACCGGTTAGAGATGGACAAGCTCCGGTGCGAGCTGCTAAGCCACAAAGAAGATGTGGGTGCGGTCGTGGTAACTTTCAACGTAGAGATGATAGACAGATTAAGATCCATTTCTCAAACTTTCATTTTCAATCTGCGTAAGGTTCATTCAATTTCTGGGTTGTATGGCCAATCTTCCATCGCAGGACGGTTCCTGTTCATATACCAAACAAAACAAATAAATAAAACAAAACAAGTAAATCAAAACAATAAACTCCATTACAATCCTCGGTAACAGCGCCAAAAACTTGTCGACTTTGCTAAAACTTGGCAAATGATTGGAAACGCAATGTAAATATGTAAGAGATAATACCAAGAATGAGTCTTTTGCATGAAAGAATGAGTCTATCGATGGCAAGTGATTTGAAGTTTTTGCTAAAACTTGGCAAATGATTTGAAGTTTTATTTTAGAAAATAGTTAAAGAAATGCAATGAAAGTGAAAACAATTTGGCAAGAAGAAGTATTCAATTGGGTGATAAGCGTTGGCAAGGGATGCTTGATTTTTACGCTAGTTATGCCCGCTATTAATAGTGTCTTGCATTGGGTTTATTTCTGAGCAGATTTCAAGAATAGTATTGCCTCTGTCGATGGCAATACCCTAAGTTAAGCACAATAAAACCCCTATATGTCTATAGTGCAGTTTTTCATAAATTAACTTGATTAAGTTTCAATCTATATTCCTAAGGGATAGATTCACTTCTGAAGTAAGCTCATCTACTTGGACATCTTCTGTCGAAGCTTCTCTCCTTAGTAACTGGTAACTAATCGTTACCCCTCAAGTTTGTTAAGATATTAAGGCATAATAAGCAAACAATGCCAACTATCACATGACAAAGAATTTAGGGAAATGGAGTGCTAGCCAAATAGAAAATAATGCCAAGGCATTCAAATTGTTAAAAACCAAACATAAACTAAGCGTTAAACACAAACATCTCCAACCAATTGTAAAAGCTTAGTTCATGGTTGGGGTTTCCATCCATAAAATATCATTGTACCTCAGCATCATAATTTAAATAAAAATAACACTAAGAGAATGAGCAAGAAGGAGGTCCGTTGATGCAGCCCTTCAAATGCTCCAGAGCTCTCGGTCTAAGCTGGTCAAACCACACAACATCTAGCTTCCTCTTTCACCATGATGCTCTCTCCAAGTTCCCTGTTGATCGATCTCTTCTCTTCCTTTAAATAGGCATGCATTGGGAATCCTAGATTGTGTTTGAAATTTGAATTTTAATTAACACACCAAGGTAAGTGTGTTATCATTTTATCCTCTTTTAAATTTTAGGGCTGACGTGTACTGGGTTCAACAGCTACTTTGATCAGGCATCAGACTTCACTTCTTTGCCAGCCAAGCTTGGCAACCTTTGGTCTAACTTTGCCAACTGTGACTCGGTAATTCTCTTCTACTTTTCTGCTTCCTGCTTCTGCGCTGCTCTGCCATGCCTACCCTACTCTTAACATGCATCAATGCTAAAAAAACAACCCTCCACACTGACAAAATAACAACTCCCTAACTCCTTATGCAAATGCATGCTTTTAACAAACTAAATGCAAACATATATACCTAAAGATAAGCAAAAGCATTATAAAATATGCATAAAATTAGTACTTTCTAGGAGTTAACAATAAACCCTAAAGTGTTTCATAAATATTCTTGGGAGATCTTATTGTGGGTTTTTAAGGATTTGATTTTAAAGTAGGGTCCAAACTTAGGTTGATTAATTAAATTATTTAGTTATCTTTATTAATCTTTTGTAAAGATAATAATTCGTTCTTACACTTGTTGGCTTAGTGAAAGAGTTGGAGAAATTTCTAACATGAAGGGGAAAGAGAAAAGTTTGTAGAGAATTGGTCAATAGGTCCCCTTGGAGCTTATGCTTAAGGTTTTTACATCTCCAACTTTGAAGTGTTTCTTACTTTTCAAAATAGTAATTGTTTTTCTTTAGTCATGGTGTAATTTTGGGTGTTTGAGTATGTTGGCCATTGGATGATCTTGTTGCCTTGCTGTTAAAAATGTTGTTAAAATGGCTTTAATATGAGCATAAAAAATTAATAGACTTTAGGAAGCATGCAATTACACTTATGGGTTGAATTTGGGGCTTTGAGTTGAATCCTGTAACTTGGAAAGCTATTTTTAGGCTTCGGTATCGGAATGCGGGGAGTCTGTACCGGTGTCCATTGTTAAACTTGAAAAATAAGGATGAACTGAGTGTAGGCATCGGTACACACTTCAACCTTTACCGGTATGTTACTCATGCACTACCGGTACGGGTCGACCAACACTAGTACTCGTGAGTTTGTCAATTTATAGTGACCAAATTTGGTATCGGTACATTAGGGGCGTATCGGTACCCGAGCTCGAGGATCGATATGGTCGATCCAATACAATACAAGCTAGCTTTGTCAAACTCTAGTAATAGGGATGTAAAAATCTTATCCGACCTGCAAAACTGACTGAAACCAACTCGAGTCAGAACTGTTTGTGACCCGAGGTTGTGGTGATTCGAAATCGATTCGAGTCCGAAGTGGCGTTGACTTGAACCCTGGTTGGACCTGGAAATTTTAGATTTGAACCCTACCTGAGAACGATCTGAACCCGAACTCAACTTGATAATGTGATGACCGAACCCGACCTGATATGAACCCAAACCCGAGATTAACTTGGTAAATAAATGATATTACCCGACATGTTATCAACCTGACCTGTTATGCACCTGATCTATAATTGATTCAAACTGTAAATGATCTAACTTGTTATTGAACTGATATGATAATTATCTGACTTGTAATAACTAATAAGTTGCAATTGATGAAGTTGTGAGATTATGAATTTATTATATTACATTGTGACAAAATACATTTTCACTATTTAAGATACATGATTAACTATGATCATTAAATTAATATGTTTATTTTTATATTTATAAATTATTTAGTATATAAAAATATTTAAAATTTTTATTAAATATCTAGATGTTGTCAAAATGATTCCTTATAATTTATGGTTTATGGTTTAATATTAATAATTTATGGTTTATTGTTTAGTTTAAGGTTATTGGTTTATGTGATTAATTTAGATTCCTTAAGGTTTATGGTTTAGTATTAATGATTTATGGTTTAGCTTATGATTATTAGTTTATGAGATTAATTCGATTCCTTAACGTTTATGGTTTTGGGTTTAGTGTTAAAGGTTTATGGTATAGTTTACGGTTATTTATTTACGAGATTAATTTCGATTCAACTTGCTAATTTATGAATTTGATTTTAATTAAATATTTAAATCAAAGCTTGATGTGTAGAGTTGAACTAAATTAAAGTTTCAACTTTCATGTGTCCAATTACATGTTTACATCTAAATCAATTTTTTATGTATAATTATATTAAATCAAAGTTTATATGGTATAGTAATAATAATATAATATTGTTCGAATTGAATTAACTTATAAAATTTAGAATCTAGTTGAGCTAAATTAAAACCTAAAAGCATAAATTACGGACATAATTAAAAGAATTCTAAAACTAAATGTAAAATTTCAATTAAATTCTCTAAATTGGGACTTGGTTGAATTAAATTAAAACCTAAAAGTGAACATTTGAGACTTAAATGAAAATAATCTAAAGTCAGAAAGACTAAAGAATAATTGCCTATAATGTAAAATATTAGGCGAGTTCTTTTCCTCCCATCCCACCATTCAATTTAATTTAAAAAAAAAGTTATCATTGGTAAAAATGGGGAAATGACAAAAATTTGCAAGGAATTAAGCCGCTTAAATTTTAGGTTAGGGGTTAATTACCCTTAGGTCCTGTTTCATTTTAGTCATAATATTCACTTTTAAGTTTTAATTTAATTCAATTTAGTCACAATTATATATATATATATATATTAAATTGTAACATATTTCTACATCCTAAGGATATTTTAGTACATATTAATCCCTAAAATTTTATTTTTATCCGAAATTTACCTACAATTACCATACCGAAGTCTATTTGTACACGATAAGATCCGACTTGAACTTCAATCGAAACATTTATTCTCCGACTTGAATTTTATCCGTCAACGACGTGACCCGACCTGAAGTCTATCTGAACCTGAATTAACTCGTTAATTAACTGATTTAGACCCGAAGTGTTTTTGCTTGAACTGAAACTTACCCGACCTAAAATTAACTCGACCCGAACCTGAACTCAATCTAATTCGAAATCAACCTAATAATGACCAAAATCTAAGTCGACCTGAACTCAACCTGATCCGAGTCGAACCATTAAATTGACTTTACATAACACATATCCGATTTACCCTACATGAACGATTACCTAATTTCACATCCCTATCTAGTAACATGCTATTGATATAGGTGGCTAAATACCGATACATGTGGGCTGAGTACAGGTACCCACTATAAGCAAGCAATACATGGGAATCCAATGCAATAGGCCATACCGGTACCCACTATAAGCACTATTTTTTGTTCGGATTACATTACATATATTTTATTATTATTATTATTAAAAAATCAATGCATTAAATGCATTGGATTCCCGTGCCCATCTCCCCAAAACCCATAGCATGTCTCCACTGCCATCATCATTTCTCTCCATTCTTCACCCTTAAAACTTGAAGAACCCATACCAAGCTTGATCACGGTTTTCACCTTTTCACCAAAAACATTACTCCCTCACCCGAGACCATCTATCCACACCTCTTTACATCACCTTCACCACACTGGATTTCACTCCCCCAAACCATGCATCAAACCACCATTGAAGCTTCAAAAGCAATTCCCGGAACCCAAGTTTCATAACCATAAAATCCATCACTATCTTCCCATCACCGTGAATCCATTACCTGAATCACCCATACCCAAGTAAAATCAGCGAAGCCTCTGCTCTTGATGCTTTCCCTGTGATCGAAGCTCCAACCGCGAATCCAAAAGGTGGAGGGAGAGCCTACGTCGTGGTTAGCGACATAGTTTGATTTCGGCTCGATCCAACGATGGAGCGGGTAGATCAGCGGCGAAGAAGTCGAACCACTCAAGGGTTACTCATTCTCGGCTTTTGGCGTTTTCCGGCGACCGGAGCCTCATCTCGATGATCCCAACGGTGGGGATGTTCCACTCGACGGGGGGAGCCACATATCCCAGAATCGAGGCCATCCGACGGTTCAAGACCACGATCCGACGAGAAATCTAAATGGTTAAGGGACGTTGAAAGTGCCCGCCTGTGACCCGGTCCAGCATGGAGAGAACCCGCGAGCCCAATGTGATAGACCCAACCGTTGAGTTCAAAATCAATGGACTTTGGCATTTTCTTTTTATCCATTTATGTGATAGACCCATCCTTTAATTAATGAAGAACGATTGGGCATCTTTCATTTCTCTACTACTATTATATCCCATTTTAATTGTCATCAGTGTAACTAATATATGCGTCATGTTAATCTTTTTTTTTGATTAACTATATTATATCATTTTGACATTTGCATGAACATTTCATCATCGTCTTTTATTTTCTTACATATCATCTCCATCGTATTTCTTCAGCTCATGCATTTAAATGTCGCATTAGTTAGTCTTCAAGATTTCGGTATCTTATTGTGAGTGTGATTCAGGGTCTACGAAAGTTATCTTTTTGAGTACTATAAATTGTGAAATTTTATATTTTTATTGTATGACCATGCATGCATGCATTTTTTAGGGATTAGATTTTAAATTAAATTAAATTTTAAATTTTTTTGCATTTACGATATTAACCCTTAAGTACTAATTTTGGGCGTTGTGGGGTGCTAATCTTTTCTCACTCGTAACTGACTCACAAACCCTTTTTAAATCTATGGTTTCATTTTTGAGTGCCCGATCTATTCTTTTCAAAATGATCGATGACGACTCTAAATTTTATTTTTAGAATACGAGTTTTTTCAAAGTCCCCCTTCAATAATTTTTTTTATAAAAAGTGGGATACTTATGTTGTCACTAAATTTTCACCTCTTGTTTTGTGATTAATTATTATTATGTATATTAGTATTATTAATATTTATTAATAAACCCAAAAAATAATAATTAAATAATATACAAAATATAATAAAAGAGTCCATTTTAAAATTGGTCCACTTAATAAATAATAGGGGGCATTGTAACCCCCTAAACCCGACCTAGAAGAATAGACCGAATTTAGGAAGTCACGCTTGAAAACTTTTCCCTTAAGAAATCCAATTTTAAAAATTATACTCTAATTAAAATAAAATAACATGAATTTAATAATAAATAAAAACATAAATATTATAATAAATATTTGAATATTTATATAAAATCTTTGAATTAAAATAACAGTAAATGAATGTTAAAAAAATAATCTCTAAACATAAATAGTTCAAAATTACATACATGTCCCAAAATAATAAATAGAAATCCGTTATGAATAATTATCTATGTGGATGTCTATCATGATTAGAACTTTATCTAAGGAGTTTGATTTATTTATTATTATGAATGTTATCTCTATTAATTAGAGTTTAATGTATTATGTACTTTTTATGCCTATAAATAGATGATTCATTGAAGGCATTGTACACAATTCTATTTTTGAAAATAATACAAATCTCTCTCTTTCTCTCATCTCTTTGTTCTTCTTGTTCTTATTCTCGTTCTTCTTTATTTATACACAACACGTTATCAGCACGACTCTAATCAACTGAGGTCTTCATTGTTTGAATCCAAAAGAAGTTATTGGAAAGAATTCGATTCTAGGATAAACCAAAGATAAGTTTTTTTTCTCTCTTCATTTTTTTAAATTACCGATTGTCTTTTTCTTTATATTTTAACTTTTTTTGAAAAGTTTGGAAGTATTTTTGATTTTATTCGAACATTGGAAAGAGACAAATTTGTGGCTTCTCACAAACCAAAAGATGGATCGAAAGAGACAAAGAGGTTGTGTTTGGTGTAAATTACGTGTGTTTTCTCTTGTTCCTAAAAGGGTTAATTAGCGGTATGCTTATTCATACTTTTACTTATATGATTATATTTGATATTTTTCATATTATTATTTATGTTATTTTATTTGGTAAAAGTTACTATTTTTAACCGTGTTTTGAGTTTTACATGATATGCTTAAATGACTTGGAAAGAGATGTGATATAAAGGGACTATGAGAAGCTATCTCGGTCATATGCTATGTCTCCATTGTCCGCGGGAGAAAAATCAATATCGGTAAATTTTAATTTTATTTTTATTCTTTATATTATTATTTTAAAGTGCGATAAACATGATGATTTTGTATTTACAAGAAGATTATTATAAAGTCTATATTTACTCGAAAGTAATATTTCTTTTTCGTTGAAAAACTCGACCATAGACTTCTCCCAATTTCAAGTTACGAAAATTCGTCTTGATCCAAAAAGTTTTATGGGAGGCATTCCCTGAAGTGAATGCAAAGCATGATGCTTATTCCATGCGATTATCAATGACGGGGCATTTCCTGAAGTGAATGCAAGCATGATGTTTATTCCATGCGATTATTAGAACTGTTTCATTCCCTAAAGTGAATGCAAACATGGTAAATCATTATTCAATTAGAGACATAATTTCGATATATCCAAGTATATTGGCTGGACATCCCGTTCTGCGAGACTACTGGTCTCAAAAGAGGTTTTTAAAGGACCTTGTGGACATGTTTAACAATGCCGCGTACGAGGAATAAATCTTTGTTCTCTGTGATAAGGATATGTGAAAAAGGTTTCAAAGGCCCACTGGCTCTACTCCATTCCCTGAAGTGAATGTGACATTATATTATGGAAGGAATAAAAAATCACATTAAAAGTTGTGGTCGTGGTCGAGGCTATGAATATACACATGAAAAAATATAGTCGTTTTAAGAATACTTCTACCCGCTGGTAGCGAAGTTATAAGGATGACAAGAGTGATAAAGATCATTCTAAGGAAGTAAATTCCTTTTACCAATGTGATATTATAAACCATTGGTTTCATACTTGTCAAACGCCAAAGTATTATGGACTTTATCTATAATCATGAATGATAAATGAAATAAAATATAAACAAAATTTGTTTATGGCAAAAATAATTATGGCGTTATTGGTCCAACTCAATTGGATATTGTTAATTTTCTCATAAGCCTTGAAGGGAATAATTTACCATTTATTTTATTTCCCTTATAACCTCTAAAAGGAATAATTGATTTTTTTATTTTATTTTTTATGTTAATTCGTTTTATTTATTACTTATTTATGTTAGTTTGCTTTATGTTTATTTATTTCACATATTATTTATTTACGCTTTATGTTAATTTATTATTTGAAGAATATGATTACTTCCGGAATAAAATATACAATAAATTGTGGCTATTTATGCCTAGAATTGTGGCTATTTATGCCTAGCAGATAATGCAAGTATTCATATTGTACTTAAGCATAAGAAATATTTTTCCCATTTAAATGCAATGGGAAATATGAGTAATATTTCTCAAAGTACTAAAATATCAATGCTTCGGAAGAGTACTTGAAAGTTTATCTCTAATAGATAATCGACTTGATATGATGTGCTATATTTTATATTTTTCATTCATCGAAGTGAATGATACAAAGTACATATTTTCATTACCCGAAGTAAATGAAACAAAGAACATTTTGAAAGCTGCATAATTATGCATTTCTCGATTAAAATGCAAGGGAATAATGTGAGTACTATATCTGGAAGTACTAATATCACAAAAGGCTCTAGTTGAGAAAATATGTTATTGTCAAATGAAACTTTATTCCATATTCACAGTGTGTTATACTCATCAAAGTCATAAAGAGACTTATTTAATTTTAAAGATATTCACGATAATGTATATCATATTGAGACCATTAATCGATGGGATGTTGACTATCTCAATATTATGAGTATAAATCAAGGCAATAATAAAAACTTGAAAAAGTTATATGCACTGTCATTCATAGTGTACTACAATAGAATTAGTACAAACTGAAGCTCATGCTATTGTGAATAAGAATTTTACTGATAACTTTATTATTTGGCAATGACCGGTTAGACCATCCCGGTTCAATTATGATGCGAAAATTTGTTGACACTTTCATATGGTAATTTATTGAAGAGTTGAAATTTTCTTCAAAGTAATATTTTCATGTGATACTTGCTATCAAAGCAAACCGATTATTCAATCATCATCAGCTATGATAGATTGCGAATCTATTAATTTTTTTCTGGAACGGATACAAAGGTGATATATGTGGGCCCATGCACCTTTCTTACAGTCCATCTAGATATTTTACGATTTTAATTGATGCATCGACTAGATGGTCATATGTATCCTTGTTACTAATCCGCAACTTGGTATTTGCGAGGCTACTTGCTCAATTGATAAAACTATGAGCACATTTTCAGATTACCTTATAAAGACAATTGATCTTGATAATGCTGATGACATGTCATTTTATATGTATTATCACTAATTCGCATCAAGCCAACAAATTATAATAAGTTCTCCCAATTTTAAATGGTTTTTGGTCAGGAACCAAATATTTCTCATCTTAGATTTTTTTTAGTGTGCGGTATATGTTTTGATTGCTCCACCACAACACACAAAGATGAGTTCTTAAAGGAGGTTGGGAATATATGTCAGATTCAAATTTCCCTTGATAATTAAATATCTTGAGCTTCTCATAGGGAATTTATTTACAACTCGATTTACTGACTATCATTTTAATGTGTCAGTTTTCCCAACGTTAGGGGGAGAAAATAAAATAGCTGGGAAAAGAAATAAATTGGAATGAATTATCATTATCTTAGTTTGATCCACGTACTCAACAATGTGAACTGTAACTTCAAAGGATAATTCATTTAGCAAATCAATTGTCAGATGATTTTGCTGACCCTAATAGAGTGACTAAGTCATATATACCAGCTATGAATGCTCCGTTTAAATTTGATGTCCCGGAATGACAAATTCTAGTTGCTAATGAGTCTAACTTACGCCTGTAGCGTGGTAGACAAGTAGGTTCTAAAGATAAAAATCCTCAAAAAAAGGAAGGGAGCTATAGTTATGATGGTTTGATCGAGGAATCAATGAATTATGAAAATCTCAAGAAGAAATTAAAAGGTCTCCAATAGAGGCATTAACATGACTCAGGTACCTGATAATAAAGAGATCTTAATAGATTATGTCATGTCTGGTAATAAATGGAACTGAAATCAAATCGACGTCGATAATACATTTGCATGCAATATAGCACTAAAGATTTTATTTGATGACGTGGATTATGAATCATTGTCAATTGGACAATGTAAACAAAGAAATGATTGGCCAATATGAAAAGAGGCAATTGAGGCGAAACTAAGATCTCTTTCGAAAAGAGAAGTATTTGGGCCCATAGCCCTTATATTGAAATGTGTAAAGCTCGTGGATATTAATGAGCCTTTGTGAGAAAGAGAAATAAAAAGGAGAAATCACGAGATATAAGCTCGTTTGGTTGCAAAGATTCTCACAAATACATGAAATTGATTATGAGGAAAATATATTTTTCAATGGTGGATGCAGTTACTTTTAGATAGTCTGACAATAAATAAAATAACTTAGTTTTCCGCCTAATGGATGTTGTTACATCTTATTTGTATAAGCCTCTTGATAACAACATTTACATGAAGCTTCTGGAAGGATTTAGACTGCCAGAAGTAGTTAATTCAAGTTCTCGAGAACATTATTCAATTATATTGAATATATCTTTTATGGATTAAAACATTTTGGGCACATTTGGTATAATCGCCCCATTGAATACTTATTAGCGGAAGGCTATACGAATAATTTAATTTTCGGAGCATTTTATTAAGAGGTTTAGCTCTGGATTTGTCTTTGTTTTTATTCTGTATGTTGGCGATTCATTGAGACTCATGAAGAGATCTCCTTAACAATGAATTTTTTGTGCAGCAATCGACATACACAAAAAAAAATGTTTAAAGAGACTTTACATGCATAATGCATATTCGTTGATCACTATTTGGTTGTTAGGTCTTTTAATGTAAACAAAGATCTATTCCGCCCTCAAGAAAAAGGTGATGATATTCTTGGTATAAAAGCACCATATATACATTAATTGATCTGGAAGCATCGTATCTTAGCTGGTCCATAAATGCTATCTAAGTGCTATGAGACCATTGCCTTTAAATAATTGCTATACACGAGGCAAAGCCAAAATATGTGTTTGGCCAAACATATCCAGAAGATATGTGAATTGCTTTCACAAGATAATATGCAAGCTATCTTATGTAGAGATAATGCAGAATTTATATCTCAAGGTGGATACATCAAATGTGATAAACGAAACATATCTCTTTAAAGTTTCGTCCCTCATGATCTTTAGAAGAATAATATTTGATGGATCATTTCAAGCAATAATTTGAAAGATTTATCCACTAGTGCATACTCTATTTCAACATTTGAAGATTATATTCAAGATTGAATTATGAAGATTCAAAGATCTTATGTGATATTTTTATGAGGGGGAGTAAATACGCGTTGCACTCTTTTTCCCTTAACCGAGGTTTTGTCCCAATGGGTTTTCCTGGTAAGGTTTTTAATGAGGCAACATGTTATGCGTATTAAAGATGTGTGTACTCTTTTTCCTTCACTAATGAAATTTTTTCCTACAAGATTTTTATCTTAGTAAGGTTTTAACGAGGCACATTATCTTTATAGACATCCAAGGGGGAGTGTTATGATAATTATCTATGTGGATGTCTATCATGATTAGAACTTTATCTAAGGAGTTTGATTTATTTATTATTAGGAATATTATCTCTATTAATTAGAGTTTAATGTATTATGTACTTCTTATGCCTATAAATAGATGATTCATTTAAGGCATTGTACACAATTCTATTTATGAGAATAATACAAATCTCTCTCTTTCTCTCATCTCTTTGTTCTTCTTGTTCTTATTCTTGTTCTTCTTTATTTATTCACAACAAAATCTAATTAAAATAAAATAATTTCGTACTGAATAATAAAATAACCGGATAAAATTGAGATCCTCCAAGTACCAAGTTTCCTAGAGTCCAAGATATATGTAAAGGAAAAACTATGGGGGAGTAAGCTAAAGAGTTTAGTGTGTCTCTAAAGTGCAAGAAAATCATAGTCGTAAAAATATAGTAATATTTTCTTAAAATTCTTTAAATCATAACACATAAAACACAAGCACAATGCAATGCACCCAACTACAACCGCCAAGAGGAAAGTTCCCCAGAACTCCTCACTACAACCGCCAATCCGAAGTGGAATTCAGCTCGAAGGGTGAAACCACTGAACTTCCCCGAACAAATCCAAACTCATGCTCATACAATGATATGATGATTAGAAATCAAATTTCATAAACAAAGTTCCATAAATCCGATATTCCGTAAACATACTTCATAAATCATAGTTCAAAAGTCCATAAATCACGGTTCGTAAATCATAGTAAAAACATATTTTTAAAATGTATGCATGTGATGTCAACCATAAAAATCATAATTCATATAAATAATCACACAAGAGGTAAAACACCAACACATAGAAAGATAACATATAATTTAATTATAGCACCGGAAGAAAACACACCTTAGCCAAGCTATATTTAACCTACATAATGATGTGATTTTCCATGATCAGAAGTATTGGATCCAACTGTATCAGTACTGGACTAAACTTAGGGTTGAAAGGGTTAACGAACAAACAGAGGTATAGAGCGGTGAAGATTATTACATAGGAATTTAACAAATCAATAAGGGATTTTGGCGGCTGGAAACTATATAAAAAATATGGTTCTTGGGGTGATCTTATTTGAACTAGGTGTGTGTATATATATACGGAGAGTAAACCTAATTTAAGTAAAATAATGAAAGTGATATAAGATAAAAAAGAACAAAAGCAAATAAAATAATTAAAAGAAGACGAGTGGAGGAGGGAATTAGAATTCAATTTGAAATTAAAGAATTAAATATATATATAACAAAAAAACGGAAGGAAGGAAGAAACTAAAGCAAATTAAAATTCAATTTGATAAGGGTTATTTATAGAGTCAGTCCTTAAATTTTTAAGAAATTTCATATTAATTTTTAAGTTTGATAAACATTCTTATTTAGTGCTCATGAAAAAATTAGGATTCTGAATTAAAAATTCTCAATTGTTAGAGTTTTCAATTAGAGATTTCAAAATTAGGTTTCTAAATTAGGGATTTTTCTCCTCTGGGGTTTACAATTTTGGCGTAATTTTTGGGGGTGTTACAAGCATTATATAATAAGGGTCCATGTTTTAAAAATAATAATAAAAGCACACTTTAAATGAAATAAAGGGTCCATTTAGTTTAGTTAGGAGCCCATTTAAATAAAACACAATAACCCATTTTACCGTTGTTTTGTGCAGGATTAATAGAGGTTGTTGCATTAAGGGAAGGAATATCAAAGGGACTAGGATGGATCAAATTAAAAAAAAGAGGAAGGACCACTCGCACCCACGCGCTTGGTGCGTGTACCACACGCGCGCGGGGCTGGTCTCTTCCCCTAGCTTCGAAGCTACCTAGAAAAAGAGAAGGGGGCTGTCGCTGCACCACTGGTCACTGTCGTTTGAGGTGCCGGCCGATTTCTTTTAGCCTCGCCATTCCACCGCCGCTGCCGCCACGTCCCCTCACCGCCAGCCACCTGCAAAAAAAAAAGGGAAAGGGGGCGGGGTCAAACCCTACTCGAATTTGGAGAAATTTTCATCTGAAAATCTCTAGATTCGAGCCATTTTTTATCTGTAAAATCATAAATAGACTGAATTCATGTTTTAGCTTGAGATTAGGGGTTTGTAAACGGATTTTGGGGGAAGAAATCAAGGGTTTGTGCTTTGAAATCAAGCATTCTTGCACCTATAAAACCCCCATTTTCACTTGTTCAAAATACACCAAATTATCCGAAAATCACCTCTAAAAATCCTCTGAAAATTGTTGGAAATTGTTCAAGCTTGGAATAGCATTGGTTAGAATTTTTGGGTTGGAAGCAAGCTTTTTCTTCGGTGGCGATTGGAATCGGTTCGAGTGGAGAAAGTTCGAGGTTTCTACACTTTCGGTAATTTCGTTTTCCTTTTCTTTGTTTTTAATTTTATTTTCTTGGTTGAATTTTTGTTTGTTCATGTTCTTAGGTTGCAATTCAGGTTAGAGGATCGAAGTTGGTTTTTGGTAAAAATTTTCGTTCTTTATTTTGTTTTAATCCTTTAGATTTCTTAAATAAAATAAAATGTTCTTAAAAAATGAAATATTGGTTGTTTGATCCATTTGAGTAGGTAGGTGAAAATTAAAAAAATGTTTGTTGTTACGAATTTAAGATTAGTGGCTAGATTGGAAAATAAAAATAAAAATTAGGTTTAAACTTATAAAGTTTTAATAATAAAGAGGATTTTTTGGGGAATAAAATGAGTGCTTCTTTTAAAGAAAAAATAAAAAAGTTTAGAATTAAGGGTTCTTGATAATTTCATTTTAAAATAAAGGTGGGCTTTTTCTTTTGAAAAATAAGGGTTTTGAAAAAAAATAAAAAAAATATAAACATAAATGTTTTGAAAAGAAAAAAATTTAAGTACATGATAGAACAATAAAAAGTTTTGATTTTGAAAATAAAGGTTTTTGAAAGAAAAAAATTAGAAAAGGATAAATGGTTTGAGAAATTCGAAAATGGTGGAAAAAGATTTTTTTTAAATTTAAATAAAATTTTTAAATAAAATAGGTTATAAAAACATAAAACATAAAAAAAATGTAAAAAGGAAAAGAAAGGTCTTGGTTTTAGGAAGTAAAAAAATAAAGATTTTTTTAAAAGAAATAATAAAAAAGGAAAAAACACAAAAAACAATGAGTTGTTTGCTTGTTTTTTTTATAAAAAAAAAAATAGGTTAAAACTTAGGATTAGAGACTAATGCTTAGATAGAGACTTGCTTTGTTGAAAAATGTTCTTCACAAAAATAAAATATACTTAAGCATACTTAAATTCTTAATTAGGAATAAAAGACTTAGACGCTTTTAGGGCTTTTAAATAATCAAATTTAGAATTTAAATAAAATGTTCAACGCACCTAAATTTCTTTGTTGTTTGAAAAGTGAAAACCTAATCAATGCGGTGTCTTATCAAACGGGAATGGCGAGTTAGCGCCAGAGATGTTGGCTGTGATTAAAGTTCATCTCTCGGGCGATAAGATCGTTACAATAGATTAATATTCATTAAACGGACAAGTAAAGTCGAACCTTTTTGAACTTGGAAATTCCAATTTTGAAAACGATTTTAAAACCAATTAGGTACCAATTTTGGGCGTCGTAGGGTTGCTAACCCTTCCCCACGCGTAACCGACCCCCGAACCTATTTTTTCTTATTTTCGTAGACCAAAACTGTTGTTTTATTAAAACCAAAATGTTTTATTAAAATAACCCTATTTTTTAAAAAGTGATCCAATCACATTTTTTTTCTAAAAATATTGGTGGCGACTCCATTGATTTTTAAAAGTGTTTTCCCAAAAAGTCGAGGCCTCCTGTAAAAAGGTGGTTGCAATAGCTTGGCGACTCCGCTGGGGACGTGTATTTGTTTTTTTTAAATAAAAAAATAGGGTCAGGCCACAAATTGGTTTTAAATGATTTTCAAAAAATGTTTTTTTTAATATAGAATTTGCAAGTTTATCATAGGTTCTATTTATTTGGCCGTTTAAATGAATATAGCTCTATTTTACGCATTTAAGACTTAATTCCAAGCTCTATTCCTGAGCTTTGTCTCGTTCGTTTTAAGTGGGGGAACTCGCTTTGCTGATGTAAGAATATTGATTCTTCGTATGACCATCGCAAAGTACCTTCGGGACTCAATCTCTTTGCCTTCGTAAGGATATTGATTCTTCGAGAAGGCTTCGGTGGTTAGTCCTCCTGAGTTGAACTCAATTCGTTTGTAGCCTATAATGGGTGAGAATCGAGGGCCTTGCTACTCTTAGTAGAGGACAACAAGGACAACTCGGGTACCTTTTTAGAACCAAACCAAGTTTGAGAATTTAGAGCCCACCCCTAATAGAGCCATACAAAAAGCCTAGGGTGTTGAGTCACAGGTAATTCGTGGGGACATGTCTTGGAATGTTGGAATGGCTGCCCAAAATTATCATGCAATTAAATTGTTTTGGATCTTTTAGGTTTTATTTCTGTTTTTTTCTATATATTAAAGTTTACTAACCTATTTTTGTGTTGTGTTTTTGTGGCATAAAGATTATTGAACTTTTTGTGTGTGAGCTTTGTTTTGTTTTTGTAGAATATTACCAACCTTTGTGTGTGTGAGTTTTGTTTTGTAGCATATGTATTTGTTACTAACCTTTTTGTGTTGTTTTTTAGCATGTTTATTACTAATCTTTTGTGTGTGAATAGTATATTTATTTATTGCATGCATCATTTCATATTTAGAAGGGATTGATTCTGGAAAATTGTTCAATTATGATTGGAAAGCTTTTAAAGGAGGAGAACCAAGCACGTGACAATATTGGCGACTGGAGCCATAACCCTTCATCGGTACATCAAGCCCGTTAGAGAAGTTGGACCAAGGCTCATGTGGCTAGTTAAAGAAATTAAGGAGTTAGGCATTCAAGAAGGAAAATATTTGTAATTTAAAAAACAGATGTAATAAAAATTTTCGAATTTAATAAAGAGTTTCCTTTTATGAGCAGATTTTCAATGGAATTGATGGCCCTTCGACTGAATTCATGCATTTGCACTGTTTTGCTTGCTTCGTTGTTTGCTTTTGTGGATTCGTTTGTGCACACATATATTTGCTTCCATGCATTTGTGTTTTTTTGCATTAAATAATCATTGCATTCATTCATGTATAATAAAATGATTAATTTTGGAAAATTCCATTTAAGTAGTAAAGATCCCGCGCAAACACGACCCGAGTCATGAGCACTGAGGAAAGATTGATAACTCTGGAAGTAAACCAGAAGAGCATTTGTGACAAGATTGAAAATATGGTAAATAATCTGAAGAAAGAGATTGAGATATCACACTAGAAAACAGTCAGCCAACTCGCAGCCATGCTTGGGTTCAAAGACCCAGAAGCGAGAGAAGACACCAACACTTCCTCGTGGATGGTTTTTGTACAAAAGGAAGTAGCTTCACCTGAAGTCAAGATATCAGAATCTTCTGCCCGTACTGAAGACAACACCGACGAGGTTCGCAGCCCTGAGATGCCTGACCTCAATGAAGAAACTAACATGGCAAAGGTCGAGAAGAAATGGGAAGATCGCTACAAGAAGCTGGCGGAAATGTTTAATGTTTATCGAGAAGAAAGCATTTATGGTGGCAAGGATGCTAGAGACTTGAGTCTAGTTTCAGACTTGGCGGCACCTCCAAAGTTCAAGGTCCCTGACTTCGAGAAGTATAATGGAACTACATGCCCGTTGGCACACTTGACTATGTACTGTCGGAAAATGTCACCGCATTTAGAAAATGAGAAGTTGACGATCCACTGTTTCCAAGACAGTCTATCTGGGTTTGCTATCCGATAGTATGCTCAATTGAGTCAGGCCAACATACACACTTGGAGAGATCTGTCGAAAGCCTTCCTCAAACAGTACGAGTATGTAACAGACATGGCCCAAGCAGGGTTGTGCTACAGAGTATGGAACAAGAGCCCAATGAGAGCTTCCGCCAGTATGCCCAGAGATGGCAAGATGTGGCAGCCCAAGTTCAACCTCCACTGTCGAAAAATGAGGTTACTCTAATGTTTGTGGAGACATTAAATGGACCTTTCTATAACTACATGTTAAATCACGCCACCGAAGGTTTTGCAGAAATGGCAATGAATGAAGAGTTAATATCGGCAGCCATCAGAAATGGAAGACTTGAGAGAGAAGAAGATGATGAGGACGAGCGTGTTTAGAGTTGTCACGAAGTCGTCGGAGGTAAGATTGGCCGGGATTCGTGCTTTCATGGAATAAAACTTAATTTTCTCTAGACAGTTGGGATCATGCTTAGAACCAACCCTCTTGCTTTTGCCCGCGAGCATTATAGATCTTTTGTAAGGGCTACTATGTCAGTTTACTTGTTTAAAAACGCATTTTTTTCAAGTGGCAAACGTTTCTCATTTTTGTTTTGTCCTCTTCCCTTCTTTTCACTCTACATCCATTTATTTTCAAGCATATATCTTCTTTGCAGAGTCCCTATTATTGATGGTATGAATGATTCTCGAAACTAATCCCGAGCTAGAGGGGCAAAATGTGTGTTCAGGATTAATGGGGAAATCCTATATACAGTTTATGAGAGTATTTTCCTCTCAGACATTGTTGTTAGGGTCCTTGAATGAAGTGATAACTCTAAAACATCTACCAACTGGAGACTGCTTTTCTTCGGCGGTATTTGTGTGTGAAATGACATTTAGCATCCTTCATTTCCCTTCACGAATAGGAAAAACCATTTTTTGTCCCCCTTTGAGCCTGATATTATTTTTTCTTGTGATTTAACCCTAACCAAGGATCACTCCCCACATCGGGAGCAAAGAAAATGAAAAATTATTTGAAAGAAACATGTTAGATTAGGTTGAATGTCCTAAACTCAAAATGAAAAGGACACAAAAAACAAGAAAAATGATAAAAAAAGAAGAAGAAAATAAGAAGAAGAAAGAAAAAGAAAAGAGAAGGAAAAGAAAAGAAGAAAAAAGAAGAAAAGAGAAGAGAATAAGAGGAAAAGAAAAATAAATGAAGAAAAAGAAAAGAAGTGCGAAGGAAAATTTGAAATCCTTCAAACGAGATGTGTACCAGAAAAGGAAATGAACTCTAGGGTGAAAACCCAAAATGGGCAGTCTAGAGTGATCCAAAGAATAAAAGAAGAAGAATAGAGATTTCATCAGAAAAGTTGATCCTTGGTTTAATCACCTTTGAAATATGAATTTGAGCCTTTATATCCTTTCTTTGGCAACTCGAGCCTAGCGTACATTACAAGCCTTAAAAGACCATTTGGATCACACATGAATGTTTGAGAAAAGGAATTTGTCTTCAGAACACATTTCACTTAATTGAGTTAACCTTTCTTCAGGGACCTCGAGCTTCTAATGTCTGATTGAGATTAGAAAAGTGGGAAATTTAAAAATAAGGGAGTGTGTGAGTAAAAGAGAGTCACAAAAAGTGGGGCACTATTCGATTGATGGATTCTTGAATCATTCATGCTTTGAATTGTGGGGCATTTGACTTAGACATTTTCTTGTGTTTGCCATGACTATTTTCTTGAGATCCCTATTTTTAGCCTTTTCTTGCGTTTGCTATGTTTTTTTCTTGAACTATCTTTTCTAGTCTTTTCTTGCATCTTACATGTAGGCTGACATAGATTAATAAAAAGCAAAAGATTTCTTGGTATTGATCTCAACTATAGGAGACCATGAACGAATGATTTCGTCACTATAGAAAACAATTAAACCTCAGTATGAATGGGGCATCACCTTGCATGATAAGGTAAAGAGGAAAAGAAGAAGCACATGTGATGAAGAGTTTGAAGTGGGTCGTATTGTCAATAAAAGATCCACATACAAGATGAAGAAGATCAAAAGCATGAAAAGAGAAAGAATTGCGCTTGATAAGAATACGACGTCATCATATTGTGGCAGTCTACTTTGGCTAATGATTTAAGGCCCTCAATATTAATAGGTGTGAGAAGAAGAGATTAAAGTGCCAACATCATTCGAAGATATTCAAGGTAGAAATAAGCTTTGCTGCTGTAACCCCCTTAGCCCGGCCTAGACGGTTGACCCGAACTACGAAGATTACACGGGGAAAACCAAAGTCAACCTAAAAGTCAATCTTAATTAACGACCCTTTTTTTTCTTTTTAATATTGTCTAGATACATGTTAACCCTAGGTGAACACTTGAGCAACATATACGTGTAAAGCATAACAATCCAATTGCAAGAAGGGACTTAATTGCACAATATACAAACATTAGGGACCAAAATGTAAATTCTAGAAATTAGAAGGTCTTAACTGATTTTAAAGTTACCAATATTAAATTAGTCATATTACATGCTTCACCGTCAAATTTCACCTCAAATGGACTTCTCGAACTCATACAATTGCAAAAACAACTTTCGGGACTAAAATGTAAAGCTTGCAAACCTCAACACCATTCAAATCAGTGCCCAACGGTCGCCCATTTCGAAACGGTGTTGACCGTTCCGAAACACTGGTTCGTTCTGAGACCAGTTCCGAAACAGGGCTTCCAGTGGCCAAACCGTTTCGAAACAGTCACCAGCCGTTTCGAAAAACTAAGGCCATTACAGGCCCCCGTTTCGAAACGCCAATGGGTGTATCGATACGGTTTGCCCAGAAGCTGCGGATTTTTTCTGGTTTTTCATGCATAAACCCAATCAAACATTTCTCAATGACCTTCTAATCATACCAACAAGTCATCATTCACATATGGCATAAGATTATAACCCATAAACACATTTATAACATCAAACATGTAATTTCACATGTATATAGGCATGCATCCTATTATCCAAACCAATCAATCAACCAATCTCCAAAACAAACATTAAAGGGCCATTTACAAATCCAACACATCAAAAGCATCATGCCACAAACTAGGGAGTTCAACACATCTCCCAAAAGACATCTTAGGTTCCCATTGCCAAATTACCAAAACCAATAGTGTATGAAAACATCACCATACATGAGCTTGGTTTCCCTTGGACACTCTAGCCTCCTTGTTGCCCTTAAGCACTTCAATTATCTGCATTATTGGTACAAGAGAGAGAGCGTAAGCACAATTGCTTAGTGAGGCATGCTCTAAAGAAAACAACACAATAATGCATTTTATAAAACACTTTCAATAAGCCTTCTAAAAACATGCTCAACTCTTTTCATGCAACCTTGCATACATAACAAGCATCTCATGCTTCAAAACAATCAATACATCATATTGGCTTTCAAGTGATAGTCCATAACCATTTACAACTAAAACACAATCGGATACGCGGATTACAAGCGTTGTCCCAAACGCTTCATACACACTACCGAACAACATAAGGTGGAGTTTATCGGTACAATCACAACCCCTCAACACTCGTGATGGAGTTTAACGGTACAATCACAACCCCTCCACATCACTCATCGGTAGTTGTATAATTCCACTAACGAGTGCAAGGAACACATAACACAAGATCCCCACACGGACTTTTAACCACCGTTGTGATCTTACCTCACTCGTTAGGGTACTTGGATGGAGTTTACGGTACAATCACAACCCCTCAACATCCAAGGAGACTTTATTCGCGGTGCACCCAATCCTATAGCCGGATAACTATATCCGATTCAAATACTTTAAAACCATTACATCACTTGCGAATATACACCATTTACCATCAACAATTCGCTGTTTTAAAGCATTAATCAAAGCCATTTAACATCATGCATTACTATGCATCAAAACCATATTAACAATATGTCAAACCAAGGATCTCTTACCTTGAGCATCCTTCAACACATGGTTTTCAAAACCAGCATTAATCATGCTAAAATCATGCTTTCAAAACAGAATTTAAACATGCAAATTATAACCAATGCATCAAACCACTTCATGGCTCATCCAAGGGAGTTTTTCTGAAAACTTACTATTGAGCTTAGTTAAGTTGTTTAGACTTAAACTAAGCTCCCAAAACCTTCAAATAATTGTTTCAAAGCTGGAACCCAACTCCACTCACCAATTTCGTTTCGCAAGCTTGCCGAAACGCCGATCAAGGCTTCGGATCAACTTCAAAAGTGTCCGAAGATGTCTCCCCTGTTTCAAACACATCAAAGCAGAGGATTAATGCATCATCATACATTGAAATCTTCAGCCAACACACCTAAACTCGTTGCTCTACCAAAATCCAACATTTCAGCTACCAAACACAACCGAAATCACCTCCAAACACTTCCAAAACTTAACCCATCCAAGATCCATCACTTCTAACCATTTCTAAACATCAATTAACATTCAAAATGAACCTAAACTCGTCCTTATACCTCCAGTTATAACAGAACACCAAGATCACCTCAAAAACCACCATTTTCATAAGCAAAAACTTAGGAAATACAACCTATCCGGGATTGCATTGATAAAACCTCATTTTCACATCATTAGACATCCAAAATACATTTAAGAATCATCTCAAAACAGAGCCCAAACAATCACAACGAAATTCTTCAAGATTTCTTCCAAACCTTGAGTTTTAAGCCAAAATCAAGTTCCTATCATTAAAACCATTTATAAAACTTAAATTAAGGATTGATAACTTGGGAATTTCAGTAAAGAACTGAGTATTTAGAGGAGAAGAACAATCTTACCTCTAAATGGTGTTTTCTTCTTGATTTGAGCCAATTTCCTTGAAAATTCAATGAGGAAATCAAAAGGATTTGATGCAAGATTGATTAGGAACTAATTGTTGATAGAAATCTCATCAATTGAAGTGAAAATCAATGAAAAAGTTGCTGGAGAAAAGTGTTTGGATGATGGAATTTTGAGAGAAAAAGAAATGAGAAAGTTTTAGGAAAATGTAGTTATGAATTTCCAAAAGGTAGTTTTTGTTCTCTTTTTAATTAATTAAAAAATTAATTAATTCACCTAAATTAAGGAAAAATCATTTCTGGGTAAATTAGCTCCTTAAAGATTCAAAGTTTCAATCCTTACAAAACAGTCACCACTAAACTTTTCAAAAATCGCATTTTAGTCACTACACCGAAATGTAGTATTTCCAAACCTTATTTTGTAAAATTGATTTCACCACTCTCTTATATATATTAAAAGAGAATTTTTAGATATTTTTCTATATTTTTAAAGCATCCCGAACTAGGCTTTCCCTAAAACCTCCTTTTATATTCGAACAGAAAATCAGATCGGTTCGGTTCAGACCCTAAACTTCTAAGCCCAAAATTGGGGTGTTACAACTCTCCCCCCTCCTTAAGAAATTTCGTCCTCGAAATTTACCTGGAGGAAAAAGGTACAGAAATTGCTTCTTCATTTCATCCTTTCTTTCTCACGTGGCTTCCTCAACACCACGATGCTTCCACAACACCTTTACCAAATTAATGGTCTTACCTCGAAGAACTTTACTGTCCGAATCCAGAATTTCAACCGGCTCCTCATCATAGGTCAAGTCTGGATTCAACTTTACTTCCTCCACAGGCATAACATGCGATGGATCCGATCTATACCTCCGAAGCATAGAGACATGAAACACATCATGAATCTTTTCCAACTCTTGCGGTAACCTCAGCTTATACGCAACAGGACCCACACGTTCAATCACCTCGTATGGTCCAATATACCTAGGGCTCAACTTACCCTTTCGACCAAACCTCATCACCTTCTTCCAAGGCGAAACCTTCAAGAACACACGGTCACCTACCGCAAACTCAATCTCCTTACGCTTCAAATCGGCGTAAGACTTCTGTCGACCAGAAGCTCCCTTCAATCACTCACAAATGAGCTTCACCTTCTCGGTGGTTCCTTTCAACAAAGCCGGCATCAAAACCAACTTCTGACCTGTTTCAGCCCATCAAAAGAGGAGTTCTGCCAAAGGCAAATGCTTCTCCCAAGATCCTTGAAACTCAATCACACAGCACCTCAACATATCCTCCAACACTTGGATAACACGCTCAGACTGTCCATCCGACTATGGATGATAAGAAGTACTGAAATTCAGCCGCGTACCCAAAGCTTGATGCAAACACTCCCAAAAACGCGACGTAAACCTTAGATCTCTATCTGACACTATAGACTTTGGCACACCATGCAGTCGCACAATCTCAGCAATGTACAACTCTGCAAGCTTGTCCAAGGTATACGTAGTATGCACAGGTAAGAAATGCGCACACTTCGTAAGGCGATCCACAATCACCCACACCGAATTCTTTTTCGATGGCGACAAAGGCAAACCAGACACAAAGTCCATGGTAATCCTTTCCCACTTCCACTAAGGAATCCTCAACGGTTGCAACAACCCAGAAGGAAATTGATGTTCAGCCTTAACCCGCTGACAAACCATGCACTTACTCACATACTCCGCAACATCTTTCTTCAAACCCACCCAATAGTACTCATCCTTAAGATCACGATACATCTTAGTACTACCAGGGTGCATAGCAAAAGGACTACTATGAGCTTCAGTCAGAATAGTACGCCTCAACTCAGCATCATTCGGCACTACCATCCGACTCCCAAAACATAGAACCCCATCATCATTAAAGAAAAAATCCGATGGTCTATCCTCAGCAATATCCTGAACATGTGGCACCAAAGAATCATCCAACAACTGTTTATCCTTTATCAACTGAACCAAAGATGGTTTCACTTGCAATTTAGCCACAAGACCCCCATCTCGCGAAATACTCAAGCTGGCAAACATAGCCCTCAACTCCACTGCCACTTTTCTACTCAAGGCATCCGCTACAACATTAGCTTTTCCCGGATGGTACTCGATCGTCAGATCGTAATATTTAAGCAACTCCACCCAACGTCGTTGCGTAAGATTCAACTCTTTTTGAGACATCAGATACTTCAAACTTTTGTGATCCGTGTACACAGTACACTTCTCACCATACAGGTAATGTCTCCAAATTTTCAAGGCAAAGACCACCGCAGCTAACTTAATATCATGCGTAGGATAATTGCGCTCATGCACCTTCAACTGGCGCGATGCATAAGCCACCACCTTACCCTCTTGCATCAACACACACCCCAAACCAACATAGGATGCGTCGTTGTACACCACAAACTCTTTCCCCGATTCAAGTTGAACCAAGATAGGAGCTTGCGTCAAAGCTGCCTTAAGCTTCTCAAAAGCCTGATGTCTTGCCTCTGTCCACTCATACTTGACATCCTTCTACAACAACTTCATTAAAGGTGCAACAATCTTTGAAAATCCATCCACAAACCTCAGGTAGTATCCTGCCAACCCAAGGAAACTACGGACTTCATTAACAGACTTAGGAGGCTTCCAATTCATCACCGCCTCAATCTTCTGAGGATCAACACGAATCCCCTCCGCAGAAACCACATGACCAAAGAAAACAACTTCCCTAAGCCAGAATTCGCACTTGCTCAGCTTAGCATAAAGTTGATTCTCCAACAGCGCCTACAACACAATCCGCAAATGCCCTTCATGCTCCTCCTCAGTACGAGAGTACACAAGGATATCATCAATGAATACCACAACAAACTTGTCCAGCTATTCATGGAACACTCTATTCATCATGTCCATAAAAGTTGCAAGAGCATTCGTCAAGCCAAAGGGCATCACAAGGAACTCAGAATGCCCATACCTCGTTCTAAAGGCTGTTTTTGGCACATCCACATCCTTCACCTTGAGCTGGTAATAACCTGACCTTAAGTCAATCTTAGAGAACACAGCTGCTCCCCGGAACTGATCAAAAAGATCATCAATCCTCGGCAAAAGATACTGATTCTTAATAGTCAACTTATTCGACTGACGATAATCGATGCACATTCTCATAGTGCCATCCTTCTTCTTCACAAACAAGACCGGTGCACCCCAAGGTGACACACTCGGCCGAATGAAACCACGATCAAGCAACTCCTGAAGTTGCGTCTTCAGTTCCTTCAACTCCTTAGGTGCCATTCGGTAAGGAGTAATGGACACTGGAGTTGTGTTTTCATACAACTAAATCCCAAACTCCACCTCTCGATTAGGAGGCAATCCAGGTAACTCCTCCGGAAACACACCAGGAAACTCTCGCACAGTCCTGATATCTTGGACTCGCAACTCCTTAAAGCTAGGATTCATTACAAAGGTCAGATAAGCCTCACAACCTTGCCTCAGCATTCGGCTTGCTTCCAACGAAGACACCACATTGGCAAGAAACTTCACATTCTCACCAACTACCACTACCTCGTAATCATCCGCAAGCTTCAATGAAACTCGCTTGTTCTCAAAATCAACTACAACTCGATGTTCAACAAGCCAATCCATACCAAGGATTACATCAAAACCATAGAATGACAATTCCATGAGATCAACAAGAAAAACATGGTTTTGCACTACCAAAGGACATCTTCTATACAACTTCCGTGTCACAACAGTCTCACCAAAGGAACTAGTTACACGCATACCAACATCCAAAGACTCAACAGGTAAACCAAACAATTGAGCATGTTCACGAAATATGTATAAGTGTGTAGATCCAGAATCAATCAAGGAAAGTAATGATAAGGATTGCAAAGTAAAGGTACCTGCGATCACATCCGTATCATTTCTCCCCTAACGCTGAGCATACACTCGAGCTTGACCACCACCCTCAGGTTGAACAGCCACCACATGCGCCACATTCCTCCCACCATCATCTCTGCGCTGGAAGTTACCACTGCCGCGCCCACGACCTCTCTGTGGTGCAACTACCCCAGGAACACGTCCTTGACCACCACCGGCCAACAAAGGACAGTCCCTCCTCATGTGGTCTGCCGAACCACAATTCCAGCATGAATTACCCGTCACTGCAACAGGAGCCTAAACCTCCCTCGCTGCTCGAGGACAATCTCGCCTCAAATGACCACGTGATCCACATGTCCATCATGTGTTCTGATCAGCTCTCATCCTATCTCCTTGAACAGGCGCACCATGCCCTCCATTACCACGCCTAGCAGAAGACTGATACCTCTTATCTCGTCCTCTCTTGTTCCGTCCACCACCGGAACTATAATCAACAGCTCTTTTGCCCGAGCTAGAACAAACACCTCTGGGAGACAGACCCAAGTTCTGCTCAATGTCCTTCGCTCTACTTACCAGTACATCAAAATCTGTATACTCAGCCGCAAGCATGAAAGTCTTCACATCCGTCACCAAACCATAACGGAAACGTTCACACCTCTCCCGCTCATCAGGGATTATCTCAGGTGCGTACTGACTAAGGCGCACAAACTGGATCTCATACTGCGCCACCGTCATGCTTCCTTGCGTAAGAGACATAAATTCTCTTTTCTTCTCATCTAGGTATCTCACACCTAGATACTTTCGCTTGAATGCGTTCAAAAAGAACGTCCAAGTCACATCATTGTCCTCCATTCCAGAAACAGTGGTCGTCCACCACGTATACGCATCATCATGTAGTAGTGATACCACACAACCCAATTTCTGCACATTGCTGCAGTTCATTTGCCCCAAAATCCTCTTGGTGCTTTCCAACCAAGATTTAGAACCTTCAGGAGATAAACCTATGAACTCAGTCCCTCCCAGACTGCGAAGACGTTCCAAAGGCAATCTCAGGTTAGCATCACCCTGATGCGCAACTCCGTGAGCTCCAGCTACTGCTGCCTGAAAGGCTCCAACAATAGCCTGAATCATAATAGTCATGTTAGGAGCAGCTTGCCCCTGCACACCTTCAGGTCCAGCGACCCCAGCACCAGTACCAACGCCAGCATTATCACCTCCAGCACCACCACCACTAGGTGGTCCACCCCCAGGGGATGAGGTATATCCACAACATTATCGACATTTTCCTCATTCTCATTCTGAGCCATAGCTCTCGTATTCATCCTCATCTCTCTACGAGGCCCCATTTACAAGAAAAACAATGCACTCACACAAATGCAATAAACATAATTAGGCTCAACAAGGTAAGTAATCCAAGTACTCAAGCTCATTTTCCAAAAACAATTCCTTTCATTATTTTTGATATGGCAATGGGTTCTCCTAACATGCTTCAACATAGCATATCATCATAATTGCAACCATACATCACAATTCAACAACATTCTTTCATCTAAAAAGCATATCATGCAAATACACGTACATCACCCACATAACCATTCCCATTTACACGAGAACTCAGCTCTGATACCACCAAATGTAACCCCCTTAGCCCGGCCTAGACGGTTGACCTGAACTACGAAGATTACACGGGGAAAACCAAAGTCAACCCAAAAGTCAACCTTGATTAACAACCCTTTTTTCTTTTTAATCTTGTCTAGATACATGTTAACCCTAGGTGAACACTTGAGAAACATATACGTGTAAAGCAAAGCAATCGAATTGCATGAAGGGACTTAATTGCACAATATACAAACATTAGGGACCAAAATGTAAATTTTGGAAATTAGAAGGTATTAACTGATTTTTAAGTTTGCAATATTAAATTAGTCATATTACATGCTTCACCGTCAAATTTCACCTTAAATGGACTTCTCGAACTCATACAATTGCAAAAACAACTTTCGGGACTAAAACGTAAAGCTTCCAAACCTCAACACCATTCAAATCAGTGCCCAACGGTCGCCCGTTTCAAAACGGTGTTGACCGTTCCGAAACACGGGTTCGTTTCGAGACCAATTCTGAAACAGGGCCTTCCAGTGGCCAAACCGTTTCGAAACAGTCACCAGCCGTTTCGAAACACTAAGGCCATTACAGGCCCCCGTTTCGAAATGCCAGTGGGTGTATCGATACGGTTTGCCCAAAAGCTACAGATTTTTCTGGTTTTTCATGCATAAACCCAATCAAACACTTCTTAATGATACCAACAAGTCATCATTCACATATGGCATAAGATTATAACCCCTAAACACATTTATAGCATCAAACATGTAGTTTCACATGTCTATAGGCATGCATCCTATTATCCAAACCAATCAATCAATCAATCTCCAAAACAAACATTAAAAGGCCATTTACAAATCCAACACATCAAAAGCATCATGCCACAAACTAGGGAGTTCAACACATCTCCCAAAACACATCTTAGGTTCCCATTGCCAAATTACCAAAACTAATAGTGTATGAAAACATCACCATACATGAGCTTGGTTTCCCTTGGACACTCTAGCCTCCTTGTTGCCCTTAAGCACTTTAATTATCTACATTATTGGTACAAGAGAGAGAGAGCGTAAGCACAATTGCTTAGTGAGGCATGCTCTAAAGAAAACAACACAATAATGCATTTTAGAAAACACTTTAAATAAGCTTTCTAAAAACATGCTCAACTCTTTTCATGCAACCTTGCATACATAACAAGCATCTCATGCTTCAACATAATCAATACATCATATTGGCTTTCAAGTGATAGTCCATAACCATTTACAACCAAAACACAATCGGATACGCGGATTACAAGCGTTGTCCCAAACGCTTCATACACACTACCGAACAACATAAGGTGGAGTTTATCGGTACAATCACAACCCGTCAACACCCGTGATGGAGTTTAACGGTACAATCACAACCCCTCCACATCACTCATCGGTAGTTGTATAATTCCACTAACGAGTGCAAGGGACACATAACACAAGATCCACACACGGACTTTTAACCACCATTGTGATCTTACTTCACTCGTTAGGGTACTTGGATGGAGTTTACGGTACAATCACAACCCCTCAGCATCCAAGGAGACTTTATTCACGGTGCACCCAATCCTATACCCGGCTAACTATATCAGATTCAAATACTTTAAAACCATTACATCACTTGCCAATATACACCATTTACCAACAACAATTCACTGTTTTAAAGCATTAATCAAAGCCATTTAACATAATGCATCACTATGCATCAAAACCATATTAACAATATGTCAAACCAAGGATCTCTTACCTTGATCATCCTTCAACACATGGCTTTCAAAACCAGCATTAACCATGCTAAAATCATGCTTTCAAAACAGAATTTAAACATGCAAATTATAACCAATGCATCAAACCACTTCATGGCTCATCCAAGGGAGTTTTTCCGAAAACTTACTCTTGAGCTTAGTTAAGTTGTTTAGACTTAAACTAAGCTCCCAAAACCTTCAAATAATTGTTTCAAAGCTGGAACCCAACTCCACTCACCAATTCCGTTTCGCAAGCTTGCTGAAACGGCGATCAAGCCTCCGAATCAACTTCAAAAGTGTCCAAAGACGTCTCCCCTGTTTCAAACACATCAAAGCAGAGGATTAATGCATCATCATGCATTGAAATCTTCAGCCAACACAACTAAACTCGTTGCTCTACCAAAATCCAACATTTCAGCTACCAAACACAACCGAAATCACCTCCAAACACTTCCAAAACTTAACCCAGCCAAGATCCATCACTTCTAACCATTTCTAAACATCAATTAACATCCAAAATGAACCTAAACTCATCCTTATACCTCCAATTATAACAGAACACCAAGATCACCTCAAAAACCACCATTTTCATAAGAAAAAACTTAGGAAATACAACCTATTCGGGATTGCATTGATAAAACCTCATTTTCACATCATTAGACATCCAAAATACATTTAAGAATCATCTCAAAACAGAGCCCAAACAATCACAACGAAATTCTTCAAGATTTCTTCCAAACCTTGAGTTTTAAGCCAAAATCAAGTTCCTATCATTAAAACCATTTATAAAACTTAAATTAAGGATTGATAACTTGGGAATTTCAGTAAAGAACTGAGTATTTAGAGGAGAAGAACAATCTTACCTCTAAATGGTGATTTCTCCTTGATTTGAGCCAATTTCCTTGAAAATTCAATGAGGAAATCAGAAGGATTTGATGCAAGATTGATTAGGAACTAATTGATGATAGAAATCTCATCAATTGAAGTGAAAATCAATGAAAAACTTGCTGGAGAAAAGTGTTTGGATGATGGAATTTTGAGAGAAAAAGAAACGAGAAAAATTTAGGAAAAGGTAGTTACGAATTTCCAAAAGGTAGTTTCTCTTCTCTTTTTAATTAATTAAAGCATTAACTAATTCACCTAAATTAAGGGAAAATCTGGAGAAATCATTTTTGGGTAAATTAGCTCCTTAAAGATTCAAAGTTTCAATCCTTACAAAACAGTCACAACTAAACTTTTCAAAAATCGCATTTTAGTCACTACACCGAAATGTAGGATTTTCAAACCTTATTTTGTAAAATTGATTTCACCACTCTCTTATATATATTAAAAGAGAATTTTTAGATATTTTTCCATATTTTTAAAGCATCCCGAACTAGGATTTCCCTAATACCACCTTTTATATTCGAACCGAAAATCAGACCAGTACGGTTCAGACCCTAAACTTCTAAGCCCAAAATTGGGGTGTTACAGCTGCAAGGATTTACACGCAAGCAATTCAAGGTGTCCTGCAGGGGCATGAATTTGAGAATTCACAAGAAGCATTGAAGATGCTTGATAAGGGGCATATGAAAACTTGAAGCATTGCAAACTACACACAGAAGCCTTTCACTCAACCTTGACGTATCGAATACAATGATGGTAGATCTTGAGACGATCGCCTACGAAGATTGAATGTTTTCAATGAAGCAAAGAGATATGAAGAATGAGAATGACGAAGCTATGACAGTTGAAGAAATCCGTCTTTCCAACCAGGAGTACAAGATCACCGGATTAAGTGAGCAATTGCAAATTTGAAATGCTTTCTATGAGTCAAAAAATACAGTGAAAAAGTATGATTGCTTATATGGAGTAAGCGAGAAAACGTGTGGGAAAAATTAATTTTGAGAAAGAATTCAAAAGGCAAAAGAAATGAGACATGCATTCACGTTTTAGGCATCCCTAGGGGCATGCACATCATATTTGCATTAAGTACTGCATTTTTTAGGTACACGAAGGACCTTTTAGCAAAAGATCTAGCTTATTCATCCGAGCATGAGGAGGATGGAACACTTTTGGAGTCTTCTTATTCATCCAAGCGTAAGGTGGACGAAACCCTTTTTGGAATCTGCTTA
Organism: Hibiscus tridactylites; assembly: GCA_958450335.1. Taxonomy (NCBI): domain Eukaryota; kingdom Viridiplantae; phylum Streptophyta; class Magnoliopsida; order Malvales; family Malvaceae; genus Hibiscus; species Hibiscus tridactylites. Next base: position 17,101,959 of record OY288286.1, on the reverse strand, counting down.
TCTATTCGAGCATAAGGAGAATAGAACCCACTTATTCATCCAAGCGTAAGCTGGATGAAACACTTTTTTAGAACCCGCTTATTCATCCGAAAATGAGGAGGATGGAACCCCTTTTATAACCTGCTTATTCATCCAAGTGTAAGGTGGATGAAACACCTTTTGGAACCCGCTTATTCATCCGAGCATGAGTAGGATGGAATACTTTTTAAAGCTTGTTTATTCATCCAAGCGTAAGGTGGATGAAACATTTTTTAGAAGACCCGCTTATTCATCCAAGCATAAGGAGGATGAAGTTTTTTCCAGAAGATTCGCCTAGTCAGGTGTAAGGGAAATGGAGTTTGCTTATTCATCCAAGCATAAGGAGGATGAAGTTTTCCAGAAGATCGGCTTATCTATTCGAGTACAAGTATTCATCTAAGCATAAGGATGATGAAATTGTTCAGAGGTTTGCTTATTCATCTAGGCATAAGGATGATGAAAATTCTTCAGAAGATCCGCTTATCCATTTAGGCGTAAGGAGAATGGAGTTCGCTTGTTCATCCAAGCATAATGAGGATGAAATTTTGCAGAGGCTTTGCTTATTCATCCAAGCATAAGGAGGGTGAAATCGTTTGAAGTCCGTTTGCTTATTCATCCAAGCATAAGGAGGATGGAGCTTTCAGAAGAATTTACCTGTTTTAGTTTATGGGAGAATAGAACCCAACTCAACAATTCAGGCACATGGGAGAATAGAACCCATCTCAGCTATTCGAGCGTAAGGAGAATAAAATTGACCTATTTGTTTGAGCATGGAACCCAACTCAACTATTCGGGCATTTGGGAGAATAGAACTCAGCTTAGCTATTCGAGCGTAAGGAGAATGGAATCAACCTATCTATTTAGGCGTTTGGAGATTGGAATCCGCTCATCTATTTAGGCAAAAGGAGAATAGAACTAGTCTATCCATTCGGGCGTTTGGAGATTGGAATTCACTCATATATTCGGGCAAAAGGAGAATAGAACAAGCCTATCCGTTTGGGCATTTGGAGAAAGGAGCCAATTTGGAAAATCGGTAAAAATTAGTGTCTTTTAGTCTTTGCTTTATTTCTGTTGCACGGAGATAAGAAAAGAGGGGCAACTGTTGTCACTAAATTTTCACCTCTTTTTTGTGTTTAATTATTATTATGTATATTAGTATTATTAATATTTATTAATAAACCCAAAAATAATAATTAAATAATATAGAAAATATAATAAAAGAGCCCATTTTAAAATTGGTCCACTTAATAAATAATATGGGGCATTATATAATAAGGGTTCATGTTTTAAAAATAATAATAAAAGTCCACTTTAAATGAAATAAATGGTCCATTTAGTTTAGTTAGGAGCCCATTTAAATAAAACACAATAACCCATTTACCTTTGTTTTGTGCAGGACTAATAGAGGCCATTAGATTAAGGGAAGAGAGATCAAAGGGGCTAGGATGGATCAAATTAAAAAAAGGAAGGACCACTCGCACCCACGCGCTTGGTGTGTGTGCCACACGCGCGCGGGGCTGGTCTCTTTCCCCCAGCTTCGAAGCTGCCCAAAAAAGGGGAGGGGCTGCAGCTGCAACACCGGTCACCGACCACTACCGTTTTAGGTGCCGGCCGACTCCTCTCAGCCTCGCCATTCCACCGCCGTTGCCGCCATGTCCCCTCACCGTCGACCACCTGTAAAAAATGGGGGAAAGGGGGGTCAAACCCTACTCAAATTTGGATAAATTTTCATCTAAAAATCTCTAGATTCGAGCCATTTTTATCTGTAAAATCATAAATAGGTTTAATTCATGTTTTAGCTTGAGATTAGGGGTTTGAAAATGGATTTTGGGGGAAGAAATCAAGGGTTTGTGCTTTGAAATCAAGCATTCTTGCACCTATAAACCCCCATTTTCACTTGTTCAAATCACACCAAATTATCCGAAAATCGCCTCTAAAAATCCTTTGAAAATTGCTGGAAATTGTTTAAGCTTGGAATAGCTTTGGTTAGAGTTTTTGGGTTGGAAGCAAGCTTTTTCTTCGGTGGCGATTGGAATAGGTTCGAGTGGAGAAAGTTCGAGGTTTCTACACTTTCGATAATTTCTTTTTCCTTTTCTTTGTTTTTAATTTTATTTTCTTGGTTGAATTTTTGTTTGTTCATGTTCTTAGGTTGCAATTCGGATTAGAGGATCGAAGTAGGTTATTGGTAAAATTTTTCGTTCTTTATTTTATTTTAATCCTTTAGATTTCTTAAATAAAATAAAATATTGTTTGTTGAAAAATGTGAAATTAAAAAATGAAATGTTGGTTGTTTGATCCATTTGAGTAGGTAGGTGAAAATTAAAAAATGTTTGTTGTTACGAATTTAAGATTAGTGGCTAGATTGGAAAAAAATAAAAATTAGGTTTAAAGTTATAAAGTTTTAATAATAAAGATGGGTTTTTAGGAATAAAATGAGTGCTTCTTTTAAAGAAAAAAATAAAAGGATTTTTCATAAAAATTTTAAAAAGTCTAGAATTAGGGGTTCTTGATAATTTCATTTTAAAATAAAGGTAGGTTTTTTCTTTTAAAAAATAAGGATTTTAAAAAAAATAGAAATGTTTTGAAAGTTTTGTAAAGAAAAGATTTCTATGTACATGATAGAACAATATAAAGTTTGAAAAAAATGTTTTGAAAAAAATATCAAAAGTTTTGATTTTGAAAATAAAGGTTTTTGAAAGAAAAAACTAGAAAATGATAAATGATTTGAGAAATTCGAAAAATGGTGGAAAAAGATTTTTTTTAGATTTAAATAAAACTTTTAAATATAATAGGTTATAAAAACATAAAACATAAAAAAAGGAAAAAAGAAAAAAAAATGTAAAAAGGAAAAGAAGGGTCTTGGTTTTAGAAAGTAAAAAAAGAAATAAAGGTTTTTCTAAAGAAATAATAAAAAATGAAAAAAAAAACACAAAAAAGAAAAATAATAAGTTGTTTGCTTGTTTTTTAGAAATAGGTTAAAACTTAGGATTAGGGACTAAAGCTTAGATAGAGACTTGCTTTGTTGAAAAATGTTCTTCACAAAAATAAAATACACTTAAGCATACTTAAATTCTTAATTAGGAATAAAAGACTTAGACGTTTTTAGGGCTTTTAAATAATCAAATTTAGAATTTAAATAAAATGTTCAACGCACCTAAATTTCTTTATTATTTGAAAAGTGAAAACCTATTCAATGTGATGTATTATCAAACGAGAATGACAGGTTAGCACCAGAGATGTTGGAGGTGATTAAAGTTCATATTCAGGGCGATAAGACCGTTAAAATAGATTAGTATTCATTAAACGAACAAGTAAAGTCGAACCTTTTTTAACTTGCAAATTCCAATTTTGAAAACGATTTTAAAACCAATTAGGTACCAATTTTGGGCGTCGTGGGGGTGCTAACCCTTCCCCACGCGTAACCGACCCTCGAACCTATTTTTTCTTATTTTCGCAAACCAAAACCGTTGTTTTATAAAAACTAAAATGTTTTATTAAAATAACCATATTTTTTAAAAAGTGATCCAATCACACTTTTTTCCAAAAATATTGGTGGCGACTCCGTTAATTTTTAAAAGTGTCTTTCCAAAAAGTCGAGACCTCCCGTAAAAAGGCGGTTCAACAACTTGGTAAATTTTAGTCGCTTAAACGACAACCCAAAATTTGAGGAATTTTTACAAGGGCTTAGTATGGGTTTAGGAAGGTGCTATATTAAGACATATTTGAATATGACATACTTTAAAGACAAGCATTTAGTTGAACTAAGAATTTGGATGCCTTTAATGAATGACCTTTCCTTGTCTAGTATTGTATATGAGCCTTGTAAGCCTTGGATTGATTTCATGTTTTAATGGTATGGGATCCGGATACCCAAGTATGGTACTGCAGAACACGTGTTCTTCAATGCAATCGATGTCTAGATGCTCCATAGTGGCATTCACTACCTAATGGTTTTGTGGTCTCGGGTGTGTGCATTCACTACCTGATGTCTTGGTTGTCTCGGGTATGTGGCATGTACCACCTCATGTCTTTTTGGTCCCTAGGTAGGTGGCATGGTACGATATTCAATGTCTAGGTGGTTTCGAATACCTATGTAAAGTACTCGATGTCTAGGTGGTCCCAAGTACATGCGTGGCTAGCCTGATGTCTAGGTGGCTCTGGGCTAAACAAGTTTGACTACTCAATGTAAAGTACTTGATTGTAGCATGCATTCTGCCTTAAGGGTTAGCATGAATAGACTGCGTAATTCATGTCATGTTACTCATTGCTTTTATTGCATGCTTACTTTTATAAACGTCGCGAAGTATAGTAGAGTACACATGTACTACTGAGCTTTGTAAGCTCAACGTCAGATTTGTTGTTTCCGTGTGTAGGTTGATATGTTACTCACTTGGAAGAGCAAATCAACGAGGATTTCTCAGCACCGATTCAACTCCAGTATAGTACCTTGATTTGAGTAGTTAGGCTATGTATCCATAGAACCTTATTTTAGTTGGCCTTTAACTCTAATTTACTTTATTTTGAAATATGGTGTATTAATTCTTACGGAGGTCCATTTATATTTTCGATTTGATCTATTTTTAAAACTCATGTTTTATGACTTGATTTTTTATTTAATTATGGCTAAACTTGAGGTTTTGAATTGAACAAAATTTTGAGGGTCGGGTTAATGAATATCTGAATGTAGCATCTCGGATCTGGTAGGAACGGGATGTTACATTTAAAGGTATCATAGACTAGGTTTAGCTGATTCTAGGATATCCTCGGGGTATTTGGGAGTTATCGTAAGGTGCATGGTGGATACAAACCCCTAAGATTAAGTTTGCACTCTTCCAGAATTGGGAATTTGATGTGCTTCTTATCTTTTCCCTTGTAAAATGTCGAATGGGACATTAAGATTGTTACGATCGCGGACGTGGGATCTGAATGGAGAGTTGAACCTCTTAGGATATCGATTCCGAGAATAAGATTGTCCTGGACATTTGAGAAAGAAATACCCAGAAGTTGCTGAAGATGAAGATGCTTCTTCATCCCACTTCTTAGATGATGTTCTTCGTCGTATTGCGCTAACTCTTCCAAAAACTTTGGATGCATTGTGAGAGACTACGATTGTTGACGCAATATTGCATGGAAAAAGATTGAGGATTCAATGTAAATATGCAAGTAAATAAAGCCAAAAATACGTCTTTTGCGTGTAAGTATACACGGTCAACAAGTAGTACAACAACAAGTCGGGTATTGTATCCACAAGAATTGAAGGGAAATTAAATGCCATGACTATTACTTGTGAATTGGGACAAATGAGTTTGATATGAAATTTGGATTTAAGATTAAGAAATATGATTAAAGAAAAATGTGAAGAAAGTTTAGGCAATTTGGCAAACAAGTGTATTCAAATGGTGATCAACGTTGGCAAGGGGATGCTTGGATTTCACACTAGCTATGTCAATGGTTAATAACTTCTAGCTTTGGTTTTATTGTTGAGCATATATTAAAGTAGTGTTGCCTCTGTCGAAGGCAATGCCCTAAATTAATTATGATTAACCCCTTATATGTCTATAGTGATGTTACTCAATAATTAACTTGAGAAAGTTTTAATCTTTTGCTCCCAAGGGGTAGACTCACTTCCGAAGTAAGCTCATCTACTTGAACATCTTTTGTCGAAATTTCTCACCTTAGTACCTTGACAATTAATCATTATCCTCCAAGTCTGTTAAGATATTAAGGATAATATGCATGCAATGCCAACTGTCGTCTGGCAAACAATTTAAGAAAATAAGCACTAGCAAGATAGACAAAAATGCCAAAGCGTAGTGTTATTAAAAAAATTGGAAAACAACTAAGCGTTCATCGCAAAAACATCCCCAACCAACTTAAAGAAATTAGTTCATGGTTGGGTGAACCATCAACATCATATCGTTTTCAACAAACACCATCATAGAAACATAATTAAACCAAAAGAGAAACAGGTAAAGAAGGGGATCCGTCGATGCAGTCCTTCAATGGATCCAGAGCACTCAGTCTTAGCCTGGTCGAACCACAAATTGCCCTCTTCACCACAGTGCAGCCTCCTTTGAGTAAGTTGATCGATCTCTTCCTTAAATAGGCATTCGTGAAAACCCTAGATTGGGTTTGAATTTGAAAGTTTGTTGTTCACCGAGATATGATAGGCGCGTTATCTACTCTGCCAACTGCGCATGTTTTGCACTGCCAAACCTGTCCTGCACTCCTCAGCAAAGAAATACACATTTACGCTGGCAAAAGAACCATTCCTCAACTTCATAACGCAAATGCATGATTCTACTAGCTAAATGCATGAATATGTACTCAAAGGCAAGCAAAAGCATGACAATATATAGGGAAAATAGTACTTTTGAGGAGTTAACACTCCCCCAAACCTAGCTCATTGCTTTTCCTCAAGTAATGCAACTAAAAACTAAGACAACAGAAAATAAAACAAAGCACCTTGGCAAAATTTTTACAGATTAACAACACATGCTAGCAAGCAGAATCTGGTCCTAGTTATGTCCTCAATTATCCCAGTGCAATAATGCCCAGCAGATCAACAAATTCAAGTGCAGCAATATAACTCTAGTTTAAGGTCACGAAGTGTGCATGAAGTGCATGCAATATGCAATATGCATCATGTATCCTTTTAACTTCATTGGTCAAATTTACTACCCAAACTCAGAATTTATTTTTTTCTTTTATTCACCAAGGGTTTTTCTGGCAATATTTTCAGGCTTGCATCATAATACTATTTGGCGTGAGAAGTAAGAGGGAGCAAACCACGAACTCTCACGTTAGTCCAGACATTACTAGACTTACTCATCATACTCATACCCTAAAGTGTTTGACTTGGGAACTAAGAGGGAGCAAACCACAAAGCCCCAAGCTACTTATTATCTCTAAGGCAGAGAAGATTTCATTTTTTTCTTGACATTGAAAAACATTGTTGTCTTATTCTTTCTTTTTTCCCTGGCATCATTATATATATATATATATATATATATATGAAACTATATATATATATATATATATATATATATAGTTTCAAGAATCCTAAGTTTATTTTGGAAACTAGATACATACTACATGTTAAGCGAGACTTTAATTTCCTAAACTAGAGATCCATTGCCAAGAAATCCTAGCATTACTAATTTGGTGGCTCATGCTAACCAAAGATTCTAATTTCATCATCGGACATAGTATACTAATACAAATTCTAACTATGCTAGTAGTTATGTTAATCATATCAATCAAGCCTTGGCAAAAAATATAACGATTTGGTATGTATGGGTCTACCTAATCTACATGGCAATAACAGAATACAGATAGAAACATAAAATGCATGTCATGACAATAAATGCGAGGCAACACCCCCCAAACATAAGGTGGGAATTATCCTCAATGCATGAAAACATGTACATACAAATGCAATGCATGCTAAAAAAATGAAAAACATGATTGTAAGGGGTTAAGGGGATGAGGACTCCCCTGAGGGATGATTTTTGCAAGTGGAGCGATTCTTTCTTTCAATCGTGGCATCATTGTAACCCCCTCGACCCGGCCTAGACGAACCGAACGAGCTATATTGAGTTTGCTGAAACAAACTCGTAAAGATTGAACACGAATTACATCAATTTTTTCTTTTATCTTGTCTAGATGCAAATTATTAACTTATGGTGAACATGCTGGCATCAGTTCAATTCTCATTCAATTCGAACATTGATATGACATTCAATTGCATTCACAAACACATAGGGACCAAATCGCAAATTTGGAAAATTATAAAGACTTAGCCAAATTTTAGGTTACCAATCCTCAATTAGTCCGATTACATTATTGTTTGCCAAATTTCAGCTAGAAACGATCACCAAAACTCATTCAATTGCATTCACAAATATTATGGACTAAAATGTAAGAATCAGAAACTTCAAGAGACACATTAACTGAATTAACAACAACCCGTATCGATACACGAGTAAGTGTATCGGTACACCCTTACAAATTCTAGATGCTAATAGCTCAAAATTGTACCGATACAGTTCCTCGTGTACCGAAACGCCTAGCCAAAACACTTACCCGTATCAATATACCTTCCCATGTATTGCAACGCCAAACCTGAAAACACATACCCATATCGATACAGGGTCACATGTATCGATACGCCTAGAACTGTAATGTCTGATTTTGTTGTTTTTTCATAACAAAATGGATTCAAAGATGTTTTAATATGCCATAAACATATACACAACTATTCTAAAGATCAAACCACACCAAAACATCACAGAAACAATATCATATCAAGGCGTCACTCTTCAATTGAAAATCTAAAGGCATGCTTCCTAAAAACAAACCATTCAAAGCAATAAACATAAATCCAAAGCTTTTCTACTTTCCTAAAACATCCTCAATGAGAATCATAAAACATATTTTTTTTATATTTTCAAAATTCATTTCATTTTTTAAAATTAAATTTTAATTTTACAACCAAATATGTTTTCTTCATTATTTTCTATTTTTCAAGAAAATAAAAATAAAAATAGACTTCATTCTCTAGAACCAAATGGACCATTAACTTCTATTAATTAAATAAAATATTATATTTTGATATACAACCCGTGTAACTTTTTTTACACAATTCTTCTTCAAAATCTAAAACTTAAAACCCTAATACTTTAAATTCTAAGCCCTAAACTCTAACACTAAATTATAACTTCTAAACACTATAGCCTAAATCCCTAAACTAAATTTCTACCGCCTAAATTTAACTATGAACTTTAGTTAGTTCACGTTGGCTGCCTATAAAAAATTTTCAATTAAATAAATTAGAGCCCAAAAGTAAAGCTATGTTTGTTTCGGGGCATATTCATTAATATAAAAAAACACTAAAGAAAAACATATTTGATTAAAAAATTTAAAAATGAAAAATTTTGTTCTTAATAAAAATGTTTACTAAAATTGAAAAAGATGAACACAATTCTTTTACCCAATGAATTAACTCGGGTTCAAATATTTGAAGAAAAAAATCAAAAAATAATATTAAATCTCTAATCCTGAATAAATCTACACAAATATAACAATTTATTTTATACTATTCATCATATATTTTTTTGACAAATCTTAAACCTAATTCTAATCTTATCTAGAGTGAAGGGGAATGGTGGACTCTAGGGGTTTATTCATCATGTTTCTATTAAAGGAAAATAAATAACTAAACATGTTTTCATTATTGAAAACAAAATTTCATTTTCCTTTATCATGTTTTCAACAAGTGCTGAGTGCATTGGTAAAACACATTGTTCTCTCAAAGAGAGTACGCGAGTTCAAATTTTGGATACGATATTGTTGGGACGGGCAGCCTCGCACCTCGAACATAGACTGTATATTATTAAAAAAATAAAAAAATGAGATTAATATTTTAAAAGAAAATAAAAAAGAGAATAGTTTTAAAAACCAAACGTAACCTAAATTGAAAACGTGATAAAGGAAGGTTATCCCAAAAAACAGTTCGTACTAAAGCTTGCCAGACAATATGTGCATCAGGCTAGCCCTATTATTAACATTCCTTCTGGGGCAGGGATAAGATACAAAAGAAGCATTTGGTAAAAAAACAAACAAACAAAATATACAAAAGATGCCTAATCCTAGAGAGTATTGCGCTAAACCTATATAAATGAGTCTAGTTCAAGTTGAAGTATTCTTAATCTTAGCTCGGTTCGTTAAGAATTCAAGTCGAGTTTGAGTTCGTTCAAATCGAGTCAAACATGAATAATAATGAGCTCGACTCGGCTCATTAAGAACTCGAGCTCAGTCGAGTCAAGTGTTAAACAAGCTTTGATCGTGTCGAACTCGAGTAATTCGTAATTTGTCTCGTTTCATTTACATCAATAATAATAATTATAATTAATATTATTATTATTATTATAGTTCACTTAGATTTTAAAAAATTAAAAAAAATTGTATATTATATTTTCAAGTAGCTCGCTAACTTTTTGAGTCGAGTATCGAATAACTCAATTCGACTTGTTAAGGACTCGAGCTAAGTTCGAACTCGAGTCGAGACTAATCGAATCTAGTATTGACTGAGTCGAACTCGAATCGAGTCTAATCGAATCTAGTATTGACTGAGTCGAACTCGAGTAGTTGTCTCGTTTCATTTACCGCTCTCATATCAGTGATACAAAAGAAAAAATCGATCATATCGCGCTCTCCCTACACCTTTCATGATCGTGATAATGAACAAGCTAGTAAAGGCTCATAATGGTGAACCCCAAACTAGACATGGTCATGTTAAACCTGGTCTCAGGTGTTGATATTAACTTCCCCGTGTATAACTCTCCATCGAATACCTCAAATGTTAGCCATATCAAAGACTTCTACATATTGCCCATTATCCTCTGTTAAAAAGGCTAATAAGGGTCTTTCTTATCTTAACCAATGGTCGAAAGTTCAATTTTTACCTCGGACATCAAACAACTTTAAAACTTGTGGCCAGCGTTTACTGGGTCAACAGAACACGAAGTATTTGTTACTAGGCTAGCTCCAGTGAATACCTTGGGAAACAAAAAAAAGGCTATCATATGCTCAAGTCCTACCCACGGTTACTTTTCCAAGTGCTTTGTCATTGTTATATACACTCACCACCGTGCCCTGGCCTATTGCAAACGAGGAGATACAACATGACCTATAAAATCGACAAATTCAATCGGAAAACTGTGTAATGGTTTTATGGATGCCATATATCACAAAGGACAGGTTTATGCCTTGCATGTAACTGGAAAAATATTTACCTTTCAGCTCAATGCTCCTTCTCCAAAGATGACAGAGCTCTTAGCCAGTCCATGCAAGCCCTTGAACAAGCAATACATGACTGAAGACAGATATCTTGATGAAATAGGAGGAGAATTACTACTTTATGTACTGCAGGAAAGATCAAATTCGCACCAGAATCGGCAACAGAACAACTATGTTCGAAATATACATTATAGATTTCAGTCTGAAGAAATGCATTCCAGCAGAAAATTTGGATGAATATTCCTTGTTTTTGGGTTTGGGCAGTCTTTCTTGCTCTCTGAGTTGAGGGTCAAAGGCATTGAAAGGAACCACATAAATTTCATGGATGATAGTACTCATGCTGATTACTATTACAAGGACAGCTGATACAACATGGGTGAGTTCATTTGAAGAGCTCCACTATTGATTTCTATCCTATCACCTTCAAGCTTACTTGTCCATCCGGGATTTGGGTCTCTCCTGCATTACAATCAAATCTTAGTTAGGCGACAAGTTCTTTTATCTATTTGTTTTAAAAGTTTTGACTTCTTCATGAAATCTTCAGAATTACAATGCTAAAAGATTATCCTTTTTAAATTCTCTGAACCAAATCCGTCTCTAAATTTCATCATTAAAATTTCCATTCCATGCATGTGTGAGCGCATATATATGTTTCCATATTTTCAAATCCTTAACAAGAATATATCCTAAAACCCAACAAGTGATCTCAGTGGAAAAGAGGATGATGTGCATCCTAGGAGACCCAAGTACAATCAGTTTTGTCTGGAAGGTATGTGCGTTGTCAAATGATTAAGAAAAAGTATGAATATATACTACATTGTAATCAGCTTAATAATATTAAAAAAACAAAAGTATATCCTATGAACAAAAAACGATCCCTTTAAAAAATTACTGCCTTTGATTTAGCCTATTAATACCTACCCATTTCACAATTCTTAACATATGCAGTACTACGATATTAATAGCAGTTTCAGATCCGAAACATATTACAACCTAAGCCGAATTAACTAGGATACTGAAAATGTATGTATCTTAGAGAGAATGATCTATTAATTCGGAATTAACATATATGTCATATATAGGAAGAACCAAATTCAATTTTTTTTTTAAATTCCACCACGGCTAAAGATGGTTCTACGTATCTTATTTATTTGCACGCACCAAAGCTAGAAAAAGATCTTGCACAACCTTTGCATCGGACAGAGGAAAATATTATTCATGACAAAGACCATTAAAATAAAATGCCCTATGATCACAACGCGACAACATTTACATTCTTAGACTCAGGTACTTGAGATTTATAACGGAAAATAGGTAGTAAATAAAAGAAAACACAACCAACCTCTTTTTAGTTAGTCTATTGATTTTTCTTCAATCTCGAAGTTGAAGAGGGTGATTTAAACTCAGGCTCCGAAGTCTTAATAATGAACAAAAGTGTTTCAAGGAGCATGCCGAAAACCAATCCAAGAATACCTCCAGCAGAATTCTGAAATATAAAGCACAGCATCAGCAGCAGCACATTCAGTTCTTACTAAATAATATAAACCAAGGCACCCATGGCATAAATACTTATAGATTTGAGACTGGTAGCCTGAAAGTACCATGATAGGACTGTGGTTAAACAATGCTCTGAATGCAAAATATCCAACCAAGTACCCAGTAAACATTATCAGCGCAACATGTAAACCTGTTCAAGCATACATCACAGGAAGTAACTTAGAAGAAAGATCTAGCAACAGCAAAAAAAAGAAAAAGAAAAAGAGAACTATTTGAACTAAGTTTTGCTACAGTCAGTTTGTTCCTTTAATTACTCGAGCTTAAAATCTTGTAAGAAACAATAAGATAATCATAATCAAAGAAAACGACTAACCAAAGCCAATTTGATCCTTATAAGTAGAGAAAGGTTCATATACATCCTTCTTCGGCGTGATATCTTTAACAAGCTCTTGATACTCTTTCCTCTCTTCTTGTTCTTTCAGCTTCCTTAACCTCTCCTTCAATTCTTCGCTCTACAAATTCAAATTTTGAAAAATGAAAAAAAGGGGCTTCACGGTTAAAAAGAAAATGCAAATAAAAGATCTAGAACGCTAGAATCTAAATCATGTTTAATTGACCTTCTCTCTGGGTTTAGGGCTGGCGAAAACGAAATTAGATCCGGAGAAAAGAGAAATCAATCCAGGCCTAGTCTCAGCATTTGAGTCGATCCATATGCTTCGAATCTGCTTGTACGATGCATTGGTTGCCGAGGAAAGAGTAAGAGCGAGTTCTCGATGTTGTTGAGAGAGACGTTGGTCGTTGGAGGCGGAGAGGAGAAACGCGCGAATGGATTCCGTCAAAGTTATCACGAGTCCGGGTTGGGTCGGGTCGTCGGAGCTCATTTTTTGTGTTTGTTTCAATTTGCTGTGGAATGCGTGAGATAGGGTCGGAGGCGATGAAGCTTACACAAACTCCAGGAAATTAAAACTCTGTAAACACACACACAGTGTCAAAATATACACCTAACGCTTTAAAAGTTTTGGTTTTGACCCTATTTGTTTAAGCAATATAGTACTTCACATTTTAATTTTAATCAAAATAATCATTCATGGAAACTATTAGTTGACTAATGTTTTTATTTTTTAAGATAATTTGATTTGGGCTTAAGGGTATAAGAAGCCCTTGAATTTAAAAAAAAATCAATTAAGCCATTGATTTTTTTCACCCGATTAAGCCATTGAACCAAGAAATTGAATCAATTAAGCCATTTAATCAGTAAATTGAATCAATTAAGTCATTTGACCAATTTTGACCATTAAATCTTGATCACTTTTTCGATTTTGTTGGTGCAGCGTGTCATGTCACACTGTTTCCACTTGACATTTTCAGAATTTGTTATTTTATTTAAAAAATTATAAAATTTCTAAAAAAATCTAAAAAAAACTTAAATATATATATATATTTTTTAAAAAATCTGTAAATACAACATGATAGAACTGTAGTTTATCATGTGCCAGTAATATCTAAAGAAAAATTTGTCAAAATTTAATAGTCAAAATTTTTCAAAGGGCTTAATTGATTCAATTTTTTGAATGAATGATTTAATTGATTCAATTTCTTGGTTTAAGGGCTTAATTGTGTATAAAAAATATAGGGAGCTTAATTGATTTCTTTTCGAAAGTTCAAAGACTTCTTATAAACTTAAACCCTTAAATTTATTTATGTAAATTAAAATAAAATTTTGGTATTGCGGGAATTAATATCATAGAAAACTCCTTAATGCTTAACCATCAAATGAAAAATCAAACTATTATTTTAATTTATAATTGACAATATTATATTGATGTTATGAATATTTATATATGTGGATGTTTATCATGATTAGAACTTTATCTAAGGGGTTTGATTTACTTTATCATTAGGAATATTATCTCATTTAATTATAGTTCAATGTAATATATATTTCTTATGCCTATAAGTAGATGATTTCATGAAGACATTGTACAAAACAAATGACAAATTGACAGAGATGGAAAAACCATGTTCGGTATAAATTACATAATTTTAAATTGATGTCTTTATTAATCTACCTTTGACGTGTTTGAATCAAAAGCAATAACGTTCACATTATTTAGTTTAAATATTAATAAAAAATAGTTTAAATATTGTACTCAATCATTTTAACATTCACGTTTTCTTTCAAATATTCAATTTTAAATTAAATTCTTTATATATTTTAAATTCGTTAAATAACATTTAACTTACAAATATTGAATTAAAAAGTAAAAGAAAACATGTCAAACTATGCACATGAGCACCTATTTTTCATGGAAAGGGATAGTATGGTTCCTCATATTTCTATTTTATTTAGTTTTGTATATATTTACTTTAAATTCAATTTTAACTTTGGACAATTGGTGTTTTCTATTAAATGTTGTCATACCAATAACTTTTGAATTAAAATTGTGTGTGAACATCATTGATGTAAGTTTATTGAGATTTCTCTATTTATTTAGTTTATAATTAAATATCAATTTATGATATTCTATTGGTAAAAGTTGATATTTTTAATCGTGTTTTGAGTTTTACATGATATAACAGCTGGGAAAGAGACGAGGTTCTTATGAGAAGCTGTCTTGGTCATTTACTATGTCTCCATTATCTTTGAGAGAAAACCAATATCGGTAAATTCTAACTTTATTTTTATTCTTTAAACTATGAATTTAAAGTGCGATAATCATGGTGATTTTGCTCTAAAGCAATAATTCTTCTACGTTAGAAAAACTCGACTATTAACTTCTCCCAATTTCAAGTTACGAAAATTCATCTTGATCCAAAAAGTTTTATGGGAGGCATTCCCTGAAGTGAATGCAAAGCATGATGTTTATTTCATGCGATTATCAATGATGAGACATTCCTTGAAGTGAATGCAAGCATGATGTTTATTCCATGCGATTATTGGAACTGTTTCATTCCCTAAAGTGAATGCAAACATGGTAAATCAATATTCAATTAGAGACATAATTTTGATATAATCTAAGTATATTGGTTGGACATCCCGTTCTGCGAGGCTACTGGTCTCAAATGAGGTTTTTAAAGGACCTTGTGGACTGGTTTAAAAATGACGCGTATGAGGATTAATTTTTTGTTCTCTGTGATAATGATATGTTAATAAAAACATACTCCACTTTTCACGACAAATAATATTGTCCTCAGACACAATATCATGAAAAAGGTTTCAAAGGCCCACTGGCTCTACTTCATTCTCTGAAGTGAATGTGAGATTATATTATAGAAAGAATAAAAGCCACATTAGAAGTTGTGGTCAACTGATAATCGTTTTTGGCCAATTGGCTCTACTTCAAAGGCCCACTTTTCACATTAGAAGGTTTTAAAGGTTTCAAAGGCCCACTGGCTATACTTCATTCCCACGACGGGCGGACGGAAACTGATAATCGTTTTTGGCCAACTGGTTCAAAATCCTCATTCCCTTTTCTGGTGCCTTATCTAGTAGTATGTCATTTGCTGATGCATCAAGCATCATCCTGGTGGGTTGATTAACACCATTATAGAACAGAGATACTTGTGTCCAAAGCGGTCGTCCATGGAGCGGGCATTTGTGCAGAAGTTCTCGGTAGCGTTCCCATGCTTCGTACATCGCCTCGTCATCGGCCTGTCGAAAAGAAGTAATCTCGCTACGTATATGATCAGTAACATTTGATGGATTAAAACGAGCTAAAAAAACTCGACACAGGTCTTCCCATGATTTAATAGATCCAACAGTCTGGCTATTTAACCAAGTTTTCACCCTATCCCTGGGTGAATAGGGGAATAATCGCAATTTCAGAACATTTGGGGGTAATCCTTAAATTCTAAAAGATTTACAAATCTCTAAGAATGACTTCATGCGCTGTCGAGCATCCTCATTTGTTGTGCCCCCAAATTGTCTCAGTTTATCGATCATATTGAACATGACTAGCTTGAGTTCAAAGTGATTGGCATTGATATATGGTTCTAGGACTGCAGAATCAAGAATGTCTATGTCTTCCTCCATGTAGTCTCGAGTGGTACGGACTCGGCCTTGCTGGACAGGTGGGATAGGTGGTGGTTGTTGATCTTGCCGCTCTCCTTATGCCGCCACATCTACGACGGAGACATTATTGACATTATCATTGTCAATAATGGCGCCGTCTATGGCCCTTCCATTGCGATTCATTGTTGCTTCTACTGCTCCTGCTGCTTTTGCTGATGTTAATGCCTCGTG
Source organism: Hibiscus tridactylites (assembly GCA_958450335.1). Classification (NCBI taxonomy): domain Eukaryota; kingdom Viridiplantae; phylum Streptophyta; class Magnoliopsida; order Malvales; family Malvaceae; genus Hibiscus; species Hibiscus tridactylites. The sequence continues at coordinate 17,085,401 of OY288286.1, read as the reverse complement.
TGCCTCTTTTCAAAGTTTCCTTGTTATGTGTTCGATCTCGTCGATAAACAGGGGTTTAGACGTCGGATGTGCTCTGGTCATAAACAAGAACAAAGAAACTGTAAAAAAATTATGATAATAAAGAAAAACTAAAACTGAAAATTAAGTGCATTAAGGGAAAAGTGCAAGAAAGTAGAGACGAAGTCGCTATTGCCAATCCCCAGCAACGGCGCCAAAAACTTGTAGGCTGAAAAGAGTCCTGCTTTAAGTGCAAGTGTACACAGATGCCTAGTTGTAATATAAAAGATATCGTCTCCACAAGGATTGGGAAATCCTTCAGAATTTATCTTCTTATACAAGTAAAAGTAAAAACACAAGTGATTGGGATTTGCTTTGATTTGATTAAAACTAAGAGCAAGTAAATGAAAAGATTGAGAATTTAGGTCGGTATTGGAATGCGTCGTAGTGTGGATTTTGAATGTGTTGTATCGGTTAAAGTGCTGGAAAATCGACTCAGCTGTCAAGGTGATGTCTTGGCAGAGAACCCGCCGCGACAGAGAGTGATGTGCTGCCAAGGTGGCTGAGTGATGCTTCAAAGTTCGGCAGGCCTTCCTTCAATGACTCCTCCTTATCCCTATGTTGAAGTGATATTGGCGGACACGTCTTGATAATACCTCCCGGTGTGAATCTAAGAATGAACACCAACCAATTCTTAAGCCTCCTTTAGACGCTAAACTTCTAACTTATTCCTAAGTCGAAGTAGTTTCACCCCAAGTTGGATAAAACTGTGTTTAATTGTTTCGTGAGTCTAACTCTCCCGATATTAGACAATTTGATAATTGCTCTCTTCTCTGTCGAATTGATTGCAAACAAGAATAAAGCCAAGAGTAAACAAACCTTGAAATTTTATTGCAAACACTAAAAACCTAAACGAATACAACCAATCTCTCACAACTACTCAACAAAACCAACCCTTGGCCCTAGGAAACGCTTAGAACATGATGGATGAATGGAAGCACTAGGGTTTTGTCAAGAACTCTCGATATCTCCCCCTAGTCGACTAAGATACTTATAAGCCTTGGCCTACTCGAAGTTGGTTAGGGACTAGAGTACAAGTTGGAATTAAAGTAGATCTCCTAAAAAGATTAAACTCTAACTAAATCTTCATTTAATCAAAGCTTGACTCCCAGATGACTTTAAGGTCTTTGAGCTTTAACCGTGGCTTTTCTTGGGTTTTTGGGCTTCGATCTGCATGCAAGTGGTCTCTAAGAATCGGGATTGATGTGTTATTCCAATCGCATACCACTTTGCATGTTTTCAGCTGCCTTGGGATGCTACCTCGGCGGCGCACCATCTGCTGCCGCGGCAGAGGTCTGTATCGGTGTGAATGGCTCAGCATGTTTCTTATTCTAGGTTTTTTTCTCTGTAGCTTAGTCTGATCAGCTCTCTAGCAGGTACATCAGCATCGTCCATCGATTGTTCAACTCCTTCCTTCTGCTCTCCTTGATGCCTCTGCATCGTCTGTCTGTGCGGGTATCCACGCACAGTAAAACACATACCTAGGAGTATCTTTTATAGAGAAAAATAGTGAAATTCATCAAGCGGGGCAAAGTATCTAATCTATGCAGTTTTTTAGTATGTTTACCTAATTATGCAACTAAAATGGGCTTAAGTCTAACAATAATTGAGCTATCCTAGGGCTAAAATCTAGTATTTTTGCACACTTAACAATCCACTTGTTCGAGGATGTGTAGCTTTGACGAACTATGAGAGTTGTGGTTAATCTACATATTTGAGTCATCGATTGAGAGTTGAATAGAAGCCGGTAAGTGAGCTTATTATTTTATTTGTCAAATGAACCATCGTATGTTGAGCCGAGGGGATCCATATCTTTACATGATATTTCTTTTACCATCATTAAATTGTTTCTTTTTGCCTTCACATCAATCTTATATTCAATCCTTTTATTTTTCCGTTACAGCCACAATTACACTTACAATCTTTATATTTTCAGAATTGCTTGCAGGGATATAAGAATACAATTAAATACGTATTCTCGTGGGATCGATTTCTAACATGATCTACTTGTTAACTATACTTGCACCGGCAATGTACGCTTGCACAGTTTGTGTGACGTTTATTCATCGATCAGCGTCCGACGAAGGGTGACCGAAAGTTTTTAGGTGGTGGCCGACGAACGGTGGAGGATGGTCGGAGCTTAGACTGGAAAAAACTATGTGGTGGAGATGACAGTGGTCGATGGTGGTGTTCGTAACGTTCTTCATGAAAGTGAAGAACATTTGATGAACACCAACCAAAATGTTAGTTTTTTTATCCATTTAGATCATATTTCTGGGTTTTTTTAGTGTTTTAGCTAGAAAAGGGGAGAGAAATCGAGAGTATAGAGAATGAGATCTTAAAAAAATGGAAAAAAAAAGAAGAAGAAGAAATAGGAATAGGAATAGAAAGGGATCCTTATATAGGTTTGGTCTTCGGGCCACTTGGCTTGCGAATCCCTATTATGTCTGCGCCTTTCTTTGGGATGTGTTGTAATTTGGCTCGCAAATTTTAATAAAATTCAATTCGACCATTTTTGCTCTGATTTCTAAGTTTCATTTTATTCAATTAAGTCCCTTTTTATTTTAATTAATTATTTATTTAATTGCAATCTAAATTTTAATTGTTTATTATTTGATTTCGATCAATGCATGTAGTATTGTGATAGGGGATTCAAACACCTAGTTTAATTAGTATATTAGTGCCTTAGTTTTAGGTTATGCTTTAATAATTCAAATAGGATAGAAAATTATAAAGAAAAATTAATGAGTATTGAGTGAGAAATTTTGGAGTTTAAATCTGAATGGTGTCTTAAAATAATGGGATGTTGTTCAACATGAGCTCTTAAATAAAATATTCAATAATCATTAAAACCTTAGATAATTAATAAATAATTTAGATTAATAAATAGTGCCTTAATTAAGAATGTAACTTTAATAATTAGAGTAATTAAATAATGGAGAACAATATCTATAATTTTAGAGTTTAAATATTGAATGTGCTAAAAAATAATTGTTTGTTATTTTATGTAAACTTTTAAATTAAATAATATGTATAGATTAAATAATACATGATTAAATTAGAGCTCTTTTAGGTTAGAACTTAAAATGAGCAACAAAATAATTAATCATGGATAAAAACTTTTGTAGGTGACATATATTTTTGGAATATGAAAGGCCGTGCCCTGAGCGTACAAGGGTGTTTTCAATTTCTATTTTGATCATAAACCTAGTTAATAATTAATGATTAAATTAAATTCAAATTGTTATTCCAAAATGCCATATAAAATTAAAGGTACCGATATTAGGCGTTTGTGGGTATTAATACTTCCCCACACGTAATCGACTTTCAAATTCCAATTTTTTAAGAAAATATATATGATTGTTTTTATGGTGTCCGGTCTATGAAAGTGATCGATAGCGACTCTAAATCTTTTCAAATTTGCATTAAAAATGAAAACTCTAACTTCAAAAATTAGTCATCCAAGTTATTTTTATATTTAAAAATGATTTCGACAGCTTGGAATGAGATTGAAGAGCTTGTGGCCATAAGTGATGTCCTGTGTTTGTTGACGTCGTTTGGGATTGAAGATGAAGCTTTTGATCAATTTGTGATTTGAAAGGTTGCCCCCCCCACCAGCTCAATGTTTCTTGTGGTTTGTGGTACAAGATCGACTGTCGACTTTGAGGTTCTTACGAGATAGAGGTGCACCGGTAACTTCAATAAGTTATGTTTGGAAATGATACGATCAAATTCTTTGTTGGCATTCCTTACACAATGTTTTGCTTGTCCTTTTGCTGGTGTTGTGAGACAATGGTGGTTGATGTTGTGTGCTGCTATGTTATGGACGGTGTGGTTGGGTCGAAACGAGAATGTGTTTAACCAGCATAGGATGGCCGTGGACGAGTTGCTTTTCTTGGTCAAGATCCGATCATTCTATTGGGCCAAGGCATCGAGGGATGCTACATTTTTGGTTGATGCACATTGGTGGGTCTGCCCTTGGACTGAAGCTTCTGTGATTGCCCCGCAACAATACCGTAAGTTGGTTAGGTGGGATCCTCCGTTGCCGGATGTGCTTAAATTTAACGTGGACGGTTCGGCAAAGGGCAAACCAGGACTGGCGGGGTGTGGAAGGGTGTTACGTGATTCATCGGGTTGTGTCCTATCTTTATTTTCTGGTCCGTTGGGGGTGTTATATTCAAACACCACTGAATTATATGTTGTTTGTGCTGCACTGAAAATATTTGTTGATTTGAGATGGAAGAATGTATTGGTGGTGATCGAGTCGGATTCAGTGGTGGCTGTCGCTTGGGTTCTGCGTAATATTTTTAAAGAATTGATGAGGCGTGTTCTAGGCTACCTAGAATTTGATTTCATAATGTACCGCGTGAGGTTAATAGTATCGCCGATGCCCTTGCGAAGGGTGGTGTGGGGTGAGTGTCGTGGCTTAAGGTTGTTCATTAGTTTTTTTTTTGTGGTGTTTGGTCCTTGTAAGAATATAATCGTGCTTGTACTCTTTTCCTCCACTTAAGATTAGGGAGAATTTTATCGAAACACACAATTATATTGTATAGATTTTGATTCACTTTGAATAAAATCTCTGCTGATAAAAGAAAATAGTGATGTTCTGTGCATGGATGAGTTGATTAATGATGGGAATTTGAGTTTGGCGTTGTTGTAGGCCATTTTTGAGAGCGTAAACGAAGAAATAAAATCAAGGACATCAATTATCTATAAGAAGATATGAATATATATAATAATTTGCAAAAACATATCAACTTAGTAGCTTAACCTGGTAGTTAGGTGTTAAGCTTTGCATCCATCCATATCAAGTTTGACTCTTAGCAAGTGTATTTCTCATGTTTTTACTTTTTTTTCCCTTCTTTCCTTTGCCTAAAATCAATAAAAATATGTATTATCATTTGATTGGTTATAATTAATTTAATAAATGATATTTATAATTAAATTTAAAAATATTTTTATAAAGCCACATCATCAACTAATTACACGTGGACATGTCATGTCAACAATTCTTGCCACATGGATGCGCCTAGTTAGTAAAAAAATGTTAATTGTTAGTCAACTAACGGTTTTCATCTGAACATAGCTATTTTGGTAAAAAAAAATTGAAACGTAAAAGGCTAAAATGCTCCAAAAAAAAAGAGTAAGAGCCAAATTAACCAAAAATAAGAAATCAAAAGTCAACAAAACATGTGGTGGAGTTATTAATATTTTACGTAGAAAATCGAAGGAGAATTTGGATTTTATTGTTAATCTTAATACAATGTTGATTTAATTGAAAATATGTTTAAGAAATAGTACCATACTTAAGCTGACGAGAAACAGACGAAATTTTTTTCCGATGGTTTTTAAATATTTGGGTAAAGTTCATAAATGGTCATTAAACTTTGATCAATTATTCAATATGGTAACCAAACTTCCAATTGCTTGAACGTTACCATTAAACTTTTAGTTTAGGATTTTAGATTTTATGGTTTCGGGTTTTGGGCTTTGAGTTTAGGATTTAGGGTTTAAGAGTTTAAGGGTTTAGGGTTTGGGTTTCAAAATTAAATTATTTTTAATTAAAAGTAGGGCCAAATTGAAATAATTTGTAAATAATGAGGGTTAAATTTTTTTTTCTTTCAAATTATGACTAAATTGTTTGAATGTGCAACTATGGAGAACTAAATATATTATTATACAAAATATTTTAATTGCCATGTCACCCTTTTAATGATTGATAATGGGTCAGTGACCAAATTGGGGCAAAACTAATAGTTTAATGGTAACATTGAAGCAATTGAAAGTTTGGTTACTAAATTGATTAATTGATCAAAGTTTAGTGACTATTTGTGAAGTTTACCCTAAATATTTTAAAATTTTGATAAATTTTTATGTTTATATTTTATCATTATATAGCTTCTAATATTTTACTTATTTTTGAAATTTTCAAAGTGTTTATATTTTAATATTTTATGAAAATTATAATATATTTTAATATTTTAATAATTTTTAAATTCTTATTTTTTAGCTTAAAGATTAATTAAGCCCTTGAACATTCAATTAAATAAATTATTCCCTTGAATTCGATAAAAAAAAATTAATTATGCCTTAAATTCAACAAAAAAAATCAAATTTAACTGATGCAATTGAATAACTTCGAAGGTAATATTGATGCAAGTAAAAAGGAAGGACCACATTGTTGTTCTAGTTTTACGTAGAATTCGTTACCAGTTGGACCAAATATATATTATATGAGTTTAATCCTTATTCTAATAACTAGTACTTGTTTATTACAATAAAGAATCGGATGATTCTATTCATAGAGCTTTAAGTTGTTCAATCTAGGCATTGGAATGGCAATTAACGGCGTTGATTTCTCCAACACAATCCCAAATTTTTCTTCAGTGTCTGGCATTTGATCATCAGGAACATTCCAATGAAACATGTGCAGAAATGTAGACAAAGTATACATGAGCATCCTCTCCCCTAGGCGAAGCCCAGCACATATTCGCCTACCAGACCCAAATGGAATATAGTGAAACTCATTCCCAGAGAAATCGAGGTTTTTAGCATCACCAAGAAACCTCTCAGGCTCAAACTTACTCGGATTCTCCCAAAGTTGAGAATCCCTTTGAATAGCCCAAGCATTCAAGAAGACCTTAGCTCCTTTTGGAATAGTATATCCACCCACGGTGCATGTTTGGATAGGGCAACGAGGTAGCAAGACTGGTGCCGGTGGGTGCAATCTCAATGTCTCCTTCACAACTGCTTGCAGATATGGTAGCTTGTGACTGTGGTATTCTTCTACAATGTTACCGGCACCCACAACTTCTAGCACTTCGTCCTGGGCTTTCTTCATTACTTTCGGGTGTAGCATTAGTTCCGCCATCGTCCACACAAAAGCAGTGGAGGTTGTGCCGGTGCCCCCAATTACTATGTCCTACTAATTGAAAATTGGACATATGGAGAAAATTACCAAAGGAAAAAGAAGGGTTAAAGGAATAGTGAAAAATAAACAAACAAACTATATGAATATATATACCGCTAGGAAGGCTTTCATTTGTGCTCGAGAAAGTGACTTCCCCGTGTCATGATCTTTGAACTCCAAGAGGAAACCTAAAAAGTCTTTATTAGTGTCGTTCTTTTTTGCACCTTGTCCATTGAGAAGGCTATTAGTTTGGGTTCTTTGATCTATGACGAAATCAAAAATTTGCTCTATCCATCGTGATGATCTTTTCATATCTCGTTCTACACCTTGAATGTCAAACCTAGCTAGCAATGGGATGAAATCTGAAATGTTGGGTTTCCCCCATATCACAAGGAGTTCCGATACTGCATCTCGGAACTGAGCATTAATGGCAGCTCCTTTGTCTGCTTCAAGCGTGCCACCCCAAAACATGCTTGTTATCATGTTGATCACAGATGTAAATGCTAACAACCCAACGTCAATGGGAGTTCCACTCGAGCGATATACATCTATAACGCTTTTCTTTACCTCGTCTCTCCGAAGGGGATAGAAAACATCAAGATTGGCATTACTCTGCATCTCTTGGACAAAGATCCTACGCAGCATGCGCCACTCTGGACCGTAGGGCGTGAACGCAATATCCTTTCCACCAAAAGAGAAAGCCAATGCTGCAATAGTTGGGTTACGGTTGGCGAATGTGATGTCTTGGTCGCGTACCACTTCTTTTGCCAAGGCGGGAGAGCTAATTAAGACAAATAATTTTTGTCCAATGGAAAGTTTGTAAATTGGACCGTAGATGTTGGCCAATTCCATGAAGGTCTTGTGGATGTTTCTGCCGAGGAATGGGAGGTAGCCAACGAGCGGTACGCCATAGGGACCTGGTGGCAACTTAACCTTTGCGCTCCTCAGCTTCTTGAATAACAACAGAAGCAACTTCATGGATACTACTGCTATCAATACAGTATGAAATGTAATTATTGCCATTGTAAAATAAATTGAAATATAGGATCAAATGATTGAATTAACAATAACAAATCTCCGCCCCTTTTATATTATACAACTTGTCAATTGTGATAATATTTTTTTCAACAGTACACCTAAGTTGAAAAGAAATTTAGTATTTTTATAAAGTATGATTGTTTTGGTAAGGGACAATAACGAAATATTTTATGTTCATAAGGAATAACCACCTCACCAACCATTTTAATATTGTTTGTACTAATTTAATAATTTTCACCCACATAAATGAACTATTTATTTTAATATTAGTTAAATTATTAAATAAATTGAAGATTTGATGTCACTTTAATCGTTGAAATTATTTAATATATTTTAAAATAAAATTTCAATTTTAAAAAGTTATTAACAAGGATATATGATTGAACTAATAACATGTACATTGTTTAATATTGTCTCCACCCACATACATTTTTTCTCAAGTTGAGTTGACGTGTCCCCGCCCACATGCAACTTTTAAAACCTCTTCTTTTATCCCTCTTTACATTTTTTATTCTTTTTATTTTTATTTTCAAAAAATAAATTTCTTTTAAACTTTTTTATTTTTTAAATTTTTTTTAAAAGATGACTTTTTAAAACAAACTTTATTTTTGAAAAGATTTCTCCTTATACTTTTTTTTCAAAACTTTATTTCTCTTAAAAAAACTCTAAGTTTTTATTTAAAACTCCTTTTTAAAATATATTTTCTTTTTGTTTTTTTAAAAAAACGTATTACTTACTTTAAAAAAAACATCCTTATTTACTTTTTCTTTTTAAAAAAACCAACTTTATTATTTAAACTAAATTTCAAGAAAATTCTTTTATTATCTTTTCTACAAATCAAGCCTTTTTATTATTTTTTCACCCATTAATTATTATCCTTTTAATTAAATCCCTTAATTTTAGTTTTTTATTAAACTACATTAATTCATTTTTAATTCCTACATTTTTAAAGTTACACTTTTAAGGTTCAATTATTTTATTTATAAAGATCAAAACTCCTAAACAACATTTTTTAAGCATGCAAGTTCTTTTAAAGATTAAACTAAAAGTTAATCAAAAAATTAGAATAAAAACATTACCGGAACCGCGAAAAAATTTTCCAACTTCAAAGAACACAACCTAAAATCCACACAAACACAAAAATTCAACCAAGAACAAGTATAAAAATCACTAAAAGAATTAAAAAGAAAAGAGAAGAACTTTACCGAAAAACGAAGAACTCAAATGCGATCTTTCACGAATTGCTTCTCAAACACCTTCGGAAAATTACCCCAAACTCGAAATTCACCCCAAAGATTCCAGCAATCTCAGAGGAAATTTTAGAAAATTTTTGGATATTTGTTAAGCTTTGTTTTTTTTTTCTTTTTTCAAGTGTGTTGAACAATGGGGTTTAGGGGGTTTTATAATTGAATTTCCAGCTTAAAATTCAAGCCAAATCGCGATTTAATCCCCAAACTGAAGCTTAAATCCGACACAAGGCTTGATCCTCCAAAAAACCCCTCAAGAATATCTCGATTTGGTTCAAATTCGAGATCGAATTTTCCCTTGATTCGAGCCTAGGTTTTAACCACTTTTTCTCTGTTTTTTGTAGATTTCGGCAGCTACAGTGGACGGCGGCGAGCGGCGTTGGTATCGTTGGGTCGACAACGACGAGATGCATCGACCGACACTGTAACACCCGTATTTTGGGGTTAGGAGTTAACCGGGTTCATAGTTCGAGTCAATGAAATTTAATTAAACCAATTCAACTCTAATTAATGACCTAATTGAGCTTTGGTAAAAGGGGAGGGACCTATGTTGCAAATTGACCCAAAATTTAAAAAGCAAGACAACTTTTTAGAAAAGTTGTCTTCTCTTTCCCCCCATTCCCTTTCCCAAACGTGAACCCCCTCTCCCCACCTTCAAACTCTCCCAAAAATATTAGTTACTATTCCATTCAATATTTTCTTCAATCCAAGGTGTTTCTCAAAGGTAAATATGTTTTCTTAACCTCCTCTTTATCCTCTATCTATCTATGGTCTTAGATTTCAAAGTTATGGGGTTTTGAAAATTATGGTTCATATCAAAGTTTGGATTTTTAAGGGGTTTTCCAATTGGTTTTAATAAATGGTGTTGGGGCTTTGTTTTATCATGATGAAATACACATTATATATCAATTTGGTTGAATTTGGATGAAAATTCGTAGTAGGGTCTTAGGGCAAATTTTAAGGTATTAAAACTTGGGTTTTTGGGAGGTTTAAGGTTGAAATTGAAGGGCTGTTGGTCTACCTATGTTATGAGGATGTTTTGGAATCATTTGAGAGTCATATGGAGGTTTGGAAATGGAAATTTCAGCATGGTTTTAGGGGAGCACGAAAATTGGGTTTTTGGAAGATTATGTGGTTTGGGAATTTGTGGAATTTGGCTTGTGTTTGTAAAGTAAGTTGATGGTTAAGTTTAGCATTGAATTGTGAAGTAATGTATATGTTTTGGCTTGGCTAGAAGCAAGAGGAGTCGTTGAAGGAGCTTTGGGACCGAATCCGGGTTCGTAGGAGGATTGTTTCGATTGCTAAGGAAGGGCAGTGAGTGATTTCAAACTTGTTTTAAAGTTTGGTTCGAGTATGTATAGTGTGTGTGTGTGTAAAGTGTGCTTGGTAGGCCACTTCTAGTTAATTCAAGTTGTTAATTTAGCCATTGATATCCATAAATGCTATTATGCTTATTTAGCTATGCAGCTTGTGATTGTGGTTAATTGGTGTAAGTTTATCTTGATATGTATCTATGAGATTGAGCATGAATGGTGGTTGATGATATATAATGTGGTTATGGTAATTGGCACTAACTAAATTACCGGTTGTAAATGATCGATCATTAGGATTAGTGTGCACACAAATTGAGTCAAAATGTACGTGGCCTTGATGGCGTTAAGTCATCAAGGAGGAGTACGGTGATGTAACATTCCACCGGAAGCTTTTTATTTATTTCTACGGGATGATGAGTGGAATCCCATCCGTAGGGCATGTGGCGATGAGTGGAATCCCGCACATGCAAGGTCCGGTGATGAGTGAAATCCCACCGAGGTAAAGTGTTGTTGAGGTTTAAATCCGCACAATCGGGGTAATTTAAAGTGGCCAATTAACTTGTTCATATATTGTGATATGCGATGTTGATTTACTATTGTTGGTATTTGATGCTTGATGCTTAGTATGAAGTAAGATGCCATACTATGCCACTTGAAAGACTAGCTAGGTCTACTTGATTATATGCATATGCTTGACGTATGTGAGATTAGGATTTACATGCTTGAACCCTGCATTGTTGATGTTTTTCATTTTAGAGCACCCTCACTAAGCTTATAGCTTACGCTCTCAATGTTCAACAATGCAGATCATTAGCGTGGTGTTAGCTCGAGGCAAGGCAATGAGGGCTTTCCAAGTTTTGTGGCTCAAGTACGGTTAACAATTTCGTATTAGTTAGCAATGGGGCAAAGGGTTTTTGTACGAGCTTTATATGACTCATTTGAATGTGGATGTTTGGGTTTAATTATGGATTGTAAAGCATGTGGTACGATGATGTATGTTGGTGTGTATGATGGCATGCTTTAGATGCTTAGGTTGCCTTGTGTATGAGTGCAAACCATTTGTGATTGACTTGTGCCTTTTAGTACCATTTGAGCCTTTATGCAAGCACAATATTGCCTAAATTGCTCTTTAATTGGAATGCTATGAATGGATGTTTTGATCCATGTATGAATGCTTCCTTTGGCTTAAGTATGTTTGCTTACATGTATGTATACGCTTAGGTGAGTCGAGTAATGCATTTAGAGTCGTGTTGGGGTCGTTTAAGTTGGAAATTGTGGAATTGCAGTGCAGGGCGTATCGATACGCCTCAGGGCCGTATCGATACGGTCTTGCCCAAAGGCCACAGTTTTTGCCTAGCGTACCGATACCCTAAGGGTATCGATACCCTCCAAAGTTACTAGAATTTGGAGTTTTGAGTGAGAATAGAGCGTACCGATACGGGGTTCCCGAGTATTGGTACGAGTCTACTCTGTTGACCAAGGAGGGTTGACCGAGAGGGGCGTATCGATACGCTCAAGGGCTGTATCGATACGGTCTTCTCGGAGTTGACTCCTTGGGTTGACCTGGTAAGGGCGTATCGATACCCCTAGCTAGGGTACCGATACGGGCTGCCCTGTAAGCTTAAAAATGGACTGTTATGCATGGCTGTGGTTCGAATGTGTTTTCCTTTGAATATTTTCCGCTGTTGTGAATCACATAGGACTTAATATTCATCCAGGCAAGATTAAAATGAAAGAAAAAAATAGGGTTGCTAACTGAGGGGGAACCTTAATGGGTTTCGCTTCGATTTTCCTCGTGTGGCCCACTCGGACCGGTCATCCGGCCAGACCGGGACGAGGTGGTTACATTTGTTGGTATCAGACCTTGAGGTTACCGAGACCTCGGGCAGGTAAGTGAGGTAAGCTTGATGTATTAACTGATTGTGTTGTTCGATGCATGTTTTGCCATGAATCCTTGATGCTTGATTGATCGTATGATGTTTTGGAGCATGAATTGTCGTGTCTGGTGTGGAGTGTGTGCCCATTGCTACTATTACTTAATTTGAAAAGATTTTTGGAAAAATGAGTACTTGAGCACTATTGGACCCTTGCTTTGACTAACGAAATCCTTATCTGTTTCTTGTTGTAGTTTATACCTTGCTAGCTGTAGCATGAGACCACGTGGGAGGCCTAGGATGGTTCGACCGGAACCACATGTAGAGGCTCCGAGAGTTGAGCCAGTAGTGAGAGTTGAGGCTCAAGTGGGAGAGCCTGTGGTTGGAGTTGGAGCTCCTCCACCACCTCCACCACCACCACCACCTCCACCGGGAGTGGGAGGTGAGGCCGGGGTCGAAGGAGAGGGACCACAAGGAGGCCAAGGTGGCCAAGGACCGGCCGGGATTGACTTAGCTCCGTTGGTTCAGGCGATAGCCGGGGCGTTTCAGGCTGTAGTAGCTGGGGGTCAGCCAGTACACCATCAGGGTGAGGGCACCAGATTACCTTTAGAGAGACTTCGAGGCCTTGGGGTCGAAGAGTTCAGAGGTGCTACTCAGAGCGATCAGAGTTATGGTTTGAGAAGACTGTCCATATTCTTGCTCAGATGGGATGTACTGGTGAGCGCAAGTTGGGATGTGTTGAGTCTCTGCTTCAGGGTGATATCTACACTTGGTGGGTCACCATTACTACGGGTATGGATGATGCCGAGATCACTTGGGAGTTCTTTGAGACAGCTTTCCGTAAGAAGTATCTGGGTCCGCGATACCTCGATGAGAGGAAGAGGGAGTTTATAGCATTGCTTCAGGGGAATATGTCCGTGACCGGTTATGAGATCCGGTTTGTCAGATTGAGTCAGTATGCACCTGAGCTTGTACCTACTAAGGTTGAGCGTTGTAACCGCTTCCGTTATGGGCTGAGTGAAGAGATCAAGACGTATACTCTAGCTTCAGATTACACTGATTTTGATGTCTTGGTCGTGAGGGCCAAGGACTTGGAGCACAGTTTGAGTTTGACCAGGCGGTCAGGTGGATCTAGTTCGGGTAAGAGGTCTAGTAACTTTGATAGAGGTGATGCCAAGAGGCATCAGGACAACATGCATCAGTATGATCATAGGCGTGGTGGCGGTAGCCACGGTAGGGGCCATCAGGGTCAGAGAGCTGGTGGGAAGTTGCCCACATGTGCTACTTGCGGGAGGAACCACACCGGTGAGTGTTGGGGGAATTATCATTCTTGTTGGAATTGTGGGGCTAGAGACCACATTAGACGCGACTGTCCACATCAGGTGGGACAGACACCAGCTCAGGCTCCTGCTAGAGCCAATGACTTTCAGAGAGGCCGCGGGCGCGGTAGAGGTAACTTCCAGCCGAGGAACGATGGTCAGAGAAACATAGCACACGTAGTTGCAGTTCAGCCGGAGGGCGGAGGTCAGGCCAGAGTTTATGCTTAGCGTGGGGATCAGCATGACACCGATGTGATCGCAGGTAACTTCTCGATACAGTCTTTGGGTTTGCTTTCTTTGATTGACTCTGGGTCTACACATTCCTACATATTGAGTGAGCATGCACGGTCTTTGAAATTGCCATGTGAGATGTTAGAGGTAGGACTTAGCGTTACTAGTTCCTTTGGGGACACGATAGTAGTTAGGAAGATGTACCGAAGGTGTCCGTTGATGGTTCAGGGGCACGTGTTTCCAGTGGATATGATGGAGCTTCCTTTCTATGGTTTCGATGTGATTTTGGGTATGGATTGGCTCACGGAGCATAGAGCTAGGATAGATTTTGAAACTAAGCGGATTTCTTTGAAGCTCATAGATGACTATGAGATTGTAGTGGTTGGTGAGAACGTGAAGTTCTTGTCCAATGTGGTTTCAGTGTTAGAGGCTAAGAGATTAGTTGAGTTGGGGTGTGAATCATACTTAGCGTATGTGATGAACCCTAACATGAGTGAGGTTAGACCTCAGGACATCCGGACAGTATGTGATTTTCCTAGTGCGTTTCCGGAAGAATTACCAGGGTTACCACCAGACAGAGAGGTAGAGTTCAGCATTGAGACTTATTCTGATTCAGCTCTAGTTTCGATTGCTCCGTATCGTATGGCACCGAAAGAATTGAAAGAGTTGAAGACTCAGTTGCAAGAATTGACAGATAGAGGTTTTATTAGACCTAGTTCTTCACCTTGGGGTGCACCAGTGTTGTTTGTGAAGAAGAAAGATGGAAGCATGAGAATGCGTATAGATTATAGGCAGTTAAATCAGTTGACAGTGAAGAACAAATATCCGTTGCCTAGAATTGACGACTTGTTTGATCAGTTGAGAGGAGCATCTGTCTTTTCGAAGATTGATTTGAGATCGAGCTATTACCAGCTAAAGGTAAGAGAGGCCGATGTACCGAAGACGGCCTTTAGGACTAGATATGGCCATTATGAGTTTTTAGTCATGCCATTTGGGTTGACTAATGCACCGACAGCTTTCATGGACATGATGAATAGGATTTTTCATCAGTATCTAGATCAGTTTGTAGTTGTGTTCATTGATGACATTTTGGTGTATTCGCGAATTAAAGAAGACCATGACCGACACTTGAGACTTGTTTTGAAGACTTTGCTAGATCACCAGTTGTTTGCGAAGCTCAGCAAGTGTGAGTTCTGGATCCGTGAGGTAGTCTTCTTAGGACATGTAGTGTCAGCCGATGGGATTAGAGTTGATCCGAAGAAGATTGAAGCCATTGTTGAGTGGAAGCAACCAAAGTCTGTGACTGAGGTACGTAGCTTCCTAGGCTTAGCCAGATACAATAGGAGGTTTGTAGAGGGTTTCTCTAAGTTAGCCGCTCCATTGACACAGTTACTTCAGAAGAGTGTTTAGTTTGAGTGGACAGATGCAAGACAGAAAGCCTTTGAGAAATTGAAAGAAGCTTTGACCCAAGCGCCGATTTTGATTCAGCCTGAGTCCGGGAAGGACTATGTAGTTTACAGTGATGCTTCTTATGTAGGGCTAGGATGTATTCTTATGCAAGATCGGAGAGTAGTGGCTTATGCCTCGAGACAGTTGAAGACCCATGAGTGCAACTATCCGACCCATGACATAGAGTTAGCCGCAGTTGTGTTTGCTCTGAAGATTTGGAGGCATTATCTGTACGGTGAGAAATGCACAGTGTACACCGATCACAAGAGTTTAAAATACATTATGACTCAATGAGATTTGAATCTCAGACAGCGTAGATGGTTAGAGCTGCTAAAAGACTATGATCTTACTATTGAGTACCATCCGGGTAAGGCCAATGTAGTGGCCGATGCATTGAGTAGGAAGATGGCCGTGGACTTGAGAGCTATGTTTGCTAGATTGAGTTTGTCCGGAGATGGTGGCTTGATAGCCGAGCTTCAGGTTAGACCTACTCTAGGTCAGTTGATTAGAGAGAAACAACTCTTAGATAGATCTTTGGCACCTCACGTGCAAGATATAGCCGAGGGTAGATCTTCAGACTACAATTTCAGCACTGATGGGGTTTTGTCTTTCAAAGATAGAATAGTTGTGCCAAAGGACAGTGACTTGAGACGTACGATTTTGACTGAAGCCCACAGTAGTCCGTTTGCTATGCATCCTGGAAGTACGAAGATGTATCGTGATTTGAAGAATGGGTACTTTTGGGTTGGCTTGAAGAGAGATGTGGCCGACTTTGTGAGTAAGTGCTTAGTGTGTCAGAGAGTGAAGGCGGAACATCAGGTTCCCTCAGGTTTGTTACAGCCGTTGAGAATTCCGGAATGGAAATGGGAGAACATCACCATGGATTTTGTTTCGGGTTTGCCTTTGACTCCTACGAAGAAGAACTCAGTTTGGGTGATAGTGGATCGCTTTACGAAGTGTGCTCACTTCTTGGCAGTCAACACTACTTACACTTTAGATAGATTGGCCGATTTGTACATTGGTGAGATTGTGAGACTACATGGTGTGCCGAAGTCCATTGTGTCAGATAGAGATCCACATTTTACTTCTAGATTTTGGGAGTGTTTGCATACAACCTTGGGTATCTGTTTGAACTTCATCACTTCTTATCATCCTCAGTCAGATGGTCAGTCAGAGAGGGTTATTCAGATCTTAGAGGATATGCTGCGATGTTGTATCATTGACTTTCAGGGTACTTGGGAGAAGCATTTGCCTCTAGTAGAGTTTGCGTACAATAACAGCTTTCAGTCGAGCATTCAGATGGCACCGTATGAGGCCTTGTATGGCTGGAAGTGTAGAACTCCAGTGTGTTGGGCCGAGGTAGGACAGAAATTGTTACCTATGCCAGATTTGCTAAAAGGGACAACAGACAAGGTAAAATTGATTTGTGATCGTTTGAAAGCTGCTTCGGATAGGCAGAAGTCCTATGCCGATTTGAAGAGGAAGGAAGTTGAGTTCTCAGTGGGTGAGAAGGTATTCTTGAAGGTATCTCCGTGGAAGAAAGTGATGAGATTTGGCCGAAAAGGGAAGTTGAGTCCGAGGTACATAGGGTCGTATGAGATTGTGAAGAGGGTTGGTCCCGTTGCTTATCAGTTGTGTTTGCCATCCGAGCTTGAGAAGATACATGATCTGTTCCATGTTTCGATGCTTCGTAAGTATAGGTCCGATCCATCACATGTTATGCCCGTAGAAGAAATTGAATTGAATCCGGATTTGACTTATGAGGAAGAGCCCGTGGAGATCTTAGCTTCTGACAGTAAGGTGTTGAGGGGTAGATCGATTGAGTTAGTGAAGGTACGGTGGCAACGTAGAGGTGTGGACGAGGCCACTTGGGAGAGGAATGAGGATATGTAAAAGCAGTTTCCGTATCTCTTTCAGTCAGATAATTTCGGGGACGAAATTCCTTAAGTGGGAGAGAGTTGTAACACCCGTATTTTGGGGTTAGGAGTTAACCGGGTTCATAGTTCGAGTCAATGAAATTTAATTAAACCAATTCAACTCTAATTAATGACCTATTTGAGCTTTGGTAAAAGGGGAGGGACCTATGTTGCAAATTGACCCAAAATTTAAAAAGCAAGACAACTTTATAGAAAGGCTGTCTTCTCTTTCCCCCCATTCCCTTTCCTAAACGTGAACCCCCTCTCCCCACCTTCAAACTCTCCCAAAAATATTAGTTACTATTCCATTCAATATTTTCTTCAATCCAAGGTGTTTCTCAAAGGTAAATATGTTTTCTTAACCTCCTCTTTATCCTCTATCTATCTATGGTCTTAGATTTCAAAGTTATGGGGTTTTGAAAATTAAGGTTCATATCAAAGTTTGGGTTTTTAAGGGGTTTTCCAATTGGTTTTAATAAATGGTGTTGGGGCTTTGTTTTATCATGATGAAATACACATTATATATCAATTTGGTTGAATTTGGATGAAAATTCGTAGTAGGGTCTTAGGGCAAATTTTAAGGTATTAAAACTTGGGTTTTTGGGAGGTTTAAGGTTGAAATTGAAGGGCTGTTGGTCTACCTATGTTATGAGGATGTTTTGGAATCATTTGAGAGTCATATGGAGGTTTGGAAATGGAAATTTCAGCATGGTTTTAGGGGAGCACGAAAATTGGGTTTTTGGAAGATTATGTGGTTTGGGAATTTGTGGAATTTGGCTTGTGTTTGTAAAGTAAGTTGATGGTTGAGTTTAGCATTGAATTGTGAAGTAATGTATATGTTTTGGCTTGGCTAGAAGCAAGAGGAGTCGTTGAAGGAGCTTTGGGACCGAATCCAGGTTCGTAGGAGGATTGTTTCGATTGCTAAGGAAGGGCGGTGAGTGGTTTCAAACTTGTTTTAAAGTTTGGTTCGAGTATGTATAGTGTGTGTGTGTAAAGTGTGCTTGGTAGGCCACTTCTAGTTAATTCAAGTTGTTAATTTAGCCATTGATATCCATAAATGCTATTATGCTTATTTAGCTATGCAGCTTGTGATTGTGGTTAATTGGTGTAAGTTTATCTTGATATGTATCTATGAGATTGAGCATGAATGGTGGTTGATGATATATAATGTGGTTATGGTAATTGGCACTAACTAAATTACCGGTTGTAAATGATCGATCATTAGGATTAGTGTGCACACAAATTGAGTCAAAACGTACATGGCCTTGATGGCATTAAGTCATCAAGGAGGAGTACGGTGATGTAACATTCCACCGGAAGCTTTTTATTTATTTCTACGGGATGATGAGTGGAATCCCATCCGTAGGGCATGTGGTGATGAGTGGAATCCTGCACATGCAAGGTCTGGTAATGAGTGAAATCCCACCGAGGTAAAGTGTTGTTGAGGTTTAAATCCGCACAATCGGGGTAATTTAAAGTGGCCAATAAACTTGTTCATATATTGTGATATGTGATGTTGATTTACTATTGTTGGTATTTGATGCTTGATGCTTAGTATGAAGTAAGATGCCATACTATGCCACTTGAAAGACTAGCTAGGTCTACTTGATTATATGCCTATGCTTGACGTATGTGAGATTAGGATTTACATGCTTGAACCCTGCATTGTTGATGTTTTTCCTTTTAGAGCACCCTCACTAAGCTTATAGCTTACGCTCTCAATGTTCAACAATGCAGATCATTAGCGTGGTGTTAGCTCGAGGCAAGGCAAGGAGGGCTTTCCAAGTTTTGTGGCTCAAGTACGGTTAACAATTTCGTATTAGTTAGCAATGTGGCAAAGGGTTTTTGTAGGAGCTTTATATGACTCATTTGAATGTGGATGTTTGGGTTTAATTATGGATTGTAAAGCATGTGGTACGATGATGTATGTTGGTGTGTGTGATGGCATGCTTTAGATGCTTAGGTTGCCTTGTGTATGAGTGCAAACCATTTGTGATTGACTTGTGCCTTTTAAGACCATTTGAGCCTTTATGCAAGCACAATATTGTCTAAATTGCTCTCTAATTGGAATGCTATGAATGAATGTTTTGATCCATGTATGAATGCTTCCTTTGGCTTAAGTATGTTTGCTTACATGTATGTATACGCTTAGGTGAGTCGAGTAATGCATTTAGAGTCGTGTTGGGGTCGTTTAAGTTGGAAATTGTGGAATTGCAGTGCAGGGCGTATCGATACGCCTCAGGGCCGTATCGATACGGTCTTGCCCAAAGGCCACAGTTTTTTCCTAGCGTACCGATACCCTAAGGGTATCGATACCCTCCAAAGTTACTGGAATTTGGAGTTTTGAGTGAGAATAGAGCATACCGATACGGGGTTCCTGAGTATCGGTACGGGTCTACTCTGTTTACCAAGGAGGGTTGACCGAGAGGGGCGTATCGATACGCTCAAGGGCTGTATCGATACGGTCTTCCCAGAGTTGACTCCTTGGGTTGACCTGGTCAGGGTGTATCGATACCCCTAGCTAGGGTACCGATACGGGCTGCCCTGTAAGCTTAAAAATGGACTGTTATGCATGGCTGTGGTTCGAATGTGTTTTCCTTTGAATGTTTTCCGCTGTTGTGAATCACATAGGACTTAATATTCATCTAGGCAAGATTAAAATGAAAGAAAAAAAAATAGGGTTGCTAACCGAGGGGGAACCTTAATGGGTTTCGCTTCGGTTTTCCCCGTGTGGCCTACTCGGACCGGTCATCCGGCCAGACCGGGACGAGGGGGTTACAGACACCAACGGCGACTGCAGCCGTGGCCGGTGGACAACAATCGGCTCCAGGCAGTGCGTCGAACAAAGGTTTAAGGGAACCAGCCCGCGCGCGTGCGACACACGTACTAGGCACATAACGCGCATTGGTTCCCTTTTTTAAAAATATTTTTGTTGTTTTTTTGCTATTTTCTTGTTGTTTTTCTTTGCTATTTTTCATTTATTATTATTTTGTTGTCATTTTATTTCCCATTTTTTCTACATTTATTACTATTATTATTATTATTATTATTATTATTATTATTATTATTTACTTAAATGATTTTTCCTTAAAAGTGGGCCTTTTTATTTTAAGGTGGGCTTATTTTTTGAAATGGGTTTTACAAAATGGGCCTTTTTGGGATGATTTTTTTGTTGTTTTTATTTATTTATTTATTTTATAAAGGGGCCTTTTATTATAAAAAAAGTTTTTTAATTATTTAATAATGGTGGCTGAAAATCTAGTGACAACAACTGCCCATTTTTGCTTGTCTCTGTGCAACAGGGATAAAGCAAAGACCAAAAGACACTGATTTTCAGGTTGGCTCCATTCTCCTGTTGCCCGAACGGATAGGCATGTTCTATTCTCCTTATGCTCGAATAGCTGAGCTGGGTTTCATTCTCCAAATGCACTAACGGATATGTTAATTCTATTCTCCTTATGCTCGAATAACTGAGTTGGGTTCCATTCTCCAAATTCCCGAAAAAATAGGTTGGCTCTGTTCTCCTTACGCTCGAATAGCTGAGCTGGGTTCTATTCTCCCAAATGCCTGAATAGTTGAGCTCGGTTCTATCCTTTCAAATGCTCAAAAAAATAGGCAGATTCTTCTGAAAAATTTCACCCTCCTTATGCTTGGATGAATAAGCAAACTCCATTCTCCTTATGCCTGAACGGATAGGCGAATCTTCTGAAAACTTCAAAAATACGGAGTTGCCACCAATCTTTTTTTGAAAAATGTGATTGGATCACTTTAAAATGAGGTTATTTTAATAAAACGTTTTGTTTTAATAAAACAACGGTTTTGGTTTACGAAAATAAAAAAATAGGTTCGGGGGTCGGTTACACGTGGGGAAGGGTTAGCACCCCACGATGCCCAAAATTAGTACCTAATTGATTTTTAAATCGTTTTCAAAACTAGAATTTGCAAGTTCACAAAGGTTCGATTTTATTTGTCCGTTTAATGAATATCAAACTATTTTAATGGCCTTATCGTTTGAGAGATGAGCTTTAATCACCGCCAACATTTCTGGCGCTAACCCGTCATTCCCGTTTGAGAAGACACCGCATTAAATTAATTTCACTTTTCAAGCAACCTGAAAATTCAATATCTTGAGCATTTTATATTTATTCTAAGTTTGATTATTTAAAAATTCTAAAAAAATGTCTAAGTCTTTTATTCCTAATTAAAGGTTTAAGTTTGCTTAAGTGTATCTTTTTTGTGAACTAAATTTTTCTTCAAACATGTCTCTATCTAAGCTTTTAGAACATAGTCCTAAGTTTTAACCTACTTCAAGCAAGTACTTATTTTTTTCTTTGTGTTTTTCCTTTTTATTGTTTGTAACCCCCTCATCCCGGTCTGGCCGGATGACCGGTTCGAGTGGGCCACACGGGGAAAACCGAAGCGAAACCCAAAGGATTCCCCCTCGGTTAGCAACCCTATTTTTTTTCTTTTTATAAAAATCTTGCCTAGATGAATATTAAGTCCTATGTGATTCACAACAGCGGAAAACGTTCAAAGGAAAAACACATTCGAATCACAGCCACGCATAAACAGTCAATTTTAAGCTTATAAGGCAGGCAATATCGATACCCTAATCAGGGGTATCGATACCCCCTTTCTAGGTCAACCCAAGAAGTCAACATGTGAAGACCGTATCGATACCCTTACCAGGGGTATCGATACCCTCTTCCTCGGTCAACCTTCCTTGGTCAACAGAATGGAACCGTATCGATACTCGGGAACACCGTATCGATACGCTCCAATCTAACTCCCACTTTCAAATTACAGAGACTTTGGAGGGTATCGATACCCTTAGGGTATCGATACCCTAGGCAAAATCTGGGGCATTTTGGGCAAAGAGTATCGATACCCTAACCAGGGGTATCGATACCCCCTGCACTGCAACTCCTCAAACTCAACTAAAACGGCCCCAACACGACTCTTCAGGCATTTCTCGACTCACCTAAGCGTATACCAACATGCAAGCACACATAAATAAGCCATGGGTGTCATTCAACAAAGATTTAAGCTTTCATACATAGCATTCAATTCAATGAGCAATATAGGCAAAAATAAGCATACATGAAGGCTCAAATGGTCTTAAAAGCACAAGTTAAACACAAGAGGTTTGCAAACATACATAAGGCAACCTAAACACCCTAAAGCATGCCACCATACCCAAACATTCATCATAGCATTCATGCATTACAACCATAATCAATTCAAACATCGCATTAGGCATTAACAACAATAAGCCAACACATAGGAGTCTAGATACAAGCTCCTAAGACACGTAGCATTTCCCATTGCTAGACTGTTACATTATTTAATTAAATCATACTTGAGCAAACCACCACACGCTTGGACGCCCTTATCTTGCTCCTTGCTAACTCCAAGCTAAAGATCTGCATTGTCGGAAAAAGGAGAGCGTAAGCATAAAGCTTAGTGAGCGGAGCTCTAAAACATAACTACGACAATGCAGGGTTCAAAGCTTTCTTTAAAAGTAAAAGTCAACGCATACAAATCATCCAACTACCTAATCCTTCTACTAACATACGAGTTCAACCAAGGGTCAACAACCTAGGCATTTATCATAGCATTACACCTCATAGTATGCATAAAGGTATGATCTTAGATTAAGGCAAACCATAAAAGAGAATGATATAGTGAGATACACATGAACAACACATGGTATGCACAAGCATAACCAAACACACACGGTGGGACTACACATCACCGTTTCGACTAGTAGTTTTCCAATGGGACTACACATCAAAGTACTCTTCTACTAGTCACTACCGATGGGACTACACATCACCGGAGTCTTATACCATTCGCTACCGGCGGGACTACACATCACCGGAGCAACGACAACCATCACGTGAGGTTCGACACCAACCATGCAACACGATGCACAATTACTACCATACGACATGTACTCACTATATCATGCACAACCAAATCAAGATGTGACAAAAACCACAATTAGGCATCACTTACTACTTGGAATCTTACCGATCACAAATGGTCTTACTCACCATTTTCGTGCACAACTTGCACCAATTTACTCACACCTTACAAGGCATATCAACGACATCATTAATACCATCATACATGATCAACGATATAATATTAAGCAATCATAATTCTTCCCAAATTATTTAAGTTTCATGCTTGACAAACCATCACCACAAGTAATGAAAACAAATGGAAAAAGGGAAATTAAAGAGGCAATTCACAACAACTTACCCTTGAGTTTAATTCAACTTTTCAAGCCAAATCTAAATTCTTTCAAAACCATCTTTGAACCAAAACATTTCTTGAAAACATTTTCACCTCCACATGCTAGAACCAACCTTTGAAATCAATTTAAAACATTAACCACTCACCTCATTTCCTTAAGCAAAACAAGCAAAGCCGACTCAAGCCTCCTCACTTCCGGATTCGATCCCAAAGCTTTACCAACGCAAATCCTTGCTTTTAATCGCCTCAACACAAGTAAATTAACCTCAAATCAGTCCACAACACAATGTAGCAAACCCGGAATACAATTCAAACATCAAACACTTGTTTTTCGAACCAAGAACAACCCTCAAAAAGCCATTCTCGAGCAGCCCCCTTGCACAGCCGAAAACCATTGATTCCAACTCTTTTAACACACCTAATAGCTTCCAAAACAACCCCTAACTATCATACAACCATCAGCCCTCATTTTCCAACATAAAACAGCCCTAAAACTCACATCTAAACCCTTCTAAAACCCCTCCAAAACCCAAATACGAATTTCTTAATAAAACCAATTAAAAATGATATATGTTGGACCATTCGGGCTACGAACAACACATATAATAATAAGAATTCAAAAGCTTCAACATTGAACAACAAAGTTAGGATTTTTAACTTAAAAGTTCAAAAACTCAAAACATGAGACAATGGGTTTTTATGAAAACTAAATACATTGAGAGAAAGAGGAAGGTGAGGGCAGCTCAAAAGTACCATTACCTTTTAAAAATCATCAAGGATGAAGGATGGAGGAGATGAAATGGAAGCTTCAATGGTGGGAGGGGGTTTCACGTTGGGTGTGTTTTTGGGAGGTAGAAGATGACACAAATTTTGGGTGTTTTGGAATTAAAAGGGTCTTTATTTTTACAAGGCACTTATTTACGAAACTGCCATTAATGAAATGGCTAATGGGCTTGGGTTTAAATAAAAATTGGATCCAACACATTTGTTTTATTTGTAAACAAAACCCGAACCAATATTTAATTTATTTAAATTATAAAACAGAACCCGAATATTATTAAAACATTATTTTCACCCGACCCCTAAACACGAGTGTTACATTGTTTCGTTAAAAAAAGCCTTATTCTATTAACTCTTTTTTTTTTTACTTTTAAAACCTCTTCTTTTACCCCCTCTTTTTTATTCTTTTTATTTCCATTTTCAAAAAAAAATTCCTTTAAAGACCTTTTTATTTTTTAATTTTTTTTAAAAGATGACTTTTTAAAATAAACTTTATTTTTGAAAAGATTTCTCTTTATATATTTTTTCAAAACTTTATTTCTCTTAAAACAAGTCTAAGCTTTTATTTAAAACTCCTTTTTAAAATTTATTTTCTTTTTTTTTTAATTTATTACTTACTTTTTAGAAAAATGTCCTTATTTATTTTTTTCTTTTAAAAAAAACCACCTTTATTATTTAAACTAAATTTCAAGAAAATTCTTTTATTATCTTTTCTACAAATCAAGCCCTTTTATTATTTTTCCACCCATGAATTATTATCCTTTTAATTAAATCCCTTAATTTTAGTTTTTTTATTAAAAACAACATTAAATAATTTTTAATTCCTACAATTTTAAAGTTACACTTTAAAGGTTCAGTTATTTTATTTATAAAGATCAAAAACTCCTAAACAACAATTTTTAAGCATGCAAGTTCTTTTAAAGATTAAACTAAAAATTAATCAAAACAATAGAATAAAAACATTACCGGAACCGCGATACAATTTTCCAACTTCAAAGAACAAAACCTAAAACCCACACAAACACAAACACAAAAATTCAACCAAGAACAAGTATAAAAATCACTAAAAGAATTAAAAAGAAAAGGAATTTAATATCTTTATTTTTTTTGAAAAGTAAAAGTTTTATTAATAGAAGGGGAAACACATATTCGACCTCGTTAAAAAACCTCCCTACACCCTATTTGGAGGAAAAAGAGTGCAAACGAATATGTGCTTTACTACAACGACCAATCCCATTTATGACTCCTACAAAACGCTAAGCCAACACCAGGAAGAAGAGCTACCAAATTCACAGCATCACACTGCAAAAGCTTAAGCTTACAACTTAGCCATACTCGAAAACCATATAGCATTTGGCCGCCTCTCTATACCTTTCTTCGCTAGTGAGTCAGCCAAGGAATTGGGCTCTCTCGGCACATGCACGAGACTCCAATCTACGTCCTTGCCATTCCTTAAGCAAGAAAAAACAAGATGCCTGAAAGGCATCGGGCATTTCCATGGGTTGTGGATCCATTCTACACCCAACAAATTGTCACTCTCGATAACCACCATCGATGATTTAGCCCATCTGGATTTTTTGAATATCATTAAAGCTTCCGAGATCGCTAGGATTTCAGCTGATATTGCATCAAGTAAACCAACGCCTTTAGAAAAGCTGATAAGCACCGCCGCTTCCTCGTTTCGAAGCACTCCTCCGATACTTGCCTTGCCAAAGCCGCCTCTCACAGCCCCATCAATATTAAATTTTAAAAAACCATTAATAGGAGGGGTCCAAGAAGAAATAGAAGCCTTCGCTTCAGTCCTGCGTATCTCCCTAAATCTAGCTAGGCTGTTCAAAATATCATTCCAGTCGCACACTTCCTCCGGCCACAGGGCTTTACACCACCACCCGAGTCTGAGAATGCAAAGTTGAAATACATATCCTAACGACATCCTAGAACTCCTGAACACTACCTCATTGCGCGACAGCCAAATAGTCCATGAAAAGAAGAAAAAACCGAGCCTCCAAATCGAAACCTAAAATCGACAAGGTATAGAAATCATCCAAACTCTAAACAATTCAGCAAAAGATTTTGGAATGACAAAATGAATATTCCACAATCAAAACCACGATTGCCAAATCACCCAAACATTGTGACAGTGACAAAAAAGATGATCTATTGACTCGTAATCAAGGTTGCAAAGTTGGAAAAGAAGAGAGGATTGTCGGATGCAACCTCTCTTGTGCAACTCCACCTTATTAGGCATCCGGCCTAAGATCGCCTTCCACACGAACAACTCTACCTTCAGTGGAGCTTTGCTGCTCCAAACCATCTCCCATAACCCATCTCTAGCCTCGCCTGATTTGCTGCCTAACTCACACCACGATTTGGAGTTAAAATTTCCATTTGAGTTTGCCAACCACCTAATGATGTCCGGTGCATCAAAATTCGATTTAAAACCAGCTAAAGTTGCGTGAAGAGAGTCTCACTCTGATTTTTTTCCAATCAAATAATGTGTGATGCAATCTTATGTCCCATCTCCAGACCCCATTAAATGTTGAACCATACTCTGCAATACTCCCTACTTTATTAACTGATGAGCATAAATTCTCGGATAGACCATCTTTAGAGTTTGATCATTGATCCAGACGTTATTCCATAAGCTTACCTTTTTGCCATCACCCACCAAATATCGAATATGCTGCTGAAAAGTACTCACACTTTCGGGATATGAAGTAGTGATATTCTTCCACATGGTTGATTTCCTTGTTTTCTTAAAGTTAGTGGGAAGAATAAAAGTGTTACCTCCTTCGTACCTTACTGCAATAACCTTTCTCCACAAGCTATCTGGCTCAGACCCGTATCGCCAAAGCCACTTAAGTAATAAAGCTTGGTTCTTAAGTTTCAAATCGATGAAGCCTAGACCACCAAACTTTTTAGGCATACACTACACTTCCCACCGGACCTAGTGTATAGCTCTTTTATCCATGGCTCCCCAAATAAACTTCGATATTAAACTCGACAATATCGAGCTGATTTTGTTAGGCATGAAAAAGATCGACATGTAGTAGATTGGTAGACTTAGAAGCACTGACCTTACCAACGTGATTCTACCACTGAAAGACGAATTCTTTGCTTTCCACCTCACGAGTTTATGTTTGAATTTATCCACAACCGGCTCCCAAATCTGAGCGTTGTTCTTCTTAATACCTAGAGGTAATCTGAGGTAGGTGGATGGGAAGTTTTCCCTTTTACAGTTGATTGAAGCAACCCAACTATCCACTATTGAGTCTTCAATATTTATGCCCATTAGTTTCGATTTCTGTAAATTGAGCCTAAGTCCCGATGCAACTTCAAAGCCCCTCAATTGATATACAATGTTCTTTAACTCAGAAACACTTGCCCCACAGAAAATGATAAGATCGTCAGCATATTGGAGGTGTCAAATCCGCACCGTATTATTTTCGATACACCTAGCTTGAAAGAGACCTACTTCAACAGCCTTCTATAATAGACAATTTAGTGCTTCGGCAACTAAGTTAAAAAATAAGGGGTGAAAGCGGATACCCTTGTCTGAGACCACGTCTGATCCGAAACTGTTCTGTAGGGGAACCATTTATCAAAACTGAGATTGAAGCCGTGGAAATACAATTCCAGATCCATTCATTCCATCTCTGGCCAAATCCCATTTTATCTAACACAAACATTAGGAAGTTCCAATCCACACAATCGTATGCTTTTCGAAAGTTAGCTTTGAACACCAAACCACTTAAACCTTGCTTAGTCGTGAAGTCAATTACCTCGTTTGATATTACCGCACAGTCTAAAATTTGCCTCCTAGAGCAGAAAACGAACTGAGAATGGCCTATGACATCGTCTATTACCATTTTTAGCCGCGTCGATAGTACTTTGGCATGTAGTTTATAGACACATCCGACCAAACTTATAGGACGATAATCTTCTATCGCGGAAGGGGTAGTAGATTTTGGAATCAGCACTATAAAAGAATGATTGAAAGACCAATCAATGATCTTATTATTGAAGAAAGCCGCGGAAAAATTCATCACCTACACTTTCAAACTTACCCAGAATTTTTTAAGGAACCCATCGTTGAAGCCGTCCGGCCCCGGAGCTCTTGAGCTATCCATCGAAAATAAAGCAGAACCCACCTTCTTCTCTGTGAAAGGTCGTTCTAACATGCTCGTGGTTGTGCTACCAATACTCTTCAGATTGCACTCAAGGCTGACTACTGGAAATGTGGAAGTCGCATTATAAACTTGTTTGAAGTAGCCTACTATCGCTTTTTTTTATCGAATATGGCTCCCTCGCGCTCACGCTACCAACCTAGATATTTTCCAGATGATTAGCCCTCCTTCTTGATGACGCCACAATTGAAAAAAAAAAGTGTTTTTGTCCCCCTCTTGAAACCATTTTAGCCTTGAATTTTGTCTCCATTCATATTCTTTTTTCTCTCCAACTTCCATAACTTTGAGCCTAAGACCCTAAGTTCTTGCCATTTACCATGGGAGTTTCTGTCGTTACTCATCTCCATTTCCAACTCGTTGCATCTCAATTCGAGCGACTAAGCAGAGTCAGCGTCTTGCTTTCGGTTGTTTTGAACCCAACCTCTAGCCGTTATCTTACAAGCTCTAAGTTTCATAATCTCATTCCCCTCACTCTTAGAACATGTATAGCGTATCAATTCCACCAGCTCTTTGTTTTCACCCTAATGGTCAAACCATTTGAAGTATTTGGGACCCTAATTCACCCTATCAATAGATAATACAATCGGATTGTGGTCGGACAATCCCCTGGGGAGAATTCGTTGAAGCAAAGACATCCACTTAGCAGCACACTCAGGGAAAATTAAAAAGTGATCGATTCTGCTAAATGACGGATTTTGACGCAAACTGGACCACATATACTTACCCGCCGTACAAGGCATATCTACAAGACCCAGCTCTTCGATAAATTCAGAAAAACACACTATTTCCTTGGCCTTCAAACAGATCCTAGTGCTTTCCTTGGGATATCTAACAATGTTAATATCTCCACCAAGAATTAATGGCATCGAATTTGAAAATACCCAGGCTCAGATTTCTTCAAAAACCACACTTCTGTTTGTGAAATCGTTTGGAGCATATAAATTGATAAAACCAACTCTCAAATTTATCTTTCGCAGAAATCCTACACATACAATAAATCTCTGTTTTGCAAAAACAAATTCACAGCTAAAAAAATTTGGGTTCCATAAGGTAATTAAACCCCCGCCAACACAATCGCCGGGACAAAGAGGGATTCATATTTGTAATATCTTTATAAAGTACAATTGTTTTGGTAAGGGACAATAACGAAATATTTTATGTTCATAAGGAATAACCCACCCTACCAAACATTTTAATATTGTCCGTACTAATTTAATAATTTTCACCCACATAATGAACTATTCATTTTAATATTAATTAAATTATTAAATAAATTGGAGATTTGATGTCACTTTAATCGTTGAAATTATTTAATATTTTTTAAATAAAACTTAAATTTTAAAAAGATATTAACAAAGATATTCGATTGAGCTAATAATAACAGGTACATTGTTCAATATTGTCCCCACCCACATGCATTTTTTTTCAAAAGTTGAGTTGACGTGTCCCCGCCCACATGCAATTTTTTACAGTTGAGTTAACGTCTACCTTCCCACAAGCATTTATTTTACAATTGAGTAAACATATGGTGTTTTGTTTCATACGTAGAGTGACGTCTCAGCTAACGTTTGAGGATTTTAGATTAAGTTTATTTAATTAATAATAAAATATATTTAAATTAAATTTTAATAAAGGCTTAACTATGAATATTCGAACAGATCAAGTCAAAACATTTCGAATTAGTCAATTTTACGAGTTCTATTTTAAAACTCAAACTTTCTTTGAATTTTTTTTTTCGAATCGATTTAAATTTATGAAATTTTAGTCGAGTCGAGTTGTTTTAGTTTTTTTTTTCAAATTTAATTTTAAACATTTGGGTAAACTACATAAATGGTCATTGAACTTTTAAGGCGCTTTAATTTTGGTCACCAGAATTTTAAAAGTTGCAATATAGTCATTGAACTTTTAGTTCGTTTCCATTTTATTCACAGAACTTTTAGAGCGCTTTCTGTATGGTCCCTCCCGTTAGAAGCTGATGTGGCACATTAGTTCTCTTTTTCACTGAATAAAATAATGGATAAGCTACACCATTCATCACCCAACTTTCTTCTAACCCCTATTTTGGTCACTGGAGTTTAAAAATTTCAATTTAATAACTCAACTTACGAATTGTTCCTATTTTCATTGAAGAAAATATTGAAATAATTTATTGAAGAAAAATTACTTCGTAATCGGCTTCGATTAATCCTTAATTTTTTTGATTAATTAGTAAATTCAGATTATTCAGTTCTCAATATCATATTGAACCAATTAAATTGGATAATTAATTAACTAGTTAACTAGAATATTTGATTCGGGTAATGAATTTTTTTACTTTGCTTGTTAAAAAATAAAATATGATAATATTGTAAATTTAATAATGGTTGATTGTGGTAAGTGTAAAAACAACTAGAATCACTAGACTATAAGATATTTAAATGTATAAAATTTACAAATATTGTATATAACTGATCATATTAGTTAAATCAATTTTGTTTAAAACTGTGAACCGTAACCAAATTGAAATAATTTATTTAAAAAAATCTGCATCGTAATCAGGTTCGATTAATCCTTAAAAAATAATTTTGATAAGTTGGTAAAAACAGATTATTCAATTCTCGATCTTATATTGTGCCAATTAAATCTGATAATTGATTGACCAGTTAACCGAAATATTTGATTCGGGTAATGTTTTTTTTACTTTGCTTATTAAAATTTCAAATATATAATATGATAAAATTAATAATTGTTCGGTTGTGATAAAAAAGCATAACCAACCTGATCAGTTATATATAATATAACTAAATTTTATACATTAACATATCTTATATTCTAGTGATTCCAGTTGCTTTTACACTTATCACAACCGAACAATTATTAAATTTATTATATTATCATATTTGATGTTTTAATAAGAAAAGTAAGAAAAAAACATTACCTGAAGCAAATATTATGGTTAACTAGTCATTCAATTATCTAATTTAATTGGTACAATATAATATATAGAATTAAAAATCAAAATTTACCAATTAATCAATATAAGAAATTGAAATAAAGGATAAAATGAATGAACTAACAATAAGAAATCTCCTCCTCTTTTATATTATACAACTTGTCAATTTTGATAATAAATTTTTCAACAGTACACCTAAGTTGAAAAAGAATTTAATATCTTTATAAAGTACGATTATTTTGGTAAGGGACAATAACGAAACATTTTATGTTCATAAGGAATAACCCACCCCACCAACCATTTAAATATGTCCGTACTAATTTAATAATTTTCACCCACATAATGAACTATTCATTTTAATATTAATTAAATTATTAAATAAATTGGAGATTTGATGTCACTTTAATCGTTGAAATTATTTAACTTTTTTTTAAATAAAACTTAAATTTTAAAAAGATATTAACAAGGATATTCGATTGAGCTAATAACAACAGGTACACTGTTCAATATTGTCCCCACCCACGTGCATTTTTTTTTCTGAAGTTGAGTTGACGTGTCCCCGCCCAAATGCAATTTTTTACAGTTGAGTTAACGTCTACCTTCCCACATGCATTTATTTTACAGTTGAGTAAACGTGTGGTGTTTTGTTTCATACGTAGAGTGACGTCTCAGCTAACGTTTGAGGATTTTTGATTAAGTTTATTTAATTAATAATAAAATATAGGCTAAAGGGTCAAATTTGCCCCTGTAGTAATCCGAAATCAGCAATGTTGCCCCTACTTTTTTTCTCCGTAATTTTGCCCTCAAAGTCATGCAATTGTAGCAATGTTGCCCTTTGACCGATTTTGACTGTTAAATGCAGACGTGGTAGTTAACGGTGCTGACGGGGCAATTTTACCCTCGAAGTCATTCATGCAATTTTGCCCTCAAAGTCATTAATTGCAGCACTTTTACCCTTGGTTTATTTAGTTTTTGAATAAAATTGGATAAATAATTTGGATTTTTCGAGTTGAACTTTAACAAACAGAATATATGAAAAATCGATTAACAAATCGATGTAAATATCCTTTGAGTCCCTAGTAATTTTAAAAATAAGCAAAATGAGAGCTCTCACAAAAAATCAAAATATTATTCAATTTTTTTAAAAATCTATAAACTTAATAAAAATAAATACGATATTTAAAAAAAATTATTGAAAATAAACCAACGAGAAGCGTGTTAATTGAACAGTGAACGCGAACTATTCTATTCGAACGACGTTCGATTGACACACTTACCGACGATGGGTTGTTAGGAAAAAATGTACGGTGAACTCGAATCATGTGGCTCAGGTTGAATTCTGCTTTATCTTCTGGATATCCTTGTATTTATCTCCCATGCCCTTATCTCCCATGCCGTTTTCGCCGAACACCACTAATGTCGTTTTCTGAGATCATCGTACATTTTTTTCCTAACAACCCATCGTCGGTAAGTGTGTCAATCGAACGTCGTTCGAATAGAATAGTTCACGTTCACTGTTCAATTAACACGCTTCTCGTTGGTTTATTTTCAATAATTTTTTTAAATATCGTATTTATTTTTATTAAGTTTATAGATTTTTAAAAAAATTGAATAATATTTTGATTTTTTATGAGAGTTCTCAGTTTGCTTATTTTTTGAATTACTAGGGACTCAAAGGATATTTACATCAATTTGTTAATCGATTTTTCATATATTCTTTTTTTAAAGTTCAACTCAAAAAATCCAAATTATTTATCCAATTTTATTTAAAAACTAAATAAACCAATGGTAAAAGTGCGGCAATTAATGACTTTGAGGGCAAAATTGCATGAATGACTTCGAGGGTAAAATTGCCCCGCCAGCAGCGTTAATTGCCACGTCAGCATTTAACGGTCAAAATCGGTCAAAAGGTAACATTGCTACAATTGACTGACTTTGAGGGCAAAATTACAAAGAAAAAAAGTAGGGGCAACATTGCTGATTTCGGATTACTACAGGGGCAAATTTGACCCTTTACCCTAAAATATATTTAAATTAAATTTTAATAAATGCTTAACTATAAGTATTCGATCAGATCGAGTCAAAACATTTCGAATTATTCAATTTTACGAGTTCTATTTTAAAACTCAAACTTTCTTTGAATTTTTTTCGAGTCGAGTTGTTTGAGTTTTTTTCAAATTTATTTTTAAAAATTTGGGTAAACTATATAAATGGTCACTGAACTTTTAAGGCGCTTTCATTTTGGTCACCAAAATTTTAAAACTTGCAATATAGTCACTGAACTTTTAGTTCGTTTTCATTTCATTCACAGAACTTTTAGAGCGCTTTCAGTATGGTCCCTCCCGTTAGAAGCTGATGTGGCACATTAGTTCTCTTTTTCACTGAATAAAATTATGGATAAGCTACACCATTCACCACCCAACTTTCTTCTAACCTGTAACCCCCTAAACCCGCCTATGCGTTACAACGGATCCTAGGAAGTCACATTAGGGTCACAAGAGCGACCCATAGTGAAAATCCACATGAAAACATTTTTTTTTCTCAAAACACTTATTAAACTGTAAAATCAACTTCTGTTTAAAATGCAATTTCAGGAAAATCATTTAAACACATAACAAAATTTCAGAAAGTATTTTACAGACACTGACATGAAACCATACATGACATACATGCCCCCTAACTACACAATACCGTACTCCAGAGGCAACGCCGAGAGAACTCCGAACACTGATGTCAAACATTAGGTCATGATATTTTCTTTTAACCTGCGATGATAAAAACAACGTGAGCTTGGGAAAGCTCAGTAATACAGAACTACCAAAAGATGCTATAAGCTCATGCAGACATAAGGTAGGCATAACATTTTCATGATGTTTCAAGCAGTGATAGTCCTCTATTTCTGTTCTACTATTTCGAGGTTACATCATACTCAAGAATAATGGTATTTGTTCTTTAATCAGACCTTGAGAATTAGACGGAAATTATATAGGCTGGTAACATACGAGGTAGGAATCAGAGAGTTTGACGTCTAGTGTGTTCCAATAAGTGCAGATAAACATACATATTATATGAGTACATAACAGATTAAATACAAATGTTCAATGATCATACAGAAGTTTACAAGAACTACCCTCCAACCTTACACCAATATGCAGTCCCCCAGAACTGCATCCATAAGGACTTACCCTAGGCCCGATGGGCATAGGTGCCACCTAAGGGGCTGCCTTAGGTCCATAAGGACTTACCCTAGGCCCGATGGGCATAGGTGCCACTCAAGGGGAGACCTTGAGTCCATAAGGACTTACCCTAGGCCCGATGGGCATAGGTTCCACTCAAGGGGAGACCTTGAGTCCATAAGGATTTACCAGCTTGATCAGGGCTGTACCAACAGAGACTTCATAACATAACCCAACAGTATACCCCATATAGTAATCGGTGTTCAGATTCCAGACATGAGTAACATAATACATGTAACAGACATATTTTATTCAGAGTATCAGAAACAGAAGTTCATGCTTTTGACAGATAAATGGGCATACTATCGAGCAGAGCAGACATTTTCAGCATTCATCATGCAAACAGATTGTACCATCATAGGTCAAACTAACATACCATACTAACAAATTCATCAAACAGTCAGACAATACCATCACAGATCAAACGATCACATACCAAGTATACAGATCGAGCAGACATATATTAGGTAGGCAGAGAATGTCATCATATATCAAGTTCATCAAACATAATAGTATCTATGATCAAATAATTATAGAATTCATTCAACAGAATATATCACACATAGAACACACTAGATGGAATATTTTATTTCCTGAAGATACTCGACATTTACAGAAGGGGACACATTAAACTTTTGACAATTTAGACGAATTTCCAGAACGAGGTTCTTATTAGAAAGGGGGTTCGTAAAACGATTCATATTATGTATTCAAGAATTGGTACATCAAGATCTTAGAAAGTTTGGATATATCATGAGTACTTTAGTCATTTAAGCTTACAAGGGCGTTATGGTCATTTTATCATACATGGGCGTTTTGATAATTTATACCAACGAGACATAAGCAGTCGCTCAGGAAATTCTATTTACTCATCACTTTTCCAGTCATGCATTCAGAGATTTCTATGATAAGATCTTTTGCGATATCATATACATCCAGTGTTGTTCTGGTCACAATGGCCAACAAGGGCATTTTGGTCATTTAACTATCAGAGGTGATTTTATAGTTTAGCCCAGTAATGATAAAATGACGATTTACAATAGTTAATATTTCCAGAAGTTTTTCAAGCCTCCAACTGTTCGAACTAATATATTCCTACCTTGCAGTACTAACCAACTCTTATATTAATATCAGGAATGATTAACAGACATGAGCGTGCTTCCCAACACTTAGGGGCAGTTTAGCCCTTAAAGTCTCTTTAGAATTCTCAGAGTTTCATCAAATGCATAATGTATATTTTACTCAAGAGAGCATTTCAGTCATTTTGGAAATTGGGATAAATTCACCGTTTCTGTCAAATCTTACTATTTAGCACCTCTATCGTTTACGTACTCGGTAGATATTAAGTCATTTTAATTCCTTTGGCTCTTACAGACGATTTACTCATTTTAGAACTTAAGGGTAAAGTTGCTATTCTGATAAATTAAGAATTTCGGTGCTCGAAGGCACTACAGTCTTTTTGGTCATTACGATCATTTCGATTAATTCATTCCTTACTGTCGCACGGATCAGCTTAAGAATACAACAATAATTCCAGTAATTTTACCTTTAGGCGTTTTACCTACATGTGTTATACAGAGCTCGGGGGAAATTCAAGTTTCTTTTAGTATCACACACATTTGAAAAATGATGTCGAAGTCTTTTCCAAAAGAACATATATCTTGGGTAGTGTAATTTGCATAATCATGTCGAATGCAGAATTTAGGTCATTTCCTTTATCAGAGGGGTAGTTTAGTCATGCTTATGCTCCAAGGGCATTTTCGTAATTTCATAATCAATATCTCTCACTCCGTATCCTGGGCCTCGATTCTTACGCACTGATGATTGAGTTGCGGATTAACTGAATTTAATTATTAGAACTTCTGATACGTTTAGCCCATTAGTAATCTTATTCGGATAATTTGGTCTTATTAATATCCATACTTATTGCTCGAATCTGATTCAATTTAAGCAGAATTTACAGTATACGCCATCATAAGCATTCATGCGTTAACCGAATATCAACATGTACATAAAGCATACAAGGGGTAGTAATGTATTACCTTCACTCCGAGCTACATTGGTCGGTTCGTGGACGATATTCGAACACACTTGAACTCGGATTCAACATCCCACAGCCACGCGGATATGAAGATATGCAGATGCCTTCAATTAAACAAAAACCCACAGTTAATTCTTAATCACACTGCCTTTAAACTGAACAAGAAACGCATAAGCATTTTTGGGTTCAAGATCAGATTCAGAGGCTTTCGGGTCAGAATTTTGCGAAACGGGCTTCAAAAACAGACCCAGGATGTTGAAAAACATAAAATAGGAGTTTTCGGAAAATTTGACTTTTTGGTCAACGGTCAAAGTCAACGCTGACGTCAGCAGGTCAACGGTCAACGGGGTCAGAGTCAATGATGACGTCAGCAGGTCAACGCTGACGTCATCAGGTCAACGGGCAGAGGTCAACTGAGTTGACTCGGTTGACTCACTGAGTTGACTCGGCTGACTCACTGAGCTGACTCGGGCTGAGTTGACTCGGTAGATGGGTTGGGCTCGGATATGGGTCAGGTCGGGTCGAATACGGGTTTGGGTCAAGTACGGGTACGGGTTGGGTCGGACTCGGGTTGGACCGGTTCGGACACGGGTTAGACCGGTTCGGACCGGTTCACCTACCAAAAAAATCCAAACTCGTCTGTCGATCGTCGGAAAGTCGTCGGATTCTCGCCGGTGACTCCTACAGTCACAATCCTGCTGAAAAAATGAAGCCCACAACACATTAGTTCAACCAAGCCGGAAATTTTTCAAAGGAAAGCCAGAAACACGCCGGAACTTACCCAAATAGAGACAAAGTGGCCGGAAAAACATGGCGGCTCCGACGAGGCCTCTCCCGGTGTCGGATGGGCAAATGGCCGGAGGAGTTTTGTCCGTCGTGGCACGAGGAATCCATTGGTGCTGGCGGCGCGACGAACGGAAGGCGGACGACGACAGAAACGCCAGAAAACAGAGGGTTGCGCTAGGGTTTCTGTCGAACTTTCGAACCGTGCCTCGCGACGGACGGCGGCGCTAACGCGCGAGTGGGACGGTGGGCTAGGAGCGGGGTTCGGCGGCGAGTGCAAAGGACGTGGCGGTGCATGCCACGGACGACCGGAGAAGAAGATCGGAGTGGGGTTCGGTTTAGGTAGCTGAAGAGTTTGGGGGAAGAGTTTTAGATCTAGAAAGCTCTCTCTCCAAATTCGAAATGATCAGACATAGGTAGATGAAGGGTTCTTTTTTATTATCATTTTTTTTTCTGTACATTAGGACGAATAACTTAAGAGGAAATTATGGTAGGCTATAACCAAAAATTACCTTAGCTCGGCTGGTTAACCCTTCTACCTCCCATGCTAAGGGGCACGGGTTCGAGTCCCCTTGGCAGCCACTCTTCTTTTTATTTCTTTCTTTTTTTATATGTATGTACATATTTCTAGAGTGTTACAACTCTCTCCCCCTAGAAGAAATTTCGTCCTCGAAATTTATCAGAGTTGGAAACAAATGCAGAGACTACTCTTTCTTCCATTCTTGTACTGAAACTTATCAATCAGAGTATCCTTATTTTCCAGACTCTCAAATGATCACAGATCAATCTGGTAGCGCACTCAGTCACCCGGACTGTCCTTGGACTCGAAGTGATCCCATCATACTTCTCAGACAATCTAGTCAAAATGCAACATTTGAATCTATAACAAACTTCATATAATGCAAACCAACATTTGTCTCATAACTTTTATTATAAACGATCTCGGTCAAGGATAAGAGACGTTTCAATCTTCTACGGAAGTTAATCATACCACCCAAAAGTATATCTTCCTGAGTCCGAATTACTCTTCTAGGTAGGCCATCAATTTCTTTTCAGATGAAAATCTGCAACTACAGTTCGAACAAGCACTATAGGACTCCAACAACGACTCCCAAAATCAGGATGTAAACATCAAATTTCAGTCATTGTGATATATAACGATATACCAAGCCACATCTCCAAGGATATATCTTTCTTCATACTGATCAAACATAACTAAAGTCTTTAATGGATATCACTTATCTTTGACGTAATATTCAGACAACTATTTCCTTCGCGTCTAACAGAGGTACCACAGATTATACACTTTCGGCACAATCGCAAACACTTCTCTCTGAAGTTCATAGAGTTTTTATTTTTCATTTCCGTTTGGGTATTTTCAAACACAGTTGTTATCACCGAATAGCCTTTCATGAAATCTTACATATGTTATCTCACATGATCAACATTTACTCTTAAACTGTTTTTGATTCTTCAATTTCACTAGTATGAACCATCTCAGATTCAAATCCACCAAGTTAATCCAATTCACAGGCGAATGTTACAGACATTCCTTGTCATTACGATTCGAGATACAACGGACAGAAAGCTAAGATTCAATATTTCAAAAAAAGGATTCGACATCAGAGTCTCGGCACTAAAGAGTACGGTTATGATCTAGGGGCATGCACAGACCAGACACCTTATGACAGACGATCGACCGATCTACCCAGAATGACGCAACTCTAAGCTCTGATACCACTAAATGTAACCCTCTAAACCCGCCTATGCGTTACAACGGATCCTAGGAAGTCACATTAGGGTCACAAGAGCGACCCACAGTGAAAATCCACATGAAAACATTTTTTTTCTCAAAACACTTATTAAACTGTAAAATCAACTTCTGTTTAAAATGCAATTTCAGGAAAATCATTTAAACACATAACAAAATTTCAGAAAGTATTTTACAGACACTGACATGAAACCATACATGACATACATGCCCCCTAACTACACAATACCGTACTCCAGAGGCAACGCCGAGAGAACTCCGAACACTGATGTCAAACATTAGGTCATGATATTTTCTTTTAACCTGCGATGATAAAAACAACGTGAGCTTGGGAAAGCTCAGTAATACAGAACTACCAAAAGATGCTATAAGCTCATGCAGACATAAGGTAGGCATAACATTTTCATGATGTTTCAAGCAGTGATAGTCCTCTATTTCTGTTCTACTATTTCGAGGTTACATCATACTCAAGAATAATGGTATTTGTTCTTTAATCAGACCTTGAGAATTAGACGGAAATTATATAGGCTGGTAACATACGAGGTAGGAATCAGAGAGTTTGACGTCTAGTGTGTTCCAATAAGTGCAGATAAACATACATATTATATGAGTACATAACAGATTAAATACAAATGTTCAATGATCATACAGAAGTTTACAAGAACTACCCTCCAACCTTACACCAATATGCAGTCCCCCAGAACTGCATCCATAAGGACTTACCCTAGGCCCGATGGGCATAGGTGCCACCTAAGGGGCTGCCTTAGGTCCATAAGGACTTACCCTAGGCCCGATGGGCATAGGTGCCACTCAAGGGGAGACCTTGAGTCCATAAGGACTTACCCTAGGCCCGATGGGCATAGGTGCCACTCAAGGGGAGACCTTGAGTCCATAAGGATTTACCAGCTTGATCAGGGCTGTACCAACAGAGACTTCATAACATAACCCAACAGTATACCCCATATAGTAATCGGTGTTCAGATTCCAGACATGAGTAACATAATACATGTAACAGACATATTTTATTCAGAGTATCAGAAACAGAAGTTCATGCTTTTGACAGATAAATGGGCATACTATCGAGCAGAGCAGACATTTTCAGCATTCATCATGCAAACAGATTGTACCATCATAGGTCAAACTAACATACCATACTAACAAATTCATCAAACAGTCAGACAATACCATCACAGATCAAACGATCACATACCAAGTATACAGATCGAGCAGACATATATTAGGTAGGCAGAGAATGTCATCATATATCAAGTTCATCAAACATAATAGTATCTATGATCAAATAATTATAGAATTCATTCAACAGAATATATCACACATAGAACACACTAGATGGAATATTTTATTTCCTGAAGATACTCGACATTTACAGAAGGGGACACATTAAACTTTTGACAATTTAGACGAATTTCCAGAACGAGGTTCTTATTAGAAAGGGGGTTCGTAAAACGATTCATATTATGTATTCAAGAATTGGTACATCAAGATCTTAGAAAGTTTGGATATATCATGAGTACTTTAGTCATTTAAGCTTACAAGGGCGTTATGGTCATTTTATCATACATGGGCGTTTTGATAATTTATACCAACGAGACATAAGCAGTCGCTCAGGAAATTCTATTTACTCATCACTTTTCCAGTCATGCATTCAGAGATTTCTATGATAAGATCTTTTGCGATATCATATACATCCAGTGTTGTTCTGGTCACAATGGCCAACAAGGGCATTTTGGTCATTTAACTATCAGAGGTGATTTTATAGTTTAGCCCAGTAATGATAAAATGACGATTTACAATAGTTAATATTTCCAGAAGTTTTTCAAGCCTCCAACTGTTCGAACTAATATATTCCTACCTTGCAGTACTAACCAACTCTTATATTAATATCAGGAATGATTAACAGACATGAGCGTGCTTCCCAACACTTAGGGGCAGTTTAGCCCTTAAAGTCTCTTTAGAATTCTCAGAGTTTCATCAAATGCATAATGTATATTTTACTCAAGAGAGCATTTCAGTCATTTTGGAAATTGGGATAAATTCACCGTTTCTGTCAAATCTTACTATTTAGCACCTCTATCGTTTACGTACTCGGTAGATATTAAGTCATTTTAATTCCTTTGGCTCTTACAGACGATTTACTCATTTTAGAACTTAAGGGTAAAGTTGCTATTCTGATAAATTAAGAATTTCGGTGCTCGAAGGCACTACAGTCTTTTTGGTCATTACGATCATTTCGATTAATTCATTCCTTACTGTCGCACGGATCAGCTTAAGAATACAACAATAATTCCAGTAATTTTACCTTTAGGCGTTTTACCTACATGTGTTATACAGAGCTCGGGGGAAATTCAAGTTTCTTTTAGTATCACACACATTTGAAAAATGATGTCGAAGTCTTTTCCAAAAGAACATATATCTTGGGTAGTGTAATTTGCATAATCATGTCGAATGCAGAATTTAGGTCATTTCCTTTATCAGAGGGGTAGTTTAGTCATGCTTATGCTCCAAGGGCATTTTCGTAATTTCATAATCAATATCTCTCACTCCGTATCCTGGGCCTCGATTCTTACGCACTGATGAT
This sequence comes from Hibiscus tridactylites, assembly GCA_958450335.1. Taxonomy (NCBI): domain Eukaryota; kingdom Viridiplantae; phylum Streptophyta; class Magnoliopsida; order Malvales; family Malvaceae; genus Hibiscus; species Hibiscus tridactylites. The sequence goes on along the minus strand of OY288286.1, from coordinate 17,043,457 downwards.
TGAGTTGCGGATTAACTGAATTTAATTATTAGAACTTCTGATACGTTTAGCCCATTAGTAATCTTATTCGGATAATTTGGTCTTATTAATATCCATACTTATTGCTCGAATCTGATTCAATTTAAGCAGAATTTACAGTATACGCCATCATAAGCATTCATGCGTTAACCGAATATCAACATGTACATAAAGCATACAAGGGGTAGTAATGTATTACCTTCACTCCGAGCTACATTGGTCGGTTCGTGGACGATATTCGAACACACTTGAACTCGGATTCAACATCCCACAGCCACGCGGATATGAAGATATGCAGATGCCTTCAATTAAACAAAAACCCACAGTTAATTCTTAATCACACTGCCTTTAAACTGAACAAGAAACGCATAAGCATTTTTGGGTTCAAGATCAGATTCAGAGGCTTTCGGGTCAGAATTTTGCGAAACGGGCTTCAAAAACGGACCCAGGATGTTGAAAAACATAAAATAGGAGTTTTCGGAAAATTTGACTTTTTGGTCAACGGTCAAAGTCAACGCTGACGTCAGCAGGTCAACGCTGACGTCAGCAGGTCAACGGTCAACGGGGTCAGAGTCAATGATGACGTCAGCAGGTCAACGCTGACGTCATCAGGTCAACGGGCAGAGGTCAACTGAGTTGACTCGGTTGACTCACTGAGTTGACTCGGCTGACTCACTGAGCTGACTCGGGCTGAGTTGACTCGGTAGATGGGTTGGGCTCGGATATGGGTCAGGTCGGGTCGAATACGGGTTTGGGTCAAGTACGGGTACGGGTTGGGTCGGACTCGGGTTGGACCGGTTCGGACACGGGTTAGACCGGTTCGGACCGGTTCACCTACCAAAAAAATCCAAACTCGTCTGTCGATCGTCGGAAAGTCGTCGGATTCTCGCCGGTGACTCCTACAGTCACAATCCTGCTGAAAAAATGAAGCCCACAACACATTAGTTCAACCAAGCCGGAAATTTTTCAAAGGAAAGCCAGAAACACGCCGGAACTTACCCAAATAGAGACAAAGTGGCCGGAAAAACATGGCGGCTCCGACGAGGCCTCTCCCGGTGTCGGATGGGCAAATGGCCGGAGGAGTTTTGTCCGTCGTGGCACGAGGAATCCATTGGTGCTGGCGGCGCAACGAACGGAAGGCGGACGACGACAGAAACGCCAGAAAACAGAGGGTTGCGCTAGGGTTTCTGTCGAACTTTCGAACCGTGCCTCGCGACGGACGGCGGCGCTAACGCGCGAGTGGGACGGTGGGCTAGGAGCGGGGTTCGGCGGCGAGTGCAAAGGACGTGGCGGTGCATGCCACGGACGACCGGAGAAGAAGATCGGAGTGGGGTTCGGTTTAGGTAGCTGAAGAGTTTGGGGGAAGAGTTTTAGATCTAGAAAGCTCTCTCTCCAAATTCGAAATGATCAGACATAGGTAGATGAAGGGTTCTTTTTTATTATCATTTTTTTTTCTGTACATTAGGACGAATAACTTAAGAGGAAATTATGGTAGGCTATAACCAAAAATTACCTTAGCTCGGCTGGTTAACCCTTCTACCTCCCATGCTAAGGGGCACGGGTTCGAGTCCCCTTGGCAGCCACTCTTCTTTTTATTTCTTTCTTTTTTTATATGTATGTACATATTTCTAGAGTGTTACAACTCTCTCCCCCTAGAAGAAATTTCGTCCTCGAAATTTATCAGAGTTGGAAACAAATGCAGAGACTACTCTTTCTTCCATTCTTGTACTGAAACTTATCAATCAGAGTATCCTTATTTTCCAGACTCTCAAATGATCACAGATCAATCTGGTAGCGCACTCAGTCACCCGGACTGTCCTTGGACTCGAAGTGATCCCATCATACTTCTCAGACAATCTAGTCAAAATGCAACATTTGAATCTATAACAAACTTCATATAATGCAAACCAACATTTGTCTCATAACTTTTATTATAAACGATCTCGGTCAAGGATAAGAGACGTTTCAATCTTCTACGGAAGTTAATCATACCACCCAAAAGTATATCTTCCTGAGTCCGAATTACTCTTCTAGGTAGGCCATCAATTTCTTTTCAGATGAAAATCTGCAACTACAGTTCGAACAAGCACTATAGGACTCCAACAACGACTCCCAAAATCAGGATGTAAACATCAAATTTCAGTCATTGTGATATATAACGATATACCAAGCCACATCTCCAAGGATATATCTTTCTTCATACTGATCAAACATAACTAAAGTCTTTAATGGATATCACTTATCTTTGACGTAATATTCAGACAACTATTTCCTTCGCGTCTAACAGAGGTACCACAGATTATACACTTTCGGCACAATCGCAAACACTTCTCTCTGAAGTTCATAGAGTTTTTATTTTTCATTTCCGTTTGGGTATTTTCAAACACAGTTGTTATCACCGAATAGCCTTTCATGAAATCTTACATATGTTATCTCACATGATCAACATTTACTCTTAAACTGTTTTTGATTCTTCAATTTCACTAGTATGAACCATCTCAGATTCAAATCCACCAAGTTAATCCAATTCACAGGCGAATGTTACAGACATTCCTTGTCATTACGATTCGAGATACAACGGACAGAAAGCTAAGATTCAATATTTCAAAAAAAGGATTCGACATCAGAGTCTCGGCACTAAAGAGTACGATTATGATCTAGGGGCATGCACAGACCAGACACCTTATGACAGACGATCGACCGATCTACCCAGAATGACGCAACTCTAAGCTCTGATACCACTAAATGTAACCCCCTAAACCCGCCTATGCGTTACAACGGATCCTAGGAAGTCACATTAGGGTCACAAGAGCGACCCACAGTGAAAATCCACATGAAAACATTTTTTTTCTCAAAACACTTATTAAACTGTAAAATCAACTTCTGTTTAAAATGCAATTTCAGGAAAATCATTTAAACACATAACAAAATTTCAGAAAGTATTTTACAGACACTGACATGAAACCATACATGACATACATGCCCCCTAACTACACAATACCGTACTCCAGAGGCAACGCCGAGAGAACTCCGAACACTGATGTCAAACATTAGGTCATGATATTTTCTTTTAACCTGCGATGATAAAAACAACGTGAGCTTGGGAAAGCTCAGTAATACAGAACTACCAAAAGATGCTATAAGCTCATGCAGACATAAGGTAGGCATAACATTTTCATGATGTTTCAAGCAGTGATAGTCCTCTATTTCTGTTCTACTATTTCGAGGTTACATCATACTCAAGAATAATGGTATTTGTTCTTTAATCAGACCTTGAGAATTAGACGGAAATTATATAGGCTGGTAACATACGAGGTAGGAATCAGAGAGTTTGACGTCTAGTGTGTTCCAATAAGTGCAGATAAACATACATATTATATGAGTACATAACAGATTAAATACAAATGTTCAATGATCATACAGAAGTTTACAAGAACTACCCTCCAACCTTACACCAATATGCAGTCCCCCAGAACTGCATCCATAAGGACTTACCCTAGGCCCGATGGGCATAGGTGCCACCTAAGGGGCTGCCTTAGGTCCATAAGGACTTACCCTAGGCCCGATGGGCATAGGTGCCACTCAAGGGGAGACCTTGAGTCCATAAGGACTTACCCTAGGCCCGATGGGCATAGGTGCCACTCAAGGGGAGACCTTGAGTCCATAAGGATTTACCAGCTTGATCAGGGCTGTACCAACAGAGACTTCATAACATAACCCAACAGTATACCCCATATAGTAATCGGTGTTCAGATTCCAGACATGAGTAACATAATACATGTAACAGACATATTTTATTCAGAGTATCAGAAACAGAAGTTCATGCTTTTGACAGATAAATGGGCATACTATCGAGCAGAGCAGACATTTTCAGCATTCATCATGCAAACAGATTGTACCATCATAGGTCAAACTAACATACCATACTAACAAATTCATCAAACAGTCAGACAATACCATCACAGATCAAACGATCACATACCAAGTATACAGATCGAGCAGACATATATTAGGTAGGCAGAGAATGTCATCATATATCAAGTTCATCAAACATAATAGTATCTATGATCAAATAATTATAGAATTCATTCAACAGAATATATCACACATAGAACACACTAGATGGAATATTTTATTTCCTGAAGATACTCGACATTTACAGAAGGGGACACATTAAACTTTTGACAATTTAGACGAATTTCCAGAACGAGGTTCTTATTAGAAAGGGGGTTCGTAAAACGATTCATATTATGTATTCAAGAATTGGTACATCAAGATCTTAGAAAGTTTGGATATATCATGAGTACTTTAGTCATTTAAGCTTACAAGGGCGTTATGGTCATTTTATCATACATGGGCGTTTTGATAATTTATACCAACGAGACATAAGCAGTCGCTCAGGAAATTCTATTTACTCATCACTTTTCCAGTCATGCATTCAGAGATTTCTATGATAAGATCTTTTGCGATATCATATACATCCAGTGTTGTTCTGGTCACAATGGCCAACAAGGGCATTTTGGTCATTTAACTATCAGAGGTGATTTTATAGTTTAGCCCAGTAATGATAAAATGACGATTTACAATAGTTAATATTTCCAGAAGTTTTTCAAGCCTCCAACTGTTCGAACTAATATATTCCTACCTTGCAGTACTAACCAACTCTTATATTAATATCAGGAATGATTAACAGACATGAGCGTGCTTCCCAACACTTAGGGGCAGTTTAGCCCTTAAAGTCTCTTTAGAATTCTCAGAGTTTCATCAAATGCATAATGTATATTTTACTCAAGAGAGCATTTCAGTCATTTTGGAAATTGGGATAAATTCACCGTTTCTGTCAAATCTTACTATTTAGCACCTCTATCGTTTACGTACTCGGTAGATATTAAGTCATTTTAATTCCTTTGGCTCTTACAGACGATTTACTCATTTTAGAACTTAAGGGTAAAGTTGCTATTCTGATAAATTAAGAATTTCGGTGCTCGAAGGCACTACAGTCTTTTTGGTCATTACGATCATTTCGATTAATTCATTCCTTACTGTCGCACGGATCAGCTTAAGAATACAACAATAATTCCAGTAATTTTACCTTTAGGCGTTTTACCTACATGTGTTATACAGAGCTCGGGGGAAATTCAAGTTTCTTTTAGTATCACACACATTTGAAAAATGATGTCGAAGTCTTTTCCAAAAGAACATATATCTTGGGTAGTGTAATTTGCATAATCATGTCGAATGCAGAATTTAGGTCATTTCCTTTATCAGAGGGGTAGTTTAGTCATGCTTATGCTCCAAGGGCATTTTCGTAATTTCATAATCAATATCTCTCACTCCGTATCCTGGGCCTCGATTCTTACGCACTGATGATTGAGTTGCGGATTAACTGAATTTAATTATTAGAACTTCTGATACGTTTAGCCCATTAGTAATCTTATTCGGATAATTTGGTCTTATTAATATCCATACTTATTGCTCGAATCTGATTCAATTTAAGCAGAATTTACAGTATACGCCATCATAAGCATTCATGCGTTAACCGAATATCAACATGTACATAAAGCATACAAGGGGTAGTAATGTATTACCTTCACTCCGAGCTACATTGGTCGGTTCGTGGACGATATTCGAACACACTTGAACTCGGATTCAACATCCCACAGCCACGCGGATATGAAGATATGCAGATGCCTTCAATTAAACAAAAACCCACAGTTAATTCTTAATCACACTGCCTTTAAACTGAACAAGAAACGCATAAGCATTTTTGGGTTCAAGATCAGATTCAGAGGCTTTCGGGTCAGAATTTTGCGAAACGGGCTTCAAAAACGGACCCAGGATGTTGAAAAACATAAAATAGGAGTTTTCGGAAAATTTGACTTTTTGGTCAACGGTCAAAGTCAACGCTGACGTCAGCAGGTCAACGCTGACGTCAGCAGGTCAACGGTCAACGGGGTCAGAGTCAATGATGACGTCAGCAGGTCAACGCTGACGTCATCAGGTCAACGGGCAGAGGTCAACTGAGTTGACTCGGTTGACTCACTGAGTTGACTCGGCTGACTCACTGAGCTGACTCGGGCTGAGTTGACTCGGTAGATGGGTTGGGCTCGGATATGGGTCAGGTCGGGTCGAATACGGGTTTGGGTCAAGTACGGGTACGGGTTGGGTCGGACTCGGGTTGGACCGGTTCGGACACGGGTTAGACTGGTTCGGACCGGTTCACCTACCAAAAAAATCCAAACTCGTCTGTCGATCGTCGGAAAGTCGTCGGATTCTCACCGGTGACTCCTACAGTCACAATCTTGCTGAAAAAATGAAGCCCACAACACATTAGTTCAACCAAGCCGGAAATTTTTCAAAGGAAAGCCAGAAACACGCCGGAACTTACCCAAACAGAGACAAAGTGGCCGGAAAAACATGGCGGCTCCGACGAGGCCTCTCCCGGTGTCGGATGGGCAAATGGCCGGAGAAGTTTTGTCCGTCGTGGCACGAGGAATCCATTGGTGCTGGCGGCGCGACGAACGGAAGGCGGACGACGACAGAAACGCCGGAAAACAGAGGGTTGCGCTAGGGTTTCTGTCGAACTTTCGAACCGTGCCTCGCGACGGGCGGCGGCGCTACCGCGCGAGTGGGACGGTGGGCTAGGAGCGGGGTTCGGCGGCGAGTGCAAAGGACGTGGCGGTGCATGCCACGGACGACCGGAGAAGAAGATCGGAGTGGGGTTCGGTTTAGGTAGCTGAAGAGTTTGGGGGAAGAGTTTTAGATCTAGAAAGCTCTCTCTCCAAATTCGAAATGATCAGACATAGGTAGATGAAGGGTTCTTTTTTATTATCATTTTTTTTTCTGTACATTAGGACGAATAACTTAAGAGGAAATTATGGTAGGCTATAACCAAAAATTACCTTAGCTCGGCTGGTTAACCCTTCTACCTCCCATGCTAAGGGGCACGGGTTCGAGTCCCCTTGGCAGCCACTCTTCTTTTTATTTCTTTCTTTTTTTTATATGTATGTACATATTTCTAGAGTGTTACATAACCCCTATTTTGGTCACTAGATTTTAAAAATTTTCAATTTAATAACTCAACATATGAATTGTTCCTATTTTTATTAATTGCTTATAACTGTGAGTCGTAACCAAATCGAAATAATTTATTGAAGTAAATTTACTTCGTAATCGGCTTCGATTAATCCTTAATTTTTTGATTAATTAGTAAATTCAGATTATTCAATTCTCAATATCATATTGAAACAATTAAATTGAATAATTAGTTAACTAGTTAACCATAATATTTGATTCGGGTAATGAATTTTTTTTACTTTGCTTGTTAAAAAATAAAATATGATAATATTGTAAATTTAATAATGGTTAATTGTGATAAGTGTAAAGCCAACAAGTATCACTAGACTATAAGATATTTAAATGCATAAAATTTATAAAATATTGTATATAACTTATCAGATTAGTTAATCAATTTTGTTTAAAACTGTGAACCGTAACCAAATTGAAATAATTTATTAAAAAATATCTGCATCGTAATCAGGTTAGACTAATCCTTAAAAAATAATTTTGATAAGTTGGTAAAAATAGATTATTCAATTCTCGATCTTATATTGTGCCAATTAACTCAGATAATTGATTGACCAGTTAACCGAAATATTTAATTCGGGTAATGTTTTTTTTACTTTGCTTATTAAAATTTCAAATATATAATATGATAAATTTAATAATTGTTCGGTTTTGATAAAAAAATAATAACCAATTTGATTAGTTATATATAATATTTTTAAATTTTATACATTAACATATCTTATATTCTAGTGATTCTAGTTGCTTTTACACTTATAACAACCGAACAATTATTAAATTTATTATATTATCATATTTGAATTTTAATAAGAAAAGTAAAAAAAAATACCTGAAGCAAATATTATGGTTAACTAGTCATTCAATTATCCAATTTAATTGGTACAATATAAGATAGAGAATTAAAAAATTGAAATTTACCAATTAATCAATATAAGAAATTAAAATGAAGGATCAAATGATTGAACTAACAATAAGAAATCTTCGCCCCTTTTATATTATACAACTTGTCAATTTTGATAATATTTTTTAATTTGTAATGAAAACTAAAAAACTAGGCTAGAGCGCGCTACTTTTACATTAGGGAGGGCCCTCCACGTCTCTCACGCGGAGGGTTTGAACATAGAAAGGAGTGGAGTTAAACTGAATGAGTAAAAAGCTGGAGAGGTCTGCATGTTTTGCTAAAACATTGGCTGCATGGTTAGCTTCTCTATTGATCCAAAGGAATTCAACTGCCCATACGCGATTTTGAAGAGTCGAGATAGCTCGGATAAGAGGGAAGGCACTAGTACGAGCATTCGTTGCATTTTTAGTCGAGATAGCGCGCTGAATCAAACTGGACTTGTATAAATTCAAAACCAAGGTTCCAAGCCAGGCGAAGACCCTCATGTATAGCCCATAACTCAACTTGAAATGCATCAGTGACACTAATACCTCGATTAAAGCCAAGAAACTAAGCACCAGAATTATTTCGAATCAGGCTTCCAATAGAAGCAAATCCAGTAGATAAACATGTTGTGCCATTAGTATTGAGAGCAACCCATTGAGCCGATGGTGTAGACCACTCGATGATGGCCATGGTCGAAACTCGAGGCGGGACAGAAACTTTGCACGACGCATAGTATGTCGCCAATGTAATGTTGCGATGAGAGATGTTCGACAGGGAAGGCCATGCGTCATTAAAGACCTGGTCATTTTGAGCCTTCCAAATGTACCACCAGAATGCCGCAAAAGGTAATGATCCAGGAGGTTTCCATCAGTGGAAAAAACGTGGATTGCTGAAGATTATGGAGAATCCAGGTACTTTGATCATACCTATAAAAATCAGGGATTGTAGCGTTTGGATTAATCTGATCCCAAACAACGTGGGCAGCAACGCTGATATGCAAAGAGTGGAGAACCGAATCATTGGAAGCAGTACATAAAGAGCAAACATCAGACATGGCAAGGGTGGATCGGTGATGTTCCTGATTAGTCAAAAGTTTAGCATTGAAGGCCAGCCATATAAAAAATTGAACTCTTTGTTGAATAGCCAGTTGCCAAATAATTTTCCAATGTGTTGAGCTTGGATTACGAGTGGGCTTCATCAATATATCATAAGCTTTACCAATCAAGAAATAGGGATTTCAGCGCCATACACATGAATCCATAGAATCACTTGCCATCGGCCATCTTACACTTGCAATATGATGAACAAAGTGAGCATGAAGCAGAGAATAAAGTAAGGAAAAATTCCATGAACCATTTTCTAACATAAGATCAAGAATGTGAGCTTCACGGAGGATTTCCTTTTGTAGGTCAACATCATTAGTAACGTAGACTCTATTTCGAAAATAGAGTAATCCATCTTCTTTTTGGACAAATTCTGATTCGTCTTTTTCATTCAGTTTGGATTTAATTTTCTACAACTCAGGATCTGATTCTTGCAACAGTTGAATCCTCACAACAATTTCTGAATGAATTCGGATAGTAGGTAGTGTTTCTTGCTTCTTATTCATTAAAAGTGAGCACATATGGATGATGAGGCTACAAAAATTCACATGGAAAATCTTAGAGAGCATTGAAGGTTTAGTTTGAATGAAATGGGGGGAAATTTGATTAAATCAAATTCTTACCACGGGAATGTTGTCGACTGAGTGCATCAACCACAACATTGGCCTTTATGGGATGATAATCGATGATTAAATCGTTGTCTTTGAGGAGTTGAATCCATCTTCTTTTCTGAGGTTCAGTTCTTTCTGGGTTAGGGGGTATTTTAGGCTTTTGTGATCCATATATAGATAACACCTTTCCCCGAACAAGTAATACCTCCAGATTTTTAGAGCAAACACTACAACAGCTAATTCCAAGTCATGGGTTGGATAATTTAATTCATGCGACTTCAATTGTCGGGAAACGTAGGCCACAACCTTATCTCATTGCATCATGACGCATCCCAAGCCTAAATGTCAGGCATCACTAAACACAGTATAGTCCTTTCCTAATTTTGTTTGAGTTAACACTGGAGCTCGAGTTAGAACATCTTTCAACTGATTGAAGCTCATCTACTACTCTTCAGACCATATAAATGGTACCTCCTTTCATAAGAGCTTAGTCAAGGGTGCGGCTAGTATGGAAAAGCCCTTAACAAATCTCTGATAGTATCCTGCCAGCCCAAGGAAGCTTCAGACTTCACTCACATTCCTTGGAGGTAGCCATTCAAGTACAAATTGGATTTATGTTCGGGTCGACTTTAATCCCTTCGACTGAGATCACGTTCATGAGAAAGGATACTTCAGGCAACCAGAATTTGCGTTTGTTGAAGTTGGCATAAAGTTCAAGTTCTCTGAGGATTTGCAAAACAATTCTGAGATAATTGGAGTGTTCATTATTGTCTTTCGAGTAGACCATGATGTCATCTATGAGAACCGCGAAATTTATCTAGGAATGGTTTAAAAACTTAGTTCATAAGAACCATAAACGTAGTAGGGGAGTTTGTTAAACCGTATGGCATCACCAGGAACTCGTAGTGGCCATACTAAGTTCTGAAGGCAATTTTAGGGATGTCATACTCCCTTACTCTCATTTGATAGTAACCCGATCTAAGGTCGATCTTCGAAGACACCGAAGCACCCTTTAATTGATCAAAAAGATCTTTGATCTTCGGAAGTGGATACTTGTTCTTAATCGTAACCTGATTAAGTTGTCGGTAGTCTTCAATTTCATTTAAGTCCAGTAGCCTTTTCTGCCCTGCTTTGTCCCTGTCCATGTTAACTGTCTTGATAGCCCAATATGATTTATGTTCTATCTCGACAGGTAGGTGGCAATTTTTTTCGTAGATGAGGCGGTAGGGTGACATTCCCAGTTGTGTTTTAAATGCATTTCTGTATGCCCATAGTGCATCATTCAGGTGAAGAGACCAGTCCTTTCTAGTTGGTTTAACCATCTTTTCCAAGATGTTCTTCACTTTTCTATTAGAGATTTCAGCCTGCCCATTGGTTTGAGGGTGATATGTTGTTGCAATCCTGTGCTTAACTTCATACTTCTTCAACGCACTAGCAATTACCCTGTTGTCAAAGTGTGTAGCCCCCTCGTCCCGGGCTAGACGATAGACCGCTCCGAGCAGGTTACACGGGGAAAACCGAAGTGATACCCATTAAGGCTCCACTTCGATTAACAACCCTAGAAAGATTTTCATTAATTATATTTTCTAAATGTATCACTTAGTCCTATTTGAGAAACGACAGCAGATATTCGGGTAATGAATTTTTTTACTTTGCTTGTTAAAAAATAAAATATGATAATATTGTAAATTTAATAATGGTTGATTGTGATAAGTGTAAAAACAACTAGAATCACTAGACTATAAGATATTTAAATGTATAAAATTTACAAAAATTGTATATAACTGATCATAATAGTTAATCAATTTTGCTTAAAACTGTGAACCGTAACCAAATTGAAATAATTTATTTAAAAAAATTTGCATCGTAATAAGGTTCGATTAATCCTTAAAAAATAATTTTGATAAGTTGGTAAAAACAGATTATTCAATTCTCGATCTTATATTGTGCCAATTAAATCGGATAATTGATTGACCAGTTAACCGAAATATTTGATTCAGGTAATGTTTTTTTACTTTGCTTATTAAAATTTAAAATATATAATATGATAAAATTAATAATTGTTCGGTTGTGATAAAAAAGCATAACCAATCTGATCAGTTATATATAATATTTGTAAATTTTATACATTAACATATCTTATATTCTAGTGATTCTAGTTGCTTTTACACTTATCACAACCGAACAATTATTAAATTTATTATATTTGATGTTTTAATAAGAAAAGTAAAAAAAAATATTATCTGAAGCAAATATTATGGTTAACTAGTCATTCAATTATCCAATTTAATTGGTACAATATAAGATATAGAATTGAAAAATCGAAATTTACCAATTAATAAATATAAGAAATTGAAATGAAGGATAAAATGATTGAACTAAGAAATCTCCTCCTCTTTTATATTATACAACTTGTCAATTTTGATACTAAATTTTTCAACAGTACACCTAAGTTGAAAAAGAATTTAATATCTTTATAAAGTACGATTGTTTTGGTAAGGGACAATAACGAAACATTTTATGTTCATAAGGAATAACCCACCCCACCAACCATTTAAATATCGTACGTACTAATTTAATATTTTTCACCCACATAATGAACTATTCATTTTAATATTAATTAAAATATTAAATAAATTGGAGATTTGATGTCACTTTAATCGTTGAAGTCATTTAACTTTTTTTTAAATAAAACTTAAATTTTAAAAAGATATTAACAAGGATATTCGATTGAGCTAATAACAACAGGTACACTGTTCAATATTGTCCCCACCCACGTGCATTTTTTCCTGAAGTTGAGTTGACGTGTCCCCGCCCACATGCAATTTTTTACAGTTAAGTTAACGTCTACGTCCCCACATGCATTTATTTTACAGTTGAGTAAACGTGTGGTGTTTTGTTTCATACGTAGAGTGACGTCTCAGCTAACGTTTGAGGATTCTTGATTAAGTTTATTTAATTAATAATAAAATATATTTAAATTAAATTTTAATAAATGCTTAACTGTGAGTATTCGATCAGATCGAGTCAAAACATTTCGAATTAGTCAATTTTACGAGTTCTATTTTAAAACTCAAATTTTCTTTGAATTTTTTCAAGTCGATTTAAATTTATGAAATTTTAGTCGAGTCGAGTTGTTTGAGTTTTTTTCAAATTTAATTTTAAACATTTGGGTAAACTATATAAATGGTCACTGAACTTTTAAGGCGCTTTCATTTTGGTCACCAAAATTTTAAAACTTGCAATATAGTCACTGAACTTTTAGTTCGTTTTCATTTCATTCACAGAACTTTTAGAGCGCTTTCAGTATGGTCCCTCCTGTTAGAAGCTGATGTGGCACATTAGTTCTCTTTTTCACTGAATAAAATAATGGATAAGCTACACCATTCACCACCCAACTTTCTTCTAACCCCGATTTTGGTCACTAGATTTTAAAAATTTTCAATTTAATAACTCAACATATGAATTGTTCCTATTTTTATTAATTGCTTATAACTGTGAGTCGTAACCAAATCGAAATAATTTATTGAAGTAAATTTACTTCGTAATCGGCTTCGATTAATCCTTAATTTTTTTGATTAATTAATAAATTCAGATTATTCAATTCTCTATATCATATTGAAACAATTAAATTGAATAATTAATTAACTAGTTAACCATAATATTTTATTCGGGTAATGAATTTTATTACTTTGCTTGTTAAAAAATAAAATATGATAATATTGTAAATTTAATAATGGTTAATTGTGATAAGTGTAAAGACAACAAGAATCACTAGACTATAAGATATTTAAATGCATAAAATTTACAAATATTGTATATAACTGATCAAATTAGTTAATCAGTTTTGTTTAAAACTATGAACCGTAACCAAATCGAAATAATTTATTAAAAAATATATGCATCGTAATCAGGTTAGATTAATCCTTATAAAATAATTTTGATAAGTTGGTAAAAACATATTATTCAATTCTCGATCTTATATTGTGCCAATTAAATCAGATAATTGATTGATCAGTTAACCGAAATATTTGATTCGGGTAATGTTTTTTTTACTTTGCTTATTAAAATTTCAAATATAATATGATAAATTTAATAATTGTTCGGTTGTGATAAAAAAAGTAAAAAAAAAATTACCTGATTATTAAATTTATTAAATTTATTATATTATCATATTTGATATTTTAATAAGAAAAGTAAAAAAAAAAATTACCTGAAGCAAATATTATGGTTAACTAGTCATTCAATTATCCAATTTAATTGGTACAATATAAGATAGAGAATTGAAAAATTGAAATTTACCAACTAATCAATATAAGAAATTAAAATGAAGGATCAGATGATTGAACTAACAATAAGAAATCTTCGCCCCTTTTATATTATACAACTTGTCAATTTTAATAATATTTTTTTATTTGTAATGAAAACTAAACAACTAGGCTAGAGCGCGCTACTTTTACAATAGGGAGGGCCCCCCCACGTCTCTCACGGGGAGGGTTTGAACATAGAAAGGAGTGGAGTTAAACTGAATGAGTGAAAAGCTGGAGAGGTCTGCATGTTTTTCTAAAACATTGGCTGCATGGTTAGCTTCTCTATTGATCCAAAGGAATTCAACTGCCCATACGCGGTTTTGAAGAGTCGAGATAGCTCAGACAAGAGGGAAGGCACTAGTACGAGCATTCGTTGCATTTTTAGTCGAGATAGCTCAGACAAGAGGGAAGGCACTAGTACGAGCATTCGTTGCATTTTCAGTCGAGATAGCGCGCTGAATCAAACTGGACTTGTATAAATTCAAAACCAAGGTTCCAAGCCAGGCGAAGACCCTCATGTATAGCCCATAACTCAACTTGAAATGTATCAGTGACACTAATACCTTGATTAAAGCCAAGAAACTAAGCACCAGAATTATTTCGAATCAGTCCTCCAATAGAAGCAAATCCAGTAGATAAACATGTTGTGCCATTAGTGTTGAGAGCAACCCATTAAGCTGACAATGGAGACCACTCGATGATGGCCATGGTCGAGACTCGAGGCGGGACAAAAACTTTGCACGACGCATAGTATGTCGCCAATGTAATGTTGCAATGAGAGGTGTTCGACATGGAGGGCCATGCGTCATTGAAGACCTGGTCATTTTGAGCCTTCCAAATGTGCCAACAGAATGCCGCAATGGTAATGATCCAAGAGGCTTCCATCAGTGGAAAAAACGTGGATTGCTGAAGATTATAGAGGATCCAGGTACTTTGATCATACCTATAAAAATCAGGGATTGTAGCGTTTGGATTAATCTGATCCCAAACAACGTGGGCAGCAACGCTGACACGCAAAGAGTGGAGAACCGAATCATTGGAAGCAGTACATAAAGAGCAAACATCAGACATGGCAAGGGTGGATCGGTGATGATCCTGATTAGTCAAAAGTTTAGCATTGAAGGCCAGCCATATAAAAAATTGAACTCTTTGTTGAATAGCCAGTTGCCAAATAATTTTCCAATGTGTTGAGCTTGGATTACGAGTGGGCTTCATCAATATATCATAAGCTTTACCAATCAAGAAACAAGGATTTCAGCGCCATACACATGAATCCATAGAATCACTTGCCATCGGCCATCTTACACTTGCAATATGATGAACAATGTGAGCATGAAGCAGAGAATAAAGTAAGGAAAAATTCCATGAACCATTTTCTAACATAAGATCAAGAATGTGAGCTTCACGGAGGATTTCCTTTTGTAGGTCAACATCATTAGTAACGCAGACTCTATTTCGAAAATAGAGTAATCCATCTTCTTTTTGGACAAATTCTGATTCGTCTTTTTCATTCAGTTTGGATTTAATTTTCTACAACTCAAGATCTGATTCTTGCAACAGTCGAATCCTCACAACAATTTCTGAATGAATTCGGATAGTAGGTAGTGTTTCTTGCTTCTTATTCATTAAAAAATGAGCACATGTGGATGATGAGGCTACAAAAATTCACATGGAAAATCTTAGAGAGCATTGAAGGTTTAGTTCGAATGAAATGGGGGAAAATTTGATCAAATCAAATTCTTACCACAGGAATGTTGTCGACTGAGTTCATCAGCCACAACATTGGCCTTTATGGGATGATAATCGATGATTAAATCGTTGTCTTTCAGGAGTTGAATCCATCTTCTTTTCTGAGGTTCAGTTCTTTCTGGGTTAGAGGGTATTTTAGGCTTTTGTGATCCGTATATAGATAACACCTTTCCTCGAACAAGTAATACCTCCAGATTTTTAGAGCAAACACTACAACAGCTAATTCCAAGTCATGGGTTGGATAATTTAATTCATGTGACTTCAATTGTCGGGAAACATAGGCCACAACATTATCTCATTGCATCATGACGCATCCCAAGCCTAAATGTCAGGCATCACTAAACACAGTATAGTCCTTTCCTAATTCTGTTTGAGTTAACACTGGAGCTCGAGTTAGAACATCTTTCAACTGATTGAAGCTCATCTACTACTCTTCAGACCATATAAATGGTACGTCCTTTCATAAGAGCTTAGTCAAGGGTGCAACTAGTATGGAAAAGCCCTTAACAAATCTCCGTTAGTATCCTGCCAGCCCAAGGAAGCTTCAGACTTCACTAACATTCCTTGGAGGTAGCCATTCAAGTACATATTGGATTTATGTTCGGGTCGACTTTAATCCCTTCGACTGAGATCACGTTCTTGAGAAAGGATACGTCAGGCAACAAGAATTTGCGTTTGTTGAACTTGGCATAAAGTTCAAGTTCTCTGAGGATTTGCAAAACAATTCTGAGATAATTGGAGTGTTCATTTGTAACCCCCTCGTCCCGGTCTGGCCGGATGACCGGTCCGAGTGGGCCACACGGGGAAAACCGAAGCGAAACCCAAAGGGTTCCTCCTCGGTTAGCAACCCTAGATTTTTTTTTTCTTTTTAGACTTGTCATATTCGAACCCCAAACCACAATCAAACGACCAAAAACCCAATCTTGACTAAAGGCACATTAAAACCTATGTATTTATCCCATTAAAAGGTCAACAAGTCAAAACAGTACAATTCTAAGCAGAAGTTTCGAAACCTTTACCAAGGGTTTCGAAACTTTAGCTGACAGAAACCCCTGGAACCCATTTCTCACCCAAAGTTTCGAAACCTTGGACCTTATTTTCGAAACCTTGGACCTTAGTTTCGAAACCTTTCCCAAGGTCTCGAAACTTTTGGTTGGCAGAATGCCCTGGAACCCAAATCTTCCAAAGGTTTCGAAACCTTGGGGAAAGTTTCGAAACCTTTGACCATAGTTTCGAAACCTACCCCAAAGGTTTCGAAACTTTTGGCTGGCAGTGACCCCTGGAACCAAAATTTCTGCAAAGGTTTCGAAACCGTACCCATGGTTTCGAAACCTTAGTGCAGGGGGTCACCTACTGCCCAACTTAAGGACTTCCTACCCAAGAAAAACGTTAAGATCATGCATAGACATGTATAGAAGCTTAAAAAGACCAAAAGCATGATTCAACGACTACTAGGCTCGCACATACGACCATTCCAACAAGCATACATACAACAATCACAGTTGGATTTTAGCTTACAAGCATTGAATATAACAACAATCACACTTATCTAGACTTCAAGCAATATCATAAGAAACCACTTAACAAACATAGGCATCATACACATGGTTGACAAACTTAAGGCATGCATAGACCAATCCTCATACAAAATCAGGCATAAGCAAATAATCCACAAGTATCATAGAGCATAATCCAAGAAGCAAATCATAACACAACATAGGTTTAACAATTTCAAACATAACTTCCTAAGGAGTTTGACCCCAACTCCTAACACTCTATACCCCATTGTCTAGGCATTATTACAAAAGCAAACCATACTTAAACTTGCTTGAGAACTTCAAAAGCTCCTCCTTCGCCCGCTCGCCTCCCGAACTCTAACGATCTGCACGTTGGAAAACAAAGAGCATAAGCAACTAGCTTAGTGAGAGAGGCTCTACAATTCTCAACATGCAGTTTTTCAAAATACGAATTGTATGCAAGAAAACTATGGATGCACAAGGGTCTAACTCAACCACTACTCTTGGTTTGCTCAAGCACAACCAACATACACTTACGGTGGGACTACACATCACCGTTTCGACTAGTGGATGTCCAATGGGACTACACATCAAAGTACTACCCTACTAGTCACTACCGGTGGGACTACACATCACCGTAGTTTAGACCACCATCACGTGAGGCACGAACTCAACACGACTACAACATTGACAACTTAAAATGCATTCAATGGTCACAATGTATATACAATCAACTTGTCACAACAACTTATGAGTAGGGAGACTTACACATGGGTTTAGGCAACCTCTCAAGGTTCTACCCAAACCCCAAAGGAGTCCATATCAAGCACAAAGTAAAAACCAATGAATCTACTCACCGTTGCTACCCAAGAGAAGATCGAAGACCGAGCTCAAGACTCCGAAATCCCCGGATTTGCCCCCGAAGCTTCACCAACCAAATTCCTTGATTCTAAGCATTTCAACACCAAGCAAATAACCCCAAATCAGTCCATGTTCTAAAATGGTCAACCCGGATAACATACTAAGTACAACACACCAATTTTTCCATTGAAATAAGCTCAATTTTTCCAAAATCCGAGCAGCCCTTACACACCCTTCAAAACCATTGATTCCAACCCTCAATTTACTCCCGAAAGCCTCCAAAACATCACTCACATATAGCCTAACCACTAGCCCTCAAGATTCCACCTCAAAAACCCTCAAAACCCAACTTAAAGCCTCCCAAAAACCCCATTTTCTCCCAAATCCGAAAATTCCATAAAACATTATAAAAATCGGTTTTGTTGGACCCTTTTAGTTGTAGGCAACCCATATGACTTAAACAAATAGAAAGCTTAGATCAAAGACTCCAAAGGCAACATTTTTAATCCAAAAATCCTTCAAACCTCCAATCTCAAAACATGTCTAAAAATGAAAACAAATGGTATTAACTTGAAGGGAAGAACAAGGGTAAGTCAAAAACGTGTTTACCTTCGCGAAATTCTTCAAAACGAGCAAGACATTGGATGAAATAGTAACCTAAGGAGAGGGGGGGTTTGACGTAGAAGTGAATAGTGGGGAGAGGGGAATAAGATGACTCAAATATTGTTTTTGGGTTTATTTGAAATTAAAAGGCTAAAGACTTAAATGCCCTTAATGAATCAAGGGAATTACAATGGATGACACTCATGACCAATTGGGCTTGTTTTGGGGAAAGGGTCCAACTAAATAAAACCCGAGGCCCAAGTCATTATTTTATTATTTAAAATTTGAAACCGAAACCCGAACTATTTTTAAATTAATATTTTCACCCGACCCCCGAACCCGGGTGTTACAACTCTCCCCTACTTAAGGAAATTTCGTCCTTGAAATTACCTGACGGAAACAAGTACGGAAACTGCTCAAGCATGTCAGCTTTCCTCTCCCACGTGGCTTCCTCCACACCTCTATGTCTCCATAAGACTTTGACTAACTCTATAGTCTTGCCACGCAATACTTTGATATCAGAAGCAAGTATCTCTACTGGTTCCTCGTTGTAAGACAAGTCCGGATTTAATTCTATTTCTTCCACTGGCATAACATGGGACGGATCCGATCTATACCTCCTAAGCATCGATACATGAAACACATCATGAATCTTCTCTAGCTCAACTGGGAGTCTCAATCTATAGGCAACCGGACCAATTCTCTCAACTATTTCATAAGGCCCTATGTACCTTGGGCTCAACTTGCCCTTCCTTCCAAACCTCATCACCTTCTTCCAAGGTGAGACTCTCAAAAACACCCTATCCCCCACGGAGTATTCCACCTCCTTCCTTTTTAAATCGGCATAGGACTTTTGCCGGTCTGAAGCCGCTTTCAAGCGATCACAAATCAATTTCACCTTCTCGGTGGTTCCCTTGAGTAACTCGGGTATCGGCACTAGTTTCTGCCCGGCCTCAGCCCAACAAATCGGGGTCCTACACTTCCTACCATACAAGGCCTCATAAGGAGCCATCTGGATGCTCGACTGGAAGCTGTTGTTATACGCAAACTCCACCAATGGTAGGTGCTTCTCCCATGACCCCTGAAAGTCAATGATACAACACCTCAACATATCCTCCAAAATCTGAATCACTCTCTCAGACTGCCCATCTGACTGCGGATGATATGAAGTGCTGAAGTTCAACCAAGTTCCTAAGGCTCGATGCAAACACTCCCAAAATCTAGAGGTGAATCTCGGATCTCGATCTGACACAATTGACTTCGGTACCCCATGTAGTCTCACAATCTCCCGAATATACAATTCGGCCAACTTGTCCAACGCATAGGTGGTATGAACCGGTATGAAGTGTGCACACTTGGTGAATCTATCTACAATCACCCACACTGAATTTTTCTTCGAAGGAGTCAACGGAAGTCCTGATACAAAGTCCATAGTGATACGCTCCCACTTCCACTCTGGAATCTTCAACGGTTGCAACAACCCTGAGGGAAACTGGTGCTCAACCTTGACTCTCTGACAAACCATGCATTTACTTACGATCTCGGCTACATCCCTTTTCAAACCAACCCAATAATACTCTTCCTTTAATCCTTGATACATCTTCGTGCTACCCGGATGCATAGCAAAAGGGCTATTGTGAGCCTCACTCAAGATCGTACGCCTCAACTCGGCATCCTCCGGAACCACCATCCTATCCTTGAAACATAGGATCCCGTTCTCTCCAAAACAATACTCGGTAGGCCTATCTTCCGCTATGTCTTGCACGTGAGGTGCCAAGGACTCATCTCGCAACTGCTTCTCACGAATCAACTGAACCAATGATGGCTTAACCTGAAGCTCGGCCACTAGCCCACCATCCGTAGACACACTCAACCTTGCGAACATTGCTCGCAACTCAACGGCCATCTTCCTACTCAAGGCATCGGCCACCACATTCGCCTTGCCCGAATGATACTCTATGGTAAGGTCATAATCTTTAAGGAGCTCTAACCACCTTCGTTGCCTAAGATTCAACTCCTTTTGGGACATCAAATATTGCAAGCTCTTGTGGTCGGTGTACACAGTGCACTTCTCACCATAAAGATGGTGTCTCCAAATTTTCAACGCGAACACCACTGCGGCCAACTCTATGTCATGTGTGGGGTAATTCTTCTCATGAACCTTCAACTGTCGGGAAGCATATGCCAATACCTTACCTCCTTGCATAAGTACACAACCTAGCCCCATGTAAGATACATCACTGTAAATTACAAACTCTCTCCCCGGCTCGGGTTGAATCAAAATGGGAGCTTCGGTCAAAGCTTTCTTCAATTTCTCAAACGCTTCTTGTCTTGCATCTGACCATTCATACGGAACATTCTTCTGTAGCAACTTGGTCAACGGAGCCGCTATCCTTGAGAACCCTTCAACAAACCTCCTATAGTATCCCGCCAAGCCTAGGAAACTGCGGATTTCTGTCACTGATTTTGGTTGCTTCCAATTTACAATGGCTTCAATCTTCTTGGGATCTACACTAATCCCACTAGCTGAGATCACGTGGCCAAGGAAAACCACCTCTCTAATCCAGAACTCACACTTACTTAGCTTGGCATACAATTGATTCTCAAGTAGGGTCTGAAGGACTAACCTTAAGTGTTCATCGTGCTCCTCTTCGGTTCTAGAGTACACTAGGATGTCATCGATAAACACTACCACAAACCTGTCCAAGAACTTATGAAACACCCGGTTCATCATATCCATGAAGGCTGCTGGAGCATTGGTCAACCCAAAAGGCATCACCAAAAACTCATAATGCCCGTATCGTGTACGAAAAGCTGTCTTCGGTACGTCCACATCCTTTACCTTTAGCTGATAATACCCAGACCTCAAATCAATCTTTGAAAACACGGAAGCACCCCTCAACTGGTCTAGCAAGTCATCTATCCTTGGCAAGGGGTATTTGTTTTTCACCGTCACCTTATTCAACTGTCTATAGTCTATGCACATTCTCATGCTACCATCCTTCTTTTTCACAAACAAGACCGGAGCACCCCACGGGGAAACACTAGGCCTAATGAAGCCTCTGTCAGTCAACTCTTGAAGTTGTGTCTTCAACTCTTTCAATTCTTTCGGTGCCATTCTATACGGAGCAATCGAAACCGGTGTGGAATCAGAATATGTCTCAATAGCGAACTCAACTGCCCTGTCTGGAGGCAAGCCTGGTAGTTCTTCCGGAAAAACACTCGGAAAGTCACACACAGTCCTGATGTCCTGAGGTCTCACCTCACTCATATCCGGGTTCATTACGTAAGCCAAATAAGCCTGACACCCTGAACTCAACAATCTCTGAGCTTCCAAAGCCGAAACCACATTAGACAAAAACTTAACATTCTCCCCAACTACCACAACCTCAAAGTCATCGGTAAGCTTCAAAGAGACTCTCTTAGTCTCAAAGTCAACCCTAGCTCTATGCTCTACAAGCCAATCCATGCCCAAAATCACATCAAAGCCATAAAAGGGTAGCTCCATCATGTCGACTGGAAATACATGGCCCTGAATCATCAAGGGACACCTCCTATACACTTTCCTGACTACCACTGTATCACCAAAGGAGCTAGTGACATTTACACCTACTTCTAACCAATCACAAGGTAGTCCTAATGACTTTGCATGCTCACCCAGAATATACGAATGTGTTGACCCCGAATCTATTAGAGAAAGCAAACTCAAAGACTGTAATGTGAAATTACCTGCAATGACATCAGTGTCATTCCCAGCCTCTCGCTGAGCGTACACTCTAGCCGGTCCTCCTCCCTTGGGCTGGACTGCTACCACATGAGCCAAGTTCCTCTGACCCTCATTCCTTGGCTGGAAGTTCCCACGGCCGCGCCCACGACCTCTCTGATGCTCAAAACCCCTCGCTGGAGCCGGTCCTCCTCTAACTGGGTGTGGACAATCACGCCTCAAATGATCTCGGGAGCTACAGTTCCAACACGCCCCAAACATACCCATGCACTCACCTGGGTGGCGTCTCCCGCACCTAGTGCACTCCGGAATGTGCCCAACAGCCCCTTGGCCCTGACGGCCCTGACCACGGTTACCACCCCTAGGCCTCGTATCCGGCTGATACCTCCTATCCTTATGCCTCTTGGCATGATCTCTATCCCAGTTCGCATGTCTCTTCCCGGAGTCAGACCCACCAGCACGTGCTCTAGAGCTTAGGTTTTGCTCTACATCCTTGGCTCTAGAAACCAATACATCGAACTCAGTGTAGTTGGCGGCCAACATGTAAGTCTTCACCTCAGTAGTCAACCCATATCTGAAGCGCTCACAACGCTCCTTCTCATCCGGAATCAACTCTGGCGCGTACTGGCTCAACCTCACAAATTGGATCTCATACTCGGACACGGTCCTATTTCCTTGAACCAAAGCCATGAACTCCCTTTTCTTTTCATCCAAGTACCGAACTCCGAGGTACTTCCTCTTGAAAGCATTCCTGAAAAACTCCCATGTGACATCCACCTCAGCCATACCAGAGGTAGCAGTGGTCCACCAAGTATAAGCGTCTCCCTGAAGCAATGAGACAATGCATCCCAACTTACGAGCATCCGAACACTCCATCTGACCCAAGATGCGAGTAGTGCTCTCAAGCCACCCTTCCGAACCCTCCGGAGACAACCCACGAAACTCAACTGCCCCCAAATTACGAAGCCTCTCTAGGGGTAATCCTGTCCCCGCACCCTGAGCTGGTGCTCAGCTTGCATACCAGCCAAAGCTGTCTGGAAAGCTCCGGCTATAGTCTGAATCAAATGAGCCACATCTGGGCCTGCCTGACCTTGGCCCGCTTGAGCCCCATTACCTCCAACGTTCCCTCCATTACCACCCGGAGCATTAATAGCAAGAGGCGCGTTCTCGGGTGCCTGGTCACCCGCTCTAGGCCGTCCCCTCGGTCTCACCATAGCAATTAATGTAATCTAAAACAACGAACACACAACAACAAGGAAACGTTAGGTTAGCAAGGGGCAAAGGACTCCGGTTCTCAAGCTCTTTAAACCAAAACAATTTTCCATTTTTATTTTGACAACAATGCCTAACAATGGGGACTCAAACCAACTTTCAAACATCAGAAAAATCACCATAGCATGCATACATACACCGTGCTAAAACAAAACTTAGACAGGCATGGCAAAACACTCATAATACCTTAACTTACCTCACTTACCTGCCCGAGGTCTCGGAAACCTCAGGCTCTGATACCAATAAATGTAACCCCCTCGTCCCGGTCTGGCCGGATGACCGGTCCGAGTGGGCCACACGGGGAAAACCGAAGCGAAACCCAAAGGGTTCCTCCTCGGTTAGCAACCCTAGAATTTTTTTTTCATTTTAGACTTGTCATATTCGAACCCCAAACCACAATCAAACGACCAAAAACCCAATCTTGACTAAAGGCACATTAAAACCTATGTATTTATCCCATTAAAAGGTCAACAAGTCAAAACAGTACAATTCTAAGCAGAAGTTTCGAAACCTTTAGCAAGGGTTTCGAAACTTTCGCTGACAGAAACCCCTGGAACCCATTTCTCACCCAAAGTTTCGAAACCTTGGACCTTATTTTCGAAACCTTTCCCAAGGTCTCGAAACTTTTGGTTGGCAGAATGCCCTGGAACCCAAATCTTCCAAAGGTTTCGAAACCTTGGGGAAAGTTTCGAAACCTTTGACCATAGTTTCGAAACCTACCCCAAAGGTTTCGAAACTTTTAGCTGGCAGTGACCCCTGGAACCAAAATTTCTGCAAAGGTTTCGAAACCTTACCCATGGTTTCGAAACCTTAGTGCAGGGGGTCACCTACTGCCCAACTTAAGGACTTCCTACCCAAGAAAAACGTTAAGATCATGCATAGACATGTATAGAAGCTTAAAAAGACCAAAAGCATGATTCAACGACTACTAGGCTCGCACATACGACCATTCCAACAAGCATACATACAACAATCACAGTTGGATTTTAGCTTACAAGCATTGAATATAACAACAATCACACTTATCTAGACTTCAAGCAATATCATAAGAAACCACTTAACAAGCATATGCATCATACACATGGTTGACAAACTTAAGGCATGCATAGACCAATCCTCATACAAAATCAGGCATAAGCAAATAATCCACAAGTATCATAGAGCATAATCCAAGAAGCAAATCATAACACAACATAGGTTTAACAATTTCAAACATAACTTCCTAAGGAGTTTGACCCCAACTCCTAACACTCTATACCCCATTGTCTAGGCATTATTACAAAAGCAAACCATACTTAAACTTGCTTGAGAACTTCAAAAGCTCCTCCTTCGCCCGCTCGCCTCCCGAACTCTAACGATCTGCACGTTGGAAAACAAAGAGCATAAGCAACTAGCTTAGTGAGAGAGGCTCTACAATTCTCAACATGCAGTTTTTTAAAATACGAATTGTATGCAAGAAAACTATGGATGCACAAGGGTCTAACTCAACCACTACTCTTGGTTTGCTCAAGCACAACCAACATACACTTACGGTGGGACTACACATCACCGTTTCGACTAGTGGATGTCCAATGGGACTACACATCAAAGTACTACCCTACTAGTCACTACCGGTGGGACTACACATCACCGTAGTTTAGACCACCATCACGTGAGGCACGAACTCAACATGACTACAACATTGACAACTTAAAATGCATTCAATGGTCACAATGTATATACAATCAACTTGTCACAACAACTTATGAGTAGGGAGACTTACACATGGGTTTAGGCATCCTCTCAAGGTTCTACCCAAACCCCAAAGGAGTCCATATCAAGCACAAAGTAAAAACCAATGAATCTACTCACCGTTGCTACCCAAGAAAAGATCGAAGACCGAGCTCAAGACTCCGAAATCCCCGGATTTGCCCCTGAAGCTTCACCAACCAAATTCCTTGATTCTAAGCATGTCAACACCAAGCAAATAACCCCAAATCAGTCCATGTTCTAAAATGGTCAACCCGGATAACATACTAAGTACAACACACCAATTTTTCCATTGAAATAAGCTCAATTTTTCCAAAATCCGGGCA
Organism: Hibiscus tridactylites; assembly: GCA_958450335.1. Lineage (NCBI taxonomy): Eukaryota > Viridiplantae > Streptophyta > Magnoliopsida > Malvales > Malvaceae > Hibiscus > Hibiscus tridactylites. The sequence continues at coordinate 17,017,642 of OY288286.1, read as the reverse complement.
GCCCTTACACACCCTTCAAAACCATTGATTCCAACCCTCAATTTACTCCCGAAAGCCTCCAAAACATCACTCACATATAGCCTAACCACTAGCCCTCAAGATTCCACCTCAAAAACCCTCAAAACCCAACTTAAAGCCTCCCAAAAACCCCATTTTCTCCCAAATCCGAAAATTCCATAAAACATTATAAAAATCGGTTTTGTTGGACCCTTTTAGTTGTAGGCAACCCATATGACTTAAACAAATAGAAAGCTTAGATCAAAGACTCCAAAGGCAACATTTTTAATCCAAAAATCCTTCAAACCTCGAATCTCAAAACATGTCTAAAAATGAAAACAAATGGTATTAACTTGAAGGGAAGAACAAGGGTAAGTCAAAAACGTGTTTACCTTCGCGAAATTCTTCAAAACGAGCAAGACATTGGATGAAATAGTAACCTAAGGAGAGAGGGGGGGGGGGTTGACGTAGAAGTGAATAGTGGGGAGAGGGGAAGAAGATGACTCAAATATTGTTTTTGGGTTTATTTGAAATTAAAAGGCTAAAGACTTAAATGCCCTTAATGAATCAAGGGAATTACAATGGATGACACTCATGACCAATTGGGCTTGTTTTGGGGAAAGGGTCCAACTAAATAAAACCCGAGGCCCAAGTCATTATTTTATTATTTAAAATTTGAAACCGAAACCCGAACTATTTTTAAATTAATATTTTCACCCGACCCCCGAACCCGGGTGTTACATCATTATTGTCTTTCGAGTAGACCATGATGTCATCTATGAAAACCGCGATAAATTTATCTAGGAATGGTTTAAAAACTTAGTTCATAAGAAACATAAACGCAGTAGGGGAGTTTGTTAATCGGAATGGCATCACCAGGAACTTGTAGTGGCCATACTGAGTTTTGAAGGCAATTTTAGGGATGTCATACTCCCTTACTCTCATTTGATAGTAACTCGATCTAAGGTCGATCTTCGAAGACACCGAAGCACCCTTTAATTGATCAAAAAGATCTTTGATCTTCGGAAGTGGATACTTGTTCTTAATCGTAACCTGATTAAGTTGTCGGTAGTCTTCAATTTCATTTAAGTCCAGTAGCCTTTTCTGCCCTGCTTTGTCCCAGTCAATGTTAACTGTCTTGATAGCCCAATATGATTTATGTTCTATCTCGACAGGTAGGTGGCAATTTTTTTCGTAGATGAGGCGGTAGGGTGACATTCCCAGTTGTGTTTTAAATGCATTTCTGTATGCCTATAATGCATCATTCAGGTGAAGAGACCAGTCCTTTCTAGTTGGTTTAACCATCTTTTCCAGGATGTTCTTCACTTTTCTATTAGAGATTTCAGCCTGCCCATTGGTTTGAGGGTGATATGTTGTTGCAATCATGTGCTTAACTTCATACTTCTTCAACGCACTAGAAATTACCCTGTTGTCAAATTGTGTACCCCCTCGTCCCGGGCTAGACGATAGACCGCTCCGAGCAGGTTACACGGGGAAAACCGAAGTGATACCCATTAAGGCTCCACTTCAATTAACAACCCTAGAAAGATTTTCATTAATTATCTTGTCTAAATGTATCACTTAGTCCTATTTGAGAAACGACAACAGATATTCGGGTAATGAATTTTTTTACTTTGCTTGTTAAAAAATAAAATATGATAATATTGTAAATTTAATAATGGTTGATTGTGATAAGTGTAAAAACAACTAGAATCACTAGACTATGAGATATTTAAATGTATAAAATTTACAAATATTGTATATAACTGATCATAATAGTTAATCAATTTTGCTTAAAACTGTGAACCGTAACCAAATTGAAATAATTTATTTAAAAAAATCTGCATCGTAATCAGGTTCGATTAATCCTTAAAAAATAATTTTGATAAGTTGGTAAAAACAGATTATTCAATTCTCGATCTTATATTGTGCCAATTAAATCGGATAATTGATTGACCAGTTAACCGAAATATTTGATTCAGGTAATGTTTTTTTACTTTGCTTATTAAAATTTAAAATATATAATATGATAAAATTAATAATTGTTCGGTTGTGATAAAAAAAGCATAACCAATCTGATCAGTTATATATAATATTTGTAAATTTTATACATTAACATATCTTATATTCTAGTGATTCTAGTTGCTTTTACACTTATCACAACCGAACAATTATTAAATTTATTATATTTGATGTTTTAATAAGAAAAGTAAAAAAAAATATTATCTGAAGCAAATATTATGGTTAACTAGTCATTCAATTATCCAATTTAATTGGTACAATATAAGATATAGAATTGAAAAATCGAAATTTACCAATTAATCAATATAAGAAATTGAAATGAAGGATAAAATGATTGAACTAACATTAAGAAATCTCCTCCTCTTTTATATTATACAACTTGTCAATTTTGATAATAAATTTTTCAACAATACACCTAAGTTGAAAAAGAATTTAATATCTTTATAAAGTACGATTGTTTTGGTAAGGGACAATAACGAAACATTTTATGTTCATAAGGAATAACCCACCCCACCAACCATTTAAATATCGTCCGTACTAATTTAATACTTTTCACCCACATAATGAACTATTCATTTTAATATTAATTAAAATATTAAATAAATTGGAGATTTGATGTCACTTTAATCGTTGAAGTTATTTAACTTTTTTTAAATAAAACTTAAATTTTAAAAAGATATTAACAAGGATATTCGATTGAGCTAATAACAACAAGTACACTGTTCAATATTGTCCCCACCCACGTGCATTTTTTTCTGAAGTTGAGTTGACGTGTCCCCGCCCACATGCAATTTTTTACAGTTAAGTTAACGTCTATGTCCCCACATGCATTTATTTTACAGTTGAGTAAATGTGTGGTGTTTTGTTTCATACGTAGAGTGACGTCTCAGCTAACGTTTGAGGATTCTTGATTAAGTTTATTTAATTAATAATAAAATATAATTAAATTAAATTTTAATAAATGCTTAACTGTGAGTATTCGATCAGATCGAGTCAAAACATTTCGAATTAGTCAATTTTACGAGTTCTATTTTAAAACTCAAATTTTCTTTGAATATTTTTCGAGTCGATTTAAATTTATGAAATTTTAGTCGAGTCGAGTTGTTTGAGTTTTTTTCAAATTTAATTTTAAACATTTGGGTAAACTATATAAATGGTCACTGAACTTTTAAGGTGCTTTCATTTTGGTCACCAAAATTTTAAAACTTGCAATATAGTCACTGAACTTTTAGTTCGTTTTCATTTCATTCACAGAACTTTTAGAGCGCTTTCAGTATGGTCCCTCCCGTTAGAAGCTGATGTGGCACATTAGTTCTCTTTTTCACTGAATAAAATAATGGATAAGCTACACCATTCACCACCCAACTTTCTTCTAACCCCGATTTTGGTCACTAGATTTTAAAAATTTTCAATTTAATAACTCAACATATGAATTGTTCCTATTTTTATTAATTGCTTATAACTGTGAGTCGTAACCAAATCGAAATAATTTATTGAAGTAAATTTACTTCGTAATCGGCTTCGATTAATCCTTATTTTTTTTGATTAATTAGTAAATTCAGATTATTCAATTCTCAATATCATATTGAAACAATTAAATTGAATAATTAATTAACTAGTTAACCATAATATTTTATTCGGGTAATGAATTTTATTACTTTGCTTGTTAAAAAATAAAATATGATAATATTGTAAATTTAATAATGGTTAATTGTGATAAGTGTAAAGACAACAAGAATCACTAGACTATAAGATATTTAAATGCATAAAATTTACAAATATTGTATATAACTGATCAGATTAGTTAATCTGTTTTGTTTAAAACTGTGAACGGTAACCAAATTGAAATAATTTATTAAAAAATATATGCATCGTAATCAGGTTAGATTAATCCGTATAAAATAATTTTGATAAGTTGGTAAAAACATATTATTCAATTCTCGATCTTATATTGTGCCAATTAAATCAGATAATTGATTGACCAGTTAACCGAAATATTTGATTCGGGTAATGTCTTTCGAGTAGACCATGATGTCATCTATGAAAACCGCGATAAATTTATCTAGGAATGGTTTAAAAACTTAGTTCATAAGAACCATAAACGCAGTAGGGGAGTTTGTTAATCGGAATGGCATCACCAGGAACTTGTAGTGGCCATACTGAGTTCTGAAGGCAATTTTAGGGATGTCATACTCCCTTACTCTCATTTGATAGTAACCCGATCTAAGGTCGATCTTCGAAGACACCGAAGCACCCTTTAATTGATCAAAAGATCTTTGATCTTCGGAAGTGGATACTTGTTCTTAATCGTAACCTGATTAAGTTGTCGGTAGTCTTCAATTTCATTTAAGTCCAATAGCCTTTTCTGTCATGCTTTGTCCCAGTCCATGTTAACTGTCTTGATAGCCCAATATGATTTATGTTCTATCTCGACAGGAAGGTGGAAAGTTTTTTCGTAGATGAGGCGGTAGGGTGACATTCCCAGTTGTGGTTTAAATGCATTTCTATATGCCCATAATGCATCATTCAGGTGAAGAGACCAGTACTTTCTAGTTGGTTTAACCTTCTTTTCCAGGATGTTCTTCACTTTTCTATTTGAGATTTCAGCCTGCCCATTGGTTTGAGGGTGATATGTTGTTGCGATCTTGTGCTTAACTTCATACTTCTTCAACGCACTAGCAATTACCCTGTTGTTAAAGTGTGTAACCCCCTCGTTTCGGGCTAGACGATAGACCGCTCCGAGCAGGTTACACGGGGAAAACTGAAGTGATACCCGTTAAGGCTCCACTTTGATTAACAACCCTATAAATATTTTCATTAATTATCTTGTCTAAATGTATCACTTAGTCCTATGTAAGAAACGACAGCAGAAAGCGGTACAAAAAGATACAAGCAGAGCGTAAGGTAATTTAAACTTTACCAAGTGACATATTAGTCTGATTGCCTACTTACGAACCAAACCATACGCAAGAGGTACAAACAGTTCAACAAGGGAACAAACAAGCAAACGAGACTAAAGCCCAACATCCGAGAACATTTAGAGATGCCAAAAGCCCAAATTACAAGCCTGCATTTCGAAACAGGCTTGCCCGTTTCGATACGCGAGCTCCAGTTTAAAAGTCAGACCAAGCCGTACCGATACGGTCCACTCCATTTTGGTACGGGGTTTCCAGTAACAAAATGTTCCGGAATTGGTTCCGAAACGGCCATTCATAGAGGTAAACTGTATCGAAACGCGTACCGAAACGGGGGCTCACAGTGTCAAATCGTATCGAAACGGCACCACCACCGTTCTGATACGAGTATCCCTGGAGCTACACCTATTCCCAAACAACCACGAGCGTTCCGAAACGCCGGCACTCTGTGTGACCCTGAAAACAATTTTTTGCATCTCCAAGTGATCCCAAACATACCCCAGGACAACAAGATTCAAGAAACAGCATACATACACACAACCTAAAGGCATTTCATCCTACTATAAACATGATCAAACACATAACATGTCCATTTCATTCAAAGAAACATCACATAGCATAAAACATGGTTATAAGCCTTCCATACAAACACTTAGGCATCAACATAGACATGGTTTACAAGCCTCAACACAAAAGCATTAACAACATAGGTATATAACAACATGAAAGCCAAACACATATGAGTCTAACACATGCTCCTACTACACGCAGCATCCCCATTGCTAAACTACTACATTATTTACTTAATTCATACTTGAGCAACCACAAATGCGCTTGGACGCCCTTTCCTTGCTCCTTGCTAACTCCACACTAATGATATGCATTGTCGAAAACGAGAGCGTAAGCTAGAAGCTTAGTAAGGGAGCTCTAAAACAAAACAACGACAATGCGGGGTTCATAGCATGATATCCTTAAGACATTCACAAGGCATACATATACACCAACATAGCAACATCGCTAAACGTTACAAGAATGCATGAACATGACATCTTACCTCATGTTAAGCTAAACAAAGATATAACAAATATCTTCACAACATCCACACAAGTACAAGTATATTGGAAACTATATACAACTCGGATAAGAGGATAACTTACGTTGGGATTTCCACCCCAACGTACTCAACAACCATTACCTTCCGGTGGGATTACACTCATCACCGTTTTCATTCATGGATGGGATTACACTCATCATCACATAGTAACATTTTTCGGTGGAATATTACCTCACCGTACTCCTCCTTGATGACTACACGTCACCAAGGCCACGCGCGAATTTGACTCTTACCTTGTGCACAATCATCCAAATGATCGATCATTTATACCCGGTAATTAACTAGTGCCAACATACTAACAAGTCTCACCATGATTTTACAATCATGCATCTCAACATATCAACACCATATACATCATCAATATATCAACATGCATAACAACACATACCACACTAGTCCACAATTGTGCACATTAAGCAAGAACTCATAAAGCAAACAAGAGGTTAACCTACCAACTTAATCCCCTCATTGGATTGGCCTATCAAGCACAATCCAATACCTCAACCACACACTTGAACCAATTTAAAACCGTTTAAAACAAACCACTCACCGAACTCCTTTAAGAAAAATGAAAAAGCCGATCAAGCCTCCAAACTTCCCGGAATTGAGTCTGAAGCTTCTCCAATGATTTCCCTTGATTCTAATCAATCAAAAACAACATATCACTCAACCAATCATCCACAAAACACTGTCACAATTCAGATTACAACACAAGGCCAATTCTCTACACTTCAAAGCCATGAACTAACCCCAAAATCCTCATTTTCGTACTTACACACAACCCAGCAGAAATCTATCAATATCAACACTCAAATCATCATTAAACACCTTCAAAACAACCCTCAAGCATCATTATATCATCAGCCCCACTCTCCTACACAAAACTATCTCAAAAACCCAAGTTTTCAACCTTTTAAAATACCCACAAAAACCCATTTCGGGATTTTCATCAAAACCCCACCATTTTGAAATATAATACACTTAAGGGCAAGAGTTTAACATAAATAAACTTTACAAATCAAAAGCTAAACGAAAAACCATTAAAGCTCCAACCTTTTTCTTAAAACTTGAAAACTTGAAAAAAAGTTCAACAATGGAGTTTTCTAGAAACTAAAACCATAGAAGTGTTAGGAATGATGAGAAGAAGTCAAAATCAATTTTACCTTGAAGAGAGCTCTTGAAATGGTGAAGGAAGTTGATGGAATAGTGATTTGAGGTAAGGGGGAGGTTATGTCGTGAAAAACTTGAAAGGAAGAAGATGATGGAAACATTTCAAAAGCCCCCTTTTACTCATCCTTTTCCCTTATTTTAAAAATTACCTTTTTGCCCTTAATGAAATTCAAGCCCCTTTTGAATTAAAACCAAAGCCCATTTTAATTAAAACGAGCCCAACGACTCGAACCCGCTTCACACACTCGACTCCCGACCCTTAAACCCAGGTGTTACAACTCTCCCCCACTTAAGGAATTTTGTCCTCGAAATTACCTGACTAAAAGAGATACGGAAACTGTCTTTCCATATCCTCCTTTCTCTCCCAAGTGGCCTCGTCCACACCTCGACGTTGCCACCTTACTTTGACCAACTCAATCGACCTACCACGCAACACCTTGCTGTCTGAGGCTAAGATCTCAACTGGTTCTTCATCATACATCAAGTCTGGATTGAACTCAATGTCTTCCACATGCATAACATGCGACGGATCTGATCTATACTTACGAAGCATCGAAACATGGAACACATTGTGAATCTTCTCTAACTCGGATAGAAAACGTAACTGATAAGCAACCAGACCGATTCGCTTCACAATCTCATACGACCCAATGTATCTCGGACTCAATTTCCCTTTTCTGCCGAACTTCATAACCTTCTTCCATGAAGAGACTTTCAAGAATAATCAATCTCCTACGTCATACTCAACTTCTTTTCTCTTCAAATCGGCATAGGACTTCTGCCTATCCGAAGCTGCCTTCAAATGATCACAGATGAACTTCACTTTATCGGTAGTCCCCTTAAGCAAATCAGGCATCAGTAACAACTTCTGACCTGTTTTAGCCCTACCAATCGGAGTTCTACATTTTCGACCATAGAGAGCCTCATACAGAGCCATCTGAATGCTCAACTGATAACTATTATTGTATACGAACTTGACCAACAGCAAGTGTTTCTCCCAAGTATCCTGAAAACCAATGATGCAACAACGTAACATATCCTCTAAAATCTGTATAACCCTCTCTGACTGGCCATCTGACTGAGGATGATACGACGTATTGAAATTCAATCAGGTACCCAAAGCAATATGCAAACACTCCTAAAATCTGGCTGTAAACCTTGGATCTCTGTTAGACACAATCGACTTCGGCACACCATGTAGTCTCACAATCTCACTAATGTACAAATCGGCCAACTTATCTAAGGAGTAAGTCACATTAATAGCTTAAAAGTGAGCACACTTTGTGAAGCGGTCAACTATAACCCAAACTGAGTTCTTCTTCGAAGGATTCAAGGGAAAACTCGAAACGAAATCCATGGAGACATTTTCCCACTTCCATTCCGGAATCCTCAAAGTTTGCAACAAGCCTGACGGAACCTAATGTTCAGCCTTCACTCTCTAACACACCATACACTTACTCACGAAGTCGGCTACGTCTCTCTTCAAACCAACCCAATAGTATTCACTCCTCGGATCGTGATACATCTTCGTACTACCGGGATGCAGAGCAAACGGGCTATTGTGTGCTTCGGTCTAGATAGTACATCTCAAATTATTGTCATCTGGCACAACTATTCTATCTCTGAAACACAAGACCCCATTAACAATGAAACTGTAGTCCAATGGTCTACCCTCAGCTATATCTTGCACGTGAGGTGCCAAAGATCTATCTAACATCTGTTTCTCTCTAATCAACTGGCCTAAGGTACGTCTAACTTGAAGCTCGGCCACTAAACCACCATCACCAGACAAGCTCAAACTAGCAAACATGGCTCTCAACTCAACGGCTACCTTCCTACTCAAAGCATCCGCCACTACATTGGCTTTACCCGAATGGTACTCAATCATGAGATCATAGTCTTTAAGCAACTCTAGCCACCTACGCTGTCTAAGGTTCAACTCTCGTTGTGTCATGATATACTTCAGGCTCTTGTGATCCATATACACTGTGCATTTCTCACCATACAAATAATGTCTCCAAATCTTCAAGGCAAACACAACTTCGGCTAGCTCTATGTCGTGAGTCGAATAATTACGCTCGTGAGTCTTCAACTGTCTCAAGGCATAAGCCACCACTCTTCTGTCTTGCATGAGCACACAACCTAAACCTACATATGAAGCATCGCTATAGATCACATAATCCTTCCCCAACTCTGGCTGAATCAAAATTGGTGCATTTGCCAAAGCTTCTTTCAGTTTCTCAAAGGCTTGATGCCTCGCATCTGACCACTCAAATTGAGCACTCTTCTAGAGCAACTTTGTCAAAGGAGCGGCTATCTTCGAGAAACCATCTACAAACCTCCTATAGTAACCTGCTAAGCCTAGGAAACTACAAATCTCTGTCACAGACTTCGGATGCTTCCACTCAACAATGGCTTCTATCTTCTTCGGATCAAATCTAATCCCCTCGGCCGACACTACATGCTCTAGGAAGACTACTTCTTTGATCCAAAACTCACACTTACTCAACTTAGCGTACAACTGGTTGTCTAGCAAAGTCTGTAAAACTAACCTCAAGTACCGGTCATGATCTTCCTCGGTACACGAATACACCAAAATGTCATCTATGAAAACAACCACAAACTGCTCTAACTACTGATGGAAGATTCGGTTCATCATGTCCACGAAAGCAGTTAGTGCATTTGTCAACCCAAACGACGTAACTAAGAACTCATAGTGACCATATCTAGTCCTAAAAGCTGTCTTCGGTACATCAACCTCTTTTACCTTCAACTGGTAGTGACCGGATCTCAAATCTATCTTCGAAAAGATTGATGCCCCTCTACACTGATCAAACAAATCGTCTATACGCGACAAAGGATACTTGTTCTTCACTGTCAACTTATTCAACTATTTATAATCAATGCACATTCTCATACTATCGTCTTTATTCTTCACAAATAAAACCGGAGCATCCCAAGGCGAAGAACTCGGACGGATAAAACCTCTATCTGACAACTCTTGTAACTAAGTCTTCAACTCTTTTAGTTCTTTCGGTGCCATACGGTACGGAGCAATCGAAACAAGAGCAGAATTTGAATATATCTCTATAGCAAACTCTACCTCTCTATCAGGTGGTAAACCCGACAATTCTTCCGGAAACACACTCGGAAAATCACACACTGTTCTAATATCATACGGTCTAACTTCAATCATGTTCGGATTCATCACGTAGGCCAAGTACGCCTCACAACCCAACTCAACTAATCTCTGAGCCTTTAAGGCTAAAACAACATTCGACAAAAACTTCACATTCTCACCTACTACAACAATCTCATAGTCATCTGCAAGATTCAAGAAGACTCTCTTAGTTTCAAAGTCTATCCTAGCTCTATGTTCTGTAAGCCAGTCCATACCCAAAATCACATCAAAGCTATAGAACGGTAACTTCATCATGTTCACTGGAAATATATCCCTCTGAACCATTAACGGACACCTTCTGTACATCTTCCTAACCTCTATTGTATCCTCGAAGGAACTAGTAACACTAACACCTACCTCTAGTACCTCACAAGGTATATTAAACATCCTTGCATGCTCACTCAAAATGTATGAATGCGTAGACCCTGAGTCAATCAAGAAAAGAAAACTTAGAGACTGTATCGAGAAATTACCTGCAATCACATTTGTGTCGTTCTGTCCCTCTCGTTGAGCATAAACTCTGGCTTGACTTCCGCCCTCCGGCTGAACTGCAACTACGTGTGCTACATTCTTCTGGCCGTCATTTCTCGGATGGAAGTTACCTCGACCGCGCCTACGGCCTCTCGGATAATCAATAGCTCTTGCATGAGCCTGAACCTGAACTGGTGCAAACCCAGCCTGATGTAGACAATCACACCTAATGTGATCTCTAGCTCCACAGTTCCAACACGCATGGAAATTTCCCCAACACTCTCTAGTGTGATGCCTCCCACATCTAGTACACTCGGGCAAACGCCCACCAGCTCTCTGGCCCTGATGGCCCCTACCGTGGTTACCACCACCACGTCTATGATCATAGTGATTCCTATTGTCCCTATGCCTCTTGGCATCACCTCTATCAAAGTCGCTAGACCTCTTTCCGGAACTAGAACCACTTGAGCGTTTGGTCAGACCCAAATTGTGCTCTATGTTTTTGGCCCTAGCGACCAATACATCAAAGTCTGTGTAATCCGTAGCCAAAGTGTACCTCTTTATCTCCTCACTCAACTCGTAACGAAAACGGTCGCAACGTTCCCTCTCAGTAGGAACTAGCTCAGACGCATACTTACTCAATTTGACAAACTGTATCTCATACTCGGTCACTATCATGTTCCCCTGAAGCAATTCCATGAACTCTCTCTTCTTCTCATCAAGATAACGGGGACCCAAATACTTCTTGCGGAAAGCCGATTCAAATAACTCCCAAGTGATCTCAAAATCTGGCATGCCCGTAGTAATGGTGACCCACCAAGTGTAGGCATCACCCTAAAGCAGAGAAACAACACACCCAAGTCTGTGTGCTCCAGTACAACCCATCTGAGACAAAATACGGACAGTCTTGTCAAACCAAGCCTCTGATCTCTTAGGCGCCAACTCTCGGAACTCTTCACCTCCCAAACTGCGAAGCCTCTCAAATGGCAAACCGGTGCCCTCACCTTGAGGTTGTGCCACTACCTGGCCCCCAGCCATGGTTGCTTGAAAAGCTCCAGCTATCGTCTGAACTAACGGAGCCAAATCTATATCAGTCGGACCTTGGCTAACCTGAGGTCCTACACCCTTAGCTCTCACCTCACCTCCCGCTTGACGAGGAGGAGAAGAAGGAGGTGGATGAGCCTCCACCTCAACAACCGGCTCAACTTCCGGAGCTTCTGCCCGTGGTTCCAGATGAACCATCCTAGGCCTACCTCTAGGTCTCATCTTACGGCTAGCAAGATAACAATTACAAACAAACAAACACACAAGGATTAAGTTAGCAAAGTCAAGGTTCCAACGTGCTCAAGTATTCCTTTACTCAAAATCTTTTCAAATAAGTAATAGTAGCAATGGGTACTCAACACTACGCCTCAACGCAACAACCACACTAGCACATGCTTTCAAACACCATGCAAACGAGCAAACAACAAGCATACATAGCAAAACATTCATTGTACAACATACACCAAGGTATTGCAACATAACACTTCAAGCTTACCTTACTTACCTACCTGAGGTCGCGGAAACCTCGGGCTCTAATACCAACAAATGTAACCCCCTCGTCCCGGGCTAGACGATAGACTAGTCCGAGCAAGTTACACAGGGAAAACCGAAGCAAAACCCATTAAGGCTCCACTTCGATTAACAACCCTATAAAGATTTTCATTAATTATCTTGTCTAAATGTATCATTTAGTCCTATGTGAGAAACGACAGTGGAAAGCGGTATGAAAAGATACAAGCAAAACGTAAGGTAATTTAAACTTTACCAAGTGACATATTAGTCTGATTGCATATTTACGAACCAAACCATACACAAGAGGTACATACAGCTCAACAAGGGAACAAACAAGCAAACAGGACTAAATTTCAACATCCGAGAACCTTTAGAGATGCCAAAAGCCCAAAATACAAGCCTGCGTTTTGAAACATGTTTGCCCGTTGTTACGTGTAAAAGTGTCTATCGCAATTGTAGTGCAAGTGTACACGACGCAAGTAGTAAAGTGATACGAAAGTATCAGATATCGTCTCCACAGGGACTGGGCTAATAGCTTCACCTTGAATTATTGCACGAGAACAAAAGAATAGTTTAAGATTTTGTCACGAGAATAATAAAGAATACTGGAAAATAAGTTTAAAGAAATCAAGATAGAGAGAATGGGCTGGTATTGCATTGCTTAGTAGTGTAGGTATTGCTAAGTCTAAGAATATCAGCTCCGTCGTCGTCCCCGTCGCGGCAGCACCTGTCGCGGCGGCAGTCTGTTGCTTGTCGCGGCAGCGAAAACACAACTCCGTACTTTAAGTTTGGCAAGAATCCCTGCTGTGCCTTGGCCTATCCCTAGGTCCAAGTCTGTCGATGAACACATCTTTGATGATACCTCCCGGCGTGAATCGAAGGATGAACACCGATGTTGTTGAATTCTTCTTTAGCCACTTAACCTCGTCCTATCCCTAGGTCCAAGATAGTTCAACTATAAACTAGAGAACTCGCACTTATTCCTTTCGTATACTTAACTCTCCCGATATTAAGTAAGTAGATAACCTCGCAATGCTCTCCTGATACTCTTGTAAGATGTTAATAACCATAATAAGAGAACTTGAAGTTTATTTTATTGAACTGAAAATTCCTAAAAAAAAGCAACCCTTGCAACTACTTTACAAAACAACCCGTGGCCCTAAGGGGAATTTAGAACATGATGAGAGGATGAAAATGGCTAGGGTTTTGGGAAGAAGGCTAGAGATAGGTGATATCCTCCCCTAGGTCGAATTACATGCCTTTATATAGGTTTTGGGTCCAAGTTTTCTAAAATAGCAAGAATACAAGTTTAAATTAAAGTACAACTCTAATAAAGACTAAATCTTCAGAGAATATAACTTTAACTGGTCCTTTCTTCTTCCTTGGAATTTCTCTCCTTGAACCTTGGGCTTGGCCTTCATTCTGATCTAGGGCTTGGAAAAATATAGTGGTCTTCCACGACAGACGGGCTTAATTTTCTCTTTCTATCGAGGTCCACTTTGCTTCTTCTCCTCAAAACTGCTGTCATCCTCTGCTGTCACGGCGGCAACCATGGCAGCATCGTCCTCCTTGACTGCTCGTCCAGTTCCAGCTCTTCTGCTTCACTGCCCAGCGCCTGCCCCTCCATCTACTACAGCGGCAACCTGCAAAAGCAACCAATTTCAGTAGAAACTGTGTCATTTAATATATTTGTGATGTCTAACTGTAATCTAGCCTAAATGCAATGAATTATGCTTGAATGCAACATAAATATGGGTTAGATGAGGGGTAAATAATAGAACTTTTACACACTCAACACACCCCCAAACTCAAGTTTTTGCTTGCCCTCAAGCAACTAAGACCTAAAAGAAAAATAAAATATTTTTGTTTGGCTTAAAACAATGAACTTTTCCTTACCCTTCATTCATTCTTTGTTGACGGCAGCACCTTGTCGGATAACTTAGGATTTGTCTGGAATCTCACTATAGTCCTCGTGCAGTGTGTGCATGCTTGTGAACAATTATATGCCAAGACTCTCTTAGTTTCACTAGAATATTCCAGCCCTTAACTTGAATTTTTATGCCAAAGTTTATCTTTTTGAAGGCATTTCTTATGCTCCTTTGATTTCTTGTTTGACTCGATTTCATTATTTTTTTTAAGCTAAAGTTTCACTAGAGCCGGTTTCGGGCACCTCTAGCTAACTTCCTAGAGCCAGTTTCGGGCACCTCTAGGGCTGTTGAATTTCTTTTGCTAAACTTCTTTCCTAGAGCCAGTGTTAGGCACCTCTAGGGGCTATTCAAGTGCTAAGCTTCCTACTCTAGTTAACTAGAAGAGTTCTAGGCAGTATAACAGTCACAAATAGTGTTTAAGTTTCAGAACTATAGAAAGGATCTAAACTGCTCCTAAAGCTATCCTAAAGGCACTGCCACGACAGAGCTGTCACGGCAGGTAAGTTCAATTCACAGACTTAAGCCAAAATTTTCATATTTCCATCATTTTTTTTGACAAAAAAATAAACTAAGTAAAAGACACAATTTTTAAAACTAAATTAGAATCCATTAATGAAGGGATGCCACCCCCAAACTCGAGGGTTGCATTGCCCTCTATGCAAATGACAAAATAAAATAAAAACAGTACATCAAAAAATATATAAGCAGACAGCAAAATAAGTTAAGAAACTCAAATTTTTAAGCGTTGTCGTCACTACTGCTGCTGACTCGGAGCTGGCGGCGGGCACGAGCCTTCTGAACTGGCTGACGGATGGGGGAGGCAGATGTGTTCTTCGTTTTGGCCTCCCTCGGAGGTTGAATTCTGGTAGGGGAGATATGAGGGGGTTTCTCCACAACCTGGACCTCTGAGCTGCTGCTGCTGTCCTTACTGCTGCTGCTATCACCGCTGCTGCCACTATCCGGCTTGTTCTTGTCTGCCATTCTTTTCTGCCATTTTACCAGTGTAAACTCCTTTAAGAGATTCCTCTTAACAGAGGGTTTTTGGTCGCTTTCTGCCCAAACGGATGTGGAAGAGAAACCGGCAATGAAAGCGTCAAGCTCTTCCAAGGGCATTCTTCATTTTGTTCCATGGGCAGAAGTCTCAGCACGGGTGCTTTCGGCGGCTGTCGTGGCAGGTGTTGGTGTGGACGCTGCAGAAGGTGTCTGTGGTGTGGCAGCAAGTGTTGGGGTGTGGGCAGGGGTTGGGACAACAAAATAATGGGCAGGGAATGTAGGAAATACGACATCAGGGAAATTTAATGAGGTTTGGATAAAGTGTACCATAGATGTGGTGAAACCCCTGATGAAGCTCATAAGACCAAGCTACCGTTCCTCCATCTTCTGTATAGCAGCAAGGATCTGGGAGGAAGAGTCGGTCGGGGCTGCTACTGCTGGTTGCTGCTTGGCTTCTGTGGCAGCAGGGTCATTATCCGTTGGCTCTGTCGTGTCTGCTGTTGTGGCAGCAAGATCAAATGAGGATAGAGGGGTGGCAACAGTCAGCTCCATTAGGCTGAGTATGTTTTTGTCCGTCCATCCCTTCCCTTGGACTCTAATATCAGTGGCAGCTTCAGAGACACCATGGCCGCGGCAGAGGGCGGTGATGAGGTAAGGAAGGTAGAGCGGTCCCGACGGCCGGTGGGCACACTCCAGAATGCTTTCGCGGATGAAGCTGCCCACATTAATGGGCCTCTCATGCAAAATGGAGTGAATTAAGGCTAACCTAGGCTGGTCGACCGTGGTGTTATGCGAAGACGGCATGATGCGCTTTTTGATGAAAGCGTTCCATAATTTGGCTTCTGGTAGGAGTTGAGTTCTCTTTACCGTCCTCGGGTTCTTGCGGTTGGTGTTCCACTGTGTTCCTTCATCAGTCAGCTCTACCATGACAGCATCATAGGCAGCAGGGTCAAGGGTGTTCAGAAACTGTTGGTGTCCGTTGTCGTTGTTGCCGACGTAGAATCCGTACAAGGTGTTGATATATTCAGCTTCGAACGGAACCTCCCTCCCTCGTACGATAACTACTGTCGTCGTCCTGCTGTTGATAGCAGCGTAGAAATCTCGTACTAAAGAGACGTTCATCTCCTTAGGTTGTTCGACAAAGATCTGCCACTGTAGAGCTCTTATTTTGCAAGCAATGAACGACTTTAGGCCCAGATTTCCCTCCTTTAAAGTGTAAATGAATCCTCTTTCTTCCCACATGTCTCTGATCTGGAATGAGAGTGGGGTGGATGCTGTCGGGATGGAGCTAGAGGCAGCAGTCCTACGGGTATTTCTAGAAGACATTGTTGCAAGGGTTGTGAAAATGAAAATGAAAGCAAATAAAATCTAGAGGAAGCAAGTAAGAAGAGTAGAAGTGAGTGAAAATGAGAAAATGAAACGGGGTTTATATAGAGAATAATTTGCTGCCCGTTGGAGCTGTAACGACAGGCGCGAATAACAGGGCCAGCTGTGACACATTAGAGTGTCTGACGCCTCTGTCACGCGTTTTTGTGTCTGCTGCACATCTGTTACGCGTTTCTGTGTCTGTCGTGAAAGCGTGTCGACAGCCTGTATTTTCCGCGTCTGTCGCGGCAGCTGTAACGACAGGCTCCAAAATCTAGGCTTGTTGGGTTGGTGGAAGGATGGTGGGACGATTTCACTTCTCCTGTTCTTCTTGTTTCCTTTATTTCCTAGAAACAATTAAAATAAAAACATTATTTAAATAAAATAAATCTAATTCCTAATAAATAATAAATAATAATAAAAACTAAAAAAATAAAAGTTCGGTTAAATTAGGGATGCAGGTGGGGCATCTCCTAAGGTAACCACTTCCTGCATTTTTGGGGCTTCAGTCCCCTGATAATGCTTCATGCGCTGTCCATTGACTTTGAATTGGTGCCCGTCTTTTAAAGATCTGATTGTGATGGCACCATGGGGAAAAACCTGTACAACTTGGAACGGGCCAGACCATCTAGATTTTAGCTTCCCTGGGAAAAGTTTCAATCTAGAGTTGAATAGCAATACAAGTTGCCCTGGGCAGAACTGTCGTGGCAACAACTTTTTATCATGTCACTTCTTAGTTTTATCCTTGCAGATTCTTGCATTGTCATAGGCCATTGTCTGGATTTCTTTAATTTCGTTTAGATCCAGTAGCCTTTTCTGCCCTGCCTTTTCCAAGTCCATATTAACTGCCTTAATTGCCCAATATGCTCTGTGCTCTATCTCGATAGGTAAATGACATGTTTTCCCGTAAATCAATCGGTAAGGAGACATTCCCAATGGAGTTTTGAAAGTTGTCCTATAAGCCCATAGCGCATCATTAAGGTGTAAATACCAATCTTTCCGAGTTGGCTTAACCATCTTCTCAAGAATGTTGTTGACTTCCCTATTGGATATTTCAGCTTGTCCATTGGTTTGAGGGTGATATGCTGTTGCAATCCTATGCTTGACACCATACTTCTTCAAGGCAGCAGCAATAACCCTGTTGTCGAAATGCCTCCCTTCATCACTGATGATCGCCTTAGGGATGCCAAATCTAGAGAAGATGTTTTTGTGTAAAAACCTTTTAACCGTCTTGGCATCATTCTTTTGCGTGGTGATTGCTTCAACCCACTTAGACACATAATCTACTTCCAGGAGGATGTACAAATTCCCACATGAAGATGGGAATGGTCCCATAAAATCGATCCCCCAAACGTCGAAGATCTCGACTTCAAGAATGTTCTGCAGCGGCATCTCGTGTCTCCTTGAGATGTTCTCTGTCCGTTGGCACTTGTCACAGCTCTTGTAGAAAATTTGAGCATCTTTATATAGTGACGGCCAATAAAATCCTGACTGCAGAACCTTAGCAGCAGTTTTGTTGCCTCCTAAGTGTCCTCATACTGTGAAGCATGGCAGTGATGAAGTATATCTTCCTGCTCATCCTGTGGTACGCATCTCCTTATAACCTGATCTGCAGAGATTTTGAAAAGAAGAGGTTCGTCCCAATAATAATGTTTAACATCATTTTGAAACCTCTTCCTGGCTTGATAATTAAGGTCAGGAGGAATTATTCCGCTAACTAAAAAATTAACGAAATCAGCATACCAGGGGAGTTCAGAAGACTTACCTGTCGCCATGGCTGTCGCGGTAGTTACTTGGCAGCAAATAGCTGCTCATCTGGGAAGGTCTCCAATATGTTTGTCTCATCTGTCGGTAGACTCTTACCCTTCTCCAACCTTGACAAGTGATCTGCCACTTGATTCTCTGTCCCCTTTTTGTCCTTAATTTCAAGGTCGAATTCTTGCAATAGCAGGATCCAACGTATCAGTCGAGGCTTTGCATCCTTTTTCGCGAACAGATACTTCAATGCAGAGTGGTCTGTGTGCACTATGACCTTCGTTCCAAGTATATAAGAACGAAACTTGTCAATGGAGAATATTACAGCTAATAACTCCTTCTCTGTGGTGGTATAATTCACTTGGGCATCATTCAGAGTTTTGCTGGCATAGTTTATGACATGAAAAACTATCTCTTCGCTGCCCAAGTGCTGCCCCGACAGCATAGTCACTAGCATCACACATGATCTCGAATGGCTGTGTCCAGTCTGGTGGCTGTACTATTGGGGCTGTTACCAGCTTTTCCTTCAGAACCTTGAATGCCTCAGTACATTCAGTGTTAAAGTCGAAGGGTCGGTTCTGCTCCAGAAGATGGCATAGGGGCTTGGTGATTTTTGAAAAATTCGCAATGAATCTCCGATAAAAACCAACATGACCTAAGAAACTTCTGATGCCCTTGACTGTGGTAGGTGGCGGCAGCTTTTCGATTACTTCTATCTTAGCCCTGTCGACTTCTATGCCACGACAACTAATCTTATGGCCAAGGACTATCCCTTCATCCACCATGAAGTGACATTTTTCCCAGTTCAAAACTAAGTTTTCTTTTTCACATCTCTCGAGTACCTTTTGTAGGTTGCCTAGGCAGCTTTCAAAGTTGTCTCCAAAGATTGAAAAATCATCCATAAAGATCTCTAGGAAATCCTCCACCATATCAGAGAATATTGCCATCATGCACCTTTGGAAGGTGGCTGGTGCATTGCATAGTCCAAATGGCATTCTCCTAAAAGCGTATGTTCTGTAAGGGCATGTGAATGTCGTCTTTTCTTGTTCTTCCGGTGCGATAGCTATTTGATTGTAGCCTGAATAACCATCAAGAAAACAATAATAAGGTTTACCCACTAATTTATCAAGCATTTGATCAATAAAGGGTAAAGGAAAGTGGTCCTTTCGGGTAGCTTTGTTAAGCTTCCGATAGTCCATACAAACACTCCAACCGGTCACATTCCTGGTTGGGATTAGCTCATTGTTTTCGTTGGTCACCACGGTCATTCCTCCTTTCTTGGGAACACATTGCACCGGGCTCACCCATTTGCTGTCCGAGATGGCGTAGATTATTCCAGCATCTAGCCATTTGATTATCTCTTTTCGCACCACCTCTTTCATCACATGGCTCAGTCGCCTTTGAGCATCTATAGTCGGCTTATGATCATCCTCTAAAAGGATTTTATGCATACATAATGCCGAACTAATGCCTTGAATATCGGCTATCGTCCATCCAATAGCCTTTTTGTGCTGCTGCAGCATCCCCATTAACTGTTGTTCCTATTCCTGCATCAACTTGGAAGAGATGATTACAGGCAACGTATCATTTAAACCAAGAAAAGAATATTTTAGCTGCCCTGGCAGGGGTTTAAGATCTAAAACAGGGGGCTCAACAGTTGATGGCTTTTGGATTGCATGGTTATCCGAGGTATAATTTAAAGGCTCGAATAACTTACCTGGACGACTGCCTATCCAGTTTACCTCCTCCTGATCTTCAGTATCAGATGTATCAGATTCTGAGGAGTTGCTGTCGTCGGTGCTGTCGTGACAGTCTTGTAAGTGGCTGCCGAGGCAGTGACCAATGTTGATGTCGTGACAGCCCGACTTGATGCAGGGTTGGTCAAAGGTAACTTCAGTGATAACCTTGCATTCTTCTTCTGCATCAGCATGCTTCATAGCTTGGAGAACATTCAACTTTATTTCTTGATCGTTCACCCTCATGGTGAGTTCTCCTTTTTCCACATCAATCAGTGATCTTCCCGTGGCTAAGAAGGGTCGCCCCATGATGATTGGTGCGTTTTCATCTGCTTCACAATCTAAAACAAGAAAGCCAGCAGGAAAAATAAACTTATCCACTCTTACCAGAATATCTTCGATTTTTCCTTCTGGATGAACATAAGAGCAGTCTACCAGCTGCAGAATTACAGTTGTGGGCCGAGCTTTTCCAATAACTAATTTCTGAAAAACAGATTTTTGCATTAAATTTATACTAGCACCAAGATCACAAAGTGCCTTACCCCACATATTTATCTCCGATTACACAAGGTATGATGAAGCTCCCTGGATCCTTCTTTTTCTGGGGTGGATGCTTGTGCAGAATACTCATGCATCCTTCTGTCATCTTAACCGTTTCAAATTTCCCCAAGTCTAGATTTCTTCGACATGGCATCCTTGAGAAATTTGGCATAACCGGGCATCTCCCTAACGGCATCTAACAGCGGGATGTTGATATAAACCTGCTTAAAAATATCATAAATCTTTTTAAGTTGTGATTCTTGCTTCAATTTCTGTAACCATTGAGGAAAAGGAGGCGGGGGGCGATAATCAGCAATACGTCCTTCCCACTGCATACGGATCTGAGGAGGTTTGGGTTCATCATCTTTCTCCTCTGTCCCTTCTGCTGTCGTGAAAGGCTCATCGGTAGCAGGCTGTTTGTTACCTGTCGGGGCAGCTTCCTCGGCAGGTGATTCCAAGGCTGGTTCAACTGATTCAGCTTTATTTTCAGGCCCTGGTAGTTTCTTCCCACTCCTAGTAGTGATGGCTTTACATTGCTCATGTGTGGGCTGCCTAGCATTTTCAGTATTGCTAGGAAATCCGCCATTCTGCCTCGGGTTGATATGCTGGGAAACCTGACCCATCTGTGTCTCCAACGATTTCAGAGTAGCTTCATGATTTGTCATCTGCATCTCTGTTTTATCCATGAATGTCTCCGTCTTTTTGACAAATTGATTCATGTTCTCTATATAGGTTCCTGTCTGAGACATAAACGTAGCCAGAGTCTGTTCTAGTATACTGTTTGTGGCAGCTGGTGGCTGTTGCTGTTGTTGCTGCGGTTGCTGTCGAGTCAGCAATCTAGGTCCTCCCTGATTCTGATTATTGTGTGCTTGAGGATTCAGGGCATTATTAGGATTACTCCAAGAGAACTTGGGATCCTTTCTCTAGCTGGGATTGTAGTTGTTGGAATTATAATTCTGCTTATTGTAGTTTCCAACATACTTTCCCTCTTCTAACTGTATAGGACATTCATCCGAACTGTGATTTCCTTCACAAATCTCACATACCTCTTCAACAGCAAATACAGGCTGGGAATCATCATTCAGGAGCTTTTTCATTGCCTTAGTAAGGTATGCCACCTGTGATTTCATTGTGATGTCGGCCTCATAATCCTTAACAGCTAGGACCCGTTTACCCCCTCTTCTTGCTGTCGGAAACTGCTCCTCATTCTTAGCCAGATTTTTCAATACATGCATTGCCTCATCTGGGTCTTTGTCCAGTAGTAATCCGTTTGCTGCTGAATCAATTCGAATATGAGTTTGTAAATTGGCAGCATTGTAAAACTTTGTTACCTGGTTCCAAACGGGGAATCCATGCATTGGGCAGTTCCTTAGAAGAATGGTAAATCTGTCCCAGGCCTCATGCATTGGCTCGTCATCTTCCTGGTTAAAAATAGCAATTTCGTTACGTAATCGCTCAGATAAATGTGAAGGATTAAAACGAGATAAGAATTCACGAGACAAATCTGCCAAAGTTCTAATTGAACTCGGCGTAAGTTTATTCCACCAAGTCTTTGCTTTGTCCCTAAATGAATGGGGAAATGACTGAAGCCTCAGTATCTCCGGATTAACTCCTGGTAGTCTAAACGAACCGTAGATTTCCTGGAACGTTTTCAGATGCCCCCTAGCATCCTCTGTAGCAGCACCACTATATTGACCGTCGTTGTTGATCATGCCGAACATAACAGGTTTCAGCTCGAAGTTGTCGACATCTATATCCGGCAGCGTGGTTTCTAGTTCTACATGATCATTCAGCATGTAGTCTCGGCAGGACCGTCGAGCGGCAGCGGCAGGAGGGTCGCCGACAGGAGGAATAATCTCTCCATCTCTGGCAGGATTATCAACCAGGGGGTTCCCTTGGCTGTTCATCGTTTCTAACTATTCTTCAAGGTATTTGTTCCTGGCTAGTACGTGACGAAGTCGGTTCCTAAGATTGAACGAACGTTCGATTTCAGGATCTAATGGATACTGAGGTTCTTCTCCTCGTCTCGATCTGCGCATAAACAAGAAACCTTGTGAAAAGCACAAGTTTGAACAAACCAAATTAAAATAGAAAAATAAAAAGAAAAGTGCAGTAAAAGATAGGGTAGAGTTATGTTGCCAGTCCCCGGCAACGGCGTTAAAATCTTGTTGCGTGTAAAAGTGACTATCGCAATTGTAGTGCAAGTGTACACGGCGCAAGTAGTAAAGTGATACGGAAGTATCGGATATCGTCTCCACAGGGACTGGGCTAATAGCTTCACCTTGAATTACTGAACGAGAGTAAAAAGAATGGTTTAAGATTTTTTCACGAGAATAATAAAGAATACTGGAAAATAAGTTTAAAGAAATCAAGATAGAGAGAATGGGCTGGTATTGAATTGCTCAGTAGTGTAGGTATTGCTAAGTCTAAGAATATCAGCTCTGTCGTCGTCCCCGTCGCGGAAGCACCTGTCGCGGTGGCAGTCTGTTGCTTGTCGCGGCAGCGAACACACAACTCTGTACTTCAAGTTTGGCAAGAATCCCTGTTGTGCCTTGGTCTATCCCTAGGTCCAAGTCTGTCAATGAACACGTCTTTGATGATACCTCCCGGCGTGAATCGAAGGATGAACACCGATGTTCTTGAATTCTTCTTCAGCCACTTAACCTCGTCATATCCCTAGGTTCGAGATAGTTCAACTATAAACTAGAGAACTCGCACTTATTCCTTTCGTATACTTAACTCTCCCGATATTAAGTAAATAGATAACCTCGCAATGCTCTCTCGATACTCTTGCAAGATGTTAATAACCAGAATAATAGAACTTGAAGTTTATTTTATTGAACTGAAAATTCCTAAAACAAAAGCAACCCTTGCAACTACTTTACAAAACAACCCGTGGCCCTAAGGGGAATTTAGAACATGATGAGAGGATGAAAATGGCTAGGGTTTTGGGAAGAAGGCTAGAGATAGGTGATATCCTCCCCTAGGTCGAATTACATGCCTTTATATAGGCTTTGGGTCCAAGTTTTCTAAAATAGCAAGAATACAAGTTTAAATTAAAGTACAACTCTAATAAAGACTAAATCTTCCGAGAATATAGCTTTAACTCGTCTTTCCTTCTTGCTTGGAATTTCTCTCCTTGAACCTTGGTCTTGGCCTTTATTCTGATCTAGGGCTTGGAAAAATATAGTGGTCTTCCACGACAGACGGGCTTAATTTTCTCTTTCTGTCGAGGTCCACTTTGCTTCTTCTCCTCAAAACTGCTGTCACGGCGGCAACCATGGCAGCATCGTCCTCTTTGACTGCTCGTCCAGTTCCAGCTCTTCTGCTTCACTGCCCAGCGCCTGCCTCTCCATCTGCTACAGCGGCAACCTGCAAAAGCAACCAATTTCAGTAGAAACTGTGCCATTTAATATATTTGTGATGTCTAATTGTTATCTAGCCTAAATGCAATGAATTATGCTTGAATGCAGCAGAAATATGGGTTAAATGAGGGGTAAATAATAGAACTTTTACACACTCAACACCCGTTTCGATACGCGGGCTCCAGTTTAAAAGTCAGACCAAGCCGTACCGATACGATCCACTCCATTCTGGTACGGGGGTCTCCAGTAACAAAACGTTTCAGAACTGGTTCCGTAACGGGCATTAACAGATGCAAATCGTATCTAAACGCGTACTAAAATGGGGGCTCACAGTGTAAAATCGTATCGAAACGGCACCACCCTCGTTCCGATACGAGTATCCCTGGAGCTGCACCCGTTCTGAAACAACCACGAGCGTTCCGAAACGCCTGCACTCTGTGTGACCCTAAAAACAGTTTTCTGCATCTCCAAGTGATCCCAAACATACACACAACCTAAAGGCATTTCATCCTACTATAAACATGATCAAACACATAACATGTCTATTTCATTCAAAGAAACATACAATCACATCACATAGAATAAAACATGGTTATAAGCCTTTCATACAAACACTTAGGCATCAACATAGACATGGTTTACAAGCCTCAACACAAAAGCATTAACAACATAGGTATATAACAACATGAAAGCCAAACACATAGGAGTCTAACACATGCTCCTACTACACGTAGCATCTCCATTGCTAAACTACTACATTATTTACTAAAACCATACTTGAGCAACCACAAACGCCCATGGACGCCTTTCCTTGCTCCTTGCTAACTCCACACTAATGATCTGCATTGTCGAAAATGAGAGCCTAAGCTAGAAGCTTAGTGAGGGAGCTCTAAAATAAAACAACGACAATGAAGGGTTCAAAGCATGATATCCTTAAGAAATTCACAAGGCATACATATACACCAACATAGCAACATCGCTAAACGTTACAAGAATGCATGAACATGGCATCTTACCTCATGTTATGCTAAACAAAGATATAACAAATATCTTACACAACATCCACACATGTACAAGTATATTGGCAACTATATACTACTCGGATATGCGGATAACTTCTGTTGGGATTTTCGCCCCAACGTACTCAACAACCATTACTTTCCGGTGGGATTACACTCATCATCGTTTTCATTCATGGATGGGATTACACTCATCATCACATACTAACATTTTTCGGTGGAATATTACCTCACCGTACTCCTCCTTGATGACTACACGTCACCAAGGCCACGCGCGAATTTGACTCTTACCGTGTGCACACTCATCCTAATGATCGATCATTTATACCCGGTAATTAACTAGTGCCAACATACTAACAAGTCTCACCATGATTTCACAATCATGCATCTCAACATATCAACACCATATACATCATCAATATATCAACATGCATAACAACACATACCACACTAGTCCACAATTATGCACATTAAGCAAGAACTCATTAAGCAAACAAGAGGTTAAGCTACCAACTTATTCCCCTCCTTGGATTGGCCTACCAAGCACAATCAACACCTCAACCACACACTTGAACCAATTTAAAACAAACCACTCACCGAACTCCCTTAAGCAAAACGAGAAAGCCGATCAAGCCTCCAAACTTCTCGGAATTGAGCCCGAAGCTTCTCCAATGATTTCCCTTGATTCTAATCAATCAAAACAACATATCACTCAACCAATCATCCACAAAACACTGTCACAATTCAGATTACAACACAAGGCCAATTCTCTACACTTCCAATCCATGAACTAACCCCAAAATCCTCATTTTCGTACTCACACACAACACAACAGAAATCTATCAATTTCAACACTCAAATCATCATTAAATACCTTCAAAACAACCATCAAGCATCACTATATCATCAGCCCCACTCTCCTACACCAAACTACCTAAAAACCCACGTTTTCAACCTTTTAAAATACCCACAAAACCCATTTCATGATTTTCATCAAAACCCCCGCCATTTTGAAATATAATACACTTAAGGGAAAGAGTTTAACATAAATAAACTTTACAAATCAAAAGCTAAACGAAAAACCATTAAAGCTTCAACCTTTTTCTTAAAACTTAAAAACTTGAAAAAACTTCAACAATGGAGTTTTCTAGAAACTAAAATCATAGAAGTGTTAGGAATGATGAGGAGAAGTCAAAACGATTTTACCTTGAAGAGAGCTCTTGAAATGGTGAAGGAAGTTGATGGAATAGTGATTTGGGGCAAGGGGAGGTTATGTCATGAAAAACTTGAAAGGAAGAAGATGATGGAAACATTTCAAAAGCCCCTTTTTACTCATCTTTTTCCCTTATTTAAAAAATTACCTTTTTGCCCTTAATGAAATTCAAGCACCTTTTTAATTAAAACCAAAGCCCATTTTAATTAAAACGAGCCCAAAGACTCGAACTCGCTTCACACATTCGACTCTCGACCCCTAAACCCGGGTGTTACAAAGTGCCTACCCTCATCACTAATGATCGCCCTTGGGATGCCAAACTTTGTGAAGATATGTTTGTAGAGAAATATTTGCACGGTCTTGGCATCATTCTTTTGTGTGGCGATAGCCTCTACCCACTTGGACACGTAGTCTACTGCCAACAGTATTCACATATTCCCACAAGAAGCTGGGAATGGTCCCATGAAGTCAATTCCCAGACATCAAAAATTTTGACTTCGAGAATGTTCTGCAAGGGCATCTCATGCCTTCTACAGATGTTTCCAGTCCTTTGACATTTGTCACAATGCTTGTAAAATGATTGTGCATCTTTGAAAAGTGTAAGCCAAAAGAAATCTGATTGCAGTACTTTGGCAGCAGTTTTGTTTCCTCCAAAGTGTCCTCCATAAGGAGCAATATGGCAGTGGTGAAACACTTCTTCCTGTTCTTCCTGTGGTATGCATCTCCTAATGATATGATCTGCACAGTGCTTAAATAGAAGAGGTTCGTCCCAATAATAATGTTTTGCATCATTTTGGAACATCTTTCTTGCTTGGTAGTTAAGTTCAGGAGGTAATAAACCACTAACAAGGTAATTTACTATGTCAGCATACCAAGGGATCTCAAAAAGTGTACCTGTCTCCATGGATGTTGCGGTAGTGCTAGTGGCAGTGAATAACTGCTCGTCTAGGAAAGTCTCCTGTATGTTAACTTTGTTTTTGTCTTGATCCTTTCCCATCTCCACTCTTGACAAGTGATCAGCTACTTGGTTTTCTGTCCCCTTTTTGTCCTTGATATCTATATCGAATTCTTGCAACAGTAGAATCCAACGTATCAATCGTGGTTTTGTGTCCTTCTTGGTGAACAAATATTTTAGTGTTGAATGATCTATATGGACTACCACTTTTGTTCCAAGTATATATGGTCTGAACTTGTCAAAGGCGAACACAACCGCTAACAACTCCTTTTCTATTGTGGTGTAATTTATCTAGGCATCATTTAGGGTATTGTTGGCATAATATATAACATGGAAGAGTTTCTCCTTCCGCTGCTCTAGTGCTGCCCCGACAGCATAGTCACAGGCGTCACACATTATCTTGAACGGCAAACTCCAGTTTGGTGGCTGCACTATTGGGTCTGTTACCAGCTTCTCCTTTAGCGTCTTGAATGCTTCAGTACATTCAGTATTGAAGTCAAAGACTCTATTCTATTCCAACAAAAGACACATGGGTTTAGTGATTTTAGAAAAATTGGCAATAAATCTACGATAAAACCCTGCATGTCCCAAGAAACTTTTAATGCCCTTGACTGTGGTGGGTGGCGGCAGTTTGTCGATACTTCGATTTTTGCTTTGTCTATTTCTATGTCGCGGCAGGAGACCTTGTGTCCCAGCACTATGCCCTCATCCACCATAAAGTGGCATTTCTCCTAGTTTAATACAAGGTTTGCCTCTTCACATCTTTCAAGCACCTTCTTCAAATTGCCTAGGAAATCATTGAAACTGTCTTCAAAGACGGAAAAGTCATCCATGAAGATCTCCAAGAAATCTTCCACCATATCCGAGAATATTGCCATCATACACCTCTGAAAAGTTGTTGGTTCATTGCATAATCCAAATGGCATTCTTCGAAAGGCGTACGTTCCGTATGGGCATGTGAAGGTTGTCCTCTCCTTGTCCTCCGGTGCAATTGCAATTTGATTGTAACTTGAGTAACAATCAAGGAAACAATAATAAGGCTTCCCCACTAATCTATCTAACATTTGATCAATAAAGGGTAAGTGGAAGTGGTCCTTCCGGGTAGCTTTATTAAGCTTCCGGTAGTCCATACAAACCCTCCAACTAGTCGCAGTCCTGGTTGGGATTAGCTCGTTGTCCTTGTTGGTCACCAAAGTTATGCCTCTCTTCTTGGGTACGCATTGCACAGGGCTCACCCATTTGCTATCCGAGATGGCATAGATAATTCCAGCGTCAAGCCACTTGATAATCTCTTTTCTCACCACCTCTCACATAGCTTCATTTAGTCTTCTCTGGGCATCAATTGTCGGCTTATGGTCATCCTCTAGGAGCATCTTATGCATACAAATTGCCAGACTGATGCCATGGATGTCGGCAATGGTCCATCCAATCGCCTTTATATGCTGATGTAGCATCCTGATCAATTGTTGTTCATGTTCCTGCATCAACTTAGAAGAGATGATTACGGGCAATGTATCATTAAGACCAAGAAAAACATATTTAAGATGCCCTAGCAGGGGTTTAAGATCTAAGGCAGGTGGGTGATCCATGGTAGACTTTTGAATCATATGTTCATTAGAGACATAGTTCAATGGTTCGAAGAACTTACCTGGACGCATGCCTATCCAATTTACCTCCTTAGGACCTTCAGTATCAGATGTATTATTGTCTGAGTAGTCGTTGTCGTCAATGCTGTCGTGGTAGTCTTCTAGGTGACTGCGGTGACAGTGACCAAATTGTATGTCGTGACAGTTTTTTCTGATGCAGGGTTGGTCTATAATTATTTTTGATATTGCCTTGCATTCTTCCTCTACGTCAGCTTGTTTTATGGCTTGGAGAACATTTAGCTTTATCTGCTGGTCATTGACTCGCATTGTCAGTTCTCCTTTTTCTATATTGATCATTGTTCTACCTGTGGCTAGGAAGGGTTGCCCTAGGATGATCGGTGCATTCTCATCTGCTTCATAGTCTAAAACAAGAAAGTCAACAGGGAATATGAATTTATCCACTCTTACCAAAATATCTTCAATTTTTTTCCTTCCAACTTTACATAAGAGCGGTCCGCCAGTTGCAACATGACTATTGTGGGTCTTGCTTGTCCAGTACCTAGCTTCTGAAAAACAGATTTGGGCATTAGATTAATACTATCACCAAGATCACAAAGTGTCTTACCCACAACTTATCACCAATTATGTATGGTATGATGAAACTTCCAGGATCCTTCTTTTTTGGGGGTGGTCGCTTATGAAGGATTTCCATGCATCCTTCCGTCATCATTACAGTTTCAAACTCCCATAGTCTGGATTTCCTGGACATTACATCTTTCAGGAATTTTGCATAACCAGGCATCTGCTTAATGGCCTCTAACAACGAAATGTTGATGTGTACTTGCTTAAAAACATCACAGATCTTTTTAAGCTGGTACTCATGTTTCTGTTTCTTTAACCATTGTGGGAAAGAGGGTGGAGGATGGTAATCTTCGAGGCGTTCTTCACATGGGAATCAGATTTGAGGAGGCTCACAATCTTCAGCTTCTTATGTCGTCTCTTCTACTTCTTCTGCTGTTGTAGTAGGGGTGACGGTAGCATATTGCTTTCTTTCTACCGTGGCAGTGTTCTCGACTGGTGTCTGTAGGGTCGATTCCTTACTAGATGTTTCTTTAATTATCTACCCTTGTAGTAGTTTCCCACTCCTTGTTGTTATAGCCTTACACTACTCATGTGTGGGTTTTCTAGTGACCTCCGTATCACTAGGGAATCCTCCATTCTGCCTTGTTTTGATGAACTGTGAAATCTAACCCATCTGTGTCTCTAGAGATTTTAAGGTAGCTTCATGGTTTGTCATTCCCATCTCTGCCTTGTCCATGAAGGTTTCAGTTTTCTTGACAAAATGATCCATGTTGGCCATATATGCTCCAGTTTGAAACATGAATGTTGCTAGGGTCTATTCCAGTATGCTTGTGGTGGCTGCCATCTGCTGTTGTGGCTGTTGTTGTGGTTGCTGTCGTGACAGAATTCTGGGACCTCCTTGGTTCTGGTTATTCTGGACTAGGGGATTCAATTCATTGTTTGGGTTACTCTAGGAAAATTGGGGTCCTTCCTCTAATTCGGGTTGTAGTTGTTGGAATCATAGCTTCTGTTCTTGTTGTAATTTCCAACATACATCCCCTCTTCCAGTTGTATGGGGCACTCTTCTGTACTATGATTTCCACTACAATTTTCACACACCTCATCGGCAGAAAATACAACCTTAGATTCTTTTCGCTGCAGGTTTTCAACTGCTTTGGTGATATATGCTAACTGAGATTTTACCAAATTGTCAGATTCGTACTCCTTGACAGATGCTCCTCGTCTCCCTCCTCTTTGAGCTGTGGGGAACTGTTCATCGTTCTTTGCTAACTTTTTCAACACCATCATTGCATCTTCTGGTTCCTTGCCTAGTAACAAGCCGTTCGCTGCCGAGTCTATCCTCATTCGAGTGTGTGCATTGGCAGCATTATAGAATTTGACAACCTGATTCCATACAGGGAATCCATGCATCGGGCAGTTTCGTAAGAGAGTTGTAAAGCGATCTCACGCCTCATGCATTGGTTCGTCATCTTCATGTTGAAAAGTAGCAATCTTTTTACGCAATCTTTCAGTTAAAAGAAGAGGATTAAAACGAGAAAGAAATTCACGACAGAGATCCGCCCAAGTTCTTATTGAACCCGACGTTAATTTGTTCCACCAGGTTTTCGCTCTATCCCTTAATGAATGAGGAAATAGTCAGAGTCTCAGTACTTCCGAGCTTATTCTTGGTTGTCTGAATGATCCACAGATCTCCTGGAAGGTTTTTAAATGTACACACGCATCCTCTGTAGCAGATCCGCCAAATTGTCCAGCTGAATTTATCATGCTGAACATCACAGGTTTAAGTTCAAACTGCCCAGCTTCCACATCTGACAGTGTAGTTTGCAGTTCAACGTGATCGTTATCCATGTAATCTCGGCATGTCTGTCGAGCTGTTGGGGCAGCAGGGGGTTGCCGATCGTTTTGGGCATCAATATGAGGATCAAAATCAACCATGGGGTTATTGTTGTCGTTGTTGTTATCTGCCCCATTGCATTGCCTTTCGTTCACCATTGCTTCAAGTCTTTCCTCAAGATAGTTGTTTCTTTCTATCAAGAGTCGAGCTTGGTTCCTGAGATTGTATGTTCGATCGATTTTTAGATCTAATTCGTATTCAGGTTCTTTACCACGTCTCGATCTGCGCATAAGCAATAGGAGAACCTTGTGAAAAGCAAAGGGGAAATAAAAGAACTAAAAATAGAAAAGAAATAAAAACAAAAATAAAAAGGTGCAGTAATTAAAGGTAAAGGTATGTTTCCAGTCCTCGGCAATGGCGCCAAAAACTTGTTGTGTGTGAAAGAGTCTATCACAATTGGGTGCAAGTATACACGTTGCAAGTAATAAAGTGATACGAAGTATCGGATATCATATCCACAGGGACTGGAAATACTTCTATCCTTAAATCTCTGCACAAGAAAAGAAATATTATTAATAAAGTGATTTTGGTAAACTTGAAGATAAACTAAAGTAAACGAGGAAATCAGATTAAGAGAATAGGCTGGTATTGATTTTCTCAGTAGTGCAGGTATTGCACTGTTCAAAGGAACTTATGTTGCCTTTGTCGTTGCACTTATCGCCGCAACACCTATCACGGCAACGGTCTGTTGTTGTCGCGGCAGCGGCCAACAAATATGTACTTCAAGTTTGGCAAGAATCCCTGTTGTGACTTGTCCTATCCCTAGGCCCAAGTTCTGTCGATGAACACGTCTTGGATGATACCTCCCGACGTGAACCGAAGGTTGAACACCGATGTTTGTGAATTTTTCTTTAGCCACTTAACCTTGAACCTATACCTAGGCCAAGATGGTTTAATCATAAACTGGAAAACCCATATTTACTCCTTTCGTATACTTAACTCTCCCGATATTAAGTAAATGGATAACCTCACAATGCTCTCCTGAAACTCTTATGAGATGTTGAAACCAGAGTAAATAAACTTGAAGATTTTATTAATTGAACGGAAAAAATTCTAAGAAACAGTACAATCCTTACAACTACCTTACAAGATCAACCCTTAGCCCTAGGGGAAGTTAAGAACATGATGGAGAGAGAGAAACGACTAGGGTTTTGGGGGAAGACGGCTAGGAGCTGAATATCCTTTGCCTTGTCGAATTACAATCATATATATAGGCCTTGGACTTGAGTTTTCTTAATGGCCAATAATACTAGTTTGAATTAAAGTACAACTCCATTTAAGACTAAATCTCTAAGTAGATGTCTTTTAATTCGCCCTATCTTCTTGTTTTGACTTTTTCCTCAAACTTTGGGCAAGGCCTTCCTTGTGCTTCTGGGCTCCGGCAATTATGCAAGTGGTCCACAAAAATCAGGCTTTAAATGATCTATTGATCGAACTCCACTTCACATTTTCCATCACCATAGTCTGCACTGTCGCCTCTTCTGCCACGGCACATGTCACGACAGTGTTGAAGTAGGTCGTCTCCTGCAATCCTTCACTCTAGCTCTGTTGTTTTCTTTTGTTCCTCTGCTGCCCTAGATACTGCCACGACAGGTACCTGCAAGAACATACCAAAATTAGTAGTATCTGTGCAATATTTCCCATTTGTGATGTTTATGCAAAATCTATCCTAAAATGCAACTAAACATGCTTGAGTGCATCAATAATATGGGTAAAAGAGAGTTAAAATATAGAACTTTTATGCACTCAACAATAGGCACTAGTGTGAGACATAAAAGTATTTAAAGTAGCCTCTAGAGAATTGTTTGTTGTCGGCTGCTGCTGTTGCGTCTGCTGCCGAGGCGGGTTCCTCTGATATCCCGTATTCTGATTGGTAGGATTTTTGTAGTGTTAGGGTTACTCCATGAGAAGTTTGGATGTTTCCTCCAGCCCGGATTGTATGTATTTGTGTTGGGAGTACTATTCCGATTGTAGGTTCCCATAAAATTTCCGGATTATGTACATTCTGAAGAGTCATGGTCTCCACCACATTCATCGCAGAAAGTTTCCACTTCTTTTACCTCATATGATCTTCCTGTTGGTTTGATTATGTTTTCAACCAATTTGGTCAGTTTGTCTAGACGGGTATTAACGGACTCTGATACTTCCAACTCATTCATTATGGCCTGTCGTCTAATGCCGCCACGACGGGTGGACGGAAACTGATAATCATTTTTGGCCAACTGGTTCAAAATCCTCATTCCCTCTTCTGGTGCCTTATCTAGTAGTATTCCATTTGCTGATGCATCAAGCATCATCCTGGTGGGTTGATTAACACCGTTATAGAACAGAGATACTTGTGTCCAAAGCGGTCATCCATAGAGCGGGCATTTGTGCAGAAGTTCTCGGTAGCATTCCCATGCTTCGTACATCGCCTCGTCATCGGCCTGTCGAAAAGAAGTAATCTCGCTACGTATATGATCAGTAATATTTGAAGGATTAAAACGAGCTAAAAAACTCGACACATGTCTGCCCATGATTTAATAGAACCGACAGTCTGGCTATTTAACCAAGTTTTCGCCCTATCCCTCAGTGAATAGGGGAATAATCGCAATTTCAGAACATTTGGGGGTAATCCTTAAGTTCTAAAAGATTTACAAATCTCTAAGAATGACTTCATGCGTTGTCGAGCATCCTCATTTGCTGTGCCCCCAAATTGTCTCAATTTATCGATCATATTGAACATGGTTGGCTTGAGTTCAAAGTGATTGACATTGATATATGGTTCTAGGACTGCAGAATCAAGACTGTTGTTGAGTGTGTAAAAGTTCTATTATTTACACCCTTTTTAACCCATATTTCTGCTGCATTCAAGCATTATTCATTGCATTTAGGTTAGTTTACAGCAAAACATCACAAATATATTAAAAGGCAAAGATTCTACTAAGAATGGTTGTTTTTGCAGGTAGCTGCCGTAGAAGACGGTGAAGGCAGGCGCTGGGCGGAGAAGCAGAAGAGTTGAACTGGACAAGCAGACAAAGAGGATGATGCTGCCATGGTGCTACCGTGACAGCAGAGGACGACAGCAATTTTGTGGAGGAAAAGCAAAGTGGACCTCGACAGATAGAGAAAATTCAGCCCGTCTGTCGTGTGAAAACCATATATTTTTCCAAGCCCCGGATCAAAAGATATGTCAAGCCCAAAGTTCAAGGAGAGGAAATCCCAAGAAACAAGGAAGACGGCTGGAAAGTAGATTCCTTGAAGATTAAGTCTTTATTAGAATCATACTTTTAATTAAAGTTGTAATCCTTGTTAACTTAGATAACTTGAGCCCAAACCTTATATAAGGGCATGTATTTTAACCTAGGGAATAGATCATATCCAATACCCCATAACCGACAACCAAAAAACCCCTAGCTGTTTACCCGCCGCCGACATGTTCTAAATTCCCCTTAGGGCCACAGGTTGATTTGTAAAGTAGTTGCAAGGGTTGTTTTGTTTTAGGAATTTTCAGTTCAATAAAATAAACTTCAAGTTCTCTTATTTTGGTTATTAATATCTTGCAAGAGCATCGGGAGAGCATTGTGAGGTTATCTATTTACTTAGCATCGGGAGAGTTAAGTATACGAAAGAAATAAGAGCAAGTTCTCTAGTTTATAGTTGAACTATCTCGTGCCTAGGGATAGGGCGAAGTTAAGTGGCTAAAGAAGAATTCATACACATCGGTGTTCATCCTTCGATTCACGCCGGGAGGTATCATCAAGACGTGATCATCGACAGACTTGGACCTAGGGATAGGCCAAGGCAGATCTGGGATTCTTGCCAAACTTGAAAGTACTGAGTTGAGCGTTTGCTGCCGCGACGACCAACGGACTGCTGCCGCGACAGGTGCTGCCGCGACGGGCGCGACGACAGAACTGGATTTCATAAACTCTGCAATACCTGCACTACTGAGCAATTCAATACCAACCCATTCTCTCTATCTTGATATTTCTACTCTTTTATTTACGTTTACTTTATTATTCTCGTGACAACTTTCTCAATTATTTTCTTTACTTTCGTGCAGTGAATTAAGGTGAAGCTATTAGCCCAATCCCTGTGGAGACGATATCCGATACTTCGTATCACTTTACTACTTGCATCGTGTATACTTGCACTACCATTGCGATAGACTATTTTACACGCAACAACTGTCTATGTCTTCCTCCAAGTAGTCTCGAGTGGTACAGACTCGGCCTTGCTGAGCAGGTGGGATAGGTGGTGGTTGTTGATCTTGTCGCCCTCCTTCTGCCGCCACATCTACGACGGAGACATTATTGACATTATCATTGTCAACAATGGCACCGTCTATGGCCCTTCCGTTGCGATTCATTGTTGCTTCTACTGCTTTAGCTGCTGTTAATGCCCCGCGTGCCTCTTTTCAGAGTTTTCTAGTTGTGCGTTCAATCTCGTTGATAAACAGGGGTTTAGACGTTAGATGAGCTCTGGTCATAAACTAGAACAAGAAACTGTAAAAAATTATGATAATAAAGAAAATCTAAAACTGAAAATTAAGTGCAATAAGGGAAAAGTGCAAGAAAGTAAAAACGAAGTCCCTATTGCCAATCCTCAACAACGGTGCCAAAAAACTTGTAGGCTGAGAAAGAGTCCTTATTTAAATGCAAGTGTACATTGATGCCTAGTTGTAATATAAAAGATATCGTCTCAACAAGGATTGGGAAATCCTTCAGAATTTATCTTCCTGCACAAGTAAAAGTAAAAACACAAGTGATTGGGATTTGCTTTGATTTGATTAAAATTAAGAGCAAGTAAATGAAAAGATTGAGAATTCAGTTTGAGAGAATAGGTCGCTATTGGAATGCGTCGTAGTGTGGATTTTGAATATGTTGTCTTAGTTAAAGTGTTGGAAAATTGACTCAGCTGTCAAGGTGATGCCTTGGCAGAGAACCCGCCGCGGCAGAGAGTGATGTGATGCCCGGGCGGCTGAGTGATGCTTCAATGTTCGG
The DNA here is from genome assembly GCA_958450335.1 of Hibiscus tridactylites. Classification (NCBI taxonomy): domain Eukaryota; kingdom Viridiplantae; phylum Streptophyta; class Magnoliopsida; order Malvales; family Malvaceae; genus Hibiscus; species Hibiscus tridactylites. The sequence continues at coordinate 16,981,299 of OY288286.1, read as the reverse complement.
CAAGGCTTCCTTCAATGACTGCTCCTTATCCATATGTTGATGTGCTATTGGCGGACACGTCTTGATAATACCTCCCGGTGTGAATCTGAGAATGAACACCAACCAATTCTTAAGCCTCCTTTAGCCGCTAAACTTCTAACTTATTCTTAAGCCGAAGTAGTTTCACCCCAAGTTGGATAAAACCTTGGTTACTTGTTTCGTGAGTCTAACTCTCGCGATATTAGACAAATTGATAATTGCTCTCTCCTCTGCCGAATTGATTGCAAACAAGAATAAAGCCAAGAGTAAACAAACCTTGAAATTTTATTGCAAACACTAAAAACCTAAATGAATGCAACCAATCTCTCACAACTACTCATCAAAACCAACCCTTGGCCCTAGGAAACACTTAGAACATGATGGATGAATGGAAGCACTAGGGTTTTGTCAAGAACTCTCGATATCTCCCCCTAGTCGACTGAGATACATTATATATAAGCCTTGGCCTACTCGAAGTTCGTTAGGGACTAGAGTACAAGTTGGAATTAAATAGATCTCCTAAAAAGATTAAACTCTAACTAAATCTTCATTTAATCCAAGCTTGACTCTCGGTTGACTTTAAAGTCTTTGAGCTTTAACCGTGGCTTTTCTTGGGTTTTGGGGCTTCGATTTGCATTCAAGTGGTCTCTAAAAATCGGGATTGATGTGTTCTTCTAATCGCATACCACTTTGCATGTTTTCAGCTACCTTGGGATGCTACCTCGGTGGCGCACCATCTGCTGCCACGGCAGAGGTATGTATCGATGTGAATGGCTCAGCAGGGTTCCTTATTCTGGGTTTTTTTTCTTTGTAGCTTAGTATGATCAGCTCTCCAGCAGGTACATCAGCATCGTCCATCGATTGTTCAGCTCCTTCCTTCTGCTCTCCTTGATGCCTCGGCATCATCTGTCTGGGCGGGTATCTGCGCACAGTAAAACACATATCTAAGAGTATCATATAGAAAAATAGTGAAATTCATCAAGTGGGGCAGAGTATCTAATCTATGCAGTTTTTGAGTATGTTTACCTAATTATGCAACTAAAATGGGCTTAAGTCTAACAATAATTGAGCTATCCTAGGGCTAAAATCTAGTACTTTTGCACACTTAACAATTCACTTGTTTGAGGATGTGTAGCTTTGACGAACTACGAGAGTTTTGGTTAATCTACATATTTGAGTCATCAATTGAGAGTTGAATAGAAGCCGGTAAGTGAGCTTATTATTTTATTTGTCAAATGAACCATCATATGTTGTTGCCTTGTTGCACATGGCAATCTGCCAAGTTGAGCCGATGGGATCCATATCTTTACATGATATTTCTTTTACCATCATTAAATTGTTTCTTTATGCCCTCACATCAATCTTATATTCAATCCTTTTATTTTACCGTTACAGCAACAATTACACTTACAATCTTTATATTTTCAGAATTGCTTGCATGGATATAAGAATACAATTAATGTAAATATACTTTTAGAACTTCTACTTTAAGGATGACTCAAATTTAGGTCATGATCCCTATATATACCTAATGTATGTAAGGGTATAAGGGCATGTCGTATCTTGCATACTTGTCATGAGGGATTAGCGGCATCCGCCGGTGAGAGGGTAAATGGGGAGATAACTAGATAGGTTGGAGCGTTCGGGGTCGCGACCCAACTCTCCTAGGGTTTAGCCGCGTGTATGTAAAGTAATTTGGGAAACGGTAGTATAGTTTTGAGATGTTTTCAATAAAGTTCTAAGTTTTCTTAATCTATGTTCTTTGTTCCTTCAATCTTTCAACACCAATCGTTTGAAGAGAAAATCCATTTGTCGGGCACGAAAGTGCAAGGATCACGAAAGGGTTAAGCACGGTCACAACGAGAGGCGTGACTAACTTGGTTCCACACTAGTTCACAAGTTTCAGCGTCTAAAAGGGATTACTAACCGAGTTGATTAATTTGATTCCATAGTATCTACTATGTGACAGGCGGGGATACTCAAGTTAAGCAATCTCGAGCATCCTAACCTAGAAATAGGAGGGATCATTGTCGACAATACCGCCGAACTTGGAATTACTACCAGACTTGCCGTTAGGACTTCCTTCCTTTCCACCTGCCGAGACAGTACACACCCTTGCAGAGACAGTAACCTGCTGCGGCCGCGTGACAGGGTCGTAGTTTGCCGCCCGCCTTACCCGTCGAGGCAGCAAATCATGGCAGCGCAAAGCATACTCAAAGCCTTACAATGCAGTCCACAAGCTACTAAGTTGCACTTGTCTTACCCAGCTTATCGCCTAAACTCTCTCTTTCATTCCTCTCATCACTATCTTTATCTTTACTTGTGTTTTTATATTTCCACATCATGAGATTTAATGGTGCTTTTACTAAATCTTTGTGCTGGAAACCTTTCATATGAGCTATTCCAATCCCTGTGGAGACGATATCTTTTATACTATAACTTGACAGTGTGTGCACTTGTGCTCACAAATAGAGAACACCCTAACGCTCTACAAGTTTTTGGCCCCATTGCTGGGGATTGGCAACAACAAATACGTTTGAATTTCTGCACTTCTATTTAGTTTTTGCTCATTAATTCTCTTTTCATTTAATCAAAAATATATATTATATATATAGCCTCTTTGTTTTCTTGGTGTATGTCCCGCCAGGGCAGCAAGGTTGGCAGCAACATCCACCTAAGGAGGGGAAGGACTGCCCAGACTAATAGCCAAACACAAAGACCCTCATGAAGTGGTTATGCTTGGGAAAAGCGCAACCCAACATAAGCTAATTATTATTATATTTTTGATTTAAATTTTCAATTTATTTTTATTAGGATTAGATTTAATTTTCATTTAATCTTTATATTTTTTTATTTCAGGTTAGGACGGAAGAAAAGGTTCAAGAAAGATGGAAGAATAAAGGAGAGGCCCAACTAGCGGCCAAGGCAGCCCATGACAGATGAGCATAACGGCTAGTGGCTTCATAATGGCTAGCCGTAACGGCTATTTTGTCGCGACGAGCGGAATGGATATCTCCATAACGGTTAGGACCTCGTTATTTGCGCCGCATTTATTGTCGCCTGTTGACAGTGTGCCCGCCAAGGTAGTAGAGAGAAGCAGCTATATAAGGCCAACTATTCTCCCACCTCGTTCTTCATTTTTCTCTCTCATTTGCTCTAAAATTCTTTCTACAGTCATTGCTTCCAAGATTTTCTTACTTTATTTTCTGTTGCCTTTTTACTTTCTTTAGGAAAACAACCATCCCCCAGATTATGGATTCATCACAATGCCCTGCCGCCACCTCCAGCACCCAATACAAGAGGTTCTTGAATCCTGTTGTCGAGGAGAACTACAACAAGTTTTAGAAAGAAAGGAAACTATGGGAAGAGATGGGTTTCCACTACACTCAATCAGATGGGAACTTTGGATTGGAACCCTACCTCTTCGAGAGGATTCACAACATGGGCTAGGATCAATTCACACGGCAGCTAGAGGGAATCAATAGCAACCACGTGCGAGAATTCTATGCCCACAAACCAAACTCGGAGAGTCCTTTCGTCCACGTCCGAGGAGAAGTAGTGAAGTTTTCAACTGACATGATCAACTGCTTCTACAACATTGAAGTCAGCGGCATCTCGCACGGGGAGTGGGAATCATTTTTGACGGGGCCTGACTACAACCAACTCAAGAGAGATCTTTGCAAGCCAAAAACCAAATGGCTGACAAGCAAGAATAACGAGTCAGTCAACCGTCGAGATTTGCTGCCGGAGGCAGCACTTTGGAGCTATTTCATCCAGCGCCGCCTGATACCAAGCACGCACGGATCCACTGTAAACAAGCGGCGGATCGCCCTTATCACCAGCATCATGAATGGGCGAAAACAATGTAGGTGAGGTAATAATCAATGAAATTTATGCCCACGCGGAGAAACTAGCTACCAAAGGTACACTCTTTTTCCTTGCACTCATTTTTGGCTTTTGTGGCAATTTTAACGTTCCCATGCGCCCAAGAGATAGAATTCTTCCTGCCAAGGAAGGATGGACAAGAAGAGCACGCCAACAAATGATGCACAGTGCGGAGCCAAAAACACACTCCACTGCCCAACCGCCGTCCCAAGCTGCCGCCACCCAGCCGCAGCAGGCAGTACTGATGCTGCCCTTACGTATGACGCAATCCCCTACTGCGCAGCCTAGTGGAAATCTGTCAGCGGATAGAGCAAAAGCATGTGATCTTCACCAAATATGTAGCAGACGTGCAAGAGGCCTTTGTGGCCTACCTGCTGGACAAATACCAGGACGTCGAACCCCAGTTACCTGCCTTTCCAACGTAGTTAGCAGCATCAAAACCAGTCCACATCACTCCAAGACCTGTTGTTGCTCCTGCCGACGACGACAGCAAAGCACCACACTACCTCCCAAAGAGAAGAACCTCCCCAACCCCTATGCAGCCCTACGACATCTCTTCCTCCTCCGTATCAGAGAAGGATGAGGAGACCACTACTGCCTCCCCAATAGCCAAAGCCACTGCTGCCAAGGACCCCGACTTCTCATACATGGAGATTTCAGACTACTTTGAAGATGTACCGGTTGAGGTAGAACGAAAGGGAAAGTGGCCAGCAGCAGATCCTCTGGGTGGAGAAGCTGAACGACAAACAAAGAAGCCCACCCCAGCCGCATCCAGTCGTCGCGTAGCAGGAAAAAGAGCCCGACAGATAGACCATCTGCTACGCGCCACCTCATCCTGCCATAGTCCTCACAATCCTCCTCTGAAGCGAAAACAACAGAGGGGAACTCCCCAGTTTATAGCACCATTTCTTTTCTTTTTAATTTTTTCTGTTTTATTTTTCTATTTTTTATTTTTGTGTTTTGTTTTTTTTTTATTTTGTAGAGGCATTGAGGACAGTGCCAACCTTGAGTTTAGAGGGAATTAGTCATATTTGTTTTAAATTCATCGCATATAGTAGCATTTGTAAATTCTGCCCCTAGTACTTAATGAAATAGAATCTTTAGTTCAAAACTTGTGCCTATGATAGCTTAGTCGATTACTTATACTCGCACCACTCTAAAAAAAAATTAACCTAACTTTGGAAAGAAGCATGAAAATACTTAGAAAATTTTTCTTTGTGCCAATTATCTTTACACTTGTCTATTAAATGCTGAATTTTTGCTTAAGTTCTAAGTTTAACATTGACTGCCTTCATTAATAAAAGTTTCTTGATTAAACACAGGTTTGTCGCCACGGCAGCACAGGGCAGCACAACAAAGAAAATACAAACCCTAGAGGTGCCCGAAACAGGCTCTAGGAAGAAAGGATAAATACCCTAGAGGTGCCCAAAACAGGCTCTAGGAAGGATCATGAGCAAGGACACTCCGCTGCTATCAAAGTCCATGAATATAAACCAAGTGACAGACAAATTAACAAGAGTGAATGAAAGTCTTCACGGAATGACTCTATTCAAAGGGTTCAGAGTTTCGTAGAGTAAGCCATGATCGAAAAAAAAAAGAGAAAAAAAAGTGTCGAACTGTGCTGCCAAGGCATCGACTTGTATCCTTTTAAGTGATTTAATTATTTTAGGCATACATTGTTAACTTGGTAAATTTAGCATGTTTAGCATTGACACAGAGCTGCACACACTGAACTTGCAATAAGAAAACTAATCTAAGTTATTTCATGTAATTCCCTGTCACTAACATTATATAGGTGTCACGTCCTTGAGGCAAGAAATCAAGTTAAAAGCTAATGTTCTATTAATTTTGTGCTAAGGGCAGATTTACTAGTTAGGTTGCATTGCTTGAGGACAAGCAATAGTTCGAGTTTAGGGGTGTGTAGAGTGTCAAGGAGTTCTATATTTTGTACGTATTCCTGCCCTTATTATTGTTGTTCTTGAGTACACTTAGGCATATTTAGATGTATTGCATTCATTATAACAACATTTTATCTTTTACCATGCTTGTATTGAATATCTTATGATTTGTGAAGAAAAGTTACTGATTTAGTTTAGTTTTTGTTTTTAGGTGCTATAGCTAGGACAGGAGAGGAGAGGACAAGACTGGACGAGAAAGCTGGAGGCAAAGGAGCTGTACTGAAGCAGCCCAAAGATGCCTCCAAGTACGCTGCCAGAGCAGTAATGCCACCAAGTGCCGCCCGGGCAGGACTTACACCGACTTAGCCAAGATGGGTCTCGATTTCAAGAGGGCAATTTCCTAATCCCAATGAGCCCAACCTTGCAATTTCATGAAGCCTGTAGCGTCTGGTAGAGCTAATTGAAGATTGATAAGTAGGAATACTTATCCTTACTTGCGGAAGAAGGCAACGTCCAAAGAGTCTATATTTAAGTCAAAAAGGAGTTTGTATTTAATGTAAATATACTTTTAGAACTTCTACTTTAAGGAGGACTCAAATTTAGGTCGTGAGCCCTATCTATACCCAATGTATGTAAGGGTATAGGGGCATGTCGTATCTTGCATACTTGTCGTGAGGGATTAGCGGCATCTTCTAATGAGAGGGTAGGTGGAGAGATAACTAGATAGGTTGGAGTGTTGGGGGTCGCGGCCCAACTCTCCTAGGGTTTAGGCGCGTGTATGTAAAGTAATTTGGGAAACTGTTCTATAGTTTTGAGATGTTTTCAATAAAGTTCTGAGTTTGCTTAATCTATGTTCTTTTGTTCCTTCAATCTTTCTACTCAAGTCGTTTGAAGTGAAAATCTATTTGTCGAGCATGAAAGTGCAAGGCTCACAAAAGGGTTAAGCACGGTCACAACGGGAGGCGTGACTAACTTGGTTCCATACTAGTCCACAAGTTTTAGCTGCTAAAAGAGATTACTAACCGAGTTGATTAATTTGGTTTCATAGTATCTGCTGCGTGACAGGCAGGGATACTCAAGTTAAGCAATCTCGAGCATCCTAACCTAGAAATTGGAGGGATCACTGTCGACTATCCTGCCGGACATGGAATGACTGCCAGACTTGCCGCCAGGACTTTCTTTCGTTCCACCTGTCGAGACAGTACACACCCCTACAGAGGCAGTAACCTGCTGCAGCCGCGTGACAGGGTCGTAGTTTGCTGCCCGCCTTACCCGCCGAGGCAGCAAATCATGGCAGCACAAAGCATATCAAAGCCTTACAATGCAGTCCACAAGCTACTAAGCTGTACTTGTCTTACCTAGCTTATCGCCCAAACTCTCCCTATCATTCCTCTCATCACTATCTTTATCTTTACGTGTGTTTTTATATTTCCACATCATGAGATTTAATGGTGCTTTTACTAAATCTTTGAGCAGGAAACATTTCATATGAGCTATTCCGATCCCTGTGGAGACGATATCTTTTATACTATAACTTAACAGAGTGTGCACTTGCGCTCACAAATAGAGAACACCCTAACGCTTTACAGACTGTATGTATGATCCTCAGACTTGAGATCATTACTATCTCAACATATATTGTCGTATATTTTGATACAGTTAAACATACTTCGTAACTGGTTGCAGTATAAAGACTAATGTTGAACATATAACTATATATGTAGTGGGATGTGAATGATCAAGATAGGATTTGTCTCTCCTACATAATATGAGTTATATCATATGCCACTTGATTGAGTTAGAATAGAAATGAATGGTCATGCTCGAACAAGTTGATATGGGATATCATAAATTGTTCGTTTATTGTAGTTTACTTTAGATATCAAGAAATATTAGATGGGCTATACAAGTGTGACTGTTCCAGGGCTTGTGCCTATTCTAGATATAAAGGACAAAAGGATATAATACATAAAGAAGTTAGTCACGAAGATGTTATGTTGAATCATGACTTCTTGCAACTTAGATGACCATGATACATTGCTAGATGTCACTCATTGTTCGTAATATTAGAATGGTTCTAATAATTACTACTAATGGTACGGGAACCTACAGGGTCACACTTAAGGGTTGAATTGAGCAAATATCAAACGAATTATAATTGTACATTTTTATTGTATATGGATGAAGTATATAATTAATTATAGTTCTTTTAATAGATATAAAACTTGAATTAAATTACCCTAAGAGTTAGGGTAACTGTATATAAAAGGAGAAGTGTGGTCTAGCAGTTGTGTCTCTCATTTAGATGAGATATTATCAAGAACAGTTTTTGAGAAAAGAAAATTTGCTCTGGATCGACCGGGTGAACTGAGTAGAGGTCGAGACTTTTCAGTGGAGGCTTGAGATTAGAATTGATCGTGACTGCGCTGTTGACTTGCTGTTTTTCTAGGAACCCAAGGTAAAATCAACCATCCTTTCCTCCTGAATTCGAATTTTTGTACATGGATCCCTGGTTATATCATCGGATTATTTTTTGCTACGCCATGGGGTGTACCGGTGATCTTAACAGTTAGTGCCCATCGCCCATGTTAGAGGACATCGACCCGGTGAGAGAGTTAGAGCTTCAATTGTGAAGATGCAACTTGAACGAGGTTTCTTTTGGCTAAGTGTTTCGACCAAGGGAGAACCGAGTTTGTTCACTGGTGAGAAATTGGTTCTTTGAGGAGATGCTTAAACCGTTGATAGCTTGTTAACTGATAGTGAATGGCACGTTATTTGTCTCCTGAGGAGGATGACTCGTTTAACCGATTGTGAAGTACCCGTGTATTTTTTGGGATTGGTTCGAGAATGAGATGTTTACGGTTAAAGTATTGGAGGCTAATAGTTTCGAAATGAATTTTGGAATGAGGATTTCTCTCTTTAGAGCGTGTCGTGGTAACGTTTGATGTCTACAGTTATGTTTGAGGTGTTTTAGTGATGATAGGGTGGGGGCCACCATTTTGTCTCTTAAATGTAAGTTGATGCTTTACATGACACGTGTGAACGTATAAGAATATGGAAATATGAGCATTAACGAGATAATGACCTTGTGTATTGGAAAGGTTAATTACCGTGTATTCAGTTAAGGAAGCAAGAGTTGAGACTTCGTAAATGCTTTTTATTTGTATCATAGTTTCCTAAGAAGGAGTCGAGGAACATTGGTGAAGATCCGAGCTGCATGAGACCATTTTGTTGTGATAGTGGTGTTGACTCAATTAGAGTCAAATAAGATTTCAAGATCTTCGAGGATGTTTTTTTATTATTGTCAGGGCTGTATTTTTTGTGCTAGAAGTGGGAAGGTTATGCTCACCCCAACAATGTGAAATTTTAGGTACTTGATCTTTAAGGAAATTTGAGTTTTGGATAACAACGTGAGTCGAAGTAATTGAGAACTGTTGATCGTGTGATCGATCACCACCTAAGTAAAGTAAAATTGATAAGTGATGGATTGTACGGAGTTAGTTTGGGTTAAAGTATCATGCTACACGTGTGGGGTGGTCAAGCATCGCAAGTGATGGTCATGTAAGGAAGTACCGGTAAAAGATTCACATGGTACTGACACTCGATTCATTTGGTGTCGGTACTGATCGGTCAGTTTCGGTACTCGTGCATTTGATGGTTAAGCTCCAAGTTGAGGATTGGGTAACTTCAGAAGCTGCGAGAAGTAGCATCTAGTTGTAATTAAGAGGACACAATGTTATGATTGAAGTTAGGTTTGATGGTTTCTAATGGAATTTGAGATCTTGTTGTGGTTGTCTTAGAGAAAGTTATATCAATGCAATATATTCTTCATATATAATACAATAGTTAGTATATGGTGAATTTTGATAGCAACAATTTGTACTAAACTTTCGCCGCGTGTTTTGGGAGACATTGTGGAGTTGTGTGTTTGAGACCATGATAAGTGTTTGACTTGTCATCAGTTGAGGGTCAAACATTGAGTTCCTTAGAGTTGTTGTGATGCTTCGATATTCATCGGTGGAAATTAAATAGACGGACGTGGATTTTGTAGAGGATCGATGAGTGAATAGTTTCTATGGAATTTCGCTGAGTAATGGAATATTTTCTTGGTAGATATCGGTTTTTGTTTCAGCAAAGATGAGAATCCAAATAGAAGTCTGTTTGGTTTCGTTGTGGGTTGGGTGGTACGACACTACGGTGTGTACATTCTACCTTTTGATGCAAGATTCGAGGTTCATGGTGGACCTTATCCTTTGTTGGGATTTCATGCGATGATAGATCCGAGTGATGGTACAGGTGACGTGTTTTGTAGACACGTTATAGTTTGAAGTGTAAGACTCTTGCATGAATCGAGTTACTGGGAGCTGCTTTAGTTATCGATATGAGTTATCATGCCAAGTTTAAGGTAAGTGCTTGAGGCGAATGGAGACGCCGTTTGTTTTTAGAAGTCTTGCACCGGGCAAGCAATGATATTGATAAGGGGTGCTATCAAAATTAGAGGCTCCTTTAAGGAGTCACCACGAGAGGAATCGTTTTGTTTTGGATGCAACGACTGTTTAACCCCTTGTTCTTTTGGATCTTACACAGTTGTGGAAAGATATTGTTGTACAACAATCTTTTAGGTTCTACAACATAAGTTAAGTTTCCTTGATGACGTATTTGTGTGACATTTCTGTCAAGGTACCGTTAGGTTTGTTCCATGGATTTGGTTATAACCCAAATAGTGATGGATCTCTTTAAAAGAAATGGTCAGTTGATTGGGTTTGTACCGTTAGAAGACAAGGGTCATGATTGAAAAGTGTTGTGAGAGATTATAGTGATGTTGCGGGAATCTTTGTGAACGTGGAAGAGTTGTAATGGTTTGAGCATCTTCATTGGTTTATGAATACAAATTTTGAGAATGAAATTTCTTTTAAGGAGAGGAGAGTTGTAACGACCCAAATTTCGGGTTAGATAAATGGGTCCTAGATCCGGGTTTCGAATCTTTAAGTTGGTAATTAAAAATAAGAAGAATTAATTTTGAAAGCTCATTAAATGAATTGTTGGATTAATTCGAATAAGGATTTTAAGTTCGAGTCTAAAAGTAAAAACAATTAGAAAGATGTGTGTTTATTATTTGGTTTACCCATTTTGTTGGGAAAGGATGTATTTAATTTAAAGTGGCTGAAAAGTGGATAAAGGAGAAAAGAGGGGAATCTGAAAATTTAGAGATGAAAGAGAAAGTGGCTTTTGGGGAGAGAAATGGGTTTTTAGAGACAGGAAGTGTTTGAACCAAGTTTAATTGTCGTTCATTTGTCAGTTGACGACACCACCATCGTCATCATCTCCGCCTCACCGAGACGAGTCTGATTGTGGTCACCCCGTCGCCATCGCCACTTGTTGGGGTGAGAAGAATGAAGATTCAAAGAAGCTCAAACGTCACAAATTGTCGTCCACCGTCGCAAACCGAGGGCACCATTAGATTCACCAATTGGAGATGAGCGCTTGAGCTACACGCGCCGCCAGCTGCACTTGAGCTTTATCCTACATCAGTCAAAGCCATTTGAGCCGTCCAAGTCGAGTCGGGTAGAAGCTGTTGACCGTTCACTGAGCCGTTGATCGTTGACTGGGTCGTTTTTTTTGGAGACATGACCCGAGGGTTTTTCAACATTCTAAGTCCGTTGGCATAGTATGTTTCTCCAAATTAGAAACCGGTAAGATGTTTTTGCGCGTTTTATCTCCTAAAGTAGCTCGATAATGTGAAATAGCTTATGTAGTCGTATTTGTTTTGTCCAAGGAATTGGTCGACTCAAACATTGGAATTAGAGAGATAATTGAAGGAGCTTGGATGGGGATTTATCTGTTTGGCTTTAGGTTAGTACACCTCGAACTCATATTGCTTCATGAGCATCATAAATGTAATTGTTTTGCGTGTTAGTATCTGCAAAATAGGTAGACGGTGAATATGCATGTTTTAAGACCGATAGTATGAGACTTGATATCTATGAGATACATGATGATGTTGCAAATATGATGAGACTTATGAAGGCTTTAGAGACCGTTTATGGTTGTTTGAGATGCTCGTATAATTATTTGGTGATAGATTGATTGGTTGATAAATTTTGATGCTTTGTATGCTTGTTCGAATAGATTGATGTGATTCGATGGAAGTTATACTTAAGGGATAAATACTTGATTATATTATTATAATGTCGGTAATTAATAATAATTGAATGAATACGTTAGTAAACAAACCATAACGACTTTCATAAGCTTTAGAGATCGAATAAAGTAATGTAAAACCGTAATTCAAGGAAATGGTGTGAACTCGTGTATAGGGTATTAGTATGAGCTTCGGTTGTACTGGTATGCAATTTTGGATCGTATCGGTACGGGTCAACCCATACCGGTAGTTGTGGAAATTGAGGATTTCTAATAAGCTATATTAGTATCAATAAGCGTGTGAGTATCGGTACCTAGGGGTACCGTATCGATACTTGTGTTCGAGTACTAGTACCTATTAAATGAAATAATCTATAATGTCAATAAAAATGGAAATTGATGTTGAATGTTAGTGAGATAAAATGGACGAATAGAGATAATTAATGAGGATGATTAACGTACACTTCCATGGTAATTAATAACTTGGTAAACGTTTGGTGACTTGATGGTAATAGCAACCGTAGGAATCCTTGGTGGATCGTATGATGTTGTGTATTGTGTGGTAGATGTGTCCTTCCTATGTGTTGATATGCACACCTAGATGGTTGAGTTATCATTGTTTGGTAGGATCCGTATACCTAGTGTGAGAAATAGTGTGTTGCAACAACATTGTTAAAGATTACCGAAAGTATGATCCTGATGTTTAGTGGAATCGAGCCTCATTCGAAGATGCTTGATGAGAGATTTCAAGCATGAGTGTATGATCTTGACGCTTAGTGATACCGGGCGTCACCCCAAAGAGTGTATGATCCTGATTCTTAGTGGAACCGAGCCTTTCTCAGAGTGTATGATCCCGGTGCTTAGTGGGACCGGGCCTCACGCCTATATTGTGGTGTAATGCTTATATACTATGATAAGCTTATACTTTCTTGCTATGCTATATGATTTGGCGGCTAGAGGTAGCTTCATATCTATTTGATGTTATATTGTCATGTTTTGAGTATGGTTGGGCCTTGAGTGCCATGTATGACGATTGCTATGATAAGAGCATGTGTTTAGGCGACCGGTGGTAGCGCCACATGTTTATATATCTCTTCTTATTGCTCGTACTAGCTTCCATTTGTATGTTTATGATTAGCATAAAGAATAGTAGAGTACATGTGTACCACTGAGCTTTGTAAGCTCAACGCTCAGAATCGTTGTTTTTGTGCGTAGGTTGATCGTCGGATCATGGGATCGATAAGCACTATCAATACAAGATTCTAGCATGTGGTGTTGTCCAGAGTATAGTACTTGTTTTAGCGGGTTGTGTATTCATAGGACCTTCCATAATAGAGTCTGTAATCTTTATTTTTGAAATTTTATTAATCAAATTGAATGTTCAAATGTTTTGAATTTAAATTAGAACTCATTTGTAACGTTTTGATTATTTATCTATATTTTCCACTTTTGGTTTTAAACGTTTTTGAGAAATAACTTTTGGGTTAAATCGAATCGAGAAATTTTATGGTTTTGGGTTGGACTTGTGGCCCAAATGTGACATCCTGATCAAGGGTGTTACAATATTTTGGAACACGCAGGGTGTGCTTATACGAGAGTTTAGGAGGTACTTTCTGCTTTTAGTGCAATCGTATAATCTTGATATTGTGGCTCTGATGGAAGTGAGGATTACTGGGACTAAAGCGAATGATTTTACTCGAAGGTCAGGTTTTGAATTCTCTTTTCGAATAGAAACGTCCGGTTTTTTCTCGTAGTATTTGGATTTTGTGGCGGAATTCGACCAACTTGGACATTATGGTTATTTCAAACTAATTCGTCCATGGCTTGTGTTCCGATAAATCAAATAATTTCCCTTTCTTCATTACATTTGTTTATGCCAGTCCTGATTCGTGGAAAAGGAGGCAAATTTGGGATCAATTGCAAGCTTTGGAGCCATTGTCGAGTCACCCATGAACTCTTGGTGGCGACATCAATGCTATCTGCAACTTGAATGAAAGAATAGGGGTTCGTCGAATCGTACATGTGGTGGTCCTCGCTTTTGTTAGTTCTTATTTCTATTTGGTCTGCTGGACATGGGTTTCATCGGTCCTCAGTTTACCTGGAAGAGGGGATCATTATTTCAAAGATTAGAAAAATGTCTTTGTAATAAATAATGGTTGGATAGCTTTGGGTTCAAACCATAGACCTATTCTTATGTCACCTAATTCAAGGTCTCATATTCTAGCCCCTTAGTCGTTCCTCTACATTGATGCGTGGAGTGACCACCCTGGGTTTCTTGAGTTGGTTGCGGAGTCTTAAAAGTTGGCTGGGAATTTGGGTGATAATATTTGGACCCTACAAGATAAGTTCAAGACCTGGAATCATGATACTTTTAGTCACATTGATAGGCAGAAATTTCGACTCCTAGCACGTATTAAATGGGTTGAGGAGGCTTTGGAATGTTCTAACTCCTCATTCTTGGAGGACTTAGAGATCGAATTAAAAGATGAGCTTAATAATGTTCATAACCAGGAAGAAAGTATTTGGCATCAGAAGTCTGGTTGTCCATGGATTGATAACGGTGACAAAAACACTAAATTCTTCCATGCATATGCTACGGCTCCGCAAAGGCGCAATTCTGTTTGGGGTCTTAAACTTCATAATGGTGAATGGTGTGATGATCCTAGTATATTAAAGAGGCATGCGATGGATTTCTTTCGAGCACTTTTCACAAGTAAGGACCGGGCAAACTGTTTTAGTGCTCCTAGTTGTTTTCCGCGTCTCACTGAGATTGAATCTCGGTTCTTGGTGCGGAATGTAATGAGTGAAGAAGTTAAATCGATGCTGATGCAGTACAAAATAATGAAGAAAAGTCAAAGGAGCAGCGGGAAACAAAGAACATAGAATTTGGGGAAAGACAAGAGAAACAATCATTCATTCCATTTCCTCGACATCCTGCAACAAAACCAAAAATAGGGTTTTAACCCCCAAACACATAAAACGACATAGCATTGTCACTGGCTATACTAAAATAAACAACACCATTTATTCTTATAATTTTGACACGTAACAATACTCCCTTGGTCGAAGAAATCCTTGTCCACAAGGATAAGAGAACAACTTTTTATTGTTCTTCTTAATTTGTCTTTGAAATGATTTGACCAAACTTTGCCAATTGCTCTTTTGGAGAAAATCAAAAATGTTGCGACATCGGTGAAAAAGAGTCCCCCGGGTTCGAAAATACCTTGACTCCTAAAAGCATTACTTCCTTGAACCAGTCTTATAACTTTCCCAATCATCCCATAAAAAATGTTAACAGCTTCTCTAGCTTGACCATTTTGTGCACACCTCATTGTCATTTCCATCCATCAAACAATAGAATTATCACCAATTACTTTAAAAACACCCCAAGCACCATCCATAGAACCCATTTTTTTCATACATGTCAATCAATGCATTACCCACACAAATATGAAACAAAAGATTCCAGTTCAATTGGGCTTGCATCCAAACTCCCATGCTTGAGAAATCCTTGTCCTCAAGGATAAAAGAAGACAAGCATGAAATAAAACTAATAAGAACCGATGCTAAATCAATCGAATCTTTTAAATGATTGGACCAAATATCAGTCATTGTCCTCGTTAGCTTGATCAAATTTGGCATAAGATTCAAAGATGGCTTCATTAAAACATTGGCAAACCAATATCCTCTAGGGTCAAATATTTTCCTAATCGACTCATCCATGTTCGAAATATGATCTGAACACGATTCATATGATTCCCAAAATCTACTCTCAGGAATAATGACACCCAAAGAGTTGAAAATTTTTGGTGCAAATGAGCTTCTTGCTCCTTTTTCTACATTGAACAGAGCCTTATATTCTATAAGTGCACTATTAAATATTGCTGGAAAAGATGTTAAACCATAGTTAACGACAAAAAATCTTCCCTGAATAGTGTTCCAGAAAACACAGCCAGCAATTGTTGTGAAGGTATACAAAAATCATGGCCAATATAAACTCTCAATTGTCTAGATGTATCAACCTTTTTCCTATCCAAATCCCTAAACTGATAATCACCCAAACTTGTATGGTTCTTAATTAGTTCAACACTACTTGAGTTCTTAAATTCCATATTCAATTTGTCTATCCAAATACCCGTAATTGGGTTATAATAATATCCTCTAAATTCGACTTCGGTTTCATAATAACCCTAGGCACAATATTCAGATTCGGATTTGAGGTACCTATCGGAGTTCTCGGAGTTGTAACCTTAGGCGTCGGGCTATCCGAACTATTGGTCATCACTGTTTCCGCCACATAGGACATCAGAAGTTCTCGAGAATCGTCATTCTCGCTCAAAGCTATCGAATTTTGAAACTCGTTCAAACATCCACACACCACATCGATATGCTTATCAACTTTTACCTCATCATCTCGTGTAGGCATTTCATCAAACACCTTCTCCGCATGCATAACGTCATTCTCCGAGTTAATTTTTGGTGTAGCAACTGCTGCCATTGTTTTTGCAATTGACTCTTCTTCAACCCGTTTAGCTAGCTCAAGAGTCACCCCATCCGTTAGTGACACACCCAAAATTCCATTCGAGCTGCATGATTGGCCCAACACAGCTTCTAGGAAAGATTTCATTTCTATCACCTCCTGAGGAATGCCAATAACCTCAAATTTAATATCTTGGACCATGGCCATGTCGAAAGCTCTGAGTATTCAGAAGAATATGAGAACCAGATAAATTGGGAGTGAAAGTAAAAGAAATTGAAGGAATTTTTTGAAAAGTAGGAAAGATTTAAGAGAAAAAAATTGGTCAGGACAGATGGCTCCGATGCCTTTGATGCAGTATAAAATAAAGAAGAAGAATCAAAGGAGATGGAAAAAGTAGAAAGAGCAAAAGGAGACAAAGAACATAGAGTTCGAGGAAAGACAAGAGAAACAAGCATTCATTCCATTTCATCGACATCCTACAACAAAACTAAAAACAAAATTTTAACCCCAAACACATAAAACGACATAGCATTGTCATTGACTATGCTAAAAATAAACGACACCGTTTATTCTTATAATTTTGACACGTAACAGATTGTTTTTTCTATGGATCCCCTAAAATCACTGCAATACATTATATTCAATAATTGTTAGGCTTGATAGGCTCGATTTCCTTCAACCGATTTAGCTAGCCAAGTGATGAAGAAGTTGGCTTTTTGGGTGATTGATTTGTGGAAGCCAATGACAAATGACACGATGAATTTATAGTGGTTCGGCCTTCGAACAAGCACCTACATCCACTACCTTAGCTCCCACTAAGGATTTTTCAATCAATTCACTAATTGATTCGTCCCCTTTTCTAGGCTTATGAGGAAACTCTTATACACCGATCAAGCTTTCTACCCAAAGCCTTGATCAAACCCTCTTTACAAAGAGAAAAGATAAAAAAACTTAAATCCCTCTAATAGGTGATTGTTTGCACAAATAAGCTCTCACCCAAAACCTAAAACACTTGAGCAAATTTGACAATTTTGGCTCACTAGTGTTTGTCTATGCAAAGAAATGACAATTTAGCTCTAAGACAATTTCTTGATCATTTGTTGATGACAATTGAAGCATTAACCATATCTTGATGCTTGGAGGTCCCTTTTATACTCCTTAATGAGTTTATAGCCGTTACTAGCTGTTGGGGTTGAATTGAAGCCGTTGAGGACTTTATTTCCCACCATAAATGCAGTTCTGCTGCTACCCGTATCGAAACGCTCGAACCCGTTTCGATACGCTCTTCAAGTAGAAAGAGTCGTTGCAGTCTGATGAGCATTCATATCGAACGCCATGGGCCGTATCGAAACGCCCGTATCGAAACGCTAGGCACCGTATCGAAACGCTCTGCATTTAAATGTTAGTTTGAAAATAGTCGTTGGGGTTTATGACCATTGTGGTCGATGCCACGTAGGCGTATCGAAATGGCATAGCCCGTATCGAAACGCTGGGCAAAAACCTCATCCAGAAAAGACCCATTTCGATACCCGTATCGAAACGTTTTGACACTGGAAGACACCGTATCGAAACGCCTAAGGGTGTTTCGATACACCTGGATGGTTTTGTTTAATTTGGCTTTGAAAAACATGTAAAAACCTTTAAAAACATCCCTTAAACATAGTTTCAAGTTATTTGGACTTTAGAAATAGTTTTGAATTCTTTTTAAATCGGTCCAAAACATTTTTCAATTATTATATCAAAACATTAGTTCTACAATCTCCCCTTTTTTGATATAATAAAACTAACTTGAAAATTTGTTTGGGATTCTCCCCCTTTAAGTTTAAAAATGTGAATAAGAGATTAAAGATATGAAATCAAATAAACTCCCCCTTATTCATTTGAAAATTCATTTTTTCAAACCACATTTCTCCCCCTTTTTGTTATATCAAAAAGAATTTAAAACATTAAGTTCAAAATAACTATAGAGAAAGAAAAAAATTGACAAAAGTAATAATTTGGTTTTAAAATGGCTCCCCCTTACTCAAAGCATCATTAAAAATGTTAGTCCAACATATTTAGTCCTCTAATTGAAATAAAAAGAAATAAATCAAATAAAATCAAAAACAACTAGATTTTACAAAACTTGAACTCAAGGGAGGATGTGAAGCCCTCCTTCTTCAAGTGTTCTTCCTTGTGTGCATGAAGCTCCCCCTCAAGGTTTGACTTGTTGATCACTCTCCATCACACCTAGCAAAAGACAATCATGTGATTTTTGGTATCCAAATTGCTTTGGATCCATAAACGTTAGTGGTACAAAATTTAGTCCCCTTAGGAATCCATTTTTCAATTTCATCCTTTTTAGTTGAAGTGATTAGTCCTTTTGGGACCCAAACACTTCTAAAATATTTTCCTTTTACAAATCTAGGGGCACTAGATTGTCTTACATAAAAGTTTGATTTTCCAAAATTATTTTTCTTTTCAAGCTCTTTGGAAATCAAATCTTTTTCTTCTTGAACTTTTTGAAGCAAATTTTGTAAATCAAAAAATTTTTGTTCAAACTCTTCGAGTTTTGCTTCAAGTTCAAGTTTGGTTTCAGAAATCAAGTCATTTTGAATTTTTCAACTTTGAAATCATTTTATTGTTTTTCAAAATGTGATTTTTAAACTCTAAAACCAAATCATCGTAGGCATCTTGTAATTCATCAAAAGAGTAAGAACATGAAGTAGATGAATTAGAAGTTACCCTTGAATCTTCTTCGATAGCCATAATGCAAAGGTTGGCTTGTTCATCGTTGGTGGAGTCCTCATCACTCCAAGTAGCCACATATGCCTTCTTCTTATGGCTTGAAGTGCTTACCCTCTTCTTTTTCATGGATTCTCGTTCAAGCTCTCTCAAGGCTTTCTTCATGAATGGGGCACACTTCTTGAAGAGATGAACTATCTCTTCTTCTTCATCCTCCTCTTCACTTGAATCAACATGATGGCAAGTGGAGGATTTGAGAGCAATGGCATTGGTGTTGATGCAAAGCCCCTTGAGCTTATTCTCTCCCATAGCTCTAATTTCTTCCCTCTTCTTCTCATCTTCTTTGTTCTTCTTCATGTTTTGATGAGTAAGGAGTGACCCCATGAGTTCATCAAGCTTCAAGGTCTTCAAATTCTTGGCTTCGATGATAGCGGTCCTCTTTGAGTCCCATGAATCGGGAAGTGAGTAAATGAGCTTTCGGACAAGCTTTTTCTCCGGATGGCTTCTCCATAGCCTTTGAGACCATTGGTGATAGTGGAGAACTTATCAAACATCTTCTCGATGTTTTCTTCCGGATCCATTTTGAAGTTCTCATACTCTAAGGTGAGAAGCCCAATCTTGGTCTCCTTAACTTCATCAGTTCCCTCGTATGTGATTTCAAGCTTGTCCTATACCTTCTTGGCACTCTCACAAGAAGACATCTTCTCATAGATGGTTGGGCCAAATGCACAAAAGAGGATGTGCAAGGCTTTGCAATTTAGCTCCATCTTCTTGCGATCGTCGGCACTCCACTCCAATTTGCTTCGTTGAGGCACGAACGAACCATCTTCAACTATGTCCCATAGTTTGTAGTCTCTAGACTTGATGAAGAACTTCATCTTTGTCTTCCAATGGGCATAGTGAGTTCCGTCGAAGAAGGGCGGTTTGTCGATTGATTGCGTCATTGAGCCAGTTCTGTGAAATGATGATCGAGCTTGCCGGATCTTCTCAATAGGATGTTAATCCTCCTCATTTGAGCCAATCTCTGATACCAATTGTTGAGTTTTAGGGTGCTCGATTCCTTCAACCGATCTTGCTCACCCAGTGGTGGAGAGGTGGAATTTTGGGTGGATGTGGTGTGGAAGCTAAAATGTAAGTGACACAATGATTTTAGAGTGGTTCAACCTTCTAACCAAGGTCTACATCCACTACCTTAGCTTCCCACTAAGGATTTCCAATCAATCCACTATTGATTCGTCCCCTTTTCTAGGCTTATGAGGAAACTCTTACACGCCGATCAAGCTTTCTACCCAAAGCCTTAATCAAACCCTCTTTACAAAGAGAAAAGATAAGCAAACTTAAATCCCTCTAATAGGTGATTGTTTGCACAAATAAGCTCTCACCCAAAACCTAAAACACTTGAGCAAATTTGACAATTTTGGCTCACTAGTGTTTGTCTATGCAAAGAAATGACAATTTAGCTCTAAGACAATTTCGTGATCATTTGTTGATTGACAATTGAAGCATTAACCATATCTTGATGCTTGGAGGTCCCTTTTATACTCCTTAATGAGTTTATAGTCGTTACTAGCCGTTGGGGTTGAATTGGAGCTGTTGAGGACTTTATTTCCCACCATAAATGCAGTTCTACTGCTACCCGTATCGAAACGCTCGAACCCGTTTCGATACGCTCTTTAAGTAGAAAGAGCCGTTGCAGTCTGATGAGCATTCGTATCGAAACGCCATGGGCCGTATCGAAACACCCGTATCGAAACGCTAGGCACCGTATCGAAACGCTCTGCATTTAAATGTTAGTTGGAAAATAGCCGTTGGGGTTTATGACCATTGTGGTCGATGCCACGTAGGCGTATCGAAATGGCATAGCCCGTATCGAAACGCTGGGCAAAAACCTCATCCAGAAAAGACCCATTTCGATACCCGTATCGAAACGTTTTGACACTGGAAGACACCGTATAGAAACGCCTAAGGGTGTTTCGATACACCTGGATGGTTTTGTTTAATTTGGCTTTGAAAAACATGTAAAAACCTTTAAAAACATACCTTAGACATAGTTTCAAGTTATTTGGACTTTAGAAATAGTTTTGAATTCTTTTTAAATCGGTCCAAAACATTTTTCAATTATTATATCAAAACATTAGTTCTACATATTGATCCTAAGAGAAACAATCCTACATCAAATCCAAGCTCAAGTGCTTAAATTCCAATATCTTTGTAAAACCCCAATTTTCATTCTTTGTAATTTCCTATTTCATTCAGATTCAATTGGGTTGAGTGCTTGTAATTGGGCAATACTAGTCTTGAGAGATACATTGTAATTGCCACTTTCTTCTTTGTAAACTTGTGAAAGGGTTTGGTCAATTTTGGGTAGAAAATTGACCATTTGTGTAAAGGTTTCCTCCTAAGCCTAGAAAAGGGGAAGATCAACTAGTGAAGTTGTTTGGAAAATCCTTAGTGGGAGCTAAGGTAGTGGATGTAGAGTTCTTTGGAAGTTGAACCTCTATAAGTGCCTTTGTCTTCAATTTTTATTTTACCACTTCACTACCAACCGATTTAAAATTCCAATTCACCTCCCCTCTTGGCATTTATTGATTCAACGATCCACTCAACAATTGGTATCAGAGCCTACCTATTTTGAAGGATTACCAACCACAAGAGGAGATCCTAGAATAGTGTGATCAATGTTCTAGTCAAGCCATGGCATCTACCTCAACCTCCAACCTCTATGAGTCTCAATCCACCACTTAACCACCATTCTTCAATGAGGACAACTACATATATTGGAAGAATAGGATGCGTCTCTTCGTCAAATCCACCGGCTACATGGTATGGGATGTAGTGGAAGAAGGGCCTTACATTCCGATGAAAAGAAATGATGAAGGAAGACTTGTCCCGAAGGTGAAATCGGAGATGACTGAGGAAGATAGAAGAAGGATGCAAGTCAACGATAAAGAATTGTACATCATCTTTTGTGCACTTGGTTCGGACATCTATTCTAAGGTTTCTTCAATCGAGAGCACCAAAGAAGTGTTGGACACACTCTAGACAACATACGAAGCTACTAGCGATGTTAAGGAGACAAAGATTGGGCTACTAAATTTGAGTTATGAGAATTTCAAGATGGATCCCGATGAGAGTGTCTCCAAGATGTTTGATTGATTTTCGATCATCGTCAACGGTCTAAAAGGATTCGGTGAAGTGATTCTCGAAGACAAGCTAGTTAGGAAGCTTTTATATTCTCTCCCGGAATCTTAGGATGGTAAAAGAACGGCCATCATCGAAGCTACGAATTTGAAGACCTTGAAGCTTGATGAGCTAGTTGGTTCTCTCCTTACTCATGAGATTATGAAACAAGGAAGAGAAGAGGAAAAGAAGAAAGAAGAAAGGAGAATAGAGAAGCAAGAGGTGGACAAGAAAAAGAAGCTAGGAGTTTCTCTCAAGGCCTCTCTACAAGAGGAGAGCTCTTCTAGTAAGGATGAAGATTTTAAGGAGTTGGCAATGATAGCCAAACGCTTCTCACGGTTCATGAAGTCTAACCAAGGAATGAAATTTCAAAGAAAGAGAGACTTCAAGAACAAAAGCAAAGAAGAGGAAAAGGGTCATATCATTTGCTTTGAGTGCAAGAAGACGAGTCATTGCCCTCGACTCAAGAAGAAGGGATTTGAGAAGAAGAAGAAGCTCAAAACCAAGATTGCTACTTCGAGTGATGAGGAGTCATTAGAGGATGAGGAGCATGAAGTGGCCAACTTTTGCCTCATGGATCTTGAGGAGGATTCTATGGTAACCTCTAACTTATCTTGTTATGATTTTACATTTGATGAATTGCTTGATGCATATGATGAGTTACAAGAGGTATATGATGAGTTAGTAGAGAAATATAAGGAGTCCGTTTCGAAAACAAAAAGGTCATTTTAGATTTGAAAGCTCAAAATTATTTACTCTCTAAAACTAACTCAGGTTTTGAGAAAAAGGTTTTAAGCTTGCAAGATGATCTAAAGTTCTTTGAAAAAGAAAATATTGATTTGAACAACCTTCTTTCTCAATGTAATGATGAACACCAAAAATTGGTGAATGAGCTCAATGAGCTCAAAAATTCTTTCGAAAGTGTTGGTTCTTCAAAGCTTGAAAAGGGTGAAACTTCAAAAAACAACTTTACAAAAAGAAAGAATTTAACTACAAACAAAGTGGCTCCTATAGGCATTCTAGGACTAAAAAGATTAGAAGTGTATGAGTTCCTAAGAAACTTGTAAAATCAAATAATGTTAATGCCTTGTTATCTTGGATTCCTAAGGGAACCAAGCTTTTGGGAGCTAACACTCATGGACCCAAAATGATTTGGGTACCAAAAATTAAAGTTTAAACTCTTTGTTTGTAGGGGGAGCATTGCCACAAGGCCAAAGCACAAAGTCAAACTTCATGGTACCTTGATAGTAGATGCTCGAGACACATGACCGGAAACAAGAGTCAATTCATGGAATTAAAGCCAAAATGTGGAGGAGTAGTAACTTTTGGTGACAACTCCAAAGGCCACATTGAAGGTATTGACTCCATAGGTAATCACTCTTCCATACTTATTGAAAATGTTTTGTATGTCAATGGTCTAAAACACAATTTGTTGAGCATTAGTCAATTGTGTGATAAAGGGTTTAATGTCATGTTTGATGTAAATGGGTGTAGAATAGTAGACATTAAATCTAACAAAACAATGCTCATTGGTCATCGCATAGACAATATTTATATGGTGCATTTATATGACATTCATACATCTCATGCATGCTTAGTTGCACAAAATGAAAATGATGTATGGTTATGGTATAGGGAACTAGGACATGCTAGCTTTAGCGTTTTAGAAAAATTAGTTTCCCTTAATCTAGTTAGAGGACTACCTAAGCTCAAGTTCTCATTAGATAAAATTTGTGATGCATGTGCTAAAGGTAAACAACATGGAGCCTCTTTCAAGTCCATTAATGATATTTCTACAAGTAGATGTTTGCAATTGATCCATATGGATCTCTTTGGGCCAATTATAACTACTAGCTTGGGTGGAAAATCATATGCATTTGTATATGTTGATGATTACTCTAGGTATACTTGGGTTCTGTTTTTAAGCACCAAAGATGAGGCTTTAGAATACTTCATCACATTTTCAAAAATAACCCAAAATGATCTTGAACTTAAAATTTCACATATTAGAAGTAATCATGGAACCGAATTTCAAAATATGGGTTTTGAAGATTTTTGTAATGAAAATGGGATTAGCCATAAATTTTTGGCTCCTCGCACTCCTCAACAAAATGGGGTAGTTGAAAGGAAAAATAGAACTTTAGAAGAAATGGCTAGGACTATGCTTTGTGAAAATAATTTACCTAAGTAGTTTTGGGCGAAAGCCACTAACACTGCTTGCTACATTATAAACCGAGTAATGATTAGGCCTATTTTGAAGAAAACTCCTTATGATATTTTTAAAATCTAAAAAGCTTAACATTAGCTATTTTCATCCTTTTGGTTGCAAGTGTTTTGTTTTAAACAATGGAAAAGATAATTTAGGTAAATTTGATGCAAAAAGTGATGAAGCTATATTTCCAGGTTACTCTTTAAACTCTAAAGTCTATCGTGTGTTTAACAAAAGAACATTAGTTGTAGAGGAATCTATTCATGTGGTGTTCGATGATAACCTCCTTTTAAGGAAAGATTCTTGTGATGATGATGATGTATGGATCATTGAAGCCAATGATGGTGGAGAATCATCAAAGGTGAATGGGATTCCAACCAAAGAGGAAGAAGCACAAGAACTGTCTCTAGAAGCATTGCAAGACATGTCTCTTGAGGAAAAAGGAAGTGAGCTACCCAAAGGAGTACAACTACGTCAAAGGTGGTGAGATCTTGGGTGATCCATCCAAGGGGGTAACTACTCGTTCTTCTCTTAAAATGCTTAATAATGTTGCTTTCATCTTATGCATTGAGCCTAAGAATGTTAAAGAAGCATTATAAGATGACTTTTGCATTATGGCTATGCAAGATGAGTTAAACTAATTTGAGAGAAGTAAAGTTTGGACATTAGTTGATAGGCCTAGAAACAAATCTACTATAGGAACTAAATGGGTCTTTAGAAACAAACTAGATGAGAGTGGTAACATAGTGAGAAACAAGGCTAGGCTTGTTGCTCAAGGATACACTCAAGAAGAGAGAATTGATTTTGATGAAACCTATGCACCCGTAGCTAGAATGGAAGCAATTAGGATGTTACATGCATTTGCATGTTATCATGATTTCAAGCTTTTTCAAATGGATGTCAAAAGTGCGTTTTTGAATGGCTTTATAAACGAAGAAGTGTATGTGGAACAACCACTGGGTTTTGAAGATCCCATTTTTCCAAACCATGTTTTCAAATTATCAAAAGCTTTATATGGATTAAAACAAGCTCCTAGAGCTTGGTATGAATGATTATCAAGTTTTCTAGTTGGAAAAGGTTTTGAAAAAGGCTTTTTTACTTCCTAAAACCAAGACCCTTCTTTTCCTTTTTACATTTTTTTACCTTTTTCCTTTTTTATGTTTTATGTTTTTATAACCTATTTTATTTAAAAGTTTTATTTAAATCTAAAAAAAATCTTTTTCCACCATTTTTCGAATTTCTCAAATCATTTATCATTTTCTAGTTTTTCTTTCAAAAACCTTTATTTTCAAAATCAAAACTTTTGATATTTTTTTCAAAACATTTTTTCAAACTTTATATTGTTCTATCATGTACATAGAAATCTTTTCTTTTCAAAACTTTCAAAACATTTCTATTTTACTCAAGTAAAATTCCAACGGGTCCATTGTAAGGCCTATTTAGACCCACTCGTCCGAAACCTCTACAAAACGGACCACAAAACAACTTTTAATCAAATTTTAGGAGTTCATATACTTGATTACGAGCATTTCAACACGATTAATGGACACAACACTATTTATTAAAAACAATGGCAAAGATATCTTAGTAGTTCAAATTTATGTTGATGATATTATTTTTGGTTCTACTAATGAGTTGCTTTGTCAAGATTTTTCTAAGTTGATGCAAGGTGAATTTGAAATGAGCATGATAGGGGAGCTCTTATTCTTCTTGGGACTCCAAATCAAACAAATGAAGGATGACATCTTCATCAATCAAGCTAAGTACATCAAGGATATGCTCAAGAAGTTTCGCTTGGAGCAAGCAAAGCCTCAAGCTAAACCAATGAGTTCATCCACAAAGCTTGACAAAGATGAAGGAGGTAAGTGTGTTGACTCTAAGCTTTATCGTTTTATGATTGGGTCTTTGCTTTACCTTACCACAAGTAGACTGGATACATTGTTTAGTGTTTGCTTGTGTGAAGGTTCCAAGCTAGTCCTATAGAGTCACACCTTATAGTCGTTAAAAGGATCTTTAAGTACCTTAGAGATACTCCTTGTTTAGGCCTTTGGTATCCTAGAGACTCAACCTTTAACCTTCATGCTTATTCGGATGTGGATTACGGGGGTTGTAAGGTAGATAGGAAAAGTACTTTCGGCACTTGTCAATTCCTAGGTAGTATGCTCATATCTTGGTTCTCTAAGAAACAAAATAGTGTAGCCTTATCTAACACCCAAGCGGAGTACATATCCTTATGGAGTTGTTGTGCTCAAGTCCTTTGGATGAAACAACAACTCTTAGACTATGGAATTGTGGTAGACATCATACCCCTTAAGTGTGATAACACTAGTGTCATATGTCTACCAAAAATCCCATCCAACACTCTAGAACCAAACACATATAAATAAGACATCATTTCATTAGAGATTATGTCCTTAAGGAAAATGTTGTTTTAGAGTTTGTAGACATCTTAAATCAATTAGCGGACATCTTTACCAAACCTCTAGATAAAGAGCGTTTTTGGTCCCTTAGGAGAGAGTTAGGTCTAACTAGCCTATCTTGACCTTTTAGGACCTTTGTGCCTTAAAATTGCTTGAATTCTTGTTAAATCCCATGCTTATGTTTTTTTTTATCTTAATTGCATCCTTGCTTATAGTTAGGGGGAGTATGTTTATGTTTTGATATGTTAAACTTGCTCATACATCTCATTCATGCATCTAGGATCAATCAAAGTTAGATTTTTCTGCATTTTAGTGCCTTTTTTGCTCTTCCAAGGCTATTGGTATTGAAACGGGTCACCCTGTTTCAATACGGGCTGCCTCTAAAGAACACATATGGACCAAGATGTTTCGAAATGACCTCTCCTATTTCAAAACGTTTTGGTTCTGTTAAAACTTGTATCGAAACGACCCCTCCTCGTTTCAGTACGGGCGAACTCTTGGGCTTCGATACAGTCAAACCTGTATCGAAACGACTAATCAGTTTTGGAAAATTTGTAGACGTTTCGGTACGCCTGTTTCGAAACGATCTCTCCCGTTTCGAAACGCATATCCGGAAAAGCGGAATTTAAAGGGTTTTAAATGCTAAAAGACTCTTTTAATTAAACAAACAAACTCTCAAAAACCCTAAATTGATTTCATCTATAGAAAACCCTCCAAATCTTTTTTTTCATCAACACTTGAGGGATTTTACTCCTAAACGTCAATCTTAGCAAGCTTCATCAATTTTGTGCAATTTCATCCACAAATTCCTCCTAAAATTCCATCTTTGAGGTATTTGCTATCTTTTTCTTTTTATTTTGTTCGAATATTATGTTAAAAATTATAGTTTTGTATAGAATACTTGTTTTACATTATGGGTTGTCAAAATCTTGTAAAAAAATTTCAAAATCTCAAATTTTTTTGTTCGAATATATTTTATTTTAATTGTATTTTTTACGCTGTTTTTTCAATTTTGTTTTCATCAAAATTTTATTTTATGTATATACTTTCAAAGTGTTTTTAAAAACCTTAATGGGATTCTTATTGGATCGAATTAGTTATTAATGCATACACTGAAATTTTATTGCTTGCTTAGTTTTTAGGTGTTTTTAATGGACTCTAAGAAAAGAATGATTGAAGGTGGTGAAGGTTCGAACCTTGATGACAATGTTCGCCCAAACCTTACCCTCCTCTATTCCAAAAGTCATAGAAACCAAGAGGCTATGAATCGCTTTAAAATTCTTCAAGATGACGTTGTTCGATGAGAGAGAGTTGTAGACATGGCATTCCTTGATTCTGAGTGTTTCTACTTCAAGTACCTACCTCTTTTGACACAATGGAGTTTCCTAAGATTCATGAATATTCCTGACATCATCTACAAAAACATGGTTTTGCTTTTCTACTCCAATGCCAATCTTATTAGCAATGAAGATCGTTCCGAAGTTATTGCTATTGAGTCTTACATCTTGGGCAAGAAATCTTGCATTGATCCATCCACCTTAGTGAACATCCTTGGGCTTGTTGATGAGGGTATTGAGGATGAAACCCACTTTGGTTCTCAAATCGGATCGGTTCTCACATTTGATGCCTATGACCGTTTCTTGCACTTGATCATCTTTTGGTTCTTTCGCTCATCCGGAGGAAAATTTACCCATATCTGCCAAGTTGACCCTTTTTGGAACGAGTGTTTCCGACAGGCACAACAACCTAACTTGGTGAAGATCATGTTTGCCGAGATGATCCATCTTGTGAGGCATCGTCTATCCGACTCCATCACCTCCTTCACCTATGGGACTATTTTGGGCTACATCTTTGTTCGCATTGGCCTTGATGTCTCATAAGATTTTCCGGAACAACAAAAGCAAAAGCTTGGTGAGTCTTCTCTCATAAGGTCCATATTTCGTTACACACTTGGTGAATGGATTCGAGTTGATCGTAGAGCTCAAGCACCTCAAGTAGAGCCTCAACCACAAGCTCAAGCTCCCGTTGTAGCTCCTCACAATGATGCTCTCATGGCCTTCCTCATCGAGAGGTTCAACACCATGGACACAAACATGGCTTTCGGGTTTGCAGCTATCAACACTCATTTACAATCCTTGGAGGATCGTGTTCTTGGCAACGAGAATTGCCTTACCTCTCTTGAAACTCAACAATCATCCATGGATCTCTCCCTTCACCAACTTCTATGGTGATTGGAGGCGTTTTCACAAGGATCAAGAGAAGGACAAGAATGATTTCTTGGATGACATTGGAAGCGATGATGATGATGAGGCACCTTATGCTTATTGCATATCATTATATTTTGAGTTTATGCACCTATCTATGTCTTTTGTTTTAAGACTTATGATTTGATTTCATTTTTTAGGATTGAGTTTGATGTTATGTTTAGATTTGTTTCATGAACTTAATGATATCTATGCTATTATGTTGTTTGGTTTATGCTTTTTGCCTCTTTTATTCTCATTAGCCTTGATTATATGTTTGATCTAACAAAAAGGGGGAGAAGTAATTCCTAAGAGCCTAAGTGTTTTTAAGTTGATTTTAAGTTTCACGTGCTTTAAATTTCAACTTTTCAAACCTGTAAAACATATCTTAAATTGAGGGGGAGTTAAAACTTTTTCAAAGATTTCAAAACACTTAAAAACTTATACTTGGATTTGTTATATCAAAAAGGGGACATTGTAAAACCAAAGAATTGATTTTGATATAACAAATAATTTAAAGACTAAATTCGGAGCGTTTCGCCTTCTGTTATCTAGAGCGTCTACGTGAATGGAACTTCGTGGCCTTCTTGAACATACCGGATATTGTCTACAAGCACATGGTTCTCATCTTCTACTCGAATGCTCAGCTTGTTGATAATGAGGATCACTCCAAAGTTGTTGGCATTGAGTCCTTTCTCTTGGGGAAGAGGTTCGTCATCGACATAGCTTTTTTAGAGACTACTCTTGGCCTTAAGAACGAAGGCATCGAGAATGAGACTCATTTTGGTTCTCACATCGGTTCCGTGCTCTCCTTGGATGCTCGTGATCGATTCCTCCACTTGATGATCTCGTGGTTTATTCGCCCCTCCGAAGGTAAATTCTCTCACATTCGTCAAGTTGATTATTTTTGGCTTGAATGTTTTCGTCGTGGAGAACGCCTAAATCTTGTTAAGTTTATGTTTGCCGAGATGGTCAACAATGTGAAGCTTCGTGAAACCGATGCTCTCAAATCCTTCACCTATGGGACTGTTTTGAGCTATATCTTTGGGATGCTCAACTTTGATTGCACTTATGACTCTCCGGAACCCCGTAAGCAAAAGATTGGTGAAGCTTCTCTCCACAAGTCCGGGTTCCATTACAACAATCTTGGCCAATGGGAACGAGTTGATAGGTATGCTCCTCCACCACAAGTTGAACCACAACCTCAAGCTCCAGGTCCCAACAATGAATCTCTTATGGCTTTTCTCACCGAGCGGTTCAACACAATGGAGGCGGGTCTTGGTACTATTAATTAATCGTTTGCAATATGTGGAAAATCGTCTCACCTCCCTTGAGAATCAACATCAATCAATGGACTTGTCATTCTCTACCTTTTATGGTCAATGGATGACCTTTCGTCGCTATCAAGCTAGGAACGATGATGATTCCTCTGATGTTGATGGTGACGATGACGAGGCTTAGGATCTTTTTATTGCATCGCATATTAGATTATCATATTAGGATTAAGTTTACACCTCTTTTTTTATTTATGAACCTATGCTTTGATTACTTTGTTTGGGATTGAGCTTTGAACCTTATTGTTTAAGTTTTATGTTTGGATTTGAATTATATGGATATATATTATGTTGCTTATTGCTTTTAACCTTGTTTCTTCTCTTTGAGCCTTGTTTATTATTCTTTTGATCTAACAAAAAGGGGAGAAAATATAAGAGCCAAAATTTGTTTTAAGTGGTTTTGAGTTTTAAAACTTAAATTTTAAATCTTTTCAAACTTTAAAACCCATCATAAATTGAGGGGGAGTTAGAATGTATTCAAAAGTTCAAAACTCTTAAAAATTCTAACTTCAGTTTTGTTATGTCAAAAAGGGGGAGATTGTGAAATCGATAAACTAATTTTGATATAACTAAAGAATTAAGGACTAATTTAAAAAAAGATAAAACAAAATTTTAAGTCCTCAAACCTCTCTATATATTTAAAGGGAAATGGTTAAGTTAAAAACTCAAGTTGTCAAAACTTTTCTAAGTGTTTTTGAAGCCAAAAAGTGATTTTCGAGTCACCGTTTCAGAACGGCCTTTGGACGTTCCGGAACACTTTTGAAACTGTGAACCCTTGTTTCGGAATGTGTTTCGAAACGGGTGAAGAACATCGGAACAGTTTGACCCGTTTCGATATGGTAGTATCGAAACGACCTCAAACGTTTCGAAACGGCATTCAAACATGGTTTTAAAAATATGACCGTTGAAGTTTTTAACTGATTTTAAGATTGTCGTTAAGGCGTATCGAAACACCTCTAAGTTGTTTCGATACAGGCTTTGACAGTGGCAAAGTGTTTCGAAACGAGTTTCGAAACGGCTCTTAGCGTATCGAAACGATCGTACCCGTTTCGGTACGGTCTATTTAATACACCCCAACGACTCTTTCTTTTTTGGTCTGTTTCGAAACAAGATCGAGAGTTTCGAAACGGGTGGTTGCAGACTGCATTTATGGAGGGAAAATAACATCCGAATGGCTCTATTGATGAATGCAACAACCCCAACTGCTAGAATTCAATGAGAAGATATAAAAGGGGCCTCTAAAAGCTTCAGCAACAACTATTGATCTCAAAAGAAACATCCAAACATCAAATCCAAGAAATTGAGCCTAAATCCCATTATTTCTTATAAACCCCAATTGTGAAATTGTAATTTCCATTCTTATCCTTTCAATTGGGTTGAGTGCTTGTAATTGGGCTACATTTTTTATTGAGAGATACTTGTTTAGCCATCATCTTCTTTGTAATTCTTGTGTGAGGATTGGGTCAAATTTTGGGTAGAAAATTTGACCGATATTGTAACGGTTACCTCCTTAGCTTAGAAAAGGGGAAGAACAATTAGTGGAATTGTTGGAAAATCCTTAGTGAAGCTAAGGTAGTGGATGTAGAGTTCGATTGGAACTTGAACCACTCTAAATCCTCTTGTCTATCCTTTTATTTGTCAATTCCACTACCAAAAAGTCTAAAAATCCAATTCACCTCCTCTTGGTTTATATCGATCATTTGATCCACTCAACAAACTATCACTACAAGAAAATGCATTTGTAGTGACATTGAAAATAGTCACAAAAAGTGTTAAATTTAGTCACTGAAATTTACAGTGACTATTTTTCTGAGTCGTCACCTGTCGTCACTAATAACTCTGTCACTGTTATATTAGTGACAACTTTCATGTATTTCGACACAATAGTTATGTTTTTTATGACCACACTATTTGACACAAATGATTATTAATAGTGACTAAAATTTAGACACTAATGTTATTCTTACTAGTGACAAACATTCCATCACAAATACATATTTAAATAGTGTCTAAAATATGTCGTCACTGTCAATAATTTAAAATTAATTATATTTTTAGTTGTAACCATTTTATTTAGGGTTTAAACTAATCACTAATTTTCCCTGAAATTTAATGAAGCTTTTACATTTTAGTCACCAACTTTTAAGTTTTCATTACATCACTGAAATTTAATTATAGATAATGTAGCATGTTCAGATATCAATTTTTAGTAAATAAATGCAATGCATGGCTTTAAGAAAGATCGAACTGGAACATTTAGGGCAAGAGTGAAATACTTATCCACTAGGCTAGGCAAGAAATTTTATACTATTTTGAAAGAAAAATAATA
The DNA here is from genome assembly GCA_958450335.1 of Hibiscus tridactylites. Taxonomy (NCBI): domain Eukaryota; kingdom Viridiplantae; phylum Streptophyta; class Magnoliopsida; order Malvales; family Malvaceae; genus Hibiscus; species Hibiscus tridactylites. The sequence goes on along the minus strand of OY288286.1, from coordinate 16,948,438 downwards.
TTTAGGTTTAATTGTAATTGAAATTAATTTTATTTATTTTAAAAATATTTATTAATTATAACACTAATTATTACAATAATAATTTAACTAATTTTTCTATGGTTTCTTATACGAAGTACGTATGTTGAAGAAACCATTTAAATTTTTTTCTATAGAAAAAACTATTCAAAATGGAATATATCTGTTAAAATTTTCAAAAAAAAAAATCTATCATATATTATGCTAAAATCACATGGTAGTCTTTGTACTATAATTTGGTCACTTTAAATTTCTATACTTTTTTAAATTTTGATTTTTTTATCCTAACATGAATGGTCGTATTTAAATATGTTAAGTAAAATTTTCTTTTTAGCTAATTTGTTATACATAAGTTGCTTATTTAATTTTTTTTCTTTAATTTGATCATTTATAGTCCTTGTAATTTAGTCATATTGTCGGTGTCTCGTTAGGATTAGGATTAAAATTTTAAAATTTGAAAAATATAGGGACTAAAGTTGATCAAAAATAGATTGACTAAAACAACAATTTACACATAGTATAGACTACATAAATATTTTACCTTTTGACAAACTAGTTTATAATAACTTTAATTTTTATAATTATAAAAATAAATTTATCATTGTGACAATGTCTAATTTGTCATTACTTTGATTTTTTTATTTGTGACAAAATTTATCAAAACAAAAAGTGAAACTTTAAGTGACAAGTAATTTCATTGTAACAACAAATATCAAATAATAGTGACCACTTCACATATCGTCACTATCATGCTTCAAAGTTTTAGTGACAGTGAACTTTGTGTCACAATTGTATACTTATAGTGAGAATTCATTTGTGAAAAATGCAATCGTCACAATTACTACTGTTACAGTGACCAAATAAAAATATGTCACAATTACTTATACTAATTGTGTCGTACAAAAAAATTGTTACAAAAAATTAATATTTGTGACAAAATTATTCTCAGTCACTATCAATTTGTCACTAAAAACCTATATGTCCCCTAAGACTTTTTTTACTTCGCTCGAGATAGATGGAGGGTTTATATTCATAGGTATAACAATTTTTTTATTCATTATTTTTAGAAGGCTTAAGGGTTCAATAAGCTCCTAAACTTTTTCAAAAAAAATTAAGTCTTTAAACTTTTTGTATTCAATTAAGCCCTCAAACTCAAGAAAAAATCAATTTGTCCCTTTGACTAACGTTGGCCGTTAACTTTAATGGGTTGTTTTAAAAAAAATTCTTTTTTGACACATGTCGCGACATGATAATGCCACTTGTTGTTTCTAGGAATTTTTAAATTTTAGTTTTTAAAAAATATATAAAAACAGTAAAATTTCTAAAAATTGTTAAAAATTTACAAATTAAAAATATAAAATATTTTAATTATAAAATTATTAAAAAAATTTGAAAAAAATATATTTTTAAAATTTTTTAAAATATAGTTTTAAAAATCAAAATAACTTTTATTGTTTTATATTTTTCAAATTATTTTTATAATTTTATAATAATTTTTTATTTTTTAACATTTTATTTTTTAAATAAATTTCGTAATTGAAAAAATATTTTTTAATAATTTTCCAGAATTTTTGAAAAAAAAAAGAATTTTTCTGTTTTAGATATTTAAAAAAAATAAAATTTAACAATTCCTAAAAATAACAAGTGGCATTATCCTATTACGACACGTGCCGAAGAAAATTAAAAAAAAACGTTAAATTTAACGGTCAACGTTAGTCAAAGGGCTACATAGGTTTTTTTCTTGAATTTGAGGGCTTAATTGAGTGCAAAATTTATTTTATGGACTTAATTAATTCTTTTAAAAATGTTTAAGGGCTTATTGAGCACTTAAGCCTTTTTGAAAATAAATGTTTTTGCCATCAGAATTAGAGTGTGCTTAATTTGACAGCAAATCTTCAAATTTTGAGAGAAAAAAATAATTTATCCCTTTCTATGCCCCAATACTAAAAAAATTATATTCCAAGTTTTAACCATAAATTCTTAATCTTAAACACTATACCCTAAAAAATATAGTCTACGTTAAATTCTTTAAACCCTAAACATATTTTTTAGTGTAGAGTATAAATAAGAAAACCAAAAACGACAGAGAATATCTATTCAATTTTGAGTTGTCCTCCGTTGAAAGAATTAGAGAGAATAACAACGTATTGTATATACTACGATCAAATGAGCTAACAATTAAAATTGTTCTTCCCAAAACAACCTCTAAGATTGTTGGTTTTGTTTATTGTTCCTACTTTAATCTTGAAGCGTGTAGGTGGATTAAGACAAGAAATCTTGTTTATTGTTTTTATTTTTTCAGTATTTCATCTTTATCCCTGTTTTGCAGCCCACTGAAATTGTTTATCCCTAATCTACGGTCAAATTAAGCAAATTTGCTGGTTTGATGTTTGGTTTTCTATTTTGTTCTATTTCGTTTTATTGTGTTTTGTTATTTTCTGTTACAACATCATTTTTTATTGTTTTTCTATTTTGATTTCTTATAAAAATTCAGCCAACATATTGTTAAAAAAACTACTCTTCCCCTTAATTTAATGATTGGCTTTATTGAAGAAGAAAAACGAATAATTTTCATCCTAGAAGACTCGGGTTTGAGCACATATATGTGCAAGATGTGTAAGTATGTGTAACTTATTAAATGGTTAAAAAAATATAAATAAATACTATCATGTAATCACACTAATATATTTAAAAAGATGTTCAAAACTTCTTCTTCTTCAAAATAACAGAAAATAACAGCATGGGTTTCTTGAAGCACTTAAATTGCAACAAAGTAACTGTTGTTTTATCTTTATCGTACATAAAATATATAAATATAATAAATATTAAATATATACAAGAGATTTCAGGTTCACAAAACCCACAGACACTTCTATCATGCTTTTTGTGTCTCTCTATCATCATCTTCTCCTTTCATTTAATTACAGTTTCCCTGTCTTTTGCAGAAGAAAGTTGACAACTTTTGCAAGGCACCAAGGAATATGACATCTTGAGGATTGATTAGGGTTGGTAATGGTATCATTTTTTTAATTTGGTAGATACCTTGGACCTTCCAACAATAATATTATGAAGGGAAAAAAAAAACCGGAATATAATATCAACACTGAGACCTAACTATAATACTTTTGGTAACATCTGCACCTAACTTGAAGCTTTGAGTAATTAATTTTGATATTTCCTTTACTCAGAGCTTCAACTATGGTGCATCAGGCCACTGTTTTGTCGCACATCTCTAACGTGTTCATCGTGTTTAACTCAATGTCGTTTAGGTAATCGAAGCCAAAGTCATTAACACCAAAATCCTGAGAATCCAGCAACCACGAACAGTTGTCCCAAGATGGCAAACTTGAGATGTTACAATTAGATTCTCCTGCCGGTATACTGCTCCAAGATGCATCGACAAGCGGCGGTTCGTCCAGCCATAAGCTATTTAATAAAGCTTCATCGTTGCAAATGGCGTCTAACAAATCGGAGTCCTCAGTTGGGGTAGTACTGGAATTTTCTGTAATATGATTATCTGCAGAATGATGAGCAGGGGAAGAAGTTTGTTCGGCCTTAGCTTCTTTGTTCAAGGGTTGGTGAGTAACTGGATCGATCCCCATTTTAACAAGCTTTTTCTTGATGTGTGTGTTCCAGTGGTTCTTGATCTCGTTATCAGTTCTGCCTGGCAATCTGGCTGCAATCTTCGACCACCTGAACAATAATAACTTATATTAAGCTTGAAAAAGGAATCGGTTTCAGAAACGAGAATAATGCAGGAGACAGAATAAGAGATAAATGAGAGCGTGATGAACCTATTTCCTAGACGGGCATGAAGGTCAATAACCAACTGCTCTTCGGTCTCGGAAAGAAGGCCTCTCTTCAAGTCAGGCCGAAGGTAATTAGTCCACCGTAGGCGGCAGCTCTTCCCGCAGCGGCGGAGGCCAGCGAGCTTAGGGACGGCGCGCCAGCAACACTGGCCATTGGTGAGAATAAAGTTGATGAGTTTCTTGTCTTCCTCAGCCGTCCATGGCCCTTTTTTCACACCCAGTTTGTCACAACAAGGCTGCCTACCCATAACTTGAGTCCCACTAAACACAAACTAACACTAATTCTGTATGTATCTGTAAAGACCCAAAAGCCCCACACCCACCTTTTTATAATGTCCTGGAGCTTTCAAAATGCTGGTGATATAAATAGTATACATACAATGCCTGAGATTATATGCAATTTACCATATGTTTATATAAATAAAATGCAGGGTTTACAGAGGGATGAGAGAAGGGCCCCGGGTCCACCATTGAGCTATGAAAGCGATGTTGGAACTAAAATGGGGTGTTCTGGTGTAAGTAGATGCAGAGAAGAGAGAGAGAGGTGATAATGATTGATGAGCCAAGGACATCAGATGGCTAAGATGTAAGCAATTCCCCCATCGAAAAGAAAAATATTTCTTCCCATTTTCCTACACAACCCCACTCTCCTTCATTGCACTCTTACTCAACCATTCCATCACCCATTTCGTCATCACTAAGTTTACGTGTACTCTAATTGCAGTAGTCATTTTTGGGACTAGAATAATCAATTTCACTTATGTTGTTTGGAAATCTTAATTCCAAATTTTGGATTTTTGGTTTCATTTATTGTATATTTGTAAATTGTAAAAACGAATATATTATGAATAAATTAGTTGAGTTTTAATATGATATATTTATTCTATAATTTTTTTAACACGAGTACACTAGTTTTATTAAAAAAGGAAAATTCCAAAAATACAATGCGAGTTTACAACTTAGGTAAACAAATTTGATCCGGACATACACCTAAAAACACGAAAAACTAATGTCTCTAGATCATAAATAGGACCATATAAAAAAAGGTAAAAACCCTAACTCAATGACTCGAAACAAAATAGATACAAACATCACCGAAGTTCGACGATGAAATGTAAAAACCAACAACAAACAACATTAGAAAATGCATATTACAATAATAATGCAAGTTGACAACATTGCCATTACCACAAATCAATCAGTGACTCTGAGCTCGTATCCAGATCCAGTTTGAGGGTTAAAAAACAGAGAGATCAACAGGAAAATCAAAAGAGCTCCATTTTAGTCAGTCGTGGCGACGTCAAATCCAACCCTTATAAAAAAATAAAAGAAAAAAGTGATTAAATGACCGGTTAAGAAAAAAATGTGCAAAAAAGGCAAAGGATATGTACCAAAAGGTAGAAAAAAGAGTATAACAAGAATAAAGCGTATAATTAAATGTTTTGATATAATAGTTGAAAAATGTTTTGGACTAAATTGAAAAAAATTAAAATATGCTTTGAGTCAAAACAACTTGAAATTATGTTTAAGGGTTTTTAAAAGGCTTTGGAATAACTTAAAATTCTTTTAAAGTAGCTAAACCAATGATTTTCAAGTACCCGTACTAATACGGTCTGGTATGGTATCGATACGCCCTAGGGTTTCAGCTACAGTAAAATTTCAGTAGCCAAAACCCGTACCGATACGCCTTGCCGCATCGATATGATATGTTTTAAATAGCTAACGGCTAGTTCGCGTATCGATACAGTTGTATCACGTACCGATACGCCCAACTACCCCCAACAGTCATTTTCCCAACGGTCTTTTAAATTGTAGGACTGTACCGATATGCTTGCCACATGTATCAATACACACCAGTTGGAAGTCTCAACGGCTATTTCCTTATCGAGACCGTATCAATACGGTTTGAGAAGTATCGATACGCTAAGCTGCAGAACAGCATTTATGGTGGGAAATAAAATCTACAGCGGCTCTAATTCTGCCTTAACGGTCCTCAACAACTACAAACTCAATTAGGAGTATAAAAGGGACCTCCAAGCATCAAGAGATGGTTAATGCTTCAATTGTAACAACATTATGGTGTCAATTTGTCTATAGAGCTTAATTGTTATTCTCTTGTATAGACAAAACACTAGTGAGCCAAAATTGTCAAATTTACTAAAGTGTATAGGTTTGAGTGAGTGCTTAGAGTTGAAAACACATACCTACTAGAGGGATTCCTTGTTTGCTTTGAATTTCACTTGTAAGAGAGTGTTTGATTAAGCTAAGGGTAGATAGCTTAATCGTTGTAACGGTTTCCTCCTAAGCAGAGAAAAGTGGATGAAATTCTTAGTGAATTTGGAAAATCTTTGGTGGCATTCTAAGGTAGTGGATGTAAGCTTTGTGTTAGAAACTCAAACCACTCTAAATCCTTGTGTTTAATTATTTATTTTTGCCACCAACTTAAACACTCAAAAATTCAACTTTACCACCACTTGGCAATCCATACCGGTTGTAGAAAATCGAGTCTATCAAGTCTAACACAAAGTTATTGAATTTATAAACTAAAAGAAAAGAATGAAACAAAGAAAAAAAGATTACCGACAACCAGCACTAAAGTTAACACCGCCACCGACTATATAAAAAAAGTTGCAAAGAAATCTTTTTTGAGAGAGAGGCGCTCAAAACCCTAAAAAATAAATATCAAGCCTTCTATAATTAGTGTTACGGGTTAAGTATCAACTCAATTAAATGAAAATGTTTAAATATCCTCTTTTAAAAAGCGGTAATGTCCCCGTAACAAGTATAGTATTATAACGATCCTTTAATTGTCTGATTACACGTCGAACATCTGGTAGATAAAGTAGACATAAAGAACAACCGTTAAAGTGGTCCTTGATGTTGGAGAATGCTCATCCCACATTGGGTGGGAAAATTTTGTTAGCTTGGTTTATAATGGAACCTTTGAAGCCTTCTTTGTTTAAAAGTAGTGGACTATGCCCTTGTACGTGCGCGCGCCGCCGTCTGGTCAGCTTGGCTCGATTCGGTTTAGGTTCGTGTTACACGTGTCTTCGACATGTTCGTGCGCGTTCTATAGACTAGTAATCGGATGTACACACTGTACTATTTGTATTGTATTCAAATATACAATCTATCTGTACTAGCTATTTAGAAATTATTTGACTATTACATGTTTTTTAAACTTGATTTTAGTACCCAGTTTAATGTTTATTTGTTTTTGGATGAAAACACCCATGTATCTTTTACTATAAATAAAAGTTTGTTTTCATTTCTTTTCATCCACAAAAAGGAAAAACACAAAGCTTTTTCAAAACAATTTTAATCTCCTAGTTTTTAAAGCAAAGTTACATGAGTTCTCTCTGAGTTTTTGGAAGAGAAAAGCAATACAACCAGTTTCTACTCTTATGTTTGGGTGTACAAATTTTCAGAGAGTCCGTGTTAATCTTGGGGACGATCCGCCTGTAGCAACAACTATACCAGTTGGGGTGAATCTATTTCTAAGGAAATGGTTCTATCCACGACACAATTATGTTTATTTTGTTCGATTAATTTTTATTTGTATTCAGTCAGTGTTAATGCCCATAGTTTTGTAGTACTTTACCAACACGTGACAAGGACGTTACAAGATTAAATGAGTGAAAATAGGGCCTAAAAAGAGATGGAGCATTAATATAAATAAAATTGTCATAGGGATGTTTTTCTTTTCATACATTTATATAATATTTAAAAATATATATTTAGAAAAACATCATTTAATAATCAAACATACAACTCATGAATCTATTTACAAATTTCTTGAGAAAACAACGATGGGCGAGTAGCCAAAACATTTTCACCTGCTTACTCCCTTCCCATAAGTCTTGAATTCTAAACCCAATAAGAGCACTCCCCTCCCTCCTTTTCTCATTAATTCCCAAGAGTAGCAGCCCCTTTGTTCAAAAATAAATCTCTTATCACTCCAACTATAATAATAAATTTATAAATATATTTATTTTGTACGTAAAATAATTTTCATTCGTTCACTTACATTGTGATTGCAATAAAAAAATTATTTAAATAGTTTTAAAATGTAAGAATTTGTCAAAATCTTAAATATTTTAAGAATTTCAAATTTACTATAGAATATGAATTAAAAATATAATTAAATCTTATAATTTGTTAATTATATTATCACTCAAACTATATATTTTTAAATTATAATTTTTTTTCTTTGAACCAAAATATCCACCGCCGATAGCAGTGATTAATCCCCTCGTTGCGGCTGTTCTCACGAATGAGGTAAACGGTTGGCCATGAAATGTACTCCATTCTCATTGGTAGAAATCGAACTTCTGACGTCATGGTTAAGGATAAGGTGAGCAACCACCACACCGCATATAATGGTTTTTAAATTATAATTTTTAATTAAAAAATTATCTTGACTTTGGCCTTCGGAGTTTGTTTGATATAAAGGTTATATTTTGATACACAATTTGTGTAAAAAATATTTACACAACTCTTCTTTAATATCTAAAATCTAAAACATTAATTCTAAAACCCTAAATTTCAAACTATAAACTCTATTTTTAAATCTTAAATTCTAAACCTTAGAACCTAAACTCAAAATTTTAAACATTAAACCAAATTCATAATTCTTAATTTTGACAAACATGTGATCAAATTAATTGTTGACCACCAAAATAGTAATGAATTAAGTTATAAATCTTTATAAAATGACCATATGTACTTATACGATCTTCATGAGTTGCAAAAACTTTAATTTATTTGCGTTCGTATTCCCTTCTTTTATACACTGTAGTGTTTCAAACAAGTCTTTAAATAATCCAAGTATCCAACTCTATTAACTATTATACGTACCATTATGTCCTGAAAGACACGTACTATATTATATGGATTCTTCCATTAAGTTCCATATTATTATAATATTTTACAAAAAAATTTAAAGTGTGTTAGTGATTAATCTTTCATTTTTTTAATATTATCATTATATTAATAACACGTACTTGATTAACTTATGGATTAAAGAAGAAAGAGTCTTAGCCGTTGATAGTGGTTTAGGTCACCCTAATCAGATGGCTGACTGTTGTTCGAGATAATCGAAAAGATTTTCATTTTCTGAATGGCTTTTATTATAAAAATGGCACTTTCTTACACGTGTCCTACCCATGTAATCCCCCATTTCAAAGTTTATTTCAACAGCATATACATTTTGTTGATAACGATGGGAAATAATTTATATACTATAAAAATGGGTTGTTTGACTTGTATCTCTTGGCTTAGGTGGTGTATAGGTCAAAGTGGACCCTTTCCTCAATAACTCAATTTTGGACTTCATTGCGTATCTAAGCACACAAAACCCTAGTTAGTTTAATCGTAATATTTAACCTTTTAACACATTAATCAATTGTTAAATCATTAAGTTGCTAAATAATTAACGCATAATACTAAAAAAATGTTTCTACCCTTTGACTGAATAGTTATTTTGACTCCTATTTTTTTGAAGTAATTTAACCATCAATGTTTCATTTTGGGTCAAAATGACCTCTCCGCGGATGAAAATTGTTAGTCAACTGACGATAAACAACTTGAAATTACTTGACAGAATGACACGTCAGAAGAAAAAATATTTTATATTTTATACAAATTTTTTAATTTTTTTACTAATGTGTCATTCTGTAAAGTCAACACATTTGTCTATATGACATTGTTATTGCGGTGTGCATTGCAATGTAGGTTTGTCACGTTATTTCAAGTGATTTATCGTCAGTCGACTAACGTTTTCATCCAAAGAGGGGCCATTTTGACCCAAAATGAAATGTTGAGGGTTAAATTACTTTAAAAAAAGAATAACGGCTAAAATGACCATTTAGTCAAACGTTAGGTGCATTTTTTGACATTACGACAATAATTAATATCTTCCACCTAATTCAACATTTTTATGTGACCAACAAGGGTTGAGTGCATTGGTAAGGCACATTGCACTCCCAAGGAGAGGACGTGAGTTCGAACCTTGGAGACGACATTATTGGGAGGGACAGTCATGCACCCCGAACATGGATCATAAGACGGACATGTATATTATAAAAAACATCTTTATGTGATAAATTTTATGACTTTTTATCAAGCAAGCACATTTGGCCAGTTGGCCAAGCTGCTCATCTTTGTTTCCAATATTCCCTTAGGTCATGGGTTCTAGACCCACTAGGAAAACCCCATTCATTTCCTAGAGTCCCCCATTTTCCTCCACTCTAAGTAGGATTAAGATTAGAATTAGGATTTGTCAAAAAAATACCATAAATTTGATCATTAAGTTAAAATTAAATATCATAAAAGAAATATTTTTTTCTCGACAAAGATAATTTATTAATTTAATGAAAAGCTAAAGTTGGGAGCATCGTTAAAAATCTCCCTAATTCTATATGGAGGAAAAGAGTACACCCCAACTTGGCATCCTTGAATACAACTCAAAGCAGCACCTATAAAGCTAAGATTATCCCTACTACCCTTACAAAATATCAACTACAACAAACAAGAAAATGGGTATCGTTACCACCATGCTTTGAAAAGCTCAGCTCGATTCATTTCTTCTTTTGTGAGGTGATTCACGCGAATATTTTGTTCTCTTGGTGCAAAAGAAAAAGTTACCTGCGAAATTTTGCTTGAAAATTCATCAATCTTCTCGAAAACTTGCCACCATCTCCAAAGTCTAATAAATTTATCTCGAATCCAATTTAGGGCAGTCTGAGAGTCCGATTCCACTATAAGGTTCATTTTCCCAACCCAACTTGCTTCAAAAAAACCTCTAGAGCTGTCTTTATAGCTATCAATTCTGAAAAATCAGAATTGACTAACTCGACTTGTCCGGAGAACACAACTCTTATTTCACCACTTGTCGTTCTTAAAATACCGCCATACCCTGCTGCTTTGTCCTTGAAGGCACCTTCTACGTTGAATTTTGCACCACCTTCCTTTTGTGGGATCCAATCATGTTGCAGGCCAATCGAAATGATACAATTCACAAGAGATTTTCACCAAGCGTTTTCATTAACTAGAAGGTCTGCATTTCCAGCTTTGATCCACAAAAAAGCTCTCACTTTTAATAGAAATAGTAGATCCTTTTGTGAAATTGTTATGTCTTCAAACACCTTCTTATTCCTTGCAAACCAAAGGCTCTACACCGCGGATGCAACTGAGATAAGTCACAGTGATCTTACTTTTCATGTCTAAGAAACATTAAAACAAAAGGAGAAAAAATCATCCATATTAAGCAAGTTTGGCCAAGGTAATGACCACCAATTACAGAAATTTTTCTAGAAATATATCGCAAATCTACATTCCAGCAACAGGTGCTTTGTGTTTTCCTTCCCAATAACACAACTGGTCGAGTTGTCATCAAATTTCACTCCTCTTGTACTAAGAAATTTTTTCGTGGGTATCCCGTCCAGCTTCAAAAACCATAAGAAGTTCTTCCCTTTTGGTGGCACATTCATTTTTCATAAAATATCGAAGTTAAAGGATGGATCTTCGATGTTTGCATTCACCATAAGCTCAGTAAGACGACCAACTGAAAAATTTCCAACCTGATCATGTAACCAAATGATTCTATCAGGGATATCTCCAATCAGCTTCTCAGCTTCAATTATTTCTTTTAATGACCCCAAAGTTCTCACCTCTCTTTCAAGCAAAGGTCTACTAAACACGTTCTTCCAATCTATCTCCTTCAAACAATTATTAACTTCACACACAACAACCAACATTCTTTTTCGCACTAACATTTTATATAATCTCGGAAAAAGATGTTTAAGGGGTTTTTCACCGTACCAAAAATCTTCCTAGAACAACACCGTTCTTCTATTCTCCAGTTTTCATCTAAAAGCCGTAGCATTCATCCATCTTCCTACTTCTGCATCCAACAAATTATTCATAATGCCTCTCCATATTATCGATATGTTTTGATCTGCTTTGGGTTGGGGCCACCTGTTGTAATTTCTCCCCATATTTAGAGCAAATAACTCTTCGCCATAGAGGTTCTTTCTTCTCAAGAAATCTCTTATCCCCATTTAGCTACCAGGGCTTTATTTTTTTATTTTGATGTTTACCACTCTAGCTCCACCTTTTCTCTTTGGAATACAGATTCATCCCCAATTAATCTTCGCTAATTTCTTCGAACCATCCCAATTTCCCCACAGGAAGGCTCTTCTGATTTTATCGATCTGCTTCAGCACTGATTTTTGTACATGTTTGTTATCGAGTCATTTTCTAGTGAAAATTTGTTCTTGTCTCATATTGTTAATAGGCCGCCTGATCGCCCCGTAGCCTTTGCAGTCTTGAAATCATACTCATCATCGTACCACAAATTTTTTTATTATCTCAATTTCGTTAAAATTTTCCTTTTTTGTTTCTTGCAAAAATATCATTTCTGCATTATGTCTTCTAATTGTCTTCCTTACAGCTGATAGTTTCGCCTTTGAACCCAAACTACAGACATTCCAGGATAAAATCCTCATACTGAATCTACCCGCCTTCACTTCTTTTCTCTTTAAAGACCATTGTTTACCTGATCTTGTCTTCTAATCTTGCCAATTCCTCTACCACTTCAAGTTCATCTCCTTGTATTTCGATGCCCAGATTATGTCCCAGATTAAGGATCTTCTTTGCTTCTATCGTATAATTTTCCCATCTTGCTTGTAAGTCCGAATCTGACAGTTACCTCCCTTCCAATTCTGAAATTTTTGATTGCTTCCCTTTTTTCTTTTCTCTTCTTAAGGCTCAGTCTCTTTTTTCTTCTCTATTTCAGATAAAGCATTGTCTTGTAGATCCTGTAGAGAATCATATCTTCTTTCCCTGGTTCGATTTCCTTTCTTAATTTGAAGTAGAGGGATAATTCTACAGTAAATGTCATGCACCACAATGTAACACAATTCATATGTACCGCAATGTATCATTAATTGTTTTAATTAGTTTTGAAATCCTAAGGACCAAAAGTGTTATTATCCCCTTTTAGAATAAAATCTTAAAAATAATATAAATATTTTTTTCTCAAATTTTCTTTTATTTTTTAATCCAAAAAATAATTAAACTTTTATTACTATAATAATTCTTACATTCACTTTAATTTAAGGGTAAATTTCACAAACGGTCAATGAACTTTGATCAATTATTCAATATGGTAATCAAAGTTTCAATTGCTTCAATATTACCATTAAATTTTTAGTTTTATTTCAATTTGGCCACTAACTCGTTAACAGCCATTAAAAGGGTGATGTGGCTGTTAAAATATTTTGTATAATAACACATTTAGTTCTCCACGTTTACACATTCAAACAATTTAGTCCTAATTCGAAAGAAATGATAAATTTAACCCTATTTTTAATTAGAAATAATTTAAGATTTTATTTTGATCCCTCAACCCTCATTATTTCAATTTGACCCTATTTTTAATTAGAAAAAATTTAAGATTTTATTTTGATCCCTCAATTATAATTAATGATATTTTGTCCCTCTTTTTGAAAAAGATTCGTTAAAAAGGGGAAGAATTCGTGTTTCAAAAAACTTTAAAAATTTGGAGTCGCCACCGGCCACTGAGGTAGGGCGGACACCATAAAAAACTAAACCCGAGATTCATTTGAAAGGGTTCAGGAGTTGGTTACGTGTGGGGAAGAGTTTCCATCATGCCCGGAAATTGGTACCAAAATAATTGTTGCTTTTAATCGATGGAAATTATTTAAAATTTAAGATGAATTTAATTAGGGGTTCTTAATTGAAAATTAAACTTTAATTGTACAAGATTTATCAAATTGGTGGTTTCAAATTAATTAATCATGTAATTAAATAGGATGACGATACACCGGACCAAAGACTAAATCGACATCACATAAGTCTGACTGTCGTGTTAGTTTAGGCTTCGAATCTCGTATGTCACCTTTATGCATGATGCAAACAGATAAAGTATGATGTCATGGTCTTGTTTGTTTTAATTACTTACGAATTTTACCTTTAGACGATGCAAATTAATTCGAATATTCGAGGAATATCCAATAAGCTAGGATATTTTGACCCGAATACGCGAATTAATAAGTATCTCCTTTTTATGATTAGAATTAATTAACATGCAAATTAGAACATTAAAGTTCACATGAATGACGATTATAAAATGCATGTCACAAATACATATTCGAGCAACATAGACATGGCAATCACATACACTAAACACGAACATTATATTCATAAATACGACAAAAAGCATGAATAATGGAGTATAATATAACGAAAATAATAGCAGAATAAATAATTAAAATGCATGATGACGGGGACCGAAATGGTAATAAAACCATAAAAAATACATTGAATCACAAAATAAGGATTCAATTAAAAGATCGCAGCAATCTAAAGGGACCGAGATGGTAATTAAACCATTCGAAAATCGGCTAAAACCAAATTAAGGATGAAATTAAAAATGTTTAAAAAACTTGAGGGACCACGGGCGTGGTTTTCGAAAGCGGAAACCCTCGAAACGCAGTAAAGGAGACGTGGAGGGATTTATGTAACCCCCTTGTCCCGGTCTGGTCGGCTGACCGGTCTGAGTAGGCTACACGGGGAAAACCGATGTGAAACCCGTTAAGGTCCCACCTCGGTTAGCAACCCTAGAATTTTTTTATTATATCTTGTCTAAAGGCACATTCATTTCCTATATGATCACGACAGCAGAAAAACCACGAAACAAAGGCAACCAAACCCAAAACAACACCTTCAACAACCCATTTTAAACTTACATAGCAAGCCGTATCGATACACCAGTCAAGGATATCGATACACCTTGACTAGGTCAACTGCCTCAAGTCAAACGAGGAAGACCGTATCGATACAACCCTTGGACGTATCGATACACCCTCATCGGTCAACATCTCGCAGTCAACGATACATAACCGTACCGATACGCCAAAAAACTCGTTAAAAATCTCAGAATTCCAGAAAATATTTTGCGTATCGATACGCCCTCGAGTATCGGTACCCTTAGCCAATTTTGAGTCCCAAAGTGTAGGACCGTATCGATATGGCCCTTAGGCGTATCGATACGCCCTGCACTGCAAGACTCCAAATTGCAGCAAAACGATACGAGACTCAACTCTAAATGCAATTTACGACTCTCCTCATCACATACAACCAACCATACAGCACATAGCAACCAAGAACTACTGTATAAAACAATTTAGGTGAACAACGAGGCATTTCCAACATGGCATTCATACAAAGATGGATATTGCATATCAAGGCATACTTAAAAGCTTAAAAGCCAAAAGGTACATGTCTTCACACATAAGGTTTACATGCTCATCCAAGACAACATATAGCATAAACAACATTCAACATTTATGAGTCATACAACGCTCATACAATCACATAGCAGCTCCATTGCTAAACTACTACTTTATTTACTAAACCATACTTGAGCAACTACAAAATCTTGGAATGCCCCTTTCCTTGCCCCTTTCTAACTCCACACTAATGATCTGCATTGTCGAAAACGAGAGCGTAAGCTAGAAGCTTAGTGAGGATGCTCTAAAACCAAAAACAACGACAATGCAGGGTTCAAGCATTAAATCCTTAACATCACACACTCAAGCATACTTAAGCATCAACATTGCAAATCTAGCTAGCAACTCAAAAGGGCAAAACATGACATCTTACTTCATGTCAAGCTCAACAAGATAAAAAAATTATCTAAACAACATAACCACAAGAGCAAGTACATTGGCCACTATTAGTTTACTCGGATATGTGAATTACTCTCAACAACAACATTACCTCGGTGGGATTACACTAATCACCGGATCTCGCATGGATGGGATTACACGCATCATCACATGCCCTACGGATGATATTCCACCCCTCATCACGCATAATATAAACATTTTCGGTGGAATATTACATCACCGTACTCCTCCTTGATTGCTTAACGCCACCAAGGCCACGCGCGAATTTGACTCAACTGTGTGCACACTAATCCTAATGATCGATTATTTATACCCAGGAAGTTATCTAGTGCCAATCATACTATTAAAACCACATCATGACAACCATCATTCATATTGCACATCCATCATCACACACATCAATGTATACTCATACATACACAATTCATGCTTCACTAGATCATTATAGGCATAAACATTTAAAGCTTATAAACACAAAAGAAGTTAAGCTACCAACTTAACTTCTACCTTGGAATGGCCTACCAAACACATCCCAAAACCTCAACTACACACTTGAACCAATTTAAATAAGTTTGAAAGTTTCACTCACCACCCTTCCTTAAGCAAACCAAGCAAATTCTCTCAAGCCTCCACAATTTCCGGAATCGTTCCCGAACCTTCTCCGGTGTTTCCCCTTGCTTCTAACCAATCAAAAAGACAAGGTATTACTCAACCAAATCATTGCCAAACTCAACCAAAATCTCAACCCAAAATCACAAGCCAAAACTTCATAAATTTCAAACTCAAGCTAACAACCAAACCACATTTTCGTACTCCATTAGTACCCAGCTGAAATCTACCATTTCCAACACCCAAATTACCTCTTAAGACTTCTAAAACACTTCCCTAACAACCCTACACCATCAGCCCTTCAACCCAACACAAAACCACATCAAAATTTTAAGTTTTGACACTTTCAAAAATGCTCCCAAGACCCATTTAGGGATTTTTGTCAAAATCCCTCCATTTCAAGATATAAGGTGTATTAAGGTAAGGTTGACTCAAAACTTAACTAAACAAACCAAAAACAAGTTGAGAACCTAATAAAGTTTCATGCTTTCTCCAAACCTTGAAAAACTTGGAAAACTAAAATGATGATGATTTTGAAATCTAAAACCATGGAGATGCTTGGAATTAGGAGAAGAAATCAAAAACGAAGTTACCTTGAAAGGAGCCCTTGAAATGATGGAGAAAAGAGATGGAATAGTATTTGGGGTTTTGGGAGGGGTTTTCACGTTAGAGTGAAAATGAAGAAGAAGATGACCTTTTTTTTCTTTTTGTTTCAAAAAGCTTGTCTTTCTTTTATTTTGACGTATTTATAAAAATGTCATTACTTGGATTTTAGTCTCATTTAAATTAAACTAAGGTCTAATTAAATTAAACCGAAACTGACAACTCGAACCGAACGCACATACCAAACTCCCGACCCCAAAACACAGGTGTTACAACTCTCTCCCACTTAAGGAATTTCGTCCCCAAAATTACCTGACTTAAAGAGATAAGGAAACTGTCTTTCTATATCCTCCTTCCTCTCCCAAGTGGCCTCGTCCAGCCCTCGATGTTGCCACCGCACTTTGACTAACTCAATCAATCTACCCCGCAACACCTTGTTGTCTGAAGTTAAGATCTCAACTGGTTCTTCGTCATCAGTCAAATCTGGATTCAATTTAATCTCTTCTACAGGCATAGCATGCGATGGTTTTGACCTATACTTACGAAGCATCGAAACATGAAACACATCGTGTATCTTCTCTAGCTCGGATGGCAAACGCAACTGATAAGCAATTGGGCCAACCCTTTTCACAATCACATACGGTCCTATGTACCTCGGACTCAGCTTCCTCTTTCTGCCAAATCTCATTACTTTCTTCTACGGAGACACTTTTAGGAATACCTTCTCACCCACTGAAAACTCAACTTCCTTCCTCTTCAATTCGGCATAGGACTTCTATCTATCTGAAGCTGCCTTCAAGCAATCACAAATCAATTTCACTTTATCGGTTGTCCCCTTAAGCAAATCTGGCATATGTAACGACTTCTGTCCCACTTCAGCCCAACAAACTGGAATTCTACACTTTTTGCCATACAAGGCCTCATACAGAGCCATCTGAATGCTCGACTGAAAACTGTTATTGTAAGCAAACTCAACTAGAGGCAAGTGCTTCTCCCATGTACCCTAAAAATCAATGATGCAACAACGCAACATATCCTCTAAAATCTGTATAACCCTCTCTGACTGACCATCTGTCTGAGGATGATATGACGTGCTGAAATTCAAACGGGTACCCAAAGCCGTATGCAGACGCTCCCAAAATCGAGCTGTAAACCTCGGATCTTTATCGGACACAATCGACTTCGGCACACCATGCAGTCTAACAATCTCTCCAATGTACAGATCGACCAATCTATCCAAGGTGTAAGTCATATTGACTGTTAAGAAGTGAGCACACTTCGTGAAACAGTCTACTATAACCCAAACTGAGTTCTTCTTCGTAGGAGTTAAAGGCAAGCCCGAAACAAAATCCATGGTGATATTCTCCCATTTCCATTCCGGAATTCTCAACGGTTGCAACAAACCCGAGGGAACCTGATGTTCCGCCTTCACTCTCTAACACACCATACATTTACTCACGAAGTCGGCTACGTCTCTCTTCAAACCAACCCAAAAGTACTCATTCTTCAAATCTCGGTACATCTTCGTACTTCCAGGATGCATAGTAAACAGACTACTGTACACTTCAGTCAAGATCGTATGTCTCAAATCACTGTCTTCTGGCACAACTATCCTATTTCTGAAACACAAGACCCCATCGGTACTGAAACTATAGTCTGAAGGTCTACCCTCGGCTATGTCTTGCACGTGAGGTGCCAAAGATCTATCTAAGAGCTGCTTCTCCCTAATCAACTGACTTAGAGTAGGTCTAACCTGAAGCTCGGCCACTAGGCCACCATCCCCACACAAGATCAATCTAGAAAACATGGCTCTCAAATCTACATATACCTTTCTACTCAAAGCATCGGCCACTACATTGGCCTTACCCGGATGGTACTCAATCGTAAGATCATAGTCCTTTAACAACTCTAACCACCTACACTGTCTGAGATTTAATTCTCGCTGAGTCATGATATACTTCAAACTCTTGTGATCTGTGTACACTGTGCACTTCTCACCGTACAAATAATGCCTCCAAATTTTCAAAGCAAACACAACTGCTGCTAACTCTATGTCGTGGGTCGGATAGTTACGCTTGTGAGTCTTCAACTGTCTTAAGGCATAAGTCACCACTCTCTTGTCTTGCATCAGAACACATCCTAAGCCTACATAGGAAGCATCACTGTAAACTACATATTCCCTCCTTGACTCTGGCTGAATCAAGATTGGTGCTTGGGTCAAATCTTCTTTCAATGTCTCAAAGGCTCGTTGTCTTGCATCTGACCACTCAAACTGAACACTCTTCTGAAGTAACTGTGTCAATGGAGCGGCTAACTTCGAGAAACCTTCTACGAACCTTCTATAGTATCCAGCTAAGCCTAGAAAGCTACGAACCTCTTTTACTGACTTTCGGTTGCTTCCACTCAACAATAGCTTCTATTTTCTTCGGATCCACTCTAATACCACCGGCAAACACTACGTGCCCTAAGAAGACTACCTCTCGGATCCAGAACTCACACTTACTCAACTTTGCATACAACTGATTGTCTAACAAGGTCTGTAAAACTAACCTCAAGTGTCAGTCGTGGTCCTCCTCGGTACGCGAATACACCAAAATGTCATCTATGAAGACAACTACAAACTGGTCTAGGTACTGATGGAAGATCTTATTCATCATATCCATGAAAGCAGTCGATGCGTTAGTCAACCCAAAAGGCATGACTAAGAACTCATAGTGACCATATCTAGTCCTAAAGGCCGTCTTCGGTACATCAACCTCTCTTACCTTTAGTTGGTAGTAACCGGATCTCAAGTCGATCTTCGAAAAGACTGATGCCCCTCTCAACTGGTCAAACAAGTCATCAATTCTCGGTAACGGATACTTGTTCTTCACTGTTAACTGATTCAACTGTCTATAGTCTATACACATTCTCATGCTTCTGTCTTTCTTCTTCACAAACAAAACCGGAGCGCCCCAAGGCGAAGAACTCGGTCAGATGAAGCCTCTATCTATCAGCTCTTGCAACTGAGTCTTCAACTCTTTCAGTTCTTTCGGTGCCATACGATACGGAGCAATCGAAACAAGTGTTGAATCTGAGTAAGTCTTTATAGCAAACTCTATCTCTCTATCAGGTGGTAAACCCGACAATTCTTCCGGAAACACACTTGGAAAGTCACATATTGTCCAGATGTCTTGAGGTCTAACCTCACTCATCTTCGAATTCATCACATAGGCCAAATACCCGTCTCAACTAGTATCTCCAGCTCTAAAACTGAAACTACATTCAATAAGAACTTCACGTTCTCAATTACCACCACTATCTCATAAGCATCCGGGAGTTTCAAGGAAACCCTCTTAGTCTCAAGGTCTATCCTAGCTCTATGCTCAGTGAGCCAGTCCATACCCAAAATCACATCAAAGCCATAAAACGGTAGCTCCATCACATCCATTGGAAACACATGCCCCTGAACCATAAGCGGACATCTTTTGTACATCTTCCTAACTACTACCGTATCCCCGAAGGAACTAGTAACACTAACTCCTACCTCTAATACCTCACAAGGCAATTTCAACAACTCTGCATGCTCACTTAGTATATATGAATGTGTAGACCCGAAGTCAATCAAAGAAAGCAAACCCAAAGACTGTATCGAGAAGTTACCTACAACCACATATGTGTCGTGCTGACCCTCACACTGAGCGTAAACTCTGGCCTGCCCTCCACCCTCTGGCTGGACAGCAACTACATGCGCTATGTCCCTCTGGCCATCATTTCTCGGCTAGAAGTTACCTCTAGCGCGCCCGCAGCCTCCCTGAAAATCTTTGGCTCTAGCAGGAGCCTGAGCCGGAACTGGTGCCTGCCCCCACA
Source organism: Hibiscus tridactylites (assembly GCA_958450335.1). Taxonomy (NCBI): domain Eukaryota; kingdom Viridiplantae; phylum Streptophyta; class Magnoliopsida; order Malvales; family Malvaceae; genus Hibiscus; species Hibiscus tridactylites. The sequence continues at coordinate 16,927,836 of OY288286.1, read as the reverse complement.
TGATGTGGGCAGTCACGCCTAATATGATCCCTAGCTCCACAACTCCAACACGAGTGGAAATTCCCCCAACACTCACCGATGCGATTCCTCCCGCAATGAGCACACTCAGGCAACCACCCACCAGCCCTCTGGCCCTGATGGCCCCTACCGTGGTTACCACCACCACGTCTATGGTCATAGTGATGCATGTTGTCCTGATGCCTCTTGGCATCACCTCTATCAAAGTCGCTAGATCTCTTTCCAGAACTAGAACCACCAGATCATTTGGTCAAGCCCAAACTGTGCTATAAGTCCTTGGCCCTCGCGACCAAGACATCAAAATTTGTGTAGTCAGAAGCTAAAGTGTACCTCTTGATCTCTTCGTTCAACCCATAGCGGAAACGGTTACAACGTTCCTCCTCATTAGGAACAAGCTCGGATGCATACTGACTCAACCTGACAAATCGGATCTCAGAGTCTGTCTCTGTCATATTCCCATGAAGCAAAGCCATGAATTCCCTCTTCTTCTCATCAAGATAACGGGGACCCAAATATTTCTTACAGAAAGCTGACTCGAAAAACTCCCAAGTGATCTCAGCGGCTTCCATACCCGTAGTGATGGTGACCCACCAAGTGTAGGCATCACTCTGAAGCAGAGATACAACACACCCTAGTTTGCGTTCCCCGATACATCCCATTTGTGCCAGAATACGTACGGTCTTCTCAAACCAAGTCTCGGACCTCTCGGGGGTCAACCCTCTGAACTCTTCACCTCCCAAACTGCGGAGTCTCTCTAATGGTAAACCAGTACCCTCTCCCTAGGGTTGTGCCACTGCCTGACCTCCAGCCACTGCAGCCTGAAAAGCCCCGGCTATCGCCTGAACTAGAGGAGCTAAATCTATTCCGGTCGGTCCTTGGCCAACCTGAGGTTCTACGCCCTCGGCTCTCACCTCGCCTCCCTCTTGACGAGGAGGAGAAGAAGGAGGTGAAGGAGCCTGCGCCTCACCAACTGGCTCAACTCCCGGAGCTGGTGCCCGTGGTTCCGGTTGAACCATCCTAGGCCTCCCTCTTGGTCTCATATCACATCTAGCAAGATAACAACTACAACAAACAAACATATAAGGATTAAGTTAGCAAAGGCAAGGGTCCAACCGTGCTCAAGTATCTTCCTTTATAAAACTTTTTCAATTTAAGTAATAGTAGCAGTGGGAACTCGACACCACACCAGACGCAACAATATGTCTTCCAAACACCATACGAATGAACAAACAACAAGCATACATGGCAAAGCATTCACCGAGGCATAACAATTACTTAACACTTCAAAATTACCTCACTTACCTGCCCGAGGTCTCGGTAAGCTCAAGATCTGATACCAACAAATGTAACCCCCTCGTCCCGGTCTAGTCGGCTGACCGGTCCGAGTAGGCTACACGGGGGAAACCAATGTGAAACCCGTTAAAGTCCCACCTCGGTTAGCAACCCTAGAAAATTTCTTTTTATTGTATCTTTTCTAAAGGCACAATCATTTCCTATATGATCACGATAGCGGAAAAACCACGAAACAAAGGCAACCAAACCCCAAACAACACCTTAAACAACCCATTTTAAACTTATATAGCAGGCTGTATCGATACATCAGTCAATGGTATTGATACGCCTTGACCAGGTCAACTGCCTCAAGTCAAACCAGGAAGACCGTATCGATACAGCCCTTGGGCGTATCGATACACCCTCCTCGGTCAACTTCTCGTGGTCAACGATACATAATCGTACTGATACGCTTAGAGCTCGTACCGATACGCCAAAAACTTGTTAAAAATCTCAGAATTCCATAATAGATTTGGCGTATCGATACGCCTCCGAGTATCGGTACCCTTAGCCAATTCTGAGTCCCAAAGTGTAGGACCGTATCAATACGACCCTTAGGCGTATCGATACGCCTTGCACTGCAAGACTCCAAATTGCAGCAAAACGATACGACTCTCAACTCTAAATGCAATTTACGACTCTCCTAATCACATACAACCAACCATACATCCCATAACAACCAAGAACTACTGTATAAAACAATTTAGGTGAACAACGAGGCATTTCCAACATGGCATTCATACAAAGATGGATATTGCATATCAAGCCATAATTAAAAGCTTAAAAGCCAAAAGGTACATGTCTTCACACATAAGGTTTACACGCTCATCCAAGACAATATATAACATAAAAACATTCAACATTTATGAGTCATACAACGCTCATACAATCACATAGCAACCCCATTGCTAAACTACTACTTTATTTACTAAACCATACTTGAGCAACTACAAAAGCTTGGAATGTCCCTTTCCTTGCCCCTTGCTAACTCCACGCTAATGATCTGCATTATTGAAAACGAGCGCGTAAGCTAGAAGCTTACTGAGGATGCTCTAAAACCAAAAACTACGACAATGCAGGGTTCAAGCATTAAATCCTAAACATCACACACTCAAGCATACTTAAGCATCAACATTGCAAATCTAGCTAGCAACTCAAAAGGCCAAAATATGACATCTTACTTCATGTCAAGCTCAACAAGATAAAACAATTATCTAAACAACATAACCACAAGAGCAAGTACATTGGCCACTATTAGTTTACTCAGATATGCAGATTACTCTCAACAACAACATTACCTTGGTGGGATTACACTCATCACTGGACCTCGCATGGATGAGATTACACTCATCATCAAATGCCATACGGATGAGATTCCACTCATCATCACGTATAATATGAACATTTCTGGTGGAATATTATATCACCGTAGTCCTCCTTGATGGCTTAACGCCACCAAGGCCATGCTAGAATTTGACTCAACCGTGTGCACACTAATCCTAATGATTGATCATTTATACCCGGTAAGTTATTTAGTGCCAATCATACTATTAAAATCACATCATGACAACCATCATTCATATCACACATCCATCATCACACACATCAATGTATACTCATACATAAACAATTCATGCTTCACTAGATCATAATAGGCATAAACATTTAAAGCTTATAAACACAAAAGAAGTTAAGCTAAAAACTTAACTTCTACCTTGGAATGGCTACCAAGCACATCCCAAAACCTCAACTACAGACTTGAACCAATTAAAATAAGTTTGAAAGTTCCAGTCACCACCCTTCCTTAAGCAAACCAAGCAAAGCCTCTCAAGCCTCCATAATTTTCGGAATCGTTCCCGAACCTTCTTCGGTGTTTCCCCTTGCTTCTAACCAATAAAAAGACAAGGTATTACTCAACCAAATCATTGCCAAACTCAGCCACAATCTCAACCCACAATCACAAGCCAAAACTTCATAAATTTCAAACTCAAGCTAACAACCAAACCACATTTTCGTACTCCATTTGTACCCAGCTGAAATCTACCATTTCCAACACCCATATTACCTCTAAAGACTTCCAAAACACTTCCCTAACAACCCTACACCATCAACCCTTCATCCCAACACAAAACCACATCAAAATTTTAAGTTTTGACACTTTCAAAAGTGCCCCCAAGACCCATTTCGGGATTTTTGTCAAAATCCCTCCATTTCAAGATATAAAGTGTATTAAGGTAAGGTTGACTCAAAACTTAACTAAACAAACCAAAAAGCATGTCGAGAACCTAATAAAGTTTCATGCATTCTTCAAACCTTGAAAAACATGGAAAACTAAAATGATGATGATTTTGAAATCTAAAACCATGGAGATGCTTGGAATTAGGAGTAGAAATAAAAAATGAAGTTACCTTGAAAGAAGCCCTTGAAATGATGGAGAAAAAAGATGGAATAGAATTTGGGGTTTTGGGAGGGTTTTTCACGTTAGAGTGAAAATGAAGAAGAAGATGACCTTTTTTTTTTCTTTTTGTTTCAAAAAGCTTGTCTTTCTTTTATTTTGACGTATTTATAAAAATGCCATTACTAGGATTTTAGTCTCATTTAAATTAAACTAAGGTCTAATTAAATTAAACCAAAACCGACAACTCGAACCCAACACACATACCAAACTCCCGACCCCATAACACGAGTGTTACAATTTAAAACGTAATTAACCCATTTTTAAAAACCAAAAACGCTATAAAAACTCATTTAACCCTCTAAGACACTCTTTTCTGCCAATTTTTCCTAAAAACTAAAAACTCTCCTCTCGTTTCTCTAAACTCGACCGGAGCAGCTCCATCCGATGAACCAAGAAAACCCTAAAACCTTTTTTCTTTCGAAAATCTTTCAGAACCCAAAAAATTGAAAACCTTTTCCCTCTTTTGTTTTGAGAAATCAAAAACCCGAAAAATTCTATTATTCTATTTTGAAAACCGAGACCCAAATCTCCTTTTCTTCATTTTTGAAAAACCGAAAATGATTTCTTTTTGGGGTTACCGTCCTTACCGGCTCACCATACATGACCTCAAAGAGGCCAAGAGGCTTGTCGCCGGCAAAGGAGGGCTAGGGACGGGAGGAAATCAAACCGACTCAAATGTAAAAAACCCTAACTCTTTTTTTTATTATATGCTATGAAATACAAGAACAAGACGATATACCTCTGAATTCTTTGCTTTTACTTCTATTGCTCTCAAATTCCCCCGTTTGAAAACTTGGAGTTTACAGTGTGTGCTTCCAATTTTATAAGCTCGAAAAATTACATTTTGTTTGAATTACATGAAAAAGGGAAAAACATCCCATTGGCTGTTGTTGTTTCTAATATTTCGGTAACCCTCTGTAATTGTTGGTTATCCTCTGAAATCTGTTGCATTTCGTTTGTTTGTCCTCTCTGTAATTCTATTTTTCTTTGTCTGCATGTGACGACTCTTGTACGAGGGGGAGGGGACCAGAGGGGTACGATCGACGTGGAGCGGTCTCGGCCGCCGATGGAGATCTAGACGGTTATGGAAAGAAGCTGAAGAGACTAAATAAATTAATTATGAAATATCAAAGGTTAATTTTTTAGATTTGATAGTACATTATAATAATGTGTAAAAATTGAGGGATAAATTTATTGGATATCTTCGAATTATGACTAAATTGATTGAATGTGTAACTATAGATGACTAAACATGCTATTATACGAAAACTTTTAACGGCCACGTTCCCTCTTTAACGGCACAATTACCATTTTGTAACAAAACATAAAGTTTAATTATCATTTTATGATTTTTGAAAGTTTGGTTACCATTTTGTTTTTTCGGTGGTTACTTTAATATGCCAATTTAATAAATTTTATAGTCTAATTAATGAGTTCGATAGTTCAATGGTTAAAATAGATATCTTCAATTAGTTCGGTGGCCACTAGTGGTGTTTACTCTTAAAAAATATATTTTCAAATCAAGGATGGAAACCCGAAACAACACAATTTTCCATGATAAATTTGAATTTGAAAAGTTAGGAAGCTTCTGGATTCCCACGGCAATCATACCGTTCAAATCTAGACATTGGCAGAAGGCGCACATCCAGAAGTTTCGAGAAGAATACTATTTTGATCCGTCTGGCCTCATTTTCTTTATTTTCCATGATAAATATAAACTATGTCATGCATATACAAATATGTACCCTAAGGTAAAAAAAGTACAAATATGTACCCAAAAGTTGGAATCAATAGGGAATGAGAAAACAAGTGGGGAGGACAGAAATTTATACACAACACATGAAGCCAATAGTATGTATATATACTTAACACAACTCATTTGCAACAAGGTTTGCCAACCCGTTCTGGTTTCCAGATTTATGAAAGTATATACACACAATGTGGGACACAAGGACCAAGTAATTTAATATGTTTAATGAAAATACTCTATATTATACAACATTTCCCCACTTATTTTTTTGGTTGCACACCTGAAACTCGAAATTTACTTAAGCGATATTAAAATCAGATGTGGTTCTGAGCATGTGCGAGATGTGCGATCGCACATAGCCCCTGAAAAAAAGGACCCAAAATAAATTATTATATTTTTTAAAAGAAAATCAGCAGCAAATCTTAATTTAAAAAATAGATATTTTGAGAAATTAATAAGATGGATAAGATGTTTTCAATATATATGTTGGCAATTGGAATATTAATAAGATGGTTCCCTAATTTTTTATTTTCTAAAAGCTTGTGTGTGCGTGCTTATGCGTGCTTGCAGTGTTGCTTAAAAATATACTTTTAATTTTCGGTTTGCAATTTCATACTTTTCGATTGGCAATGAAAAAAATTTCAATTAGGATGACACTATTTGATGGTTTTTTGTTTCATTATGATAAATTACATTTATTAGATGACGTTAATCTCAAATCTTATTGCAATAATTTTGAAAATGATTTTAGGAAAGATGTGTTATCTTATGCTGATGGAAATTTGCTATTTGTTGAGCTAAAATTACTTAAAGAGCTTTTACACAAGAAAAAAAATAGGAGCAATGCATTTATTACATTTTTAAACGTTTTAATTGCTTCCCAAATGCGGTAATTGCATATAGAGTTTTACTGACTAATATTATTGTTGTTGCTTCTGCATAACGAAGCTTTTCAAAATTGAAGTTTGTGAACTCATACTTACAGAAAAAATTATGTCATAAGAAAGACTAAAAAGACTTATTTTGATGGCAATCGAGAATGATCTTTAGGGAGAAGTTGATATCGAAAGCATTGTAGATGATTTTGCTTCAAAATATGCAAGAATAACATCACTTTTAAGTGAAAATGTTAGACGTTTAGATGTTTGTAAGTCATTTTTATGTTGTTTAAAGAGTAATCCAACATTTTTTATTAAGGAAACTTTATTTCAATAAAGTATTATAAATTAAGGGTATCATTTTATTAAATTGCACATGACACCTTAAATCTTTGAACCGCCATTGATTAAAATACTTACCACTTGGACCAACCACATTGGTTAATTCCCCACTTATTTTCAATTAAACACTTCGGTCTTTTTTATCAAATGAAAATTTCATTGCATAAGGAATTACAAATACAAGCTTAGTTGCTGAGGAAAGGAGGGACCCCAAAAGGTGCGCTATTGAATGTTTTTACGAAATTTCGCTAGCCAGTCGGCGGCCTGGTTACAAGAGCGTGGAACAAAGGAGAAAGAACAAGAAGCAAAGGAATCAGATTCCAATCTGATATCTTCCTCTATGGCTGAGGAGGCCCAATGAGAGATGGAACCCGTCCGCAGTCTTTCGATAACTTCTTGACAATCAACTTCGAGAATAATATTGGAGAAACCATGAATAGAGGCTAGGGAGATCCCTAGCTTGATGGCCAAAGCTTCGGCCACTGCCGCAAACGGGGCAAGGTAAGGGACAGAAATACCTTGAATGAAAGAGCCCGTACAATCGCGTGCAATAGCCGCTGCCGTAGCCTTTCCTGTTTGAAGATCAAAAGCTGCATCACAGTTGATCTTAATAGTTTGGGGAGACGGAGGGATCCAACACCTCGGTTTTGTTCGCTGGTGCGTCTTCTCAATAGAGCAAGCGTTGGTTACCTGTGAGAACTCATTAAAAGCTCTTTCAGCTCGTAGCCAAACATCCCATAGGAGTTCCGTATTCCCTTCGAAAACTAAGGCATTCTACGACTTTCAAAGACCCCAAAGGAGGAAGGCAATCAGCGCGCAACCTCTCTCGAAGTTTGCAATTTTCCGGAATTCAATAATAGAAAGCCACCATTTATGAAAACCTAGAAAGCCAACAAGAAATGGAGAATAGTTGAAACATGAGGCCCTCCAAACCGCTTGCGTAAAAGGGCAGAAGAACAGAAGGTGTTGTATGGATTCAACTTTATCACCACATCTAGTGCAGCAACTAGAACCCTGCAACTTGCCATGGAAAGGAGCAACATGGACGCCTTTAGTGGGCACAATGTTGTGACAAAGCATCCATAGGAAAGGTCTGATCTTGGAGGGAGCTTTCAAACCCCAAATGGATTTCCACAATGCTTTGCTATCTCCTAGAGATTCACTAGGCGAAGGGTCCTGGAAGGTTTCTGGTTATCCTTGACGAATCTATAGCCTAACTTGGTCGAGTAGTCCCCATCCTTTGTGCCAGCCCAGACAAGAGAGTCTTTAATACTCAGGCCTCCTATTGGAATATATAAGATCGCATTGGCTTCAGTTGGAGAGAAGAGGCGCTTGATCTTAGACACATCCCAAGACCTCATGTCATTTCTCATAAGACTATGAACTGTAGGGCAGGGACATTCCGGAGGAGGCATAGTAGAAAGCCTGAATTTGGCCAATATGGGAATCCAATTATCCTTCCAAGTAGAAATACATCTTCCATTACCAACCCTCCATAAAGATCCTTCCTTGATCACTTCAATTCCTTCCCTGATTCCAATCCACGCCCAAGAGGGTTAGCACCCCTTGGAGCGTCAAAGATGTTTCCATTTGGATAATTATTTCTACGGAGCGTCTGAGCCAGAAAGGAATTTGGTTGTTTCAGCACTTTCCAAGCAACTTTTTCTATCAGAGCTTTATTAAAGATTCTGAGATTTCGAAATCCCAGACCCCATGTTCTTTCGAGCGGCAAAGATCCCTCCAGTTGATACAATAAATACCTCTTGTAACACCGGGTTTGGGGGTCGGAAGAGAATATTATTTAAATAATATTATTTGAGTCTCGGTTTATGATTAAATAATATTATATATTATTTGGACCTTGTGTCTTTCTTTATTTTCAAAATAAACATTTTATTTTGGGCTAATTTGAAATGAAATTAAAATTTCATGGATTTTAAAGTAAGGGAGAGTTGCCATCTCATTAAGGGTAAATAAAATGAACTTTTAAAATTAAAACCCCTTTTTTGTTGAATTAAACATGTGCTCATCTTCTTCACTCCCATTTTCCACCATTTCAACGACAAGTAAAGCTCCCCTCCCCCTCTCACTCTTCCATCTCATTTCTCCCCCATTTTGGCTCGGTTTTGAAAGGTAATTACATTTCCGACTTGCTCTCATCTTCCTCTACTTGGAAGTACAAATAGATTTCATTTTCATCAATGTTTTAGAATTTGGGTTTTTCAAAGTTTTGGTTAAAGATTGTGACTTTGTGAGTTTTTATCAAGGCTTTTGGTTTATTTATGTTAGATATGTTGTTTGTGAATCAAATAGTCCAACATATATAATTTTTAGAGTATTTTAAATGAGTTCCTGAATTTGAGTATAAATGGGGTTTTTGGAGGGTTTTGGGTGAGTTTTGGGGGTTGTTTTAGGTAGGAATTGATAGCCCAATGGTAGTACTATGGTTAGGGGTTGATATGGGATCATTTGTGGGTGCAATGGGTGTTGGAAACATGGATTTTGGATGTGGTTTTGGGGCTGTCCGAGATTGCTAAAAATGGGGTTTGGTCATGGCTTGCAACATTGTAAATTGTACTTGAATTGTGTTCCGGGTTGGTCTTTTGATGTTGGGCTGATTTGAGATTGTTTGAATGGTATTGAGGTTGTTTAGAAGCGAGCATTTGCATTGGTGAAGCCTTGGGAACAAATCCGGAAACTTGAAGACTTTGGTTGCTTGGTAATTGAGCTTGGAGGTGGAGGTGAGTGGTTAAATATTTTTAAAATAATTTTGAGTATTTGGTTCAAGCATGTGAACCTAGGATGAGCTTGGTAAACTCACCTAGAGATGGGATTAGAGTGGTAGCCTAATCCCAAGCTTTGATTAGAGACTTTGGTTGCACTCTTTAATGGTTGTATATTCCTCGTGTTAAATTGTGATGGTGTTGATTATGTATATGTTGTATACATGTATGTTGAGGCATGGCTGTTAATGATGTACACATGTGTAAAGTATATGCATGTTGATGATCGATATGATATGGTTATACACATGTGTAAAATATGATGTGACATGGTTGTTAATGATGTACATGTGGTGTTGACGTGTGAAATGATATTATGAGGTGATTGTATGATCTGAGGATCATGGTGAGTACATGCTAGGCATGGAAATGTGGTTTTTGAATGACGGTGATTCATGGTGAGTACATGCTAAGCATGGAAGTTATTATGAAATGATATTGTGAAAGATTATTGAAATGTGTAGTATTGGCACTAGTATGCTTGTGTACAAATGATCGATCATTAGGATGTTAGTGTGCACACATGAGTCTAAATTCGCGCGTGGCCTTGGTGGCGTTGAGACACCAAGGAGGAGTACGAGTACGCCCAGAAATTGTATTTACATTAGTCGATGATGAGTGGAATCCCATCGACGGGGCGTGAGGATGAGTGGAATCCCCTCCGCATGAAATGAGGCGTGAGGATTGGTGGAATCCCCTCCGCGTGAACGGTGATGAGTGTAATCCCACCGTCAGGTAAAGGTTGTGTTGTTGGATGTGAGTTCCAACGGTTATCCGCGTATTCGTGTCATAGCTAGGTGCCAATACAGAGGTAAGATCATGCATTTCATTATGGAAATTGCTCGTGCTTGGACCCTGTGTTGTCGAAGGTTTATTTTATGAGCTTACCCTCACTAAGCTTTTATGTTTACGCTCTCTTTTGTTCTACAATGCATATCAATAGCTTGTTGGTGGCAAGGGCAAGGAAATGACTCCAAGTGTTTCTAATGGTTAGCTCAATGTATGAATTTTAAGTGATAGAATGTAATACTTAAGTAATGGGATATGTATTGTTGATTTGAGTTCTGATGTATATCGATATTGGCTTGGTTCTTGGATGCCTTATTTGATTGTAAATATTGCTTATGTTGCATGCCTTGTATGTCTACATGTTTTGGTTGCTAAGACATGAATCCTTAGGTGCTTGTATACCCATATATGTTAAAATTGCCCCTCTTTATGAATGTCATGTATGGATGTCTTGCTATTGGTTTGGTTGCTTCCCTTGATCGTTTTGTGTTGTATAAATGTTTGTATGTGCATAGGAGAGTCCAAAAATGCATTTAGAGTTGTGTTTGAGGTCATCAAGTTAAAATTGGTGGAATTGTAGTGCAGGGCGTATCGATACGCCTAAGGGCCGTATCGATACGGCCTTGCCCAAATGCCATTATTTTTCCTGGCGTACCGATACCCTGGGGGTATCGATACCCTCCAAAGTTTCTGGAATTTGGAGAATGGGAAAGAGTAGGGCGTACCGATACATGGTTCACGCGTATCGATACAGGTCTACTTCGTTGACCAAGAAGGGTTGACCGAGAAGGGCGTATCGATACACTCAAGGGCTGTATCGATACGGTCTTCCCGGAGTTGACTCTAAGGGTTGACTTTGGTCAAGGCGTATCGATACCCTTGATAGGTGTATTGATACGTCCTGCTTAATTTCAGAAAACAGGCTGTTTTAAAAGTGATGTCTTGAATGATCGTTTTTGTTTTGCTCTTGTTTCCGCTGACGTGTTTCACATAGGAGATGGCAATGCATTTAAACAAGATAAATAAAAGTAAAATAAAAATATGGTTGCTAACCAAAGGGGAGCCTTAACGGGTTTCACTTCGGTTTTCCTTGTGTAGCCTACTCAGACCGGTCGTCCGGCCAGACCGGGACGAGGGGTTACATTTGTTGGTATCAGAGCCTAAGGTTACCGAGACCTTGGGCAGGTAAGTGAGGTAAGTTAAGTTCTTGCATCGTAATTGCACGGTGTTTTCTTGCCATGTAAACATGTTGCTTGTTATCCGTGTATGCTGTGATGTATGATTGTTTGATTGAGAATGTATGTTGTTTGATCGTATGCGTATGTTTGCTTGTTTAGCAAGTATGCCTTGTTATATGCTTGGTTGAGCATGTATGTGTGTTGATTTGTTTGAAACATATTTAGTAGAGTCCCATTGCTACTATTACATTGAAAAAGAGATTTTTAAGTGAGGGAATCATACTTGAGCCACTTGGACCCTTTCCTTTGCTAACCCTGTTTGTATGTTAATTTACCGTTGTTGTTGTTGTTGTTGTTGTCGTTGATTTATTGCTTTTCGGTAAGTAGAAGTTGTAGTTTCTGAAAAGGTGGACGATGTTGAGGGAGTCCATCACCTTAGTTAGGGATGTATGGTTGTACCGGAATTGAGGTACAATTTGTCTGTTTGAGACGGTGTGTATGTGGATTGATTCCTGTGGATGAGGGACGATGTGATCAACTCTGGCATTAGTTGGTAAGAAGAAGTGAAGGCCTATGAGTGGGAGTCATAGTGGTGTTGATGTTTTAACCGATAAGCCCTTGGTATAGTATTAAGTTGGTTTCCTCCAGCTGGTTCTAAATTCGTGCTTTTGTATATCGTTAGCAAGTATGCAACTTTGAATATGCCTGGTGAAGTGTTAGAGGTAGGTGCGAGTACCTTGGTTCTTTTAGCAAGGTCAAGGTAAGGGTTTTGTGTGAGTAATTTGGGACTCAGAAATGCTAGTTAGTGATCGTTGGGGTTCGGCCTACGGATTTAGTACAGGACAGGCGGTCAATATCCGTGAGTGGGAATCAATTTGTGTGATTGGGCCAGTGTGCGTCTGAGTTGTTTTCCAGCATGGTTGTCTGTATGTGCTCAAAACTGCATTTTTAAAGTTTCGAAATGCTCTAAGAACAGTCTAGAAGAGTCAGATTTTGTCGAAGAACCAGTCTGAGAACAAGAGGACCGAAGACTAACAGTCGTGTACTTGTGAAGTTGCAATTTCTACGGATTCGTCCTTTGTGTGAGCATGTAAGGAAGCTAGATATCTCTGTTGAGATTTTTGACTTAGGGACACATGTGACTAGACCTTTTGGGTGAGATAGTGGTGGTCAGAATGATGTATAGAAGATGTTTGTTGATAGTTCAGAGTTACGTGTTTTTAGTAAATGTAAAGTGCTTGTCTGTTATTACGATGTTGAGGTACCTTTCGAGATGGTTTGGGTTGTAGAACATCGAGTTAAGGTGTACATTGAGACAAAGAGAGAGTTTCCTTGAAGTTGCAGATTTCTGTGGGACTGTAGTAGTAGTATGTGAGGAGGTGAACTTCTTATTGAATGTTGATCCAGCTTTAGAGGTCAAGGATTGATTGAGTCTAGTTGACAGGCTTGCTTATCAATTGTGATGGATTTGATTTTGAATGAAGATTAAACCACAGAATGTTAGAATAGTTTGTGTTTTCTTTTCCTAGAAGTGTTTGGAAGAATTGTCGGTTTGTCTCCTGACAGAGAAGAAGAGTTTGTTATTGATGCCGTTACTGAGTTTGCTCCCGTTTTTGTTTGCTCTGTATCTTATGGTTTCCGACAGAATTGGGAGTGTTGAAGAATCAACTTCGAAACTTGCTAGACCTTAGATTCTTTAGGCCTAGTACATCATCTTAGAGTATGACAATGCAATTTGTGAGGAAGAGAGAAGACAATACGAGAATGTGTTTAGATTTCAAACAGTCGAAACAAGCGACAATGAATAATTAGCATCCGTTTCCGAGTGTCAGTGATTTGCTGATCAGTTAGTGTGTGCTTCAGTCTATTTGAAGATTAAATTGGGATCCGATTAGTACCAGTTGAAAGTGAGAGAAGTTGATGTACCGAAGACAGCTTTAGGGGAAAAATATGATCGCTTTGAGTTTCGAGTTATGCCGCTTTGTTTGACTAGTGAGTTAGTAACTTTTATAGAGATGTTGAGCATAATACTTTCCTAAGTTTCTTGATCAGTTTGTAGTAGTTCTCATAGATGATACATGGATATATTCAAGTACCGAAGAAGACCATGACAAGCTTTGGAGTTAGTATTGTAGATTCTATTAGAGAATCAGTTGTATGCCATGTTGAGCCAACGCGAACTCCGAGTCAAGGAAAATGTTCTCTTCGGACATGTAGATTAGCCAAGTGTATTAGAAAAAATCTTAAGTAGACAAAGGAAGATGTGAGTTGGAAGAAATGGAAGACTGTGACAGGAATCTATAGTTTCTAGGTCTAGAAGTGTTACTATCGGAAGTTTGTAAATATCCTTTCGAAGATAGCTACTCTTTTGACAGATTGTTACAGAAGAATGTTCAGTTTGTGAGGTTAGATGCGAGACATTGAACACTTGAGAAACCAAAAGAAACTTGAAGAGAGCTTCGACCTTGATCCAGCCTATACTAGAGAAAGAACTTGTAAACTGTAGTGATGTGTTACATGTAGGGTTAGGTTGTGTGCTTTTTCAAGACAGAAGATTGCGACTTGTTCATCGAGATAGTTGAGAGACCGAGAGAGGAGTTACTCGACACTAGACTTAGAGTTGATTACAATTGTACTTGCTTCGAAGACTTAGAGACAAAGCTGTATAGTAAGAAATGCACAGTGTATATGTACGTGTCATCAGAACTTGAAATATTTGAAGACTTAGGAAGGGTTGAAACTTGAACAACATAAAGTGTTAGAACTGCTTGAAGACTGTAATATCAAGATTGAGTATCATCCGAAGATAGTCAACGTAGTAACCGATGTTCCGAGCTATGTTGTTGATAGGTTAGTAGTAGAGTTGCGAGATGTAGTTGCCGAATTTAGTTACCGAATGATAGTAGTTTCGTGGTCGAGTTTCATGTTAAACCTACATTGAGTCAGAATGCTTGAAGAGAAACAATTGCAAGAAATATTCTTGGCACCTCACGTGCATGACATAGCGGAAGGAAGACCTTCAAAATATAGTTTCAAAGATGATAAAGTTTTGCATTTCAAAGATAGAATAGTTGTACCGATTGACATAGTGTTTCGAGACGTATTGTGTTGGCTGAAGCACACATCAGTTCATTTGTATTACGTCTGGGTAGTATGAAGACGTATTGTGGGTTGATGATGAGTACTTCTGGATCGAGTTGATGGATGATGTTGTTCAGTATGTGAGTAAGTGTGTATTTTGCCAGCGGGTCAAGACCGAGCATCAATTTTCTTCTAGTTTGTTACATCCGTGGAAAGGTTCATAATGGAAGTGAGTAATATAGATTCGAGATTTCAACTAGATTTTTGAAGGCGTCTGCATAGTGTTTGGTTACTTGTTGAAGTCAGATGATCTGTCAGAGAAAGTTATGGGTCAAGTATTCAAATAGTGTTGTATGAGATAGTTAATCGGGCTAGTTCTGTTGTTTGTTTGTTGCAGTTACCACTAGAGCTAGAAGGAGGTTTGTGATGTGGTTTATGTATCTATGATTCAAAAGTGTGAGTTGGATTTGTTATATGCTATGTTGTAGAAGAGATTGAGTTGAGTTTGAAATTTGCATGCAACGAAGAATCAGTTGAGATCTTGGTGTTAGATAGCTGCTGTTGCGTGGTAAGTCTATGAGTTGGCTAGTATGTTGTGGTGAGAAGGTAAGTGTGGAGGAGTAGATTTCGTGGTATTTCCATGTCCGATAAATTTCGGGGACAAAATTTCCTTAAGTGGAGGAGAGTTGTAACACCCGAGTTTGGGGGTCGGAAGAAAATAATATTTAAATAATATTATTTGGACCTTGTGTCTTTCTTTATTTTCAAAATAAACATTTTATGTTGGGCTAATTTGAAATGAAATTAAAATTTCATGGATTTTAAAGTAAGGGAGAGTTGCCATCTCATTAATGGCAAAAGGGTAAATAAAATGAACTATTAAAATTAAAACCCTTTTTTTTTGAATTAAACACGTGCTCATCTTCTTCACTCCCATTTTCCACCATTTCAACGACAAGTAAAGCTCCCCTCCCCCTCTCACTATTCCATCTCATTTCTCCCCCATTTTGGCTCGGTTTTGAAAGGTAATTACATTTCCGACTTGCTCTCATCTTCCTCTACTTGGAAGTACAAATAAATTTCATTTTCACCAATGTTTTAGAATTTGGGTTTTTCAAAGTTTTGGTTAAAGGTTGTGACTTTGTGAGTTTTTATCAAGGCTTTTGGTTTATTTATGCTAGATATGTTGTTTGTGAATCAAATAGTACAACATCTATAATTTTTAGAGTATTTTAAATGAATTCCCGAATTTGAGTATAAATGGGGTTTTGGAGGGTTTTGGGGGTTGTTTTAGGTAGAAATTGATAGCCCAATGGTAGTACTATGGTTAGGGGTTGATTTGTGATCATTTGTGGGTGCAATGGGTGTTGGAAACATGGATTTTTGATGTGGTTTTGGGGCTGTCCGAGATTGCTAAAAATGGGGTTTGGTCATGGCTTGCAACATTGTAAATTGTACTTGAATTGTGTTTCGGGTTGGTCTTTTGATGTTGGGCTGATTTGAGATTGTTTGAATGGTATTGAGGTTGTTTAGAAGCGAGCATTTGCGTTGTGAAGCCTTGGGAACAAATCCGGAAACTTGAAGACTTTGGTTGCTTGGTAATTGAGCTTGGAGGTGGAGGTGAGTTGTTAAATATTTTTAAAATGGTTTTGAGTATTTGGTTCAAGCATGTGAACCTAGGATGGGCTTGGTAAACCCACCTAGAGTTGGGATTAGAGTGGTAGCCTAATCCCAAGCTTTGATTAGAGACTTTGGTTGCACTCTTTAATGGTTGTATATGCCTCGTGTTAAATTGTGATGGTGTTGATTATGTATATGTTGTATACATGTATGTTGAGGCATGTTTGATGCATTGTTATATGCATGTTGATGATAGATATGATATGGTTATACACATGAGTAAAATATGATGTTATATGGTTGTTAATGATGTACATGTGGTGTTGATGTGTGAAATGATATTATGAGGTGATTGTATGATCCGAGGATCATGGTGAGTACATGCTAGGCATGGAAATGTGGTTTGTGCATGACGGTGAGTCATGGTGAGTACGTGCTAAGCACTAAAATTATTATGAAATGATATTGTGAAAGATTATTGAAATGTGTAGTATTGGCACAAGTATGCTTGGGTGCAAATGATCGATCATTAGGATGTTAGTGTGCACACATGAGTCTAAATTCGCGCGTGGCCTTGGTGGCGTTGAGACACCAAGGAGGAGTACGGGTACGCCCAGAAATTGTATTTACATTAGTCGATGATGAGTGGAATCCCATCGACGGGGCGTGAGGATGAGTGGAATCCCCTCAGCGTGAAATGAGGCGTGAGGATGAGTGAAATCACCTCCGCGCGAACGGTGATGAGTGTAATCCCACCGTCAGGTAATGGTTGTGTTGTTGGATGTGAGTTCCAACGGTTATCCGCGTATTCGAGTCATAGCTAGGTGCCAATACGGATTGTGGTTTACGTTGCCAATATGTGATTAATTGTGAGCCAATGTGATTTGGGATGTGTTGCTAACATGGTTTAATATATGTGATTTCATATGTTGTGGATTTAAACATGTTGAACGTTACATGATATTGAATATATGTTCATGCATCATTTATAATTATGGTTCGTGTGGATCGGAGGTAAGATCATGCATTTCATTATGGAAATTGCTCATGCTTGGACCCTGCATTGTTGAAGGTTTGTTTTATGAGCTTACCCTCACTAAGCTTTTATGCTTACGCTCTCTTTTGTTCGACAATGCAGATCAATAGCTTGTGGGTGGCAAGGGAAAGGAAATGACTCCAAGTGTTGCTAATGGTTAGCTCAATGTATGAATTTTAAGTGATAGAATGTAATAGTTAAGCAATGGGATAGGTATTGTTGATTTGAGTTCTGATGTATGTCGATATTGGCTTGGTTCTTGGATGCCTTGTTTGATTGTAAATATTGCTTATGTTGCATGCCTTGTATATCTACATGTTTTGGTTGCTAAGACATGAATCCTTAGGTGCTTGTATACCCATATATGTTAAAATTGCCCCTCTTTACGAATGCCGTGTATGGATGTCTTGCTATTGGTTTGGTTTCTTCCCTTGACCGTTGTGCGTTGTATAAATGTTTGTATGTGCATAGGAGAGTCCAAAAATGCATTTAGAGTTGTGTTTGAGATCACCAAGTTAAAATTGGTGGAATTGTAGTGCATGGCGTATCGATACGCCTAAGGGCCGTATCGATACGACCTTGCCCAAATGCCACGATTTTATCATGGCCTACCGATACCCTGGGGGTATCGATACCCTCCAAAGTTACTGGAATTTAGAGAAGTGGGAAAGAGTAGGGCGTACCGATACGGGGTTCACGTGTATCGATACAGGTCTACTCCGTTGACCAAGAAGGGTTGACTGAGAAGGGCGTATCGATACGCTCAAGGGCTGTATCGATACGGTCTTCCCGGAGTTGACTCTAAGGGTTGACTTTGGTAAAGGCTTATCGATACCCTTGATAGGTGTATCGATACAGCCTGCTTAATTTTAGAAAATGGGCTGTTTTAAAAGTGATGTCTTGAATGATCGTTTTTGTTTTGCTCTTGTTTCCGCTGACGTGTTTCACATAGGAGATGGTAATGCATTTAGACAAGATAAATAAAAGTAAAATAAAAATAGGGTTGCTAACCGAAGGGGAGCCTTAACGGGTTTCACTTCGGTTTTCCCCATGTAGCCTACTCAGACCGGTTGTCCGGCCAGACCGGGACAAGGGGGTTACACCTCTTTCCTTATTCCCGCCATGACTCCACCAAAATTTTGCCACTAGAGAACTGATTTCATCGCAGAAGGTGACCGGAAGGAGGAAGCATTGCATCACATAAGTAGGGATGGCCTGTTCAACTACCTTTATTAGGATTTCCGTCTCTTATTGATTAAGAAACTTTACTCTCCACCCCTAAGTTTGTTTTGGACTCATTCCTTAATAAAAGCCAAAGTCTCATTTTTGCTGCACCGCTAAAAAGAAGGCAGGCCAAGGTATTTGTCGTCCTCTTCCATTGGTCTAAACCCAGAATAATGGAGAGATGGGTTTTGAGATTAGTACTTACGTTAGGGGAGAAGTACACTGAGGACTTTTGACAATTTACCGACTGTCCTGTAGTTCTTTGGAGAAATTGGAGGATGTTTAGGGCAGCTTCACAGTTCTCGGAGCTTGCCCCAGAAAACAATAGACAATCATCGGCAAACAAGAGATGACTCAGCACTGGACACCTTCTTGTAATCCTCAGGCCATCAAATTGGGTTGCTTTCACTTCCCTTTCTAGGATCCATGAAAGAATGCTTGAAATGAAGGTGAATAAGAAAGGAGAAAGAGGATCCCCCTATCGCAGTCCTCTCCCGGCAGAGAATTCACCACATTTCTCCCTATTTAGGATCAGAGAAAAAGAGACAGATGAGATACATTCCATGACTCTGGTGACTCACCAGGCATTGAATCCCATTTTATTCATGACAAAGCGCAGACGATCCCAATCTACTTTGTCGTAGGCTTTTTCCATATCGATTTTAAGTGACATAATGCCTTTCTTTCCTTTTTTTGCCCTTTTGATGGCGTGGAATGCCTCGTTAGCAAGGATAATGTTGTCGTGGATCGATATACTAAGGAAAAAAGCTTATTGATAGTAGGGAACTAGGCCAAGGAGGAAAGGCTTCAGTCTCGACGACATAATCTTGGTAATAATCTTGATAGAGAAATTGCATAGACTGATCTGCCAAAAATGGGAAACTTCAACCGAATTCGATTTCTTAGGGATGAGGACGAAATTGGTTTTATTGAGACCGTGATCCAGGCTGCCATCTTTGAAGAAAGAGGTCACCATTCCAATTAGACTATCTTTGATTGTCTCCCAGAAAGTTTGATAAAAACATCCATGAAAACTGTACGGACCCGGGGCTTTAGTGGTTCCCATGTCAAAAACGGCCCTTTTAATTTCCTCTTTGGAGATATCTTTGCAGAGATCAGAGTTCATCTCGCCAGACACCACCTGAGGGGTGTAATCATTCATGCATTGAAAATCAACAGAGTGATCTTTAGTGAACAACTTTTGAAAGTGGTGCTGTAAAAAGATTGCAACGTCCTCTATTTTCTTGAGCCAGATCCCATCGTCCTTTTTGATTTTGATTATGGAGTTAGTTCTTCGGTGTTGAATGGTCGTGGCGTGAAAGAATTTTGTATTCTTGTCTCCCTATTTAAGCCAGTTTATTCTGGATCGTTGATGCCAATATCTTTCCTCACTCTCCCATTCAAGATCCAATTTCTTCTTGAGGTGTTTGAATTCTCCCATCTCAAATTCTTTGAGCTTTCTTCCTTGAAAGATTTTATTATGGCCATCAGCGCACTATTTCCTTCATTTTTCTGTTTAGCCTTCGCTTTGCTCCACTTTATAAGATTTGTTCTGGTTCTTCTAATTTTCCTTCCAAAGCTATGAGAAGTTCTTTCCCCCGGGGATGATTCCCATCCACTACGGATTGTTTGGGGACAATCATCATCCAGCAACCATTTGGTCTCAAATTTGAATTCTCTTTTATATTTCCTGGAGAAACCAAAAGGAAAGAGAAGAATTAGCGCATGGTCAGAAGCAATCGCTAAATCCATAAGACCCATAGCTTTTGGAAAGGCAATACTCCAATCGGTGGAACATAGCATTCGATCAAGTTTCTCAAGGATAGCGTTTTCTCCACTTCTCTGATTATACCAAGTATAACGACCACCTTTAATTGGCAACTCAACCAGACCAATAGAGTTTGTTGAGTGTGTAAAAGTTCTATTATTTAACCCCTATTTAACCCATATTTCTGTTGCATTCAAGCATAATCTATTGCATTTAGGTTAGATTTCAGTTATACATCACAAATATATTAAATGGCACAGTTTCTACTGAAATTAGTTGTTTTTGCAGGTTGCTGCTGTAGCAGATGGAGAAGCGGGCACTGGGCAGTGAAGCAGAAAAGCTGGAACTGGATGAGCAGTCGAGAAGGACGATGCTGCCATGGCCACTACCGTGGCAGCCAAGGACGACATCAGTTTTGAGGATAAAAAACAAAGTGGGCCTCGACATAAAGAGAAAATTAAGCCCGTCTGACGTGGAATACCCTTATACTTTTTCAAGCCCTAGATCAGAATGAAGGCCAAGCCCAAAGTTCAAGGAAGAAACTCTAAGCAAGAAGGAAGGACGAATTAAAGACTTATGCTCTAAAGATTTAGTCTTTAATAGAGTTTTACTTTAATTTAAACTTGTATTCTTGCCATATTAGAAAATTTGAACCCAAGGCCTATATAAAGGCATGTAATTCGACCTAGGAGAGGACATCATCGATCTCTAGCCTTCTTCCCAAAACCCTAACCATTTTCCCCTTCTCAACATGTTCTAAATTCCCTCTAGGGCCACAGGTTGATTTGTAAAGTAGTTGCAAGGATTGCTTTTGTTTTAGGAATTTTTTGTTCAATAAAATAAACTTCAAATTCTCTTATTCTGGTTGTTAACATCTTGCAAGAGTATTGAGAGAGCATTGTGAGATTATCTATTTACTTAATATCAGGAGAGTTAAGTATACGAAAGGAATAAGTGTAGGTTCTCTAGTTTATAGTTGAACTATCTCGGACCTAGGGATAGGTTGAGGTTAAGTGGCTAAAGAAGAATTCACAACATCGGTGTTCATCTTTCGATTCACGCCGGGAGGTATCATCAAAGACGTGTTCATCGACAGACTTGGACCTAGGGATAGGCTAAGGCATAACATGGATTCTTGCCAAGCTTGAAGTACATAGTTATGTGATCGTTGCCGCGACTAACAACAGACCGCTGCCGCGACAGAGATGACGACAGAACATATATTCCTAGACTTTGCAACACCTACACTACTGAGCAATTCAATACCAGTCCATTTTCTCTATCTTGATTATTTTAATCCTATTTTCCAGTACTCTTTATTATTTTCATGACAACAACTTAAACTATTCTTTTTACTTTCATGCAGTAATTAAAGGTGAAGCTATTGACCCAGTCCATGTGGAAACGATATGTGATACTTCCGTATCACTTTACTACTTGCGTCGTGTACACTTGCACTACATTGCGATAGACACTTTCACACGCAACAAGTTTTTGGCGTCGTTGCTGGGGACTGGCAACATAACTTTACCTTACCTTTTACTGCATTCGTTTTATTTTTCTATTTTACTTGGATTGTTCCTCCTATACCTTTCACAAGGTCTTTTGTCTGCATATGCGCAGGTCTCAACGGGGGAAGGAACCTGAGTACCAGTTAGATCCTAAACCCGAATGAACGTTCAATCTCAAGAAAAGAGTCTGTTACCTCGTTGAAAGGAACAAGTACCTGGAGGAACAACTCGAAGCAATGGAGAACGAAAGATGTGAAGAAAGAAGGGACAACGAAGGGAATCCCCAGGATAATAACAATACTATCAGAGGGAACGACCCTCCTATCGCTTCCGCACGCCGGTCATGCCGAGAGTACATGCTCAATGATCATGCAGAACATGAAACCACCTTGCCAGATGTAGATGTTGACAACTTTGAGCTGAAACCTGTTATGTTCAGCATGATCAACAACACTGGCCAATTTAGTGGTGCTGCTACAGAGGATGCTAGGGGGCATCTGAAAACATTCCAGGAAATCTGTGGTTCGTTTAGACTACCAGGAGTTAATCCGGAGATACTGAGACTTCAGTTATTTCCTCATTCATTGAGGGACATGGCAAAGACTTGGTTGAATAAACTAACGTTGGGTTCAATTTGATCTTGGGCAGATTTAACTCGTGAATTTTTGTCTCGTTTTAATCCTTCACACTTATCTAAGCGATTACGTAACAATATTGCTACTTTTCAACAGGAAGATGACGAGCCAATGCATGAGGCCTGGGACAGATTTACCACTCTTCTAAGGAACTGCCAGATGCATGGATTCCCCGTTTGGAACCAGGTAACAAAATTCTATAATGCTACCAATTTACAAACTCGTATTAGAATTGATTCAGCAGCAAACAGATTACTACTGGACAAAGACCCAAATGAAGCAATGGCAATATTGAAAAATCTAGCGAAGAATGAGGAACAGTTTCTGACAGCAAGAAGAAGGGGGTAAACAGGTTCTAGCTGTAAAAGATTATGAGGCCGACAGCTCATTGAAATCACAGGTGGCATATCTCACTAAGGCAATGAAATAACACTTGAAAGAAGATTCACAACCTGTCTACTCTGCTGAAGAGGTATTCGAAACGTTTGAAGGAAATCACAGTTCGGAGGAATGTCCAATACAGTTAGAAGAAGGGATGTATGTTGGGAACTACAATAAGCAAAATTATAACTCAAACAACTACAATCCCAACAGGAGAAAGGATCCCAAGTTCTCTTGGAGCAATCCTAATAATGCTCTGAATCCTCAAGCACAGAATAATCAGAACTAGGGAGGACCTAGATTGCTGACTCGGCAGCAACCGCAGTAGCAACAGCAACAACCACCAGCTGCCACAAATAGTATACTGGAACAGACTCTGGCTACGTTTATGTCTCAAACAGGAACCTACATTGAGAACATGAATCACTTTGTCAAAAAGACAGAAACATTCATGGATAAAATAGAGATACGAATGACCAATCATGGAGCTACTCTGAAATCATTAGAGACACAGATGGGTCAGGTTTCCCAGCATATTAAACCAAGGCATAATGGAAGATTTCCTAGCGATACTGAAAACGCTAGACAACCCACACATGAGCAGTGTAAAGCTATCACTACTAGGAGTGGGAAGAAACTACCAGGGCCTGAGAAGGAAACTCAATCAGTTAAGAAACCAGCCTTGGAGTCAACTGTCGAGGAAGCTGCCCCGATAGGTAACATACAACCTGCTACCGATGAGCCTGTTACGACAGCAGAAGGGACATAAGAGAAAGATGATGAACCTAAACCTCCTCAGATTCTCATGCAGTGGGAAGGACGTATTGCTGATTATCGTCCCCCACCTCTTTTTCCTCAACGGTTACAAAAATTAAAACAGGAACCACAACTTAAGAAGATTTATGATATTTTTAAGCAGGTTCATATCAACATTCTGCTGTTATATGTCGTTAGGGAGATGCCCGGTTATGCCAAATTTCTCAAGGATGCCATGTCAAAGAAATCCAGACTTGGGGAATTTGAAACGGTTAAGATGATAGAAGGATGCATGAGTATTCTACACAAGCATCCACCCTAGAAGAAGAAGGATTCTGGGAGCTTCATCATATCATGCGTTATCGGAGACAAATTTGTGGGTAAGGCACTTTGTGATCTTGGTGCTAGTATAAATTTAATGCCCAAATCTGTTTTTCAGAAATTAGGTATTGGAAAAGCTCGGCCCATAACAATATTTCTGCAGCTGGCATACCGCTCTTACGTTCATCCAGAAGGAAAAATTGAAGATATTCTGGTAAGAGTGGATAAGTTTATTTTTCATGCTGATTTTCTTGTCTTAGATTGTGAAGAAGATGAAACGCACCAATCATCTTGGGGCGACCCTCCTTAGCCACGGGAAGATCACTGATTGATGTGGAAAAAGGAGAACTCACCATGAGTGTAACCCCTTAGCCCGACCTAGACGATTAACCCGAACTACGAAGATTACACGGGGAAAACCAAAGTCAACCTGAAAGTCAACCTTGATTAACGACCCTTTTTTCATTTTAAACTTGTCTAGATGCACGTTAATCCTAAGCGTACCCCTGAGAAACACATACTTGAAAAGCACAACGATTGGTTTACAATAAGGGACTCAATTGCATAAAGTACGTAAATTAGACACCATTTTGTAAATTCTGAAAAGATGAAGGACTTAACTGATTTTAAGGTTACCAATATAAAATTAATCATATTACATGCTCCCCTGTCAAATTTCACCTTAAACGGACATCTCAAACTCAAGCAATTGCAACTACAAAATTGAGGACTAAAACGTAAATCTTGCAAACCACAAAACCATTCAAATTAGTGCCCAACGATCATCTATTTCGGAACAAGGGCTGACCGTTCCGAAACGCGAGTTCTTTTCGAGACCTGTATCAAAACAGGGCCTGGCAGTGGCCAAAACGTTTCGGAACGACCCTACCCGTTTCGATACACGAAGGCCATTACAGGCCCCCGTTTTGAAACGTTAGTGCCCGTTCCGATACGGACTACCCAGGAAGTGCAGAATTTGTTGGTTTAACATACAATTAACCACTCAAACACATTCTAATGACTTTATAATCATGCCAACAAGTCATCATACATACGGACTACCCAGAAAGTGCAGAATTTGCTGGTTTAACATTCATGTCATCAATTAGGAAAATCCACAAGACTATAGGCATGCATCCTAATATCCAAACAAACAACCTTCAAAGCATCAAAACAAGCACCAAAATGGCCATTTACAAATCCAAAACATTTAAGGCATCATGCCACAAATAGGGAGTCCAAAACATCTCCCAAATCACATCCTAGGTTCAAGAGAGAGCGTAAGCACAAATGCTTAGTGAGGCATGCTCTAAAGAGACAACACAATAATGCATTTTATAAAAACACTTTCCATAAAACCTTTAACACATCAACATCATTATTCATGCAACAATGCATACACCTCAAGCATCTCATGCTTCATTTACATCAACAGGTCATATTGGCTTTCAAGTGATAATCCATAACCATTTACAACACAAAACACAATCGGATATACGGATTACAAGCGTTATCCCATACGCTTCATACATACTACCGAACATACAAGGTGGAGTTTACCGGTACAATCACAACCCCTTAACACTCGTGATGAAGTTTAACGGTACAATCACAACCCCTCCACATCACTCATCGGTAGTTATATAACATCACTAACGAGAACACGGGATACTCAACACAAGATCCACACATGGACTTTTAACCACCATTGTGATCTTAGACATCTCGTTAGTGTACTTGGATGAAGTTTACGATACAATTACAACCCCTCAACATCCAAGGTGACTTTATTCATGGTGCACCCAATCCTATAGCCGGCTAACTATATCCGATTCAAGTACTTTAAAACCACACATCACTTGCCAATATACATCATTTATCATCAAAAATCCATTGTTTTAAAGCATTAATCAAAGCCATTAAACCATCATGCATCACTATGCATCATAACCACATTTACTAACATCAAACCAAGGATCTCTTACCTTGAGCATCCTTCAACACATGACTTTCAAAACCAGCATTAATCATGCTAAAACATGCTTTCAAAACATAATTTAAACATGCAAATTAAATATGTTGCATCCAACCATCTCATGGTTCATCCAAGAGAAAGAGTTTTCCCGAAAACTTGCTCTTGAGCTTAGTTAAGTTGAGTAAACTTAAACTAAGCTCCCACACCTTCAAACATTCATTACAAAGCTGGAAATCCCAACTTCACTCACCAATTCCGTTTTGCAAGCTTGCCGAAACGCCGATCAAGCCTCCGGATCAACACCACAAGAATTCGAAGATGTCTCTCATGTTTTAAACACATCAAAGTAGAGGATTAATGCATCATCATGCATTAAAATCTTCAGCCATTACACCTAAACTCGTTGCTCTCACCAAAACTAATATTTCGGCTACAAAACACAACCGAAATCACCTCCAAACTCTTCCTCAACATAACCCAGCCAAGATCCACCACTTCTAACCATTCCTAAACATCAATTAACATCCAAAAAGAACCTAAACTCGTCCTTATACCTCCAGCTATAACAGAACACCAAGATCACCCCCAACACCACCATTTTCACAAGTAAAAACTTAGGGAAATCAACCTATTCGGGATTGCATTGATTAAACCTCAATCACACATCATTAAACATCCAAAATACATTAAAAAGCCATCTCAAAACAGAGCCCAAACAATCACCACGAATTTCATCAAGATTTGTTACAAATCTTGAGTTTTAAGCCAAAATCAAGATCACAACATTAAAACCTTTTATAAAACTTATTTTAAGGATTGAGAACTTAGGAATTTCAGTAAAGAACTGAGTATTTGGAGGAGAAGAACATCCTTACCTCTAAATGTAGATTTCTCCTTGATTAGAGCCAAATTCGTTGAAAATTCAATAAGCAAATCAAGAGGTTTTGATGTAGAAAGGATTAGGAATCAATTGATGATTGAAACCTCATCATTTGGTGTGAAAATCAAAAGGAATGTTGTTGTAGAAATGTGTTTGGCTGAGGGAATTTTGAGAGAAAATGAGATGAGAAAGTTTTTAAGATAGTTAGTTATGAAAAGCTAAAATATGTTTTCCCTCTTTTCCTTTAATTAATTAAACATTAAATGAATCATTAAAATCTAAGAAAAATTTGGAGAAATCCTTTCTTGGGTAAACTAGCTCCTTAAAGATTCAAAGTTTCAATCCCTACAAAACAGTCACCACTAAACTTTTCGAAAATTACATTTTAGTCACTATTTCGAAATGTTGCACTTCCAAACCTTATTTTGTAAAATTGATTTCACCACTCTCTTATATATATTAAAAGAAGATTTTTAGATATTTTCCCATATTTTTAAAGCATCCCGAACTAGGCTTTCCCTAAAACCACCTTTTATATTCGAACCGAAAATCAGATCGGTCTAGTTCAGACCCTAAACTTCCAAGCCCAAAATTGGGGTGTTACAACTCTCCCCTCCTTGAGAAATTTCGTCCTCGAAATTTACCTGGAGGAAAGAGGTATGAAAATTGCTTCTTCATGTCATCCTTTCGTTCCCACGTGGCTTCCTCAACACCACGATGCTTCCAGAACACCTTTACCAACTCAATGGTTTTACCTCAAAGAACTTTACTGTCTGAATCCAGAATTTCCATCGGTTCCTCGTCATAGGTCATGTCTGGATTCAACTCCACTTCCTCCACATGCATAACATGTGAAGGATCCGATCTATACCTCCGAAGCATAGAAACATGAAACACATCATGAATCTTTTCAAACTCTTGTAGCAATCTCAACTTGTACGCAACAAGACCCACACGCACAATCACCTCGTATGGTCCAATGTACCTAGGGCTCAACTTACCCTTCCGGCCAAACCTCATCACCTTTTTCCAAGGAGAAACTTTCAGAAACACACGGTCTTCCACCGCATACTCAATCTCCTTATGCTTCAAATCCGTGTAAGACTTCTGTCGATCAGAAGCTGCTTTCAATCGCTCACAAATGAGCTTTACCTTCTCGATGGTTCCTTTCAACAAAGCTGACATTGAAACCAACTTCTGACATGTTTCAGCCCAACAAAGAGGAGTTCTGCACTTTCTCCCGTACAAGGCTTCATAAGGTGCCATTTGAATACTTTCCTGGTAGCTATTGTTATAAGAAAACTCCACCAAAGGCAAATGCTTCTCCCAAGAGCCCTGAAACTCAATCACTCAGCACCTCAACATATCCTCCAGCACTTGGATAACATGCTCAGACTGTCCATCCGACTGTGGATGATAAGAAGTACTGAAATTTAGCCGTGTACCCAATGCTTGATGCAAACATTCCCAGAAATGCGATGTAAACCTCAGATCTCTATCCGACACGATCGACTTTGGCACACCATGCAGCCGCACAATCTCAGCAATGTACAGCTATGCAAGCTTATCCAATGTGTACGTAGTATGCACATGTAAGAAATGAGTACACTTCGTAAGGCGATCCACAATCACCCACACCGAATTCTTCTTCGATGACGACAAAGGCAAACCAGACACAAATCCATGGTAATCATTTCCCACTTCCACTCAGGAATCCTCAACGGTTGCAACAACCCAGAAGGAAACTGATGCTCAGCTTTAACTCGCTGACAAACCATGCACTTAATCACATACTCAACAACATCTTTCTTTAATCCCACCCAATAGTACTCATCTCTAAGATCACGATACATCTTAGTACTACTAGGGTGCATAGCAAAAGGACTACTATGAGCTTCAGCCAGAATAGCACGCCTCAACTCAGCATCATTGGGCACTACTATCCGACTCCCAAAACATACAACTCCATCATCATTAAAGCAGAAATCTGATGGCCTATCCTCAGCAATATCCTGAACATGTGGCACCAAGGAATCAGCCAACAGCTGCTTATCCTTTATCAACTAAACCAAAGATGGTTTCACTTGCAATTCAGCCACAAGACCGCCATCTCGCAAAATGATCAAACTGGCAAACATAGCCCTCAACTCCACTGCTACCTTCCTACTCAAGGCATCCGCTACAACATTAGCTTTTTCCAGATGATACTCGATCGTCAGATCGTAATCTTTAAGCAACTCCACCCAACGTCGTTGCCTAAGATTCAACTCCTTCTGAGACATCAGATACATCAAACTTTTGTGATCCGTGTACACAGTACACTTCTCACCATACAGGTAATGTCTCCAAATTTTCAAAGCAAAAACCACCGCAGCTAACTCTATCTCATGCGTAGGATAATTGCGCCCATGCACCTTCAACTGGCGCGATGCATAAGCCACCACCTTACCCTCTTGCATCAACACACACCCTAAACCAACGTAGGATGCGTCACTGTATACCACAAACTCTTTCCCTGATTCAGGTTGAACCAAGATAGGAGCTTGCGTCAAAGCTGCCTCCAGCTTCACAAAAGGTTGTAGTCTCGCTTCCGTCCACTCATACTTGACATCCTTCTGCAACAACTTCTTCAAAGGTGCAACAATCTTTGAAAATCCATCCACGAACCTCCAGTAGTATCCCGCCAAACCAAGGAAACTACGGACTTCATGAACAGACTTAGGAGGCTTCCAATTCATCACTGCCTCAATCTTCTTAGGATCAACACGAATCCCCTCAGCAGAAACCACATGACCAAGGAAAACAACTTCCCTAAGCTAGAACTCACACTTGCTTAGCTTAGCATAAAGCTGATTCTCCAACAAAGCCTGCAACACAATCCTCAAATGTCCCTCATGCTCCTCCTCAGTACGAGAGTACACAAGGATATCATCAATGAAAACCACAACAAACTTATCCAAATACTCATGGAACACTCTATTCATCATGTCCATAAAAGCTGCGGGAGCATTCGTCAAACCAAACGACATCACAAGGAACTCATAATGCCCATACCTCGTTCTGAAGGTTGTCTTTAGCACACCCACATCCTTCACCTTCAACTGGTAATAACCTGACCTTAAGTCAATTTTAGAGAACACAACCGCTCCCCTAAATTGATCAAAAAAAAATCATCAATCCTCGGTAATGGATACCGATTCTTGATAGTCAACTTGTTCAGCTGACGGTAATCGATGCACATTCTCATAGTGCCATCCTTTTTCTTCACAAACAAAACCGGTGCACCCCAAGGTGACACACTCGGCCGAATGAAACCACGATCAAGCAACTCCTGAAGTTGCGTCTTCAGTTCCTTCAACTCCTTAGGTGCCATTCGATAAGGAGTAATGGACACTGGAGTTGTGTTTTCATACAGCTCAATCCTAAACTCCACTTCTCGATTAGGAGGCAATCCAAGTAACTCCTCCGGAAACACACCAAGAAACTCTCGCACAGTCCTGATATCTTGCACTCGCAACTCCTTAGAGTTAGGATTCATCACAAAGGCTAGGTAGGCCTCACAACCTTGCCTCAGCATCCGACTCGCTTCCAAGGAAGACACCACATTGGCAAGAAACTTCACATTCTCACCAACCACCACTACCTCATAATCATCCGCAAGCTTCAGCGAAACTTGCTTGTTCTCAAAATCCACCACAGCTCGATGTTCAACAAGCCAATTCATACCAATGATTACATCAAAACCATAGAAAGGCAATTCCATGAGATCAACATGAAAAACATGATTTTGCACAACCAAGGGACATCTTCTATACAACTTCCGTGTCACAACGATCTCACCAAAGGAACTAGTTACACGCATACCAACATCCAAAGACTCAACAGGTAAACCAAGCAATTGAGCATGTTCATGCAATATGTATGAGTGTGTAGATCCAGAATCAATCAAGGAAAGTAATGACAAGGATTGCAAAGTGAAGGTACCTGCGATCACATCCGTGTCATCTCTCCTCTCTCGCTGAGCATACACTCGAGCCTGGCCTCCACCCTAAGGTTGGACAGCCACCACATGCTCCACATTTCTTCCACCATCATCTATGCACTGGAAGTTACCACGGCCGCGCCCACGACCTCTCTGTGGTGCAACAACTCCAGGAGCACGTCCCTGACCACCACCGGCCAACAGAGGACACTCCCTCCTCATGTTGTCTGCTGAACCACAATTCCAGCACGAATTACCAGTCACTACCACGGGAGCATGAACCTCCCTCGCTGCTCGAGGACAATCACGCCTCAAATGGCCACACGATCCACACACCCAGCATGTGTTCTGATCAGCTCTCGCCCTGTCTCCCTGAACAGGCGCACCATGCCCTCCACTACCACGCCTAGCAGAAGAGTGATATCTCCTATCTCGTCCTCTCTTGTTCCGTCCACCACCGGAACTATACTCGAAAGCTCTCTTGCTTGAGCTAGAACCAGCACTCCTGGAAGACAAACCCAGATTCTGCTCAATGTCCTTCGCTCTACTAACCGGCACATCAAAATTCGTATACTCAGCAGCAAGCATAAAGGTCTTTACGCCCGTCACCAAACCATATCGGAAACGCTCACACCTCTCCCGCTCATCAAGGATAAGCTCATGTGCGTACTGACTGAGACGGACAAACTGGATCTCGTACTCAGCCACCGTCATGCTTCCTTGTGTAAGCGACATGAACTCTCTTTTCTTTTCATCCAGGTATCATACACCTAGATACTTCCGCTTGAACGCGTTCAGAAAGAACGTTCAAGTCACATCAGCTTCCTCCATTCCGGAGACAGAGGTCGTCCACCAGGTATACACATCATCATGTAACAGCGATACCACACATCCTAACTTCTGCACATCATTGCAGTTCATTTGTCCCAATATTCTCTTGGTACTTTCTAACCAAGATTCGGAACCCTCAGCAGATAAACCTCTGAACTCAGTCCCTCCCAGACTACGCAAACGTTCCAAAGGGAATCTCACATTTGCATCACCTTGATGCCCAGCTCCGTGAGCTCCAACTACTGCTGCCTGAAAGGCTCCAGCAATAGCCTGTATCAAAATTGTCATGTCAGGAGCAGCTTGCCCCTGCCCAGCTTCAGGTTCAGCGACCCCAACACCAGCACCAACACCAACTCCATCACCTCCAGTACCACCACCACCGGGCGGTCCACCACCAGGAGGAGGAGGTATATCCATAACATTACCAGCATTGGTCACATTCTCGTTCTGAGCCATAGCTCGCGTATTAATTCTCGTCTCTCTACGAGGTCCCATTTACTAAAACAATGCACTAACACAAATGCAATAAACATAATTAGGCTCAACAAGGTACGCAATCCAAGCACTCAAGCTCATTTTTCAAAAACAATTCATTTCATTAGTTTTGATATGGCAATGGGTTCCTCTAACATGCTTCCACACATCATAACATCACAATTCTAACATACTTACAATTCATACATCAAACTTTCACTTAAAAAGACATATCATGCAATCACACATACATCACCCACATAACCATTCTTGTTTACTCGAGAACTCAGCTCTTATACCACCAAATGTAACCCCCTTAGCCCGGCCTAGACGGTTGACCCGAACTACGAAGATTACACGGGGAAAACCAAAGTCAACCCGAAAGTCAACCTTGATTAACGACCCTTTTTTCATTTTAAACTTTTCTAGATGCACGTTAATCCTAAGCGTACCCCTAAGAAACACATACTTGAAAAGCACAACGATCGGTTTACAATAAGGGACTCAATTGCACAAAGTACATAAATTAGGGACCAATTTGTAAATTCTGGAAACATGAAAAACTTAACTGATTTTAAGGTTACCAATATCAAATTAATCATATTACATGCTTCCCTGTCAAATTTCACCTTAAACGGACATCTCAAACTCAAGCAATTGCAACTACAAAATTCAGGACTAAAACGTAAAGCTTGCAAACCACAAAACCATTCAAATCAGTGCCCAACGATCATCTGTTTCGGAACAGAGGTTGACCGTTCCGAAACACGGGATCGTTTCGAGACCTGTATCAAAACAGGGCCTGGCAGTGGCCAAAACGTTTCGAAACGGCCCTATCCGTTTCGATACACGAAGGCCATTACAGGCCCCCGTTTCGAAACGCTAGTGCCCGTTCCGATACGGACTGCCCAGAAAGTGCAAAATTTGCTGGTTTAACATACAATTAACCACTCAAACACATCCTAATGACTTCCTAATCATGCCGACAAATCATCATAGATATAAGGCACATGTTTGCAACATCAATACACATTCATGGCATCAATTAGGAAAATCCACAATACTATAGGCATGCATCCTAATATCCAAAGCAAACAACCTTCAAAGCATCAAAACAAGCACCAAAATGGCCATTTACAAATCCAAAACATTTAAGGCATCATGCCACAACTAGGGAGTCCAAAACATCTCCCAAATCACATCCTAGTTTCCTATTGCCAAATATCAAAAACTAATAATGTTGTGAAAAAGTCACCATACATGGGCTTAGCTTTCCCTTGGATTCTTAGCCTCCTTGCTGCCCTCTAACACCTCAATTATCAGCATTATTGGTTCAAGAGAGAGCGTAATGTCACGCCCCGCCTGGTCGCGACCCTGCCAACCAAGGGGCACACCCGCCAGGGTGCATCGAGCAGCACCAATGTGCCCCACCTAGGTGCGCAACGCGCGCCCACAGAGCTTCATCCAAGGGCACTCGGGCCAACAAGGAAGAAATGGGGTGCCTTAGAGATTTTAAGGCCAAGGTTGATCCCAAAGAAGGATCTAGAACGACCCGGGATGCTCTAAACGTTTCCACACCTATCCAAGGGGTTCCAGAGGCTTCCACAACCATCTAGGCTCACCCGGAGGAACCTAGAAGGCTTGAGACAAGTCGGGAAGGCTCAAGACAAGTCCGGAAGGCTCGGGACAACTCCGGACATCTCCGGAACTTTCTAGAAAACTATAGATATATGTAGAACTATAGAGTACTCTAGAATATTATGGATGTATGTAGATAAGTATGAACTTATCTAGAAATATCTAGGCAACTGAGATATTTTAGGAGGCAAGATCTTAACCGTTGGATAAAATAAATCGTAGCCGTCCATTTAAGAGGTGGGAGCCTATAAATAGGGCCACCCCCTCATTTGTAAATCATCCAAGTAGTCTTTCAAGCTCTCTTGTAAAACACTTGTAAAGCTTCCGTTGTGCAATACAAGGTTATTTACTTGTAAATCTCTCTTGCTCCTTCGTTTTTCCATAGCGTTGCGACATTAAGGCTTACTAGCATCGTGCCGAGAGTGCTAGTGCCGCACGGATTCGAGCTTGAAGAATAAGTCCGTGACAGTTGGTATCAGAGCCAGGTTCCGATCGCTCGGGAGCATGGCCAAGACCAGCAAAACTCAAGCCGCTAGCCCGTCCGAGACCGAGGTCACGCACGACCAAGGTGTGCAAGATGTAAGGGCTGACCCTGCCGAGACAAGGCCTCGTGCCAAGTCTAAGGACATACTCTCTAGCTTGGAGTCCCGCTTGACTCACGTGGAGGAAGGCGTATCAAGCATGGGTGCCCAAGTGGACGACCTTCAAGAGCGAATTGAAGGCCTCGAGGTAAAAGATGTCGAGATCCATACAGCCGTGAGGGCCATGAAGATCAAGCTAGAGGAGACCCTGCACGCGGAAATGGGAGAAGTACGCGACGCGCTCTTGGGAGAGCTCACAAAGGTACGTGAGTCTTTCCAACGTGAACTTACCAACATGTACGATCAACTTGAAGCATTGCAAGGCGACCTTGCCTTGTGCAAACGTGTTATGGCAGCCGGGCCAAGCACCACCGTGGAGGCCAGAAGGGTCGAGGTGCCCAAGCCTCAAACCTTTTCAGGGACACGCAACGCCAAAGAAGTCAACAACTTCTTGTATGGCTTGGAGCAATACTTAGAAGCCGTTGGCATCAGGGAGGATGCCTCTAGGATCCAAACCGCGAACTTATACCTCACCGACACCGCCATGCTTTGGTGGAGGAGAAGGCGTCTCGATGTCGAGAGAGGTACGTGCACCATCTCTACCTTTTCCGATTTCAAAAGGGAGCTCAAAAGACAATTCTATCTGGAGAATGTCGAGGATGAAGCAAGAGCTCGCCTTCGAAGGTTGAAGCAGTCGGGGAGCATCCAAGATTACGTGAGGGAGTTCACCAGCTTGGTGCTCGAGATCCCCGATATGTCCGAGAAAGAATCACTCTTCAACTTCACTGATGGACTCCAACCGTGGGCCAAGACCGAGTTAAGGCGTCGTGGGGTGCAAAACCTTGCCGATGCCATCGCCGTGGCCGAGAGTCTCATTGACTACCCAAGCCACAAGGAGTCCAACAACGAGCCGAGGGACAATAAGAGTGGCCACTTCAATGGGGGAAGAGATAGGAGCCCACGTAAAGAGAGTCACAAGGACAAGGACACACCGAAGCACAAAGGTTTGTCCTCATGGAGGGACAAGGACCGAGGTAGGTCTAGAGACTCTCAAGTTGCCAAGAAGTCCCCACCTAGTAGCTGCTACATTTGTGATGGCGACCATTGGGTTCGAGAGTGCCCACAACGCCGAGCCCTTAGTGCAATCCTAGCCAAGCTTCAAGAGGAAAGTGATGCCGAGGAAGGTAGTGATGCCAAGAGGGACCAAGGTGCACAAATGGGATCACTACAGCTCTTGAATGGAATCCAATCCGCCATAAAGACACAAGCCAAAGGGTTGCTATTCGTGGACGTCACCGTTAATGGAAAGGCCTCAAGAGCCATGCTCGACACAGGTGCGTCTCATAACTTTGTCTCTTTACAAGAAGCAAAGAGGCTTGGTCTTAGCATCATGAAAGGGGGAGGATCCGTCAAGGCCGTGAATTCTGCCGCTCAACCCATCCATGGGTTCGTTCGAGGAGTCAAGACCAACATTGGGACATGGTCAGGCCGAATGGACTTCTCGATTGTGCCGCTAGATGACTACCCGATCATCCTAGGGATCGAGTTCTTCGAACAAGACAAGGCAATCCCGATGCCGTTTGCCAACAGTCTATGCATCACCGAGGGTGCACCATAATGTGTGGTACCAACAATAAGGGCCACCAAGCCAGGGACAAGAGTGGTCTCAGCACTTTAGCTCAACAAGGCCGTCCGAAGGGCCAAGCCGTCCAAGGGACTAAACGAAGACAAAGGGGTGACCGTGTCTAGGAAGGCCACCAAGCATGTTCAAGGGGAGAACGTCGCTTCCAAGACCACCGAGGGTCAAGGTTCAAAGGGAAGGTCTTCCAACAATGCCGACAAGCGGAGGGCAAAGGAAAGGCGAGCTAGGAGTCGAGGGAAGCGCTCTAGCAACACCCCTGCTCCACGAAGACGAGACGAGGGCGTCACGATATTGGGTGGGGGAGGATGTCACGCCCCGCCTGGTCGCGACCCAGCCAACCGAGGGGCACACCCGCCATGGTGCACCGAGCAGCACCAATGTGCCCCACCTAGGTGCGCATCGCGCGCCCACAGAGCTTCATCCAAGGGCACTCGGGCCAACAAGGAAGAAATGGGGTGCCTTAGAGATTTTAAGGCCAAGGTTGATCCCAAAGGAAGATCTAGAACGACCCAGGATGCTCTAAACGTTTCCACACCTATCCAAGGGGTTCTAGAGGCTTCCACAACCATCTAGGCTCACCCGGAGGAACCTAGAAGGCTTGAGACAAGTCAGGAAGGCTCAAGACAAGTCCGGAAGGCTCGATACAACTCCGGACATCTCTGGAACTTTCTAGAAAACTATAGATATATGTATAACTATAGAGTACTCTAGAATATTATGGATGTATGTAGATAAGTATGAACTTATCTAGAAATATCTAGGCAACTTAGATATTTTAGGAGGCAAGATCCTAACCGTTGGATCAAATAAATCGTAGCCGTCCATTTAGGAGGTGGGAGCCTATAAATAGGTCCACCCCCTCATTTGTAAATCATCCAAGTAGTCTTTCAAGCTCTCTTGTAAAACACTTGTAAAGCTTCTGTTGTGCAATACAAGGTTATTTCCTTGTAAATCTCTCTTGCTCCTTCGTTTTGCTATAGCGTTGCGACATTAAGGCTTACTAGCATCGTGCCGAGAGTGCTAGTGCCACACGGATTCGAGCTTAAAGAATAAGTCCGTGACAGTAAGCACAAATGTTTAGTGAGGCATGCTCTAAAGAAACAACACAATAATGTATTTTATAAAAACACTTTCCACAAAACTTTCAACGCATCAACATCATTATTCATGCAACAATGCATACACCTCAAGCATCTCATACTTCATTTACATCAACATGTCATATTCGCTTTCAAGTGATAATCCATAACCATTTACAACACAAAACACAATCGGATACGCGGATTACAACTGTTGTCCCATACGCTTCATACACACTACCAAACACACAAGGTGGAGTTTACCGGTACAGTCACAACCCCTCAACACCCGTGATGAAGTTTAACGGTACAATCACAACCCCTCCACATCACTCATCGGTAGTTGTATAACATCACTAACGAGAACACGGGACACTCAACACAATATCCACACATGGACTTTTAACCACCATTGTGATCTTAGACATCTCGTTAGTGTACTTGGATGGAGTTTACGGTACAATTACAACCCCTCAACATCCAAGGCGACTTTATTCACGGTGCACCCAATCCTATAGTCGGCTAACTATATCCAATTCAAGTACTTTAAAACCACACATCACTTGCCAATATACATCATTTATTATCAAAAATCCACTGTTTTAAAGCATTAATAAAAGTCATTAAACCATCATGAATCACTATGCATCATAACCACATTTACTAACATCAAACCAAGGATCTCTTACCTTGAGCATCCTTCAACACATGGCTTTCAAAACCAGCATTAATCATGCTAAAACATGCTTTCAAAATAGAATTTAAACATGCAAATTAAATACATTGCATCCATTCATCTCATGGTTCATCCAAGAGAAAGAGTTTTCCCGAAAACTTACTCTTGAGCTTAGTTATGTTGTTTAGACTTAAACTAAGCTCCCACACCTTCAAACATTCATTAAAAAGCTGGAAATCCCAACTTCACTCACCAATTTCGTTTCATAAGCTTGCCGAAACGCCGATCAAGCCTCCCGATCAACGCCACAAGAATCCGAAGATGTCTCCCATGTTTTAAAAACATCAAAGCAGAGGATTAATGCATCATCATGCATTAAAATCTTCAACCATTACACCTAAACTCGCTGCTCTCACCAAAACTAACATTTCGGCTACCAAACACAACCGAAATCACCACCAAACTCTTTCTCAACATAACCCAGCCAAGATCCATCACTTCTAATCATTCCTAAACATCAATTAACATCCAAAAAGAACCTAAACTCGTCCTTATACCTCCAGCTATAACAGAACACCAAGATCACCCCAAAAACCACCATTTTCACAAGTAAAAACTTAGGAAAATCAACCTATTCGGGATTGCATTGATTAAACCTCATTCACACATCATTAAACATCCAAAACACATTAAAAAGTCATCTCAAAACAGAGCCCAAACAATCACCACGAATTTCATCAAGATTTGTTCCAAATCTTGAGTTTTAAGCCAAAATCAAGATCACAACATTAAAACCTTTTATAAAACTTAATTTAAGAATTGAGAACTTGGGAATTTCAGTAATGAACTGAGTATTTAGAGGAGAAGAACATCCTTACCTCTAAATGTAGATTTCTCCTTGATTAGAGCCAAAATCCTTGAAAATTCAATAAGCAAATCAAGAGGTTTTGAAGTAGAAAGGATTAGGAATCAATTGATGATTGAAACCTCATCATTTGGTGTGAAAGTCAAAAGGAATGTTTTTGTAGAAATGTGTTTGGCTGAGGGAATTTTGAAAGAAAATGAGATGAGAATGTTTTTAAGAAAGTTATGAAAAGCTAAAATACGGTTTCCCTCTTTTCCTTTAATTAATTAAACATTAAATGAATCATTAAAATCTAAGAAAAATCTAGAGTAATCCTTTCTTGGGTAAATTAGCTCCTTAAAAATTCAAAGTTTCAATCCTTACAAAACAGTCACCACTAAACTTTTCAAAAATTACATTTTAGTCACTATTAAAATTTTGCACTTCCAAACCTTATTTTGTAAAATTGATTTCACCACTCTCTTATATATATTAAAAGAGGATTTTTAGATATTTTTCTATATTTTTAAAGCATCCCAAACTAGGCTTTCCCTAAAACCACCTTTTATATTCGAACTGAAAATCGGAACGGTCTGGTTCAGACCCTAAACTTACAAGCCCAAAATTGGGGTGTTACAATGAGAGTAAACGATCATGAAATCAAGTTGAATGTTCTCCAAGCAATGAAGCATGCTGATGCAGAAGAAGAATGCAAGGCTATCACTGAAGTTACCTTTGACCAACCTTGCATCAGGTCGGGCTGCAACGACATAAAAATTGGTCACTGCCTCGGCAGCCACTTAGAAGACTGTCATAACAGCATCGACGACAGCAGCTCCTCAGAATCTGATACATCTGATACTGAAGATCAAGAGGAGGTAAATTGGATATGCAATTGTCTAGGTAAGTTGTTCGAGCCTTTAAATTATACCTCGGATAACCATATAATTCAAAAGCCATCAACTGTTGAGCCCCCTGTTATAGATCTTAAGCCCCTGTCAGGGCAGCTAAAATATGTTTTCCTTGGTTTAAATGATATGTTGCCCGTAATCATCTCTCCCAAGTTGATGCGGGAACATGAACAACAAATAATAGGGATGCTGCAGCAGCATAAAAAGGCTATTGGATGGACGATAACTGACATCCAAGGCATAAGTCTGGTATTATGTATGCATAAAATTCATTTAGAGGACAATCATAAGCCGACCATTGATGCACAAAGACGTCTGAACCATGCTACGCAAGAAGTGGTGCGTAAAGAGATAATCAAATAGCTAGATGCTGGAATAATCTATGCCATCTCGAATAGCAAATGGGTGAGCCCGGTGCAGTGCGTTCCCAAGAAAGGAGGAATGACCAAGATAACCAATGAAGAAAATGAGCTAATCCCAACCAGGACTGTGACCAGTTGGAGGGTTTGTATAGACTACTAGAAGCTTAACAAAGCTACCCGGAAGGACCACTTTCCTTTACCCTTTATTGATCAAATGCTTGATAGATTAGTGGGTAAACCATACTATTGTTTTCTTGATGGTTACTCAGGTTACAATCAAATAGAAATCACACCGGAAGATCAAGAAAAGACGACGTTCACATGCCCTTACGGAACTTATACTTTTCGGAGAATGCCATTCGGACTTTGTAATGCACCAACCACCTTTCAAAGGTGCATGATGGCAATATTCTCTGATATGGTGGAGAATTTCCTAGAAATATTCATGGATGACTTTTCAGTCTTTAGAGACAACTTTGAAAGCTCCTACAGAAGGTACTCGAAAGATGTGAAAAAGCAAACTTGGTATTGAACTGGGAAAAGTGTCACTTCATGGTGGATGAAGGGATAGTCATTGGCCATAAAATTAGCTGACGTGGAATAGAAGTCGACGGAGCTAAAATAGAAGTGATCGAAAAACTGCCGCCACCCACCACAGTCAAGGGAATCAGAAGTTTCTTAGGACATGTTGGTTTTTACCGAAGGTTCATCGCGAACTTTTCAAAGATCACCAAGCCCTTATGCCATCTTCTGGAGCAGAACCGTCCCTTCGACTTTAACACTGAATGTACTGAGGCATTCAAGGTTCTGAAAGAAAAGCTGGTAACAACCCCAATAGTACAGCCACCAGATTGGACATTACCGTTTGAGATCATGTGTGATGCTAGTGACTATGCTGTCGGGGCAGCACTTGGGCAGCGGAGAGACAAACTTTTTCGTGTCATATACTATGCCAGCAAAACACTAAACGACGCCCAAGTGAACTACACCACCACAAAGAAGGAACTATTAGTTGTGGTATTCTCCATTGACAAGTTCCGTTCTTATATACTTGGAACGAAGGTTATAGTCCACACAGACCACTCTGCATTGAAGTATCTGTTCACCAAAAATGACACAAAAGCCTCGACTGATACGTTGGATTCTACTACTGCAAGAGTTCGACCTTGAAATCAAGGACAAAAGGGGACAAAGAATCATGTGGCAGATCACTTGTCAAGGTTGGAGAAGGGAAAGAGTCTACCGGCAGACGAGAC
This sequence comes from Hibiscus tridactylites, assembly GCA_958450335.1. Classification (NCBI taxonomy): domain Eukaryota; kingdom Viridiplantae; phylum Streptophyta; class Magnoliopsida; order Malvales; family Malvaceae; genus Hibiscus; species Hibiscus tridactylites. Next base: position 16,886,844 of record OY288286.1, on the reverse strand, counting down.
ACACATATTGGAGACCTTCCCTGATGAGCAACTGTTTGCTGCCACAATCACTGCCGCGATAGCCATGGCGGCAGGTAAGTATTTTGAACTCCCCTGGTATGCTGATTTCGTTAATTTCTTAGTTAGTGGAATAACTCCTCCTGACCTTAATTATCAAGCTAGGAAGAGGTTCCAAAATAATGTTAAGCATTCTTATTGGGACGAACCTCTTCTTTTCAAAATTTCTGCAGATCAGGTTATAAGGAGATGTGTACCACATGATGAACAATAAGATATACTTCATCACTTTCATGCTTCAAAGTATGGAGGACACTTGGGAGGTAACAAAATTGTTGCCAAGGTTTTGCAGTCAGGATTTTATTGGCCGTCACTATATAAAGATGCTCAAACATTTTATAAGAACTGTGACGAGTGTCAACGGACGGGAAACATCTCAAGGAGACACGAGATGCCGCTGCAAAATATTCTTGAAGTCGAGATCTTCGACGTTTGGGGGATAAATTTCATGGGACCATTCCCATCTTCATGTGGGAACTTATATATCCTCTTGGTAGTAGACTACCTGTCCAAGTGGGTCGAAGCAATCGCCACTAAAAAAATAATGCCAAGACAGTTCAAAGGTTTTTGCATAAAAACATTTTCTCCAGATTCGGCATCCCTAAGACGATAATCAGTGATGAAGGGAGGCATTTTGACAATAGGGTTATAGTTGCTGCCTTGAAAAATTATGGTGTCAAGCATCGGATTGCAACAACATACCACCCTTAAACCAATGGACAGGCTGAAATATCCAACAGGGAGGTCAAGAGCATTCTTGAAAAGATGGCAAAGCCAACTCGGAAGACTGGTCTCTACACCTCAATGATGCATTATGGGCCTACAGGACATCGTTCAAAACTCCATTGGGAATGTCTCCTTATCGGCTAATTTACGGAAAAACGTGCCATTTACCTATCGAGATTGAGCACAGAGCATATTGGGCCATCAAGGCAGTTAATATGGACTTGGAAAAAGCAGGGCACAAAAGGCTAGTTGATCTGAACAAAATTGAAGAAATTTGAACAATGGCCTATGACAATGCAAGAATCCTCAAGAACAAGACCAAGAAGTGGCATGACAAGAAGTTGCTGCCACGACAGTTCTGCCCAGGGCAGCTTGTGTTGCTTTTTAACTCTAGGTTGAAACTCTTCACAAGGAAGCTGAAATCTAGATGGTCTGGCCTATTCCAAGTGGTGCAAGTTTTTCCCCATGGTGTCATCACGATCAGATCTTTAAAAGACGGGCACCAATTCAAAGTCAATGGACAACGATTAAAGCATTATCAGGGGACTGAAGCCCTAAGAATGCAGGGAGTGGTTACCTTTGGAGATGCCCCACCTGGCATCCCTAATTTAACCTAAATTTTATTTTAATTATTTTAATTATTTATTAATTATATATTAGGAAATTCGATTTATTTTATTTTTAGGAAATAACGTTTTTTATTTTTATTATTTTTAGGAAATAAAGGAGACAAGAAGAAAAGGAGAAGTGAATTAAGCCCACCATCTTTCCATCAGCCCAAAAAGACCAACTTTGGAGCCTGTCGTTATAGTTGCCGCGACAGACGTGGAAAATCCAGCCTGTTGACACGCTGTCGTGATAGACACGCAAACACGTAACAGACGCACAACAAACACGGAAACGCGTGATAGACGCGTCAGAAACCGCGTAACAGCTGGCCCCGTTATTCGTGCCTGCCATTACAGCTCTAACGAGTAGCAAACTCTCTCCTATATAAACCCCGTTTACTATTCATTTTTCACTCACTTTTACTCTTCTTACTTGTTTTCTCTCGTATTTTCACTTGCTTTCATTTTTTACAATCCTTGCAACCATGTCTTCTAGAAACACCCGCAGAAGTGTTGCTTCAGGCTCTACCCTAGCAGCATCAACCCCACGATCCTTCCAGATTTGTGACATGTGGGAGGAGAAGGGCTTTATCTACACTTCCGAGGAGGGGAATTTGGGATTGCAGCCGTTCATCGCTAGGAAAATCAAGGCCTTGTAGTGGCAGATGTTCGCAAAACAACCAGAGGAGATGAATGTGTCTCTTGTCCGAGATTTCTATGCTGCCATCGGCAGTAGAAATGCGACAGCAGTCACCGTTAGAGGGAGAGAGGTGCCCTTCGAGCCAGAATATATCAACACTCTCTATGGATTTTATATGGGCAGCAACGAGGATGATCCCCAGCAATTTCTTGATAGCTTAGACCCTGCTGCCTACGACGTTGTCATGGCAAAGCTCACGGATGAAGGTACTCAGTGGAACACTAATCCTAAGAACCCGAGGACGGTGAAAAGAACTCAACTCATCCCGGAGGCTAAACTGTGGAACGCTTTCATCAAAAAAACGAATCATGCCATCCTCGCACAATACAACCGTAGACTAACCCAGGTTAGCCCTCATTCATTCTATTCTACATGAGAGGCCTATTAATGTTGGAAGCTACATCCGGGAAGGTATTTTGAAGGGTGCACATCGGCCGACAGGACCACTCTACTCCCCTATCTCATCACAGCCCTCTATCGCGGCCATCGTGTATCAGAAGCTGGCACTGATCTACGAGTCCAAGGGAAGAGCTGGACTGAGAAAAATATACTCAGCTTGATGGAACTCACTGCTGCAACCCTGCTGTCGTCTTTCGACTCTATTGCCACAGCAGCAGAGCCGACAGAACCAACAGACACTGAGCCTGCTGCCACAGAATCCAGGCAGCACACGGCAGCAGCAGCAGCAGCTCCGAGGTACAGGTAGTGAAGGAACCTCCTCACATCTCCACTACTCGTACTCAACCTCCAAGGGAGGCCAAAACGAAGAATACATTTGCCTCCTCCATCCAACACCCAGTCAAGAAGGCCCCTGCCCGCCGACAGATCCGAGTGAGCAGCAGCACCGACAACAACGCATAAAATTTAAGTTTCTTACCTTTTATTGTTGTCTGCCTTTTGATATTTTGTGATGTACTTTTTATTTTATTTTTTTACTGTCATTTGCATTGAGGGCAATGCAACCCTTGAGTTTGGGGGTGGCATCCCTTCATTAATGGAGTCTTATTTAGTCTAAAAAATTGTGTTTTTTACTTAGTTTATTTTTGCTATAAAAAATGAAAAAAAATGAAAATTTGGCTTAAGTCATTGAACTGAACTTACCTGTCGTGACAGCTCTGTCGTGGCATTGCCTTTAGGATAGTTTTAGGAGCAGTTTAGAGCCTACTATAGTTCTGAAACTTAAACAGTATTTGTGACTATTATATTGCCTAGAACTCTATTAGTAAACTAGAATAGGAAGCTTAGCACTTGAATAGCCCCTAGAGGTGCCTAACACTGGCTCAAGGAAAAGAAGTTAAGAAAAATAGACTCAATACACCTAGAGGTGCCCAAAACCGGCTCTAGGAAGTTAGCTAGAGGTGCCCGAAACCGGCTCTAGTCAAACTTAAGCTTGAGAAAATAAAATCGGGCCTGAATAAAAACTAAAGGAGCCTAAGAATTGCCTCCAAAAAGATGAACTTTGGCATAAAAATTCATGTTAGAAGCTGAAATATTCTAGTGAGACTAAGGGAGTCTTGGCATATAATTGGTCACAAGCATGCACACACTGCACGAGGACTATAGCAAGGTTCCGAACGAATCCTAAACTATCTGACAAGGTGTTTCTCACAATAGGGAATGAATGGTGGGTAAGGGAAAGTTCACTGTTTTAAGCCAAACAAAAATATTTTATTTAGGTCTTAATTGCTTGAGGGCAAGCAAAAACTTGAGTTTGGGGGTGTGTTGTGTGTATAAAAGTTATATTATTTACCCCCTATTTAACCCATATTTCTGTTGCATTCAAGCATAATTCATTGCATTTAGGTTAGATTTCAGTTATACATCACAAATATATTAAATGGAACAGTTTCTACTGAAATTGGTTGTTTTTGCAGGTTGTTGCTGTAGCAGATGGAGAAGCAGGCGCTGGGCAGTGAAGCAGAAAAGCTGGAACTGGATAAGCAGTCGAGGAGGACGATGCTGCCATGGCCACTACCGTGGCAGCCAAGGACAACAACAGTTTTGAGGAGAAAAAGCAAAGTGGGCCTCGACAGAAAGAGAAAATTAAGCCCGTCTTTCATGGAATACCCTTATATTTTTCCAAGCCCTGGATCAGAATGAAGGCCAAGCCCAAAGTTCAAGGAAGAAACTCCAAGCAAGAAGGAAGGATGAATTAAAGACTTATGCTCTGAAGATTTAGTCTTTAATAGAGTTGTACTAAATTCCCTAGGAGAGGACATCATCGATCTCTAGCCTTATTCCCAAAACCCTAGCCGTTTTCCCTTCTCAACATGTTCTAAATTCCATCTAGGGCCACGAGTTGATTTGTAAAGTAGTTGCAAGGATTGCTTTTGTTTTAGGAATTTTCCGTTCAATAAAATAAACTTCAAGTTCTCTTATTCTAGTTGTTAACATCTTGCAAGAGTATCGGGAGAGCATTGTGAGATTATCTATTTACTTAATATCGTGAGAGTTAAGTATACGAAAGGAATAAGTGCAGGTTCTCTAGTTTATAGTTGAACTATCTCAGACCTAGGGATAGGACGAGGTTAAGTGGCTAAAGAAGATTTCACAACATCAGTGTTCATCATTCTATTCACGCCGGGAGGTATCATCAAAGACGTGTTCATCGACAGACTTGGACCTAGGGATAAGCCAAGGCACAACAGGGATTCTTGCCAAGCTTCAAGTACAGAGTTGTGTGATCGCTGCCGCGACTAACAACAGACCGCTGCCGCGATGGGTGCTACCGCGACAAGGACAAAGATAGAACAAATATTCCTAGACTTTGCAACACCGACACTACTAAGCAATTCAATACCAGTCCACTCTATCTATCTTGATTATTTTAATCCTATTTTCCAGTACTTTTTATTATTTTCGTGACAACAACTTAAACTATTCTTTTTACTTTCGTGCAATAATTCAAGGTGAAGCTATTGGCCCAGTCCCTGTGGAGACGATATCCGATACTTCCGTATCACTTTACTACTTGCGTCGTGTACACTTGCACTACATTGCGATAGACACTTTTACACGCAACAAAGTCGATGAAATCCGAGAAACAAGAAGCCTCATCTGGATTAAAGGGCTTACCCCCTCTTTCTCATCATGTCTAAGAATCATGTTAGAGTCTCCCATCACAAGCCATTTAGCATCAGGTGAACGACGAAGCTTTCTTAGAACATCCCAAAAAACTTTCTTATCTTCTCTATACGGAGGGCCCTAAATGAATGACCCAAACCATTCTTCACCCTCATGCAAAATCACTCTCGTATCAATGATGTCCTTATTGTGTTGAAGAATGATTATTTTTGCATCGCTTGTCCACCATAGGGCTAGACCTCCTGCGATACCCTATGGCTCCACATAAAAAGATGACTCCATTTTCATCTTCATTCTGATTTATTCAAGGCATCTCATTTTCTGCTTTGTTTCACTAAGGAAGACGATAAATAACCTATGTTTTGTTACAGAATTTTAGAGAGCCCTGACCATCTCCTTATCTCCCAAACCACGAACATTCCAGGCAAGGATGGACATAATAAAAAAAATAAATGAGGAGGGTAAAAGACAACTCTTAAACAAACGAGGAAAACACGACACAGAACCCGTGCAACACAAGCAAGCCTCACACTAAAACAACACCCTGAAAAAACCAGCAAACATGGGCGCAAAAACAACAGCAACTTCACTACACTCGTAATACGCGAGGTTCAACAGAAAACTGCTGCAAAAACCGAAGCGCAGATTGAACCACGTAACATAGAAACCCAAGCCAAACCAAACAGAGCATATCAATAGATAGCAGCCAAAAAAACAAGGGAACGGGAAATTCACCAGATATGGGGCAAAAGAAGCAAAGATCGGGGAAGAAGGGAACAAGAAACCATAAACAGGGTCATCAATCACGGGGGAAGATGTTGTTGAAAATACCTGACAACCGCCGCTCCTGAGCACCGTATCGACCAAACCAGAGGAATCAAGTTGCAGTTCTCCACCAGCTTTCCCTATCTTGATCAAAAAAATGCTGAAAACGCCAAACTCTCCGGTCTTTCTAACTTTTTTTAAAGTGATACATATTCAAAAATCACCAACGTTTGAAATTTTGAATTGAAAGAAGTACACGAGGTAGATATTTCGTATCACAAAGTTATCCTGATTTTTACTATACAATAACATTTAAAATGAGAAATGAGCTCTCATTTCTCTTCTTGCGTTGTCGACAAGGACGGAACTAGAAATTTATAAGGGGGGAAAATGAGATTTAAAAAACTAAAAATTTATGAAGGGGACCAAAATGAAATTAAAAATTTTGAGGGGGGCAAACTAAAATTTTTCAAATTTTAAAGGGATTATAAAGGTAATTTTACTTTTTTGCTAAAAAATTCTATCTTATTCCTAATAAAAAAAATTAGGGGTGACCATACCCCCTTAAGCCCCCAATGTTCTGCCCCGGGTTGTCGAGCTTATCAAAAGTGTCACAACACACTTCACTTATAAATTATAAGTTATAAGACACGTTAAGGACGTTAAGTCCAGCCTAACTTTTTATAAGCTATATAAAGTGAATCAAAAGTACAAGTCTTTAATAGAATAGCCTTTGTCCCCATTATTCTAAATTTTTTATGCACTCCAAAAATGACAAACCTCGTTAACATTTTAATCTCTGATAATTCTAGCTAAATTGCTCTTAAACTTTGATATGTTTTTTTGAATAAAGAAAATTTTTAATCGACATCAAACATGATAGAATAGGTTTCAATCAAGATTCTTATATGGCGTTTGATTCGCGAAATATACCATTACTTATGGGAATAAGATTCTCTGAATGTAACATTACCACTCACATTACTAGAATGTTACAATACCTTGTTTGGTTTGTTTGGCAGGAATATAAGATATCAGCATCTGGTTGAGAGAAAATAACATTACCAGAATGCATATTTTACCAAATTGTTCTTGTGATATATTTTCTTGGTAATAAGTTAAAATTTTAATATTAAATTGAGCACATAACATGTAACACCTGGGTTTAGGGGTCGGGTGAAAATAATATTTAAATAATATTTTGAGTTTCAATTTTATAATTAAAATAAATAAAGAATTATTATGGTCTTCATATTTCAAGCAAACCTATTGTGTTGGACCAAATTGAATTGGAAATTAAATTCCATGGATCTTAATTGTAAATGAGATTGCCAGCTCATTAATGGCAATCCTGTAAATAAACCAACTTTCAAATTAAAACCCCTTTATGATTAAAATAGATTTTTTTCATCTCCTTCCTCACTTCCCCTTTTCTCCATTTTAACGTGAAAAACCCCCTCCCTTTCAAGTTATTATTCTATTTCATTCCATGCTCCTTGTTGGTGATTTTTGAAAGGTAATTTCATTTCCATCTTGCTCTCATCTTTCTCTCTTCGAAAGTACCACTAATTTTCATTATTGTCCAGGTTTTTCGAGTTTGAGTTTTTGGGAGTTTTGATTAAAAATACTACCTTTATTGTTTTTAACTTGAGGTTTTGATTTGTTAATGAAATATGAGTTGTTTATGAACCATGAGGTCCAACATATATGATTTTTAAAGTGTTTTATTAAGTTTCCCGGATTTGGGTTTTTGTGGGTTTTTAGAAGGGTTTTAAAAGTTTTTGGAGCTGTTTTATGTTGGAAATTGAGGGCTGAGGTTAGTATGATAGTTGGGGGTTGTTTTGGAATCGTTTAAGACTGTTAAAGAGGTTGAAATCATAAGTTTTGGATTGGGTTTAAGGGCTGCTCGAGTTTGATGTTTTTTGGGTTGTTCTTGGCTTGAAATGATGTGTTTGATGCTTGAGTAGTGTTACAGGTTTGCTACATTGATGTATGGACTGATTTGAGATTATTTTGATTTTGTTGGGATGGTTAGAGGCAAGACTTTGTGTTGGTGAGACATCGGGAGTGTGTAACCCCCTTAACCCGACCTAGACGGTTGACCCGAATTAAGAAAGTCACACGGGGAAAACCAAAGTCAACCCGAAAGTCAACCTTGATTAACGACCCTTTTTTTTTCTTTTTAATCTTGTCTAGATGCACATTAATCCTAATTGTGATCACACAAACATCATACTCAAGGATCACAAACATCAGAGATCAAACAGGGACCCAATTGAACAAATTACAACTTTAGGGACCAAATTGTAAATTCTGATAATTAAAAGAACTTAACCCAAATTAAAGTTACCATCTTGAAATTAATCAGGTTTCATGCTTCTCTGTGAAATTTCAGCTCAAAAAGACCTCCCAAGCTCAAGCAATTGAACATACAAGATTCAGGACCAAAACGTAAACAATTCAAAACATATAACTGCCATTGTCAGCCCTTAACGGTCGGCCGTTCCGAAACCAATCAACCCCGTTCCGGAACACGGGCCGTTCCGAAACCGATCGACACCGTTCCGAAACACGGCCTTGGCAGAGACCAAACCGTTTCGAAACGGTGCACACCGTTTCGGACGCCTGGGTTCGTGCAAGGCACCCGTTCCGAAACGGTGCATACTGTTCCGAAACGCCTGCACAGATTGCAGCAAACAAGCATACCAAATCATGCAATTGATCATTCAAACATGCTCCAAATGTCACCAAACTTTACCAGCATGCAATTAAACATATATATGACTTAAAGGAATCAACAAATCAACAATTCAACATCATATGCAAAAAGCCCCAATTCAATGGTCATGCTTCCTACACAAGCTAGCCACTCAAGCATCAAACTTCCAAAACAAGCATATAAGGTTCCAATCCAAAAACCAGCATTTTAAACAACATTCAACATACTTAGGGAGTCTCAAATACCTCCCAAAACATACAAATTGGTCCCCCATTGCCAAAACACACAAAAGCTAAATGTTTAACAAAACCTTCCATACTTTGAGCTTCACTTGAACTTGATTGCTTGCCCTTTCTTGCTGCCCCTCAAGGTACTCTAATGCTCTGCATTATTGAATTAAGAAAACGTAGAGAGCGTAAGCAAAAGCTTAGTGAGGCATGCTCATTAAAAACAATTCAATAATGCAATTAAAACCATTTATAAACATGCTTGAAATCAATCCTTACACATGCTCAAAAGCATACTTAAAACAAGCAATCCCATGCTTCAACATAAACATTAAAACAAGCATCTCATGCTTCACAATTTACTTAACATGTCATATTGGCTCAAGTGATACATTTCATTTATTAAAACAAGTTCAACAACTTTCCCAAGGACTTTTAAACACCTTGGCCCCAAGGACTTTTAAACACCTTGGCCATGGACTTTTAAACACCATGAATAAGGACCACACAAGGACTTTTAACCACCTTTGTGTCCAATGCTTGAATCACCCCAAGGACTTTTAAACACCTTGGCCCCAAGGAATTTTAAACACCTTGGCCCCATGGACTTTTAAACACCATGGCCCCATGGACTTTTAAACACCATGGAAGGATCACCTAAGGACTTTTAACCACCTTAGTGTCCGCAACAAGACTCATCCAAGGACTTTTAACCACCTTGATGATCTTAAGTAACAAGGCTCACTCAAGGACTTTTAACCACCTTAGTGACCTTAACATTTTCAAAACATCACTTGCCAATATACATCATATTCATCATTTAATCCACTGTTTTAAAGCATTTAACCAAGCCATTTTCATCATGCATTTAAAAGCATCAATCCACATTTAAACAATGTACAAAAGCAAGGTACTCCTACCTAGAGTTACCTTCAACATATGGCTTATATCATCAGCAAAATCCATGCTAAAACATGCTTTCAAAACAGTAATTTAAAACATGCAAATCATCATTTGCAACACATCAAAGTCATGGCCACCACTAGAGAGAAAATCCGAAAACTTACACTTGAGCTTAGCAAAGTTGTTTAGACTTAAACTAAGCTCCCAAAACCTTCAAACCTTGGTTTTAAAAGCTGAAATCCAATTTCCACAAATCCACTCACCAATTTCCACTTTGCTTCAAGCCAAAGCACCAAACCAAGCTTCCGGATCAACCAATCTTGGATCCAAAGATGCCTCCCCTGTTTTAACACATCAAAGCAGAGGATTAATGTATCATCATGCATTAATTGCTTCAACGAAAGCACCTAAACTCGCTGCTCTCATCCAACCTCCATTTTCGGCCACCAAACACAACCGAAAATGCATCCAAACCACTTCTAAACAAAGCCCAGCCATAAACCAGCAAAACCTCACTTCCATTAACATCATATAACATCTAAAAACAACCTATTAACAACCTTATACCTCCAGCAACATCAGATCACCAAGATCACCTCAAAAACTACCTTAAAACACAAGCTAAACTTAGGAAACTCAACCTATCCGGGATTGCATCAATCAAAACTCAATTCCACATCATTTTAGAGATCATTTAACATCAAAAACATCTCTAAAAACACAGATTACTCAGATCTAACGAAAATCATCAAAATCTTGCATAATAAGCCAAGATCCATAAATCAACTTAAAAGCCTTTAATTAAACATCAATTTAGGATTGAAAACTTAGGAATTTCAGTAAAGAACTGATAGTTTAGAGGAGAAGGACGTTCTTACCTCCAAACTTGTATTTCTCCACTTTTTGCAATCAAAATGCTTGTTGAAACTTGTAGAAATTGAAGAGGTTTTGAAGATATGTTGATTTGGAATCAAATGAGAGTTGAAAGGAGGGATTTAGGTGAGAAAATCAGAAACAAAACTCTGGAAATGGAGTGTTTGGTTTGAGAGAAAAAGAGAGAAAGAAAATGGGAAGTTAGTTGAGAAAATTGCCAAATGAGTTTTTCCCTCCTTTTTGTTATCTTTAAAATCAGAAAATAGCTTATAAAATCTTAGAAAAATCTGGAGAAATCACTTTTGGATTAATAGCTCCTTAAAGATTCAAAGTTCCAACCCTTTATAAAATAGCCACCAAACTTGCGAAAATTACATTTTGGTCACTAGCCAAAATGTCACACTTCCAAAACTCATTTTCCAAAATTGATTTCACAGTTCACTTAATTATATTAAAAGATGATTTTAGAACATTTTTCCATATTTTTAATGCAACCCGAACTAGGCTTTCCTAATTTAACCTCTTAAGATTCGAACAGCACTTTGACCAACCGGTCAACGCCCAAAACTCCTAAGCCCAAAACCGGGGCATTACAACTCTCCCCCCCTTAAGAAATTTCGTCCTCGAAATTTACCTGAAGGAAAGAGATAAGGAAACTGCTTCAGCATGTCTTCCTTCCGCTCCCACGTGGCTTCCTCAACACCTCGATGCTTCCACAGCACCTTCACCAACTCAATGGTCTTGCCACGAAGAACCTTGCAATCCGAATCCAGAACCCTCACCGGTTCCTCATCATAGGTCAAATCCGGATTCAAAACCACATCCTCTACAGGCATCACATGCGAAGGATCAGATCTATACTTCCGGAGCATAGAAACATGGAACACATCATGAATCTTCTCCAACTCCTGAGGTAACCTCAACCGATATGCAACAGGACCCACACGCTCAACCACCTCATATGGTCCAATGTACCGAGGGCTCAACTTACCCTTCCGGCCAAACCTCATCACCTTCTTCCAAGGCGAAACCTTCAAGAACACACGGTCACCCACCGCATACTCTATCTCCTTACGCTTCAAATCCGCGTAAGACTTTTGCCGATCAGAGGCAGCCTTCAACCTCTCACAAATGAGCTTCACCTTCTCGGTGGTCCCTTTCAACAAAGCAGGCATCGAAACCAACTTTTGACCAGTTTCAGCCCAACAAAGAGGAGTCCTACACTTCCTCCCATACAGAGCCTCATAAGGTGCCATCTGTATACTCGCCTGATAACTATTGTTATAAGCGAACTCAACCAAAGGCAGATGCTTCTCCCAAGAACCTTGGAACTCAATCACGCAGCATCTCAACATATCCTCCAAAATCTGAATAACCCGTTCAGACTGACCATCCGACTGAGGATGATAGGATGTACTGAAATGCAACCTTGTACCCAGAGCTTGATGCAAACACTGCCAAAAACGCGATGTGAACCTCGGATCCCTATCCGACACAATCGACTTAGGCACACCATGCAACCTCACTATCTCAGCAATGTACAGCTCTGCCAGCTTATCCAAAGAGAACGTAGTATGCACAGGCAAGAAATGCGCACACTTCGTCAAGCGATCCACAATCACCCAAACAGAATTCTTCTTTGATGGAGACAAAGGCAAACCAGATACAAAATCCATGGTAACCCTCTCCCACTTCCATTCAGGGATTTTCAACGGTTGCAACAAACCAGAAGGAACCTGATGTTCAGCCTTAACTCGCTGACACACCAAACACTTGCTCACAAACTCTGCAACATCCTTCTTCAAACCTACCCAATAGTACTCATCACGAAGATCACGATACATCTTTGTACTACCAGGGTGCATAGCAAAAGGACTACTATGACCTTCAGTCAGAATAGCACGCCTCAACTCAGCATCAGCAGGCACTACTATCCGACTACCAAAACACAACACACCATCCTCATTAAAGCAGAAATCCGAAGGTCTACCCTCCGCGATATCCTGAACATGAGACACCAAGGAATCATCCAGCAACTGCTTTTCCTTGATCAACTGAACCAACAATGGTTTCACTTGCAACTCAGCAACAAGACCACCATCTCGCGATATGCTCAAGCTAGCAAACATCGCCCTCAGCTCAACAGCTACCTTCCTACTCAAAGCATCCGCAACAACATTAGCTTTACCAGGATGATACTCAATCGTCAGATCATAATCCTTGAGCAACTCCAACCAACGTCGCTGCCTGAGATTCAACTCTTTCTGAGACATCAGATACCTCAAACTCTTGTGATCCGTGTACACAGTACACTTCTCACCATACAGATAATGTCTCCAGATCTTCAGAGCAAACACCACTGCAGCCAGCTCAATATCATGCGTAGGATAGTTGCGCTCATGCACCTTTAACTGCCGCGACGCATAAGCCACAACCTTACCCTCTTGCATCAGCACACACCCCAGACCAACATAGGATGCATCACTATAGACCACAAACTCTTTCCCTGATTCAGGCTGAATCAAGATAGGAGCTTGAGTCAAAGCCGCCTTCAGCTTCTCAAAAGCCTGCTGTCTCGCTTCCGTCCACTCATACTTAACATCCTTTTGCAAAAGCTTCGTCAAAGGAGCAGCAATTTTGGAAAAACCATCCACAAACCTCCGGTAGTATCCCGCCAAACCAAGGAAACTACGGACCTCATGAACAGACTTAGGAACTTTCCAGTTCATCACTGCTTCAACCTTCTGAGGATCAACACGAATCCCCTCAGCTGAGACCACATGCCCAAGAAACACCACCTCCCTGAGCCAAAACTCACACTTGCTCAGCTTAGCATAAAGCTGATTCTCCAACAAGGCTTGCAGCACAATCCTCAAATGCTCTTCGTGCTCCTCCTCAGTACGCGAGTACACGAGGATATCATCAATGAACACCACAACGAACTTGTCCAGGTATTCATGAAAAACACGATTCATCATATCCATAAAAGCAGCAGGAGCATTTGTCAAACCAAACGGCATCACAAGGAACTCATAATGCCCATACCTTGTCCTGAAAGCTGTCTTAGGCACATCCACATCCTTCACCTTCAACTGATAATACCCTGACCTCAAGTCAATCTTAGAGAACACAGCAGCTCCCCTAAATTGATCAAAGAGATCATCAATCCTCGGCAAAGGATACCGATTCTTGATAGTCAACTTGTTCAGCTGACGGTAATCAATGCACATCCTCATAGTGCCATCTTTCTTCTTTACAAACAAGACAGGAGCACCCCAAGGCGACACACTCGGCCGGATGAAACCACGATCAAGCAGCTCTTGCAACTGCGTCTTCAGCTCCTTCAGCTCCTTAGGTGCCATTCTATAGGGAGTAATGGACACAGGAGTTGTATTCTCATACAGCTCAATTCCAAACTCCACCTCGCGATTAGGAGGTAAACCAGGCAACTCTTCAGGAAAAACACCAGGAAACTCCTTCACAACCTTGATATCTTGCACCCTCAACTCCTTAGAGCTAGGATTCATCACAAAAGCTAGGTAAGCTTCGCAACTCTGCCTCAGCATCCTACTCGCCTCCAAGGTAGACACAACATTAGCAAGAAACTTCACATTCTCGCCAACAACAACAACTTCATAATCATCCGCGAGCTTAAGCGAAACCCGCTTATTCTCACAATCCACAACAGCATGATGCTCAGCAAGCCAATCCATACCAAGGATCACATCAAAACCATAGAAAGGCAACTCCATAAGATCAACATGAAAGACATGTTCTTGAACAACCAAGGGACACCTTCTATAAAGCTTTCGAGTCACAACAGTTTCACCAAAAGAACTAGTGACACGAACACCAACATCCAAAGACTCAACAGGCAAACCAAGCAACTCAGCATGCTCACGCAAAATGTATGAATGCGTAGATCCAGAATCAATCAAAGAAAGCAATGACAAGGATTGCAAAGTAAAGGTACCTGCAATCACATCAGCATCATTCCTTCCCTCGCGCTGAGCATACACCCTAGCTTGGCCACCACCCTCAGGCTGAATAGCCACAACATGAGCTACTCCGCGGCCACCTTCCTCTCTCCTCTGGAAATTACCACGGCCGCGCCCACGACCTCTCTGTTGTGCAGCAACAACAGGAGCACGCTCTTGGCCACCAGCCAACCTCGGACAATCTCGCCTCAGATGGTCAACAGAACCACAGTTCCAACATCCATTACCAGCAGCCGCAACAGGAGCTTGCACCTCCCTCACAGCTCGAGGACAGTCACGCTTCATGTGACCACGCGAACCACAGATCCAACAAGCACTTGGTTCAGCTCTAGCAAAACCACCTCTAGCAGGTGCACCACCACCTCTCTTGGCTGAGGACTGATACTTCTGATCACGTCCCCTCTTGTTCCGTCCACCCCCAGAACTATACTCAGCAGCTCTCTTGCCAGAACTCGCTCCAGCACCTTTCGCAGCTAAACCCAAGTTCATCTCGATGTCCTTGGATCGACCAACCAACACATCAAAATCATTGTACTCAGCAGCCAACATGTAGGTCTTAACCTCCGTCACCAAGCCATAACGGAACCTTTCGCACCTCTCTCGCTCATCAGGTATCAGCTCCGGTGCATACTGACTGAGGCGTACAAACTGCACTTCATACTCAGCCACACTCATGCTCCCTTGGGTAAGAGACATGAATTCACGCTTTTTCTCATCCAGATATCTCACTCCAAGATATCTCCTCTTGAACGCATTCTGAAAGAATGTCCAAGTAACATCAGCTTCAGCCATCCCAGCTATGGTGGTCGTCCACCACGTATACGCATCGTCCTGCAGCAAGGACACAACACAGCCCAACTTTTGCACATCCGTGCAGCTCATCTGACCCAAGATACGCTTGGTACTCTCTAGCCAAGCTTCCGAACTCTCAGCAGACATACCTCTGAACTCAGTCCCTCCAAGACTGCGCAGACGCTCCAAAGGTAATCTGACTCCAGCATCTCCCTGATGCCCAGCTCCTTGAGCTCCAGCTACTGCTGCTCGAAAAGCACCCGCAATAGCTTGTACCAGCATAGACATGTCAGGCATGGCTTGCCCCTGACCAACCTCAGGTCCAGCAGCTCCAGCACCAGCTGCAGCTTCAGCTCGCTCACCTCCAGCACCACCACCAGGCGGAGGAGGGGGTAACACTGCACTACCCGTATTCTCTTCATTCTCATTCTCGTTAGGAGCCGTAGCTCGCACACTACCTCTTAACTCTCTACGTGGTGCCATACTTTTACCATGCAA
The DNA here is from genome assembly GCA_958450335.1 of Hibiscus tridactylites. Classification (NCBI taxonomy): domain Eukaryota; kingdom Viridiplantae; phylum Streptophyta; class Magnoliopsida; order Malvales; family Malvaceae; genus Hibiscus; species Hibiscus tridactylites. Next base: position 16,870,894 of record OY288286.1, on the reverse strand, counting down.
TCACAATGCAAAAATAAAACAAGTCAGGCCCAGCAAGGTAAGCAATCCAAGTATTCAAGCTCAATTTCATTCAAAATCAACTTCATTTCATTAGCTTTTGTTTGGCAATGGGTACCCTCAACATGCAACATCATAGCATACATCTCAATTGCATCAACATTACAAGCCACTGATCATGCTTTCAAACAACAAGCATACAAGACAAACATACTTCAATCATGCATACATTCATTCCCAATTACTCGCAAACTCAGCTCTGATACCACCAAATGTAACCCCCTTAACCCGGCCTAGACGGTTGACCCGAATTAAGAAAGTCACACGGGGAAAACCAAAGTCAACCCGAAAGTCAACCTTGATTAACGACCCTTTTTTTTCTTTTTAATCTTGTCTAGATGCACATTAATCCTAATTGTGATCACACAAACATCATACTCAAGGATCACAAACATCAGAGATCAAACAGGGACCCAATTGAACAAATTACAACTTTAGGGACCAAATTGTAAATTATGATAATTAAAAGGACTTAACCCAAATTAAAGTTACCATCTTGAAATTAATCAGGTTTCATGCTTCTCTGTGAAATTTCAGCTCAAAAAGACCTCCCAAGCTCAAGCAATTGAACATACAAGATTCAGGACCAAAACGTAAACAATTCAAAACATATAACTGCCATTGTCAGCCCTTAACGGTCGGCCGTTCCGAAACCAATCAACCCCGTTCCGGAACACGGGCCGTTCCGAAACCGATCGACACCGTTCCGACACACGGCCTTGGTAGAGACCAAACCGTTTCGAAACGGTGCACACCGTTTCGGACGCCTGGGTTCGTGCAAGGCACCCGTTCCGAAACGGTGCATACTGTTCCGAAACGCCTGCACAGATTGCAGCAAACAAGCATACCAAATCATGCAATTGATCATTCAAACATGCTCCAAATGTCACCAAACTTTACCAGCATGCAATTAAACATATATATGACTTAAAGGAATCAACAAATCAACAATTCAACATCATATGCAAAAAGCCCCAATTCAATGGTCATGCTTCCTACACAAGCTAGCCACTCAAGCATCAAACTTCCAAAACAAGCATATAAGGTTCCAATCCAAAAACCAGCATTTTAAACAACATTCAACATACTTAGGGAGTCTCAAATACCTCCCAAAACATACAAATTGGTCCCCCATTGCCAAAACACACAAAAACTAAATGTTTAACAAAACCTTCCATACTTTGAGCTTCACTTGAACTTGATTGCTTGCCCTTTCTTGCTGCCCCTCAAGGTACTCTAATGCTCTGCATTATTGAATTAAGAAAACGTAGAGAGCGTAAGCAAAAGCTTAGTGAGGCATGCTCATTAAAAACAATTCAATAATGCAATTAAAACCATTTATAAACATGCTTGAAATCAATCCTTACACATGCTCAAAAGCATACTTAAAACAAGCAATCCCATGCTTCAACATAAACATTAAAACAAGCATCTCATGCTTCACAATTTACTTAACATGTCATATTGGCTCAAGTGATACATTTCATTTATTAAAACAAGTTCAACAACTTTCCCAAGGACTTTTAAACACCTTGGCCCCAAGGACTTTTAAACACCTTGGCCATGGACTTTTAAACACCATGAATAAGGACCACACAAGGACTTTTAACCACCTTTGTGTCCAATGCTTGAATCACCCCAAGGACTTTTAAACACCTTGGCCCCAAGGAATTTTAAACACCTTGGCCCCATGGACTTTTAAACACCATGGCCCCATGGACTTTTAAACACCATGGAAGGATCACTAAGGACTTTTAACCACCTTAGTGTCCGCAACAAGACTCATCCAAGGACTTTTAACCACCTTGATGATCTTAAGTAACAAGGCTCACTCAAGGACTTTTAACCACCTTAGTGACCTTAACATTTTCAAAACATCACTTGCCAATATACATCATATTCATCATTTAATCCACTGTTTTAAAGCATTTAACCAAGCCATTTTCATCATGCATTTAAAAGCATCAATCCACATTTAAACAATGTACAAAAGCAAGGTACTCCTACCTAGAGTTACCTTCAACATATGGCTTATATCATCAGCAAAATCCATGCTAAAACATGCTTTCAAAACAGTAATTTAAAACATTCAAATCATCATTTGCAACACATCAAAGTCATGGCCACCACTAGAGAGAAAATCCGAAAACTTACACTTGAGCTTAGCAAAGTTGTTTAGACTTAAACTAAGCTCCCAAAACCTTCAAACCTTGGTTTTAAAAGCTGAAATCCAATTTCCACAAATCCACTCACCAATTTCCACTTTGCTTCAAGCCAAAGCACCAAACCAAGCTTCCGGATCAACCAATCTTGGATCCAAAGATGCCTCCCCTGTTTTAACACATCAAAGCAGAGGATTAATGTATCATCATGCATTAATTGCTTCAACGAAAGCACCTAAACTCGCTGCTCTCATCCAACCTCCATTTTCGGCCACCAAACACAACCGAAAATGCATCCAAACCACTTCTAAACAAAGCCCAGCCATAAACCAGCAAAACCTCACTTCCATTAACATCATATAACATCTAAAAACAACCTATTAACAACCTTATACCTCCAGCAACATCAGATCACCAAGATCACCTCAAAAACTACCTTAAAACACAAGCTAAACTTAGGAAACTCAACCTATCCGGGATTGCATCAATCAAAACTCAATTCCACATCATTTTAGAGATCATTTAACATCAAAAACATCTCTAAAAACACAGATTACTCAGATCTAACGAAAATCATCAAAATCTTGCATAATAAGCCAAGATCCATAAATCAACTTAAAAGCCTTTAATTAAACATCAATTTAGGATTGAAAACTTAGGAATTTCAGTAAAGAACTGATAGTTTAGAGGAGAAGGACGTTCTTACCTCCAAACTTGTATTTCTCCACTTTTTGCAATCAAAATGCTTGTTGAAACTTGTAGAAATTGAAGAGGTTTTGAAGATATGTTGATTTGGAATCAAATGAGAGTTGAAAGGAGGGATTTAGGTGAGAAAATCAGAAACAAAACTCTGGAAATGGAGTGTTTGGTTTGAGAGAAAAAGAGAGAAAGAAAATGGGAAGTTAGTTGAGAAAATTGCCAAATGAGTTTTTCCCTCCTTTTTGTTATCTTTAAAATCAGAAAATAACTTATAAAATCTTAGAAAAATCTGGAGAAATCACTTTTGGATTAATAGCTCCTTAAAGATTCAAAGTTCCAACCCTTTATAAAATAGCCACCAAACTTGCGAAAATTACATTTTGGTCACTAGCCAAAATGTCACACTTCCAAAACTCATTTTCCAAAATTGATTTCACAGTTCACTTAATTATATTAAAGATGGTTTTAGAACATTTTTCCATATTTTTAATGCAACCCGAACTAGGCTTTCCTAATTTAACCTCTTAAGATTCGAACAGCACTTTGACCAACCGGTCAACGCCCAAAACTCCTAAGCCCAAAACCGGGGCGTTACAGAGTGAATCCGGAAGCTTGAAGGTCTTGGTTGCTTGGTTGTTGAGCTTGGAAGTGAAGGTGAGTGGTTTAATGTTTTTAAAATGGTTTTGAGTATTTGGTTCAAACATGTGGACTAGGTTGGGCTTGGTAGACCCACCTAGAGTTGGGATTAGAGTGGTAGCCTAATCCCAAACTTTAGTAGAGACTTTGGTTTCACTCTAATTGTTGTTTATGCCTCATGATGATTTGTGTTTATGATGGTTTTGTATAAATGTGTTATACATGTATGTTGATGCATGGTTGTGATGCATTGTTATATGCATGAGGTATGGGCATGATGTTAATCATGGTGAGTACGTGCTAAGCACGAAAATGGTTGTGAATTGATATTGTGGATTATGTTTAATATTGGCACTAGTATGCTTGGGTAAAAATGATCGATCATTAGGATGTTAGTGTGCACACGTGAGTCAAATGCGCGCGTGGTCTTGATGATGGTAGTCATCAAGATGGAGTACAGGTTCACCCGGAAAACCTTCTTATATATATATTAGTCGATGATGAGTGTAATCCCATCGACGGGGCGTGAGGATGAGTGGAATCCCCTCCGCGTGAACGGTGATGAGTGTAATCCCACCGTAAGGTAATGGTTGTGTAGGGTGTGAGTTCCAACGTGTTTATCCGCGTATTCGAAACATAGCTAGGTGCCAATATGAGTTGATATGTGAACCAATATGATATGAAATGTGATTCCTATATGGATTATTATATGTGTTTACATATGATGTGGATTTGAGCTTGTTGAGAATGGCATAATATTGGATAATTTTTCATGTATCATGTGTATTTTGGCTCATGAGGATCGAAGGTAAGATCATGCATTCTACCTTGGTTGTGCTCGTGCTTGGACCCTGCATTGTCGAGGTTTGTTTTTAATGACCTTACCCTCACTAAGCTTTATGCTTACGCTCTCTTTTGTTCGACAATGCATATCTGTAGTTCGTGGGTTGCTAGTGCAAGAAGGGGCCTCCAAGTGTGCTAGTTGGGCTTTTAAATCTTTCAAGTATGGATTTTATATTATAATGTAATGGTCAAGCAATGGGACATGTATATGTTGTTTGAGCCTTTTAAGTATGTTGGTGTTGGTTGTTTAGGAGCATGTTAGACTCCTTTAAATGACATGTTGTTAGTTGGCTTTTGGTTTCCTTGAATGCTTGTAAACCATGTTTGAATTGCCTACCTTAGTGTCTAATTGTATGTTCTTTTGAAGCATGAACCTTGAATGTTGTGTATGATCTTTTGAATGGATGCCCCTACCTTGTATCTTTATGTATCTTGAGTATGTTTGCACTAGGGTGCATGCCTCTAGAGTGTGTTCACATGTTATGTATGCTTCTTGGGGTCGTTAAAGACGTCTGGGATCATTTGGAGGTGTTTAAAATTGATTTTGGGAATTCACAGGCAGCAGGTGTTTCGAAACGGGCTTTACCATTTAGGAACGAGTGTGGTTCCAGGGCCCCCGTATTGGAACTCATTTCGATACGTTTTGGATACTATGAGCCCCTGTTTCGAAACATGTTTCGAAACACTTTGGCTACTAGAATTGCCTGTTCCGAAACGGGTATTGGAATGCCTAGGCAAAATGGGACCCAACGGGATGGATGCGTTTCGGTACGAGTGTCTGGCTTTTAAAACTGGAGCCCGTGTTTCGAAACGGGCATTGACTGTTTCGAAACACATGCCTGTAAATGGGCTTTTTGACATCTCTAAAGGGTCTCAAGGTTTGGGCTTAGGCCCTGTTTGTTGTTAGGCTTCTCGTGAGCCTTGTTTCCGCTGTCGTTTCACGCTTAGGTTTAATTAACGCGTCTAGATAAGATATTAAATGAAAAAGTTTTTTCTCAGTTATCCCCGTGTAGCCCACTCGGGTCGGTCAAGCGTCCGGACCGGGACAGGGGGTTACATAACAACACATTTACACCGGTGTAAGTTCTACTTAACTACAACTAACTATAACACATTTACACTAGTGTAAGTTTTACTTAACTACAACTAACATACCTACTATAATACATTTACACTAGTGTATGTTCTACTTAACTATAGCTAACTAACTTATATCTAACTAATTGCTTTCTATTCTAACAACTACTAACAAACTTTTAATATAGTGTACATTCTATTAAATTCTCAATATTTTTTATCAATCTAAGTTGTTTGTAACACATAAGGTAGTATGTGCGAGTCTTTTAACTAATCAAAATAACACATAAATAAACAACTACAACACAATAGTTTTTACATGCCTTAAACATTAAATTTTAGTCTCGTAACTTTCTCATAACCATATATTAATATCAGTCCTTATCCACGGTAAAATGATTACAAATATGCTCAATCAAAATTACATTATGAACTAAATATTTAGATAATATGTGTAAAAATAATATTAGAGACATTACAAACACAATATTAATAAAAAAAACACATGAAATATTTTAACACTATTGAATTGTGTAATACTATTTAAATTATAAATTAATATTAAATAAAAGTATTTAATAAATTTACCCCTAAATATTTATCTATCTAGTTATATGAAACAAATAGATCAATATGAAAATTTTATTATTTTAAGGGTGTTTTGGTCCAAAATGACGGGAATTGACAAATACGTAAGAATTGGGTGGGAATGACATTTCGAAAATCTTGACAAAAAGGTGCTACTATTGGTAATACTCATTTTCGGCCTGATGGGAATGAACACAAATCAAATATGAGAATAAAACTCCATGAAATTATTATTTCCCTTGATAATGATATTTTCCGTGAACTAAACACCCCTTAATTTATCCGCACTAGTCCCATACTTCTCATAGCATTGTTTATCTTGTCACTCGATAACGACTTGGTAATATTGAAGAATAACAAAATTGTTAATATGTTATAGTCAGTATATTTTTTTTATAATTGATCAATTTAGTTAGATTGTTATTGCTCAGCTCTATAAATACATGAAATGGCATGTATCACTTATTTTCCCCTCTTCTCTGATCAATGAAATTTTCCCCCATTATTGTTCAATCTTCTGCTTTCCATTTTGGTCTCTTATTTTTTTCATTGTTCTATTGGTATCATCTCTATCATCTATGTAAGATGGTATCAATCGCCATGCGTCCGGCTTCAAGGTTTGTTGTTTGAAGCAGTTGGCGATTCAGAACTTATTCTTCACGATCGCAGTCAATTCCTCAAATATGACAGAGGGGAAAATTATTTTCTATGGAAGCAAAAAGTCATTCTTACCATTCGAGGGCTTGGTCTTGAGGGTTACCTTGATGAGACGATGTCGATTCAACCAAGTCTTACAATCAATGGACATAAACTATATACTTATCTCCAAAAAAAATCTCATCCCATATGAAATAATCCTCTAAAATTTCGCACATTAATTGTATAAAAGACGTCAATAAAAATGCCTAAAAAGTGTATGGTCGAACTAACCATTTAAGTGCTTGAGAAAGTGGGCATTGCATTAGATACAAATAAAAAATTAACAAACACAACTTTTGCATCAACATGTCGAGAAAGGCTCATCCTTTTAAGTTTTATCATGTATATATGTATTATATAAGATATCATATACAATAAAACCTCGATGAATGAATATTCAATAAATTAATAACTTTAGTTAAATAATAAATTTTTTTTTATTCCAACTTGGGCCAACGAAATAAATAACCTCGCTAAATGCATATAATAATTTAGAAAAAATCATTAAGGGCCCAACGAAAATATAAAATAATAATTCATTAGATATACTAAAAATCTTATAGACAATACACATAATGCCAAAAAATGCCGCTAATATTTGACTAACTAATTATTTTGGTACTTATTCTATTTTTTTAAGAAATTTAACCCCCCACCACCAATGTTTTATTTTGGGTCAAAATGACCCCTTTGTCTATATGACATTTTCATGGTTACATGCACTACAATGAAGGTTTTACATGTCATTTCAAGCTATTTACCGTTAGTTGAGTAATAATTTTCATCTCCAGAGGGGCCATTTTGAACTAAAATGAAAAGTTGAGAGTTAAATTGCTCAAGAAAATAGAGACCAAAGTGATTATTCAGTAAAACTCTAAGGGCATTTTTTGGCTTTATGCCTACAGTACATAAAACTATAGTTCTATCTAGACAACTGTTACCTTTTACAATTTTATTCTTTGCTAAAATATCCATACATAGTTTATTGAAAATGAACCAAATACAATTTTTTGACAAGAGGGATGCTCATTTTTTGCACTCACAATTATTTTGTCATCTTATGTAACGACCCAGATTTTGGAATCCGAGGGTCGGGTTAACCCGAAGTGTAGGCTTCGCATTTGGGTCGTGAGTTTGGGCCCTTGAGGTCTTATTGGGCATGTCCTGGTAGTTGGGATTGAATCTTTGCGTAGTTGATTCGAGGGTTGAGAGTCCTATGCTTGAGAATCTTCGTACTGTTAGAGAGTTTGTCGATGTGTTTCCAAAAGAGTTGCCTGGACTACCTCCAAATCTTGAGCTAGAAAATTTGGATAGATGAAAGGTCTGGCACGGCACCAATATCTATTGCACCGTATCGCATGGCACCGACAGAATTGAGAGAGCTAAATAATCAATTTCAAGAGTTGTTAGAAAGAGTTTTTATCCGACTGAGTATCTCACCTTGGGGCGCACCAGTTTTGTTTGTCAATAAGAAGGATGGATCAATGATGATGTGCATTGACTATCGTCAGCTGAACAAGGTAATGATGAAGAACTGTTTTCCCCTACCAAGGATAGATGACCTATTTGACCAGTTGAGAGGTGCTCGTGTGTTCTCAAAGATTGACTTGAGGTCGGGTTACTACCAGTTGAAGGTAGTAGAAGAGGATGTTCAAAAGAGCACTTTCGGGATGCGGTTTGGGCACTATGATTTCTTGGAAATTCCATTTAGGCTTACCAATGCACATGCGGCTTTCATGGACTTGATGAACCGGATCTTTCAACACTACCTAGATCATTTTGTGATGGTCGTCATTGATAACACATTGGTTTATTCGAGCTTAAATTAGGAGCACAAACTATCATCTTTGTGTTGTTCTTCAGACCCTGAGGGAAATATAGCTTTTTGCTAAGTTTAGTAAATGTGAGTTTTGGCTCTTCGATGTGGCATTTTTGGGTCACATTGTTGCAGCGGATGGGATCCAAGTAGATCCGCAAAAGAACCAAGCAGTGGCGGAGTAGAAACCACCTAGGAATATCGTGAAAGTCCACAGTTTCCTTAGGCTTGCCGGATATTACTGTCGTTTTATCAAGGGCTTTTCCATCATAGCGGTAACTGTGACCAAGTTGTTACAAAAAGGAGTTCCATTTTGAGTGGAACGAGAGAAGACAACAAAGCTTCGAGCAGTTGAAGGCTTATCTTATGGAGGCTCTGGTTTTGACGCAACCTGAACCGAGAAAGGATTATGTTTTTTTAGTGATGATTCATTGAATGGGCTTGGTTGTGTTCTCATGCAAGAGGGTAAGGTGGTTGATTACGCTTCAAGACAACTTAAGCCTCATGAACAAAATTACCCTATGCATATTTTGAAGCTTGTTGCAGTTTTCTTCACGCTAAAGATTTGGAGGCATTATCTGTACAGGGAAAAGTGTTACATCTACACTGACCACAAGAGTTTAAAGTATCTAATCACCCATAATGAATTGAATTTGAGGCAACGACGACAGATTGAGTTGTTAAAGGACTATGATTCCATCATAGAGTATCATCCTAGTAGGGCTGTAAACAAACCGAACGTTCAGCAAACCGTTCGTGAACTATTCGGTGGGAAGTTCGTGTATGTTCGTTTATTTATTAAACGAACGAACATGAACAAGATTTTTTGTTCGTTTAATTAAATTAACGAACACAGAAAAAGGGCTTGTTCGTTCATTTATGTCCATGAACGTTCGGTGATCCGTTCGTTTATGTTCATTCGATTATGTTCATTTATGTTCGTTCGTTTATGTTTATTTAAATTTATTCACATATGTCTAGGGTTGTTCATTATTCGGTTAAACCGAACTAACTGACCGAACCAAAACAAAATTGGTTAGTCTATTAGATAATTTTAGGTTTCGGCTAATGGTTAAGAGTTTTTTTTTTCAAATTTCAATTATTGATTAGTTCGGTTTAAAATTGGTTAATTAACTGAATTAATCGAAATAACAAAAAATATTACATATTTAACACAATATATATGTTCGTTTGTGTCTGTTTATGCTCGTTTGTTTGTTTATGTTCATTTGTGTTTGTTTACCATTTAAACGAATGAACATGAATGAACACAAACAAGCTACATTCCTTAATGAGCGAACACGAACAAGAAATTTTGTGTTCGTTTATTTTTTCAGGTAATGTTAAACGAATGATTATAAACACGCCCTCATTCGTGCTCGTTTGGTTTTTTATAGGGCTACATCCCGGTAAAGCTAACGTGGTGGCTGATGCTTTGAGTTGAAAGTCCATGTCAAAATTGAAAGTGATGTTTGCCCGTTTGAGTATAACCGAGGATGGTAGGTTGTTAGCCAAGGTTCGTGTAGAGCCTACCATAGTGCAAGAGATCAAGAGGACACAAATGTTAGACGAAGAATTAGTAGCAAAGATTGAGATGGTTCAGAAAGGCGAGACATCTGATTTTAAAGTATAAGATGGTGGGATCTTGTACTTCAAAGATCGGTTGTGTGTCCCAGCTTTGGAGGATTTGCGTGACCGTATACTGTGAGATGCGCATTGTAGTCTGTTTGCTATGCATGTAGGGAGTAACAAGATGTATCAAGACCTTCGTCCTTTTTATTGGTGGCCAAGTAAGAAAAGAGATGTATCCGAGTTTGTGATAAGAAGCTTAGCTTGTCAGCAAGTTAAGGCCGAACATCAGGTTTCTTCGGGTTTGCTTCAACCCATTCAGGTTTGTCGTTGACACAAAGGAAGCATGATGTCATATGGATCATAGTAGATCATTTGACCATCTTCTCATTACTTACATGTGCGTATGGATTTTATGCAGGTTTTTGCGGTTGTACATCCAAGAGATAGTAAGGTTTCAAGGAGTGTCATCATCGTTCGTATCGGATAGAGATCCGTATTTCACGACAAGGTTTTGAAAGAAGATACATGAGGCTTTGGGTACCAAGTTGCATTTCAGTGCAGCTTTCCACCCTTAGACTGATGATCAGTCTGAGCGAGTTATCTAGATTTTGAAGGATATGCTTCAGTGTTGTATCATTGACTTCGAGAAAAGTTGCGAGGAGCAGCTTCCGCTTGTTGAGTTTTCCTACAACAATAGTTTCCAATCGGGCATCAAGATGGCTCCTTTTGAAGCCTTATATGGACGTAAATGTAGGACACCCTTATGTTGGACTGAGCTTAATGAGAGAAGGATTATGGGGTCAAAATTGATCATAAAAAATGAGGAGAATGTGTAGATAATCAAGGAAAGATTGCAAGAAGCCTTTGACCGTCGAAAAGCTTACGCGGACTGGAAGCATAAGAACATTTAGTATGAAGTTGGTGAAAAGGTGTTCCTCAAGGTGTCACCGTGGAAAAGAGTAATCTGTTTTGGGCGGAAGATCAAGTTGAGCTTGAGGTTTATCTGATCGTATAAGATTCTCGAGAGGGTTGGGCCCATAGCTTACTGGTTAGCCTTTCCCCGAGAGATAGCACACATCCATAACATGTTTTATGTGTCTATGTTGAGACATTACTATTTCGACCCTTCCTATGTTATTCCTCTTTAGGAGATTGAGATCAATACAGACTTGACCTATGAGGAAGAATTGATAAGAGTTTTGGACAAAGAAGTGAAGGAGTTGCACAATAAGTGTACACATATTGTAAAGATATTATAGAGGAATCACAGAGTCGAAGAAGCCATGTGGGAGGGGAGAGTTGTAACGACCCAAATTTTAGAATTCGATGGTCAGGTTAACTCGAAGGGTGGGCTTTACATTTGGGCCGTGAGTTTGGGCCCTTGGGGGTCTTGTTGGGCTTGTTCATGTAGTTGGGCTTGAATCTTTGGGTTTAGCTATGGGTTAGAAGGTGAATAGGGTAAAAAGGTAATTTCCTCTTTTAAAGAGAGAAATGAGGGAGCTCATTAATTTTTGCTATGTAGAAATGTGGCATGGTGATATCACATTGTTCCTTGTCTTCTCTCTTCATTCATTCACATCTTCCTCCCAAGCACTAAAGTTAAAAGGTTCAATCTTTGAGTTTAGAAGTGTGAATCTTGGAATTTCAATTAAGGAAGCTATAATCGGCTGCTAAGGATATACATTTTGAGGTAAGATTCATCAAGGTTGATGGAGGTTGGATATGATGGGTTTTGTGGGGGTTTGGGAGGGTTCTAAGAGGAGATTCAATCTCGTTTTTCAAGCCCCAAGAGGAAGTTTAATTGGATTCTTTATTTCCTACAAGTTGTAACTCATTTACAACTTTCTTGTGTAGTGAAAGAGGTTGGAAATTCTTCCAAGAAGCTTGGGAAGAAGAAGGCTTGAGGGGATTGATTGGAGGCTTCTTTTCCAGCTTTAGGATCATGGTTAGTACACTACTAACTTGTGACCCCCTCGTCCCGGTCTGGCCGGATGACCGGTCCGAGTGGGCCACACGGGGAAAACCGAAGCGAAAACCAAAGGGTTCCCCCTCGGTTAGCAACCCTATTTTTTCATTTTAATCTTGTCACATTCGAACCCCAAACCATATTCAAACAGCCCAATTTTAATCTTGACTAAAGGCATCTTAATACCTATGGGTTTTTCTCTTTAAAAAGGCCAACAAGGATCAAATAGTGCAGTCTTAAGCAAAGGTTTCGAAACCTCTCCTAAAGGTTTCGAAACTTAGACTGGCAGTAAGGTCTGGAACCCAGATTTCTGCAAATGTTTCGAAACCTTACCCATGGTTTCGAAACCTTCCTCAAAGGTTTCGAAACTTAGACCGGCAGTGAGGTCTGAATCCCAGATTTCTGCAAAGGTTTCGAAACCTGCCCCAAAAGTTTCGAAACTTAGGCTGGCAGTAAGGTCTGGAATCCCAGATTTCTGCAAAGGTTTCGAAACCTTACCCATGGTTTCGAAACCATTGTGCAGGGGATCACTTACTGCCCAACTCTTAAAGACTTCCTATGGATAAAGAACACTAAGATCATGCATAGACATATATAAGAGCTTAAGAAGGACCAAAGGCATGAATTAACACTCATAAGACTTGAACATACTAACATTTAAGCAACCATACATGAACCATAGATAGCAACCAAGCAATTAACAAGGCATCCATACATAACACTCATACAAAAGGGCAATTTATACATATATGGTCATACAAGCACGTAAGATTTCATGCCTTAGCAACCAAACAAATAGACATTCAAGGCATGCAACAACAACGATATTTATAGATCAAACAAGGCATCCAAGAATCAAACCAATATCGACATACATCAAAACTCAATCATCAAAATCTATCCCATTGCTTAACTATTACATTCATTTACTCAAAACTCATACATTGAGCTCACCAAAAGCAACACTTGGAGACCTTTCCTTGCTTTTGCCACCCACAAGTTATTTATCTGCATTGTTGAACAAAAGAGAGCATAACTCAATGCAGTGTCCAAGCACGAGCAATTTCCATAATGAAATGCATGTTCTTACCTCCGGTCCGCATAAGTCAAAATGATCATGATACATGAACATATAATCAACATTATGCCATGCTCAACATCCCATAAGCTCAACGTACCAAGATGCATAACTCAATGCATTAACCACATCATATATCAATTCATATAAGCATATATACATAATCTCATATTGGTACATAATCTCATATTGGTACACATATACAACCTCATATTGGCACCTAGCTATGACTCGAATACGCGGATAACCCGTTGGAACGCATTTCCAACAACAACATTACCTCAGTGGGATTCCACTCATCATCGGTCCTTGCATGGGCGGGATTCCACTCATCACCACATGCCCTAGATGGGATTCCACTCATCATCACGTAGAAATATATAAAAGCTTCCGGTGGAATATTACACCATCGTACTCCTCCTTGGTGTCTTAACGCCACCAAGGCCACGTACGTTTTGATTCAATTTGTGTGCACACTCATCCTAATGATCGATCATTGTACCCAAGCATACTAGTGCCAATATAAATCAAATTCCACAACCTTTCACAACATAAATTTTATTATCATTTTCGTGCTTAGCACGTACTCACCATGATTCTCCAACAATCATGCAATCCACCTCACAACCTCATTTCACAAACCAACACCACATGTATGTCAACCGAACAATCATCTCATCATATATCCACATTTTATTTGTCATCAACATGCATATAAAATCAATACATTAAGCCATACTTTCACATACATGTGTATCACATTATACATACTCATCATGAGGCATATCAACGATTAAAGAGTACATCCAAGGTCTCTAACTAAAGCTTAGGATTAGGCTACCACCCTAATCTTAACTCTAGGTGGGTCTACCAAGCCCAACCTAGTTCACATGCTTGAACCAACCACTTAAAAATCGATTTAAAAACATTAACCACTCACCTCTACCTCCAAGCTCAACTACCAAGCAAACATCACCTTCAAGTTTCCGGATATCTTCCCGATGCTTCGCCGACCCAAATTCTTGCTTCTAAACAACCTCCATACAATTCAAACAACCTCAAATTAGCCCAACCTCAAAATACCAATCTGGAACACAATTCAAATACAATTTACAACACCGCAAGACATGACCAAACCCCAAACTTAGCAATTTCGGACAGCCCCAATACCTCTTCCAAAATCCATGTTTCCAACATCCATTACACCCACAAATGATCCCGAATCAATCCCTAATCATAGTACTACCATTGGGCTATCAATTTCCACCTTAAACAACCCCCAAAACTCACCCAAAACCCTCCGAAACTCCATTTTCGTACTCATATTTTACCTAGCAGAAAATCATGTTTTTAAACACCCAAATGACATCTAAATGGTCCCAAATCATCCCCTTAGCATACATATACCATCAACCCTCTAATTACACCCTAAAACCCACCAAAAATCAACTTTTTGACACCTTAAAAATGGGTCTAAGAACCCACTTCGGATTTTTACCAAAAGTCAACCAAATTGATATATGTTACACCTTTTAACATGATTAACTAAAGCCCCAACTCAATTTATCAAAGCCAATTGGAAAACTCCTTAAAAATCCAAACTTTAATATAAACCCTAATTTTCAAAAGTTGATATCTTTAAAATTTAAGACCATGTATGGATAGATAATAAAGAGGAGTGTTAGAAAATAATTTTACCTTTAAAAACGCCCTTGAATTGATGAAGAAATCAAAGGAATATAAGCTTGAAGTTTGAGAGGGTTTGAAGATGGTGGTGGGTGTTTCTCATGTTGGAAATAATGAGAAAAGGGGAGAAGATGACAACTTTGAAAGTTGTCATCCTTTTTAAAAGTTTTTGGGCAAATTACAACATAAGCCCTTCCCTTTTTACTAAAGTTCAATTAGGCCACATTTTAAGTTGGATTTATTTTAATTTAATTTTATTGACTCGAACTATAAACCCGGATAACTCCTAACCCCAAAACACGGGTGTTACAACTCTCCCCCACTTAAGGAAATTTCGTCCCCGAAATTCATCGATCACGGAGGGCCACTGAAACATGCACCTCCACGCATTCCTCTCTCACCATAACATACTAACTAACTCGAAAGACTTACCACGCAACACTTTCTATCTTACACTATGATCTCAACTGATTATTCAAGGCATGCCAATTTCAAACTCAACTCAATCTCTTCAACAAACATAGCACGGAACATGTCTGACTCACACTCCCGAATTATAGGTTCACAGACACATCACAAACCTCTTTCTAGCTCTGGTGGTAACCGCAACAAATAAACAACTGTACTAGCCCGATTCACAATCTCATACAACCTTGTTTGAACACTTGACTCATAACTTTCTCTGACTGATCCTCTGTCTTCAACAAGTAACCAAACATTATACCAACGTCTTCAAAAATAATCTAGTTGAAATCTCGAATCTTTATTACTCGCTTCCATTATGAACCTTCCACGGATGTAACAAACTAGAAGAAACTGAAGCTCGGTCTTGACACGCTGGCAATTTACATACTTACTCTCATACTGAACCACATTATTCATCCACTCAATTCAGAAGCATTCATCTTCAACCCACAATACGTCTTCATCCTACTCAGATGCAATACAAATGAACCACCGTGCGCTTCGGCTAAAACAATACATCTCAAAACACTAGTTCAGTCGGTACAACTATTCTGTCTCTGAAATGCAAAACTCTATCATCTTTGAAAATGTATTCTGAAGGTCTTCCTTCTACTATGCCTCGCACGTGAGGTGCCAAGAATCTGTCTTGCAACTGTTTCTTATCAAACATTCTGACTCAAAGTAGTCTCAACCCGAAACTCGGCCACAAAACTACTATAATTTGATATACAGAATTCGACAATTGCAACTCGTAACTCAACTACTAATCTAACAGTAAATACAACTCGAAACATCGGTTGCTACGTAGACTCTCTTCAAATAGTACTCAATCTTGAGATCACAATCTTCAAGCAATTCTAACTACTCATGCTGTTCAAGTTCCAACCATTCCCATGTCTTCAAATATTTCAAGCTCTAATGATACCTACATATACACTGCGCATTTCTTATTATACAAGCTTTGTCTCTAAGTCTTCGAAGCAAATACAACTGTAATTAACTCTATGTCTCATAACGGATAACTCTTCTCACGGTCTTTCAACTAACTCGATGAACACGTCACAATCTTCTGTCTTGCATAAGCACACAACCTAACCCCACATGTAATACATCACTACAGTTCACAAACTCTTTCTTTGATATGAGCCGATTTAAGGTCGAAGCTATTTTCAAAGTTTCTTTCAGTTCCTCAAGGGCTCATTGTCTCGCATCTAACCACACAACTGAACATTCTTCTGTAGCAATCTATCAATGGAACAACTATCTTCAAAAGGCTATTTACAATTCTCTGAAAGTAACAATGCTAGACCTAGGAACTACAGATAGCTGTCACAGTCTTCAATTTCTTCCAACTTACATCTTCTTTTGCCTACTTGGGATTTACTCTAATACACTCGGATGATCTACATGTCCTAGGAGAACATCTTCGTTAACTCGGAGTTCACGTTGCATAACTTGGTATATAACTAATTCTCTAATAGGATCTACAACACAAACTCCATAACTTGTCATGATCTTCTTCGGTATGTGAATATACACATGTGTCAACTATGAGAACTACTACAAACTGATCAAGGAGCTCAGGAAATATTTTTCTCAACATCTTTATAAAAGTAACTAACACAATAGTCGAACAAAACGGCATAACTCAGAACTCAGAGTGATCACATCTTGCCCCGAAAGCTGTCTTCGATACATCAAATTTTCTCACTTTCTACTGGTAGTAAACGGATCTCAAACTAATCTTCAAATAGACTGAAGCACACACTAACTGATCAACAATTCACTGACACTCAGAAACGGATGCTAATTATTCACTGTCACTTGTTTCGACTGTTTGAAATCTAATCACATTCTTGTATTGTCTTCTCTCTTCTTCACAAATTGTACTGTAGAACTCTGAGATGATGCACTAGGCCTAATGAATCTAAGGTCTAACAAGTCTCGAAGTTAATTCTTCAACATTCTCAATTCTTCCGGAATTCATAAGTTACAGAGCAACAAAACGGAAGCAACCTCGGAGTCGGTCTCAATAACAAACTCTTCTTCTCTGCCAGGAGACAAACTGAGTAATTCTTGTAAACACTTCTAGGAAAACACAAACTATCCTAACATTCTGCGGTCTAATCTCACTCACAAATCAAATCCATCACAATTGCTAAGCAAGCATGTCCACTAAACTCAATCAACCTTTGATCTCTAAAACTGGATCAACCATTCGAAAAGAAGTTCACATCCTCACCTACTACTACAGTCTCACAAAAGTCTGTGACTTCAAGTCAACTCTCTCTTCGTCTCAATGTATATCCTAGCTTTGTGCTCTACAAGCCAAACCATGTCAAAAAGGTACATCGAAACCGTATGAAGACAATCACTTCACATCTACTAGAAACTAGTAACTCTGAACCACTAACAAACATCTTCTGTACATCTTTCCGATCACTACTATCTCCCAAAGGCTAGTCACATGTGTCCCTACATCTAAGGTCTCAACAAGGATATCTAATTTCTTACATGCTCACACAAAAGGAGGTATCCGCGGAAATTGCAACTTCACATGTACACAACTGATAGTCTTATGTCCTCTTGTTTTCAAACTGGTTCTTCAAAAAAATCTGACTCGTTTAAACTGTTCTTAGAGCATCTCGTAACTTCAAGATTCAATTCTGATCACACACAAACAATCATGCTAGACTTGTTCTACCCCTACCGAACAACCTGGAGTCAAAGCTCAAGACTCCCTTCTCGGCTCAACTATATCGGAAGTGACTTCATCTCTTCCGCTCGCTGGAAGACAACTCAACGTACACTGACTCAATCACACAAACTAGCTCCTATTGACGAACATTGACCGGCTGTCTTGCATTAAAATCATAAGGCGAACCCCAACGGTCACCAACTAACACTTCTGAATTTCAGATTTCTTACACGAGATCTCTACCTTGATCTCGCTAAAAGAACCAAGGTACTCGCACCTACCTCTAACACGTCACCAGGCATAATCAAACTTGCATACTCACTATCGATATACAAAAGCACGGATTTAGAATCAACTAGAGGAAACAACTTAATACTGTACCAAGGGATTATCTGTTAAAACATCGACACCACTATGACTCCCACTCATAGGCCTTCACTTCTTCTTACCAACTAATGCCAAAGTTGATCACATCGTCCCACATCCACAGAAATCAACCCACATACACGCGGACCCGAGCAAGCAAATTGTACCTCAACTCCGATACAACCATACCTACCTAACTAAGGTGATGGACTCCCTCAACATCGTCCACCTTTTTAGAAACTACGACTTCTACTTACCGAAAAGCAACAAATCAACAACAACAACGATAGTAAATTTAACATACAACTTGGGTTAGCAAAGGAAAAGGGTCCAAGTGGCTCAAGTATGATTCCCTCACTTAAAAATCTCTTTTTTGAAGTAATAGTAGCAATGAGACTCTACTAAACATGTTGCAAACAAATCAACACACATACATGCTCAACCAAGCATATAACAAGGCATACTTGCTAAACAAGCAAACATATGCATACTATCAAACAACATACATTCTCAATCAAACAATCATACATCACAACATACATGAATAACAAGCAACATGCTTACATGGCAAGCAAACACTGTGCATATCAATCATAAAACACAACTTACCTCACTTACCTGCCCAAGGTTTCGGAAACCTTAGGCTCTGATACCAACAAATGTGAACCCCTCGTCCCGGTCTGGCCAGATGACCGTTCCGAGTGGGCCACACGGGGAAAACCAAAGTGAAACCCAAAGGGTTCCCCCTCGGTTAGCAACCCTATTTTTTTCATTTTAATCTTGTCACATTCGAACCCCAAACCACATTCAAACAACCCAATTTTACTCTTGACTAAAGGCATCTTAATACCTATGGGGTTTTCTCTTTAAAAAGGCCAACAAGGATCAAATAGTGCAGTCTTAAGCAAAGGTTTCGAAACTTAGACTGGCAGTAAGGTTTGGAACCCAGATTTTTGCAAAAGTTTCGAAACCTTACCCATGGTTTCCAAACCCTCTTCCATGGTTTCGAAACCTTCCTCAAAGGTTTCGAAACTTAGGCCGGCAGTGAGGTCTGGAATCCCAGATTTCTGCAAAGGTTTCGAAACCTGCCCCAAAGGTTTCGAAACCTGCCCCAAAGGTTTCGAAACTTAGGCTGGCAGTAAGGTCTGGAATCCCAAATTTCTGCAAAGGTTTCGAAACCTTACCCATGGTTTCGAAACCATTGTGCAGGGGATCACTTACTGCCCAACTCTAAAGACTTCTTATGGATAAAGAACACTAAGATCATGCATAGACATATATAAGAGCTTAAGAAGGACCAAAGGCATGAATTAACACTCATAAGACTCGCACATATTAACATTTAAGCAACCATACATGAACCATAGATAGCAACCAAGCAATTAACAAGGCATCCATACATAGCATTCATACAAAAGGGAAATTTATACATATATGGTCATACAAGCACGTATGATTTCATGCCTTAGCAACCAAACAAATAGACATTCAAGGCATGCAACAAAAACAATATTTATAGATCAAACAAGGCATCCAAGAATCAAACCAATATCGACATACATAAAAACTCAATCATCAAAACATATCCCATTGCTTAACTATTACATTCATTTACTCAAAACTCATACATTGAGCTCACCAAAAGCAACACTTGGAGACTTTTCCTTGCCTTTGCCACCCACAAGCTATTTATCTGCATTGTCGAACAAAAGAGAGCGTAAGCATAAAAGCTTAGTGAGGGTAAGCTCATAAAACAAACCTTCGACAATGCAGGATCCAAGCACGAGCAATTTCCATAATGAAATGCATGTTCTTACCTCCGATCCGCAGAAGTCAAAATGACCATGATGCATGAACATATAATCAACATTATGCCATGCTCAACAACCCATAAGCTCAATGTACCAAGATGCATAACTCAATGCATTAACCACATCATATATCAATTCATAAAGGGCATCACATTTCGCATCATATAAGTATATATACATAATCTCATATTGGTACACATATACAACCTCATATTGGCACCTAGCTATGACTCGAATACGTGGATAACCCGTTGGAACGCATTTCCAACAACAACATTACCTCGGTGGGATTCCACTCATCACCGGTCCTTGCATGGGCGGGATTCCACTCATCACCACATGCCCTACGGATGGGATTCCACTCATCATCACGTAGAAATATATAAAAGCTTCCGGTGGAATATTACATCACCGTACTCCTCCTTGGTGTCTTAACGCCACCAAGGCCACGTACGTTTTGACTCAATTTGTGTGCACACTCATCCTAATGATCGATCATTGTACCCAAGCATACTAGTGCCAATATAAATCAAATTCCACAACCTTTCACAACATAAATTTTAATATTATTTTCGTGCTTAGCACGTACTCACCATGATTCTCCAACAATCATGCAATCCACCTCACAACCTCATTTCACAAACCAACACCACATGTATGTCAACCGAACAATCATCTCATCATATATCCACATTTTATTTGTCATCAACATGCATATAAAATCAATACATTAAGCCATACTTTCACATACATGTGTATCACATTATACATACTCATCGGGAGGCATATCAACAATTAAAGAGTACATCCAAGGTCTCTAACTAAAGCTTAGGATTTGGCTACCACCCTAATCCTAACTTTAGGTGGGTCTACCAAGCCCAACCTAGTTCACATGCTTGAACCAACCACTTAAAAATCGATTTAAAAACATTAACCACTCACCTCTACCTCCAAGCTCAACTACCAAGCAAACATCACCTTCAAGTTTCTGGATTTCTTCCCGATGCTTCGCCGACCCAAATTCTTGCTTCTAAACAACCTCCATACAATTCAAACAACCTCAAATTAGCCCAACCTCAAAATACCAATCTGGAACACAATTTAAATACAATTTACAACACCGCAAGACATGACCAAACCCCAAACTTAGCAATTTCGGACAGCCCCAATACATCTTCCAAAATCCATGTTTCCAACATCCATTACACCCACAAATGATCCCAAATCAATCCCTAATCATAGTACTACCATTGGGCTATCAATTTCAACCTTAAACAACCCCCAAAACTCACCCAAAACCCTCCAAAACTCTATTTTCGTACTCATATTTTACCTAGCAGAAAATCATGTTTTTAAACACCCAAATGACATCTAAATGGTCCCAAATCATCCCCTTAGCATACATATACCATCAGCCCTCTAATTACACCCTAAAACCCACCAAAAATCAACTTTTTGACACCTTAAAAATGGGTCTAAGAACCCACTTCGGATTTTTACCAAAATTCAACCAAATTGATATATGTTACACCTTTTAACATGATTAACTAAAAACCCAACTCAATTTATCAAAGCCAATTGGAAAACCCCCTTAAAAATCCAAACTTTAATATAAACCCTAATTTTCAAAAGTTTATATCTTTAAAATTTAAGACCATGTATGGATAGATAATGAAGAGGAGAGTTAAAAAATGATTTTACCTTTAAAAACGCCCTTGAATTGATGAAGAAATCAAAGGAATATAAGCTTGAAGTTTGAGAGGGTTTGAAGATGGTGGTGGGTGTTTCTCATGTTAGAAATAATGGGAAAAGGGGAGAAGATGACAACTTTGAAAGTTGTCATCCTTTTTAAAAGTTTTTGGGCAAATTACAACATAAGCCCTTCCCTTTTTACTAAAGTTCAATTAGGCCACATTTTAAGTTGGATTTATTTTAATTTAATTTTATTGACTCGAGCTATAAACCCGGATAACTCCTAACCCCAAAACACGGGTGTTACATAACTCCTTTGTACTCTTGGAAATCATAAAGTATATTGCTTGTTGCTTGATTTGATGTTTTGGTTGTTTGGGAGCTTGAGACCCCCTCTAATGGCTAAATCCAAATTTGATGTTAAAATGGTAGGAAACCACTTAAACTACCTTTTATAACTTGTAGGTTCAATTTGGGTTTTACTATGAGGGTTTGGGAGTGTTGGGGATGATTTGCAAGCTCCAGAATTTGAATTCTAGGCTCGTGTACCGATACGGGATGCACTCGTATCGGTATGCTTTGCTTTTGAGTGGCTAACCCAGGAAAAAATTGAAGGGCATATCGTTACGGGCATAGGCCGTATTGATACTCCATGTTTTACAAGAAATCTAGTTGCAAAAAAGTGTATCGTTACACGTTTGAGCATATCGGTACCATATGGGCATCGACACACAGCCTCGTGTATCGGTACTGGGTTACAAGCCAAACCCATTTGAGTGGTAATTGAGTATCAGTACACTTAGGATGGGTATTGGTACCTCGAGAGGCGTACCAGTACGCGTATATGAGTATCGATACTCATTGGGCAATCTGCCCAAAAATTACATTTTGGGTTCGAGGGACCTATAATTCGAGGGCAAAGTCCCAATGGGCCTCTAATTTGGTAAAATGAATAGTAAAAATGAGAAACCGAGAATTTAACATCATTTACGAGCATAAGAGTAATAACTTGGTAAGGTTGGGTGACTTGTTTGTAATAACAACCATATGGATCCTTGGTGGGTCATATGGTGTTACGTGCTAAGAAAGGGTACTTGTGCGGTTGGGTCACTTTGATTTGGTTTGATCTGGATACCCACTGAGAGTGTTGCAGCACTATGAGAAGAGATTTCAGATGTATGTTCCCGAGGCTGTGTTACAACGGGCCTCATCCGATGATACTCGATGAGATATTTCGAGTATGAGTGTATGTTCTCGAGGTTGTGACACATGTCGTCACTCCGAGTGTACGTTCTCGAGGTTGTGTGACACCGAGCCTCACTCTAGATTTTTTGGTATGATGTATACGTGTTGTGTAAGATTAATGCATCACTTTTTACTTGCTATATGTTTAGCCGGTTAGAGGTGACGCCAATTTTGTTATGTTGCCATGTTATCATCTCTAGTTGCATGCTCTTGTTTATGATTTGCACGATGCATGGTTGAGTGGAAGTGTATCTACTATGCTTCATTAGCTCAGTGTTTGAAATTGTTGTTTTCGTTCACAGGTTAGTAAGTTGACGTGCATCGTTGGAGCACCATCGGAGTATGACCTCAGCATCGACTTGTTATCTGAGTACAATACTTAGACTATTTGGGCTATGTATTCTTAGGACCCTATATTGTATTGTAACACTTATTTTGGGATTTCAACTTCGGAGTCGAATGCTTTTAATTATGTATTTTAAATGGAGCTCACATGTCACGTTTTAACGTATTTGTCTACTTGAAATATTTAAACTTTATGAATTTTACGAATGAATGTAATTTGGGCTAAATCTAGTTACAAATTTTATAGTAACGGGTTGAGCTAGAGGCCCAAATGTAACATCCGGGTCGAGGGTGTTACATCTCATTTGTCAATGTAGACTTTTTTACACCTTTCAAATGGGAAGCCATAAAGGAAAAGATAATACAAATTACAATATTTTGATATAAAAAATTTAACCTATCTTATGAATCTATACATATAGGATTTTGAAGCCCATAACTCTCTATTTCTTTCATTTTGGTTACATGAATCAATTAATTAACTCTATTCTTATTACATGAACCAATTAACTTTGATATATGTACCTACAAGATTAACTTTGATTCATTGGTAGGGGTGATAACGAGTTGAGCTGAACCCGAGCCTGGCCAGGCTCGGCTCAGAAACAGTGCAATTGGGCTCCGCTCGAGGCTCGCCGAGCTCAAAATTTTAGGCTCGAACTCGGCTCAAAAACTATAGTATTTGGCTCGGCTCAGGCTCGAAGTTTGTCAGGCTCGGCTCGAAATGAAAAATTTTGCTACAGTTTTTTTATAAAAGATTCGTTAAAAATCTCTTTCATAACCAACACTAAAACGAAATTCAATGACCCGAAAGAGGAAAAAGTGTCAAAATTAGATTAATCCAAATAATAAATAAATTTTCTTATAATACAAACACATAATTAAAGAAAATAAAAAATCAAACAACCAACTAAAGAAAGAAAATACAAACACATAATTTATTTTAGTGCATATTTAGATTCCGAACCTGTTCACGAGCTTTTCGAGCCGAGCCTCGTCTTGTTAAGGTTTCGAGCTGAGCCCAAGTCGAGCTCATTCAAGCCAAGCTTTGACCAAATTGAGCCCGAATAGCTCGCGAGCCGGTCAGGCTCATTCTCACCCTACCTACAAGCATATTAGATTTTGATTAAAAAAAGCCAAGCATAAAGTTAGCAATATTCTCTAAATAAATAAAATATTTATTAATTTATCAATAAATCAATAAAATATTCATTTATCAATAAACTAATATACTTGTTAAAATAATAATTTTTTCGTATCCCAATCATATTTTTTAAATAGAATTTGAAGAAACGAGTGGGTAAAGACATTTATACACAACTCATGAAGCCAATAATATATAGCTACTCAATATGGGATTTATAAAATGCACACCTAATTTTCTCTATTATGCAACAAGGTTTCCTAACCATATGGGATTCTAGACTTATGAATGTATATATACACAATGTAGGACACAATGACATACTAATTTAATGTGTTTAATGAAAATAAATTATAATATTCAAGAATTGTTTCTAAGTACCTCAACGGTTGAGCGATCGACTGTTAATTGACTGGTTGTATATTTGAGTTCTATTGCATCCAATCTTATCGTATCACATTCTATTCTACTATATTTGAGTTCTATTGATCCTTTGTTTCAGTCTTAGAACTATTTACAACGGCTCAATTAAGAATTTTTCAGATGTACTAATTCTAGCATATTACATTAATCAAAATTATGATTAATGTTCTGAAAGAGTATTTTATTTTTCATTCCTTTAGAGTTGAAGAAGCTGGTGTATCATTAAATATTTAGGTAGAGAACATTTGAAAATTAATACAAAGTGAGGTAATGTAGCTAAGGAGGAGCAAGGCATTGCTTGTAGAATTTGGGCTGTCTGGTTTAAGCTCAGCCATAACTGTAGCAGTTGTGAGTTCATCATCACTTCAATGACCCTAGCTTTAAATATTGTTCATATATATTATTAACAATTTATATATAATATAATATAATATTTACATTCCACAACATTGATCACATTCTCTAATCTGCAATATTTTTCGCTATTTATTAATGGGACATTCATGGAAACTTTTTTTTCTTTGAGCGTCTTAGTTTTAAGCTTTAGAGATTTAGTTTAGGGTTTAAAGTTTATAGATTTAGATGTAGGGATTTAGAATTTCCTTCTCTCTAAACCTTAAATTCTAACCACAATCCCTAAATTCTATATCCCTACACCTAAACTCTTAAACTTTAAACTCTAAACTAAAACTCTAAACTTTAAAATTAAGGTGTTTGTGGAAACAAAAAAATTTCACTGACGGTGCATAGAATATTTTCCCTTTGTTAATACACTTGTTATTTAGTCATTGCATGATGTTGAAATTTCTCCTTCATTAAAGGATTTCTTGCTCCTTTATCAGTTTTCCACTAACCCATTCGGTGGGAGTATGTGAACCAACACGATGCATATGAAAATAAAAAAGAATTCTTCATATGATTACATTTCACTAATATTTTGGCCCTTTTATGTTCAAAACGATGAAACTGTCGATAGAATATTCGTTTATTATAATTTTATTGTACAATTTGCAATATCTAAATCATCAAATATATTATATATTATAAAAAGTTTAATAACAATACTTCCATTATATCAAATTTACTTAATTCCACAACACTTTAGTGACTTTAAGATTAATATTGGATCCACTTATCAAAGTTTATTGTGGACATTTTTTGAATAAATAACAATTTATTTTTAAAATACTATCAATTGATTATAAAAGCCCACTTATGTGTTGTTGAACAAGAAAATAATACATGCTCATCATTATGGCATGAACACTGTAAGGCATAGCTTAAAGCGACTAAGGAACTACCAAATGGTAATCCAATTCAAAAACATTGTGATTACTATTCTCCATGGGAATAATGATGTTAGACTATTATGATTTTGATTAAATAAATAAACCATATTTTAAGTTTGATGGAGCTGTTCAATTACATACTTAATGAGTAATGCAATCGTCATTAAATAAAAATAGCATTACATAATAAAAGTACAATCAATAGCACTTAGTAAGGGACGACCAACTTTCTACAGAGTTGCAAGAAAAAAAATAAGAAAATATAAGACTTCATCCTACTAGTTAATGCAATCACAGAAAAATTAAATTTCAAGATAACATATTTTCCTTTACCTAATTGTGATCTTGTTTTTTAAGATTTTATTATTAAAAAATATAATAATAAATTTAACTGCCAACGTATATATCTTTTATCAATTTATCCACGAATTTTGAGTTAAATTTAACGTTTCTTATTTTTTAAAAATCAAATTACTATGTTTTTTCGAACATTTTGACTAAATTGTTAATTTTCTTTTACAACATTGGTGTGGCAATCGTACAACAACTCACATGTATTTTATTATTGAAGTAATACTATTTTATTTACTTGACAAATTATCACTTTAAACTATTTTGCAATAAATCAATTGTAAAAATATAATTTTAAAATTGTTAGTTGAAATGATATATAAGGGAAAAATAGTACTACGTTGTTAACTCCTCGTAAGTAGTATTTTACCTATATAAATTGTCATGTTTTTGTTTGACTTTGAGTACATATTCATGAATTTAGCTAGTAAAATCATGCATTTGCATTATGGAGTTGAAGAATGGTTCTTTTGTCATAGTAAATGTGTATTTCTTTAATATGGAGTGTAGGACGAGTTTGGCAGTGTAGGACATGCGCAGTTGGCAGAGCAGAGCGAATGACTGAAAGAGAAATGCCGAGTAGCGGTTGGAAAAGTAGGATGCAAATTGCCAACTGGGTTGGCAAAGAAGTGAAGGGTGATGATGTTAGCCCTTGTCAAAACCATATCGGTTCAAATTCAAAAGAGGATAAGAAGATAGCGCGCCTATCCTATCTTGGTATGCAACAAGCTTTCAACTTCAAACTCAATCTAGGGTTTTCACGAGTGCTCATTTAAGGAAGAGATCGATCAACTCATTGAAGAGAGGTTGGACCGTGGTGAAGAACGAAGGTAGAGGGCAGATTGTGGTTCGACTAGGCTAACACCGAGAGCTCTGATTCCATTGAAGGGTTGCATCGAAAGAACTCCTTTGATTTTTATCTCTTGAATTTATTTTTGGTTTTTGTGATGATGAATCAAAACGGTGATTTCTTGTTGGTTTTCCTAGCCTTGAACTAATCTTTTAAATTGGCTACGAATGTTTGTGATGAATGTTTAGTATTTTC
Organism: Hibiscus tridactylites; assembly: GCA_958450335.1. Classification (NCBI taxonomy): domain Eukaryota; kingdom Viridiplantae; phylum Streptophyta; class Magnoliopsida; order Malvales; family Malvaceae; genus Hibiscus; species Hibiscus tridactylites. Next base: position 16,843,141 of record OY288286.1, on the reverse strand, counting down.
AGTTTTTAATAATTACGTGCTTTGGCATTAATGTTTATCATGTAAGTGCTTAGTTTTCCTAAATTATTTGTCAGACGATAGTTGGCATTGCATTATCTCTTAATATCTTAATAGACTTAGGAGATAATGATTAATTGTCAGTTACTAAGGTGAGAAGCTTCGACAATAGATGTTCAAGTAGATGAGCTTACCTCAGGGGTGAATCTACTGTTTAGGAGTAAAGATTGAAACTTAATCAAGTTGGTTATTGAATAACATCACTATAGACATATAGGGGTTAGTCATAATTAATTTAGGGTATTATCATTGACAGAGGCAATACTAACTTAAAATATGATCGACATTAAAACTAGAGTTTAGTGTTATTAGTTGCTGTCTTTGCTAGAGTGAAATCCAAACATCCTTGCCAAGCCTTCCAATCATCATTACATTCATTGTTTGCCAATATACCCGGGTCTTTACTTCAGTTTCTTTATCATTTTTAATTTTTTTCAGTTCTTTTATTTTTACACCCTACCTCGATCAATTGCCATCACTTTTATTTTCTAGCTTACAAGTATTAATTGTGGCAATCAATTTATGGACAATCTCTATGGAGACGATACTCAACTCGCTACTCTATTACTTATTGATCGTGTATATTTTTATGCAAAAAGATGTATTCTTGGCATTATTCACTTGCATATTTACATTGAATCCTCAATCCCATGCAATATTACGTCGACACACGTTGACTATAAAATACATGTGAGTTGGTAGTCGGTTGCTACATTACTATTGTGAAAAACTTCAGATTCGTTTGGTTCTATAATTTTTTATTGCCATCTTCAAAAAATAATTTTTATTTTCAATTTTCCAAACATTGAAAAGCATGTTTGGTTAATAGAAATCAAACATGTTTTCAAAAATAAATATTTTTTATCAATAACGTATGACTTTATTGACATCAAAAATCATACAAAGAAAATATCATCGCATGCCTCGTTAAAAACCTCCCTAACATAGAATGAAGTAAAAGAGTACAACATTATGATATGAAGAGACAACGTCACACAAAACACGAACACAATGACACAAAACGAACACGGAAACCATATTCCAACGCAACACATAAACCAAAAGGAAAACTCACACTAGCACACACAACCAATCTACACGCTCCACGCTTCCCTTTGCAAAAGCATCCGCCACACTATCCGCTTCCCGTAGCACATTGTGAAAACACACACACGATAACTGTCAGCATGCCTCATCAATGCACCGAAAATAAGTCCACAACTGCCATGGACTCCTAGCCTAATTCATTTCCCAAGCTATGGCTACCTTCAAATCAGATTCGATAATGAACGAGAAACCATAATTCCATTGAGAATGAACCAACATCTCCAATGCATAAACATTAGCATGCAACTTTGCCTCATTGGTATATAATTCCCCCAAATGTCCCAAAAATATTGCCAAGATCGTACCACCCAAATCACGCAAGACCCCCCGATACCCAGCCGGTCTCGGTTTCCCTCTTGTCGGCCAATCCACATTAAACTTCTCCTTGACTACCGCTGGTGGACACCACTCAACACCCACTCGCGCATCTCGATGTGATAATTGTGGAACACAAAGCCACATACATTCCCACCATTGCGCTTCAGGAACCATAACAACTTCATTAGAGGCTTTTATCCAATAAAGCGTACAAAGCTTCATCATAAAGAAAATCTCACCTATGTTGAACCTCTTTTTGGTTAAACATGTGATCATTATGTGCAAGCCACACAGACCATAAAAGTGTTGCACAACTTGTAATGACCCGAGATTTGGGTTAGCGAATCGGGTCTCAGACCAGGGTAATGGGTCTTTTATGTTGAGGTCTAAATTAAGAATAAATAATTTGGGCCTAGTGGCAAAAAAGAAGAAGCATAAATAATCGGGTCTCAGACCAGGAGATGAGGGTTTAAAATTTAAATGATGGAGGAAAGAAAATAATAGGGAGGGAGGTGGTTGAAAAGGAAAAAGGAAGAGAGGATAAGATTTGATAAGCTATTTTGGAGAGAGAGAGAGAGAGAGAGAGAAAAGTAGGAGAGGAAGTGAGGGGAGGCTTTGAACTCTGATCTACCGCCGACCGGGCTTCCTGGAGTGACACCACCACCACCAACGGATTCCTCTCGCCTAGACGAGCCTACCGATGTCCTCCATTCTGACGCCGCCGTGGCCACTCGCTAGGGTGAAGCTCTGAAAAGGCTCAAAAGTCGTGAAAAGATATGTTTCGTCGTTCATCGTTGAGAGTGAGCGAGCATGGTTGAACTCAACAAGTGTTTTTACCCAGATCTGCAGTTGGTCGCCTCCGTCCGGCCACCAAAGCATGATGTACGCATTGCCACCTGCATACGGGTGAGCTTCGACAGCAGATGGTGGTCAAACAAGAGGGTTGGTTGATCGAACTGAACCAGCCGATTACCCGAACCAAACCAACCAGATGAGCCAAGCCAAGCTGAGCTAAGACGTGAATCGTTAATCATTGACCGAGCTATTTTTACGTAGTCCGTTTCGCCAAATTCGAACCCAGTAAGTTGTTTTTACGCTTTTAACCTTGTGGATTAGTTACTGAATGAGGTTAATTAATATTTGTGGCATTCCTATAATTATGAGGATTGTTCGGGCTTGAATACCGGATCAAAGGGAGCATTTGAGGAACTCAAGTAAGGATTTATTGATGATCGTTTAATGTTAGTACATCTCGAACTCTTATTGCTTCATGAGCATCATGAATATGATTACCTTGCTTGTTAGTGTTTGAAAAACAGGTAGACGATGAATAAGCATGTTGTGAGACCAGCATCAAGAGACTTGATATATGTGTGAGGCACGAAGATGTTGTGAATATGATGAGAATCATGGAGGCTTTGGAGACCATTTAGGGCCGTTTGAGATGCTTGTAAAATTACTTGAGGACTGTTTGATTTATTTATAATTGTGATGCCTTGTATGTTTGTTCGAATAGATTGACGTGATTTGATGGGAATCATGCTTAAGGGATAAATACTCGATTAAATTATTATTAAGCCAGTAATTAATATTAATTGAATGAATGCGTTAGTAAACAAACCTTGATCGCTTTTATAAGCTTTAGAGATCAAGTAAAACATTGTAAATTCGTAATCCAATAAAATGGTATGAACCTATGAATAGGGTATCGGTACGAGCTTTGGTCGTACCGAAATGCGATTAGGAGTCTTATTGGTACGAATTGACCCATACAGATACTTGAGGAAATCTAGGTTTTCTAGTAAGCAATGTCTGTATCGGTACGCATGTGAGTACCGGTACCTAGGGTACCGTATCGATACTCTTGTTCGAGTATCGGTACCCACTGAACGAAATAATCTATAATGCTAATAATGAGATAATATGGAATAATGAGATAATTAATGAGGATAATAATGTACACTTCCATAATGTTTTAACAATCTGGTAAACTTAAATTGGTTGACTTGTTGTAATAGCAACCATAGGAGATCCTTGGTGGTTCGGGTTATGTTGTTTGTCTTATGATAATCGTGTCGATGTTGTGTGTTGTTTTGGGACACTTGTTGGTTGAGTCACCTTTGATTGATGAGATCCGGATACCCAGAGAAATAGTGTTGCAACATCATGGTTAGAGATGTTGAATGTTCATTCCCAACGTTGTGTGACACCAGGCCTCATTCGATGATACTCGAGGAGAGATGTCGAGTATGGGTGTACGTTCCCGAGGATGTGTGACACCATGCATCACCCAGAGGGGGTGTATGTTCCCAAGGCTATTTGACATCGGGCCTCACTCTAGGTTTGTTGTTATGACATTGTGTGTTTCACTCGAATGATCCGGTGAGATCCTAAGTTTGGTTGGGCCTTGTGTGCCATGTATGATGCTTTGTATGATGAGAGCATGTGGTTAAGCGACTAGTGGTAGCAGTTGTGTGATTTAAGTGCAACGCAAACGGTGTAAGTGAACACGTCGCAAGTAATAGTATAGATAAAGATCGTCTCCACGAGGATTAGTGAAACTCTAACTTCTAGCTTGTTTCACTGAAAGGGAATAATATTGAAAGTAATAGGTGGTGATAAATAACAGGTAAATTAAGTTAAGCAAAGTAAAGTAAATAGAAGGGAGTAATTGATATAAGAGATTAGGCCGAGTTTGTGAGCAGTGGTGCGATTACTGAATGAATTGTCGTGGCTTGTAATTGATGAGCCAAGTCAATTTCCATGTCAACTAGGTTTAGATAAATGTCGTGGCAACTGGGTTTAGATAAATATCGTGGCAACTGAGTTTAGATAAATGCCATAGAAACTTTGTTTCCTCCTTCAATGTTCAATGAAATGTTCTTCAATACCTTCATGTTATCCCTAACCGAAGAACTGATGTTTGCACATGCCTTGGTGGTACATCCCTACGTTAACCTTGGCTGAGAAAAATCGATATTGCACTCTCCTCAGCCGCTGAAATCTGATCCTTATTCCTAAGGCAGATTAGTTCCCACCAACGATCGTTCAAATGGAAATTGTGTCCATTCATTTCATGAATCTAGCTCTCCTGAGCCTAGATAAATGGATACACTCGAGTTCCTTTCCCAATTCCCTCAAAATGAAAATCAAGAACCAATAATGAAAAAACAATGAAGTTTATTAAATTAAAACCAAGAACTATTCATTCGTCTCTTACACCAACAAAACCCAATAACCCAAGCCAAATTAAACTAGTTCATGGCTAGGTAAAAAGAAAATACAAATGAATAAAACCCAGACACGGATCACGCGATACAAGATGAAAAGAAAGAGGTTGTACGTGAATTCCCTTGCGGTCGGATCTCCCCAAATCGACCCTCTTATTTGTCTATTACGATCTCCTTAAATAGGTGAGAAAAGATAGTCCAATTACGTGTAGAATCTGTGTAATCAGATCCCTAACTGATTGGATATTTGAATTTTGAATATGGGATGATTATCCTTTGCATTTGAATTAATCTACAGATTATCGCGACTTGTTGCGGCATCCCTCAGCAATTGGCTCGGCAAGTCCTTCATCCTTATCCTCACTTGCCACGGCATCTCTCGATAATTGGTTCGGCAAGTTGTCTTGCACAAAATAAGGCAAACCAATAGTTATTTCTCCACCAAAAACCAACAAAACATAACACCAAGCTCGATACACGATGAAACTATGAAACTATGCATGAATGACTAAGAATGCAACTAAAATGAGCCCAAGTCTAACAATAATATTAATAAAAAGGGTAGTAAATTTAGTATGTTTACACACTTAACACACCCCAAACTCGAACTATTGCTTGTTCTCAAGCAATGTGAAATACTAACAATTAACTGCCAAGACATTTACCATCAAAAACATGTTTTCTTGCTTGACTTCAATCCTTAGAACCGTGGAACAAAGAATTGATTACCTTTCAATCTTTGGACAGCACAGAGAATTACTCAAAATTAAATTAAATGCTTAGTGAATATGTGCGTGTGGAGTTGTGTACAAGTCAATCAACAAGATTCAATGCAAACCGTGGGTTTTATTATTAACTTGTTGGGGCAATTAATTCTTCTAGAGGCAGTTTTAGGCACCTCTAGCAATTTCTTTTTAAATTAAATCAACTAAAGCCGGATGGGCACCTCTAGCGATTCTCAATGTGTGAAAACTAGAGCCAGATGGGCACCTCTAGTAAGAAATTATCTTAATTCAAGTTTTATTTCATTTTGGGTAGAGCCAGTTAGGCACCTCTAGCACATTTTACCAATTTTAATAACATAAAGTTTACTAGGTTTCCCCCAACCAACAAGTCACAACAGTGTCAATATAAGCAGCGTCATAGCATAATTTCAAGCAAACTCCATGCAAATCCTAAAATCTAAGGTTTTCTCATCTAAGCGTAGTGTCAAAACTCATCATAGGATATCATAGCAGGTTTTGACAGTTTTATCAAGTAATTGTCATTGCAAGTAACATATGCAAACTAACACGAGACAAAAAAATGAATGCAAGTAATCATGAGAAAAATAACCCCCTTAAACTCGAGAGAAGAATTGTCCTCAATGCATGCAATACAAGAAAAATAAAATGAAAAGGAACTAATTGGAGAGGTCATCACCTCGAATTAGTAGTTTCCTTTGAGCCATTTGCTTGGTCCATTTTCTGGCTCATGGTGGTTACTGACGCGAAGATGGTCGTGGGTCATGAACTGTAGTTTCTTGACTTTTTCAATTGGCTCACCCTCCTTCTCAGCCTCTTCTCGTGTAGAAGCTTTACGCTTGGACATTAACTTTGATGGTGCAGTCAGAGGTGGGGACTTCAATGGTGCAAAAGTGATGTCGTCGGAAACTGAAAAAATTGTGACAAGAGTTAGTGCATTGTTGGTTTATAGTTTTGTTCCTACCTTGGTTTGGTATAGGTGTTGTCACGGCATTGTTGCTCACAGTTGGCCCAGAATTGCCATCTTCAGTTGCAGTGGCAAGTAACTCGGCATGAAACATAGGAAAATGCAAACTGCACATCAGATTAATCTCTAATAGGACTCTCTCCAGAGTGATATATCGGTCCTTCATGTATCACCAAAACATTTGATACCTTGCCTCCAATCGATCAAGTCGATGTAACAAGGGACGAATTAAATCTGCTAGCACGAGGGGAAGTACCGTGGCAAGTGCACTTGTCGGGGTAGGTCTGGTAACAATGGTTTTCTTTGTTACCTTGGATTCTTTTGGAGGACCTTCTTGCATGATCTTAAAGTCGTTACTCCTTGAGAATCCTTGCTTTTCTTTTTTCACAGCTTTTCTTTCCCTTAGTAATTCCTAATAAGAATGAAGACACTAACAAACCAAGCAAATCTAAAAAAACTAATGCAAAATTAACTGCAAACTAAAAAAATAGGATTGACTCCTAAGAGCGCTTAATTTATAGTCCCAACCCGACTATCATACCTCCCTTATAATTACTAAGGCATTCTTTCCTTGAATAACCAACGTAGGAAACCAACGAAAGAGCCTTTAAGTTTGCCAAACTCTCGATTGTACAACAAGAAAGCATGTTTTGTCATGGTGGGTTTGAACAACCATCTTAGGAAATCGAAGTACCTCTCACCTATATATCTAATGAGATTTTGACTGAACTCAGCACCCAGTAGTGCTCATGAATTGTTGCATCTCTTTCCCGTTCAAGCTGCAACTAAGAAGAAATTATCATGGGCAACGTGTTATAATATCTTAAGTAAGAATATTTTAATTGCTCTGGAAATGAATTCAACTCAATAGACAGTGGTTATTCAATATGAAGTTTATAGGGTTTAAATCCCTTACTTGTTGATTCAAAACCCAGTTTGCTTCTTGTTGAATTTCAGTGTCTAGCTCTTGTTCCTTGATGTTCTTAGATTCAGACTCGACAGTTATACAATTTTCGTGGCAATATTCCTCCATGTTGATACCTAGATTTGTCTCAACGGTTCTAATGAATATGGATTCTTCTGGATCATCTGCAAACTTGAGTGTTTTGAAGGCATTTAGCGCAACTTGCTGATCATTCGCTCGCATTGTGAGTTGTCTTCTATCGACATCGATCAATGTCCTTCTCGTTGATAAAACCGATCTTCCAAGAATGATGAGAGCAAACTCATCCGTGTCACAATCCAAAACAATAAATTCAGCGGGGGAAAATAAGTTTATCCAATCTTACCAAAATGTCTTCAATTTTTCCTTCTGGTTGAAAGTAAGATCTATCGACAAGTTGCAGTGTGACCGTGGTGGGTTTCACCTTTTCTATGCCTAATCGTTGGGAAAAAATTTGTGCATAATATTTATGTTTGCTCCAAGGTCGCATAATACTTTTTCGACATAATGGTTTCCAATAGCACATAACATGGTGAGACTGCCTGGATCATTTAGCTTAGGTGGTAATCAATTATGCAGTATCGCCATACATCCTTCTGTCAAGGCAACTATTTCAGGGCATCTGCTTAATTGCCTCAACCAATGGAAAGTTAATGTGAACTTGCCTGAGGATGTCAAAGAACTTCTTGAATTGATACTCATTATTTTGCTCCCTTAGCCTCTGTGAAAATGGAGGTGGCAATCTAATTTCTTTGCCCTTGCTCGTCTCATCTATCTTGGCTTCGTTGGATGAACTTGCCGTGGCAATTACTAAAAGCTCGACATTTGCGATTGTCGTGGAATTGTTGTAAGGCACTTCTTTCGGAATAGAGGACAGCATTGATGGCTGACTACTTTCCTTGGGTTGGATAGGATCATTATTCACCTTGGGTCCACTTCGGGTGGTTATCGCCCTACATTGTTCATGGTCTGATCCTCGTACAACCTTTGTGTCGCTGGGCAGACTTCCTGGTGGCCTTGAGCTCAAGATTTGGGCAAATTGCCCAACATGCGTCTCCAAAGATTTCAACTTTGCTCCTTGGCTCTGCATTGTCATCTCGGTCCTATGTATAAAATAGTAAGTCATTTTCATAAAATTACTAGTCTCGGCCATAAAAGCATTCAATGTTGTTTCCAAAGGATTTATTGATGTTGATTGTTGATGTGGCAACTGAGTTTGTTGCCATGGCAAGTTCTGTTGAAAGCATGATGATTTTGTGTTCTGAAAGGGTGGATTGTTAGAGTCGTCCTGGTTACTTCAAAAAAAATTATTGCTTCCCCCATTCTGCATTTGATGTGTTGGAATATGTATTGTTGTTCTGATTGAAATTCCCAACATAATAACTTGACTCCAGATTCTATGGATATTCAGAAGAATAATGATTAGTATTACATAAAATACAAAATGATTCAGCTACCTTCAATTTCTATGTATTGTTGGGTCGCTGCAAATTCTTAACCATGTTGGTTAATGTAGCAAGTTGTGTTGAAATAGCATCCGCTGAATCAAGATCAATTGTCGTGGCATTTCTTCTTTTCAGTCCCTTCCTGGTGGTTGGGAACTAGTAATCATTGTTAGCAAGTCTATCCAAGATCTCTAAGGCTTCCTTAGGTGATTTGTCTAGGAGAGTGACATTTGCCGAGGCATCTAGCATCATCCTAGTCGGTGCATTTACTCTGTTGTAAAACATTACCACTTTTATCCAATCTCTGAATTCATGTGTGGGACATTTGCGTAAAAGTTCTTAATACCGATCCCAAGCCTCATACAAGAATTCTGCATTTGCTTGATGAAAAGAAGTAATGTCATTACGCAGTTTAATAGTCATATTTGGATTATTATACCTTAACAGGAAATTGTGGCATAGTTGTGCCCACAATTTCAATGATATGGGTGGTATACCATTCAACCACGTTCTCGCCCTATCCCTTAGTGAATAGGGAAACAATTTTATCTCATATTCGATCTCCCCAAATCGACTCTCCAAATTGGCCCTTTTATTTGTGTGTTACGATCTCCTTAAATAGATGAGGAAAAAGAGTCCAATTGCGTGTAGAATCTGTGTTATCAGATCCTTAACTGATTGGAGATTTGAATTTTGAATCTCGAATAATTATCCTTTGCATTTGAATTAAATGTACAAATTATTGCGACTTGCTGCAGCATCCCTTGACAATTGTCTAGGTAAGTCCTTCATCCTTATCCTCACTTGCCACGACATCTCTCGGCAATTGGTTCGGCAAGTGGTGCTGCAAAAAATACGGCAAACCAGTAGTGATTTCTTCACAAAAACCAATAAAACATAACACCAAGCTCGATGGACAAGGAAACTATGAAACTATGCATGAATGACTAAGATGCAACTAAAATGAGCCTAAGTCTAACAATAATATGAGTAAAAGGGAAGAAAATATAGTACTTTTACACACTTAACAGTAGCGCCATGTGTTTAATTATCTCTCCTTATTACTCGTACTAGCTTGCATGCTTATGTTTATGATTAGCATGAAGTATAGTAGAGTAGATGTGTACCACTGAGCTTTGTAGGTTGATCATCGGTTCGTGGGATCGTGGAGCACTATCAATACGGGATTCCATCATGTAGTGTTCCTAGAGTATGGTACTTGTGTTTAGTGGGTTGTGTATTCATAGGACCTTACGTTATAGAATCTGTAATCCTTATTTTTTTAATTTTTATTAATCAAATCGAATGTTCTAATGTTTTTTTAGGAATACTCTTTTAGGCTAAACCAAATTTGAGAAATTTTATGGTTTTGGGTTCAGCTTGAGGCCCAAATGTGACATATGGGTTGAGGGTGTTACACACCTGGCTAACCACCACTGGCTCTCTAATTCCATAAAACATCTATGAAATGCTTGTTCTAAAAACTCACCCAGAGTTCTCGGCTTGGCCAAATTTAAACCCCACCATTGAAAGAAAGAGAACCAAAGTTCATCTAACACACGACGTGAGTAAAGCACATGATCTTTCTCATCCTCACCATCATCACACCACTAGCAAGCAGTTGATACCCCCCGTAAAGGTACCCCACGATCACACATCATACATAACGTAGGAAAACGATGAAGCCACACGAACCTCAATAAGCACTGCACCTTCAGTGGAGCAACAATTTTCCATATCAAGAACACCACAAAAGCTTCACTCTCCAAACCAAAGGATGACATCAACCTCATCAGCTCTTTAATTGAAAATAACCCTTGCTTATTCGGACACCACACAAGCTAATCGTCCCTTGACACATACAACCCATACGAGCGCACCATTTCCTTCAATTCAAGCAACATGTTACACTCAAAACTTTGCAATGGAAGACAAACAAAAGAGTGGCTACACATCATGATCCAGCGACACCCCTTGAGAATAGGAGGTCACCAACGCCCTTTTATCCCTAGCGATACGATACAGTCGCTGAAAAATTAGACACAACGATTCTGACAAGCACCATAAATCATGCCAAAAGAGAACTTTTGTGCCTTTCCCCACCTACCAACAAAAACAATTTGCACCCAAAAACCTCGCCACACGCGTATCATCTTGTACCTCGACAATTTTGTTTCCAAAATATAGACATTTTGTGTTTCCCCGTGACATTAAAACACCACCATAAACTATGTTCCCAATACTTCGCAACAACAAACGATCTCCATAACGAATCCACATTTGACGCATAACGTCATGCCCATTTAGAGAGCAATGCCAAGTTCCTCAACTTTAAGTCAATCACGCCCAGTCCCCCAACGTCTTTGGTCGACATATCATTCTCCAATTTTAGAAATCACCCCTTTAGGTAAAGTATAAATTCCCATATAATATAATGGAAGCTATGACAATATCTAATTAATAAGAGTCAAGTGTGCCGCAAAGGACAAAGATCCATGTTTCCACCCTAACAGACAAGACTTAATTCTTTGCACCAAAGGCTCCCACACCTCTAAGCATCTCAAGTTCACCCAGACTTGCATACCAAGATATTTAAACGGGAAACCACCTGTTACACAGCCTAATTTCGCTGCCATTTCCATAGCAATCCCATTGTCAACTTCCACAACATAAAACAAGACCTAGATTAATTAACTTTGAGGCTCGAACAATATTTAAAGCATGTTAAAATTATTTTGAGGTTGTGTGGACCCTCCACATCACTACGAAGAAACAAAATGGTGTCATCCGCAAACTGTGACGAATCACGAAATTTGATTCCACCTTCACCCCCGCAATCAACCCCTTAGCCTTCGCCATTACGAGAAATTGATGGAGCACCTCCACTACAACTACAAACAAGAGTGGCAACAGTGGATCCCCCAGTCGGATACCTCACTGCATCCCAAACTCCCTTGTCTCTGAACCATTTACTAATACAGCCAAACGAGTTGATTGCACAAATTCACGATTCCAGCCCCGCCAACGATCCCTACAACCCATCTTGGCCAGAATTCCATCGGAAAAACACCTACTTTATGCAATTGTAAGCCTTAGAAAAGTTAATCTTCAAAATAACACCATCTTCCCCTCCTCTCTTATGTTGCAACGAGTGAATAATCTCGTTTGTTAACAAGATCCCATCCACAATTTGACGATTTTGACAAAAGTTTATTGTGTGTCACCAATCAAGTCCCCCAAAATAGATTGGAAACGTGCTGTCAACACCTTCTTAACAATCTTATACGCTGAATTCAATAAGCAAATTGGTCGAAAATTTCCAATTTCCACCGGATTTACTTTCTTCAGAATGAGCACTACCAAAACCGAATTTAATCCCTTTGGTAAACAAGTTGTCCGAAAAAATGTATCAGACAACACTATCGCATCGCCTTAAATAAACTCTCACCCCTTTTTATAAAATTTGAATGTGAATCCATCCGGCCTTGGGCTTTCGCTCCATCGCACCTACATATGGCAAACTACAACTCATTAGCTGAGAATTCCAGTTCCAACGACTGTTGATGCACGAAATTAAATCGCCTCAATGTAACCTCTACATCAAAAGATCCAACTACCCTTGTTTGAGAAAAAAAAGATTCTGAAACTCAGCAAACACATGCCTCTTTAACTGATTAGGCTTTGTAATCCAGCGTCCCTTGAACACAACCCTCTAATGTTGTTGCGCATACCACAAATTTTTTCTACACAATGAAAAAATTGAGTATTTTGATCACCTTTTCTCAACCACAATGTGTGTAATTTTTGCCGCCAAATAGACTCCCTGAAACGATAATGTTTTCACATATTAGGTTGTAACTTCTGCCTATCCAAACCACTTTCAGCCGATCCATCATCTCGACACACCTGCTCGTCCAACTCCTCAATTAGACTTAAGGTTGCTTGAATCCTATCATCAACACTGCCAAACTCTGACTTATTCCAGCGCCGAAGAAATTTATGCAACACACATAACTTATGCATCAATGACAATTTGCTATCCCTCTTCTCACATTATGCAATTTGTTTCCATTCGGCATCCATAGTATTTATATATTCATGTCGTTCTAACTAGAAGTTCAGAAAACAAAATTGCTTAGGACCCCAATCACTATCATCACCTACAATCTTCAAAGGTGTATGATCCGATAGGCCTCTCAGCAACAAAAACTGAGTTAATCTATTAAAATTTTCAAGCCATTCATAAAAGACTAAGAACCCAAATCAATAAAACCACAAATCGAAACAAAAATTGCAAATTCAGCCATCCCATGAAAGTTACCAAATGCATCTCTTCTTTCCTACAACGATTTTACTACATTAAAGTTGCCGCCGACATACCAGGGTCATGTGCTTGCCACCAAAACATCATATAATTGATCCCATAATATGATTTGATCCGCCATCAAACAAGGTGCATAAACGCTAACTAAGCCACAACCATAATAATCCTCCACCAATGATCATTTAACCATCACAAATCTTCTCTCCATCACATACATCTCTAATTCAATCCTTGATGCTTCCAAAATTATAAAAATCCCATACGATCGACCCAACAAAGAAGAAAACACAAATTCAAAATCATCAGAGTGTCATACCTTTCATACATGCTGTATTGTGATTTGTTCCATCTTCGTCTCCTATAAAAAAACCATCTCGCACTTGTATTGTCTCAACAAATTTTGCACGGCCTTCTCTTTTGTTGCTGACTCTAACCCCCGAATATTCCAAGACAACACACGCATGGCTTCTCACAATGTCCCCGCTCCCAACCAGCTATTACTCTCGCTATATCATGAACAATTTCGACTTTGTTTCCAATTGTTGAAGCACCAATTAGTTTACCAACTCGATTGTTTCATGTGTCTCGCGTAAAATTGCATGGCTTTGATTTAAAGATTCAGCATCATTCAAAGCACCAGTCGCGACCTCCTTATGACTCATGTTGCGTGCGAAAGTGATGCGTAAATTGCGTACAAGTATACACGGTGCGAAGTTATAGTATTTAAGATATCGTCTTCACATGGATTGTGACAACCTTTGTGTTGAGTTGATCGAACACTTGCAAATGGCCAAGAGGGGGGTGAATTGGCAATTAAAATTTTGGTGAAGAGAAAGATTGAAAATAAAAATGACACAAGGGGTTATAGTGGTTCAAGTTCTCCAAATGAACTCTACATCCACTACCTTAGCTCCCACTAAGGATTTTCAAACAATTCACTAATTGAATTCGTCCCCTTTTCTTGGATGAGGAGGAAACCTTACAATTTCGATTAAGCTTTATACCCAAAGCTTAATCCACTCAAATACAAAGAAAGAATTTTGGTAAACTCAAATGTTTCCTCTCAAAGGATATTTGTCTACCCAATTACAATTTGAACAAACCCAAACTCACAATACAATTTGACAATTTGAAAGACAAAGAGTTGAGTACAAGAATATGACTTTGAATAGCTCAAGGGTTTGGATATTTTGCTTTGATGATGCTTGAATGTTCAATAGTTGTTGCTTGGTCAAATGAAGCTTGTTTTTATACCCTTGCATTGATTTCTAGCCGTTTGGGTAGTTGGGATCATCAATAGAGCCGTTGTGGACATTTTTCCCGCATTAAATGCAGCTCTGCAGCCTACCGTATCGGTACTCGGGAAGGGCGTATCGATACCTGCATCAAAGAGGAAAGAGCCGTTGTGCCTGAAAACAGAGCGTATCGATACGCTTAGAAGGCGTATCGGTACGGTTTTAAGGGGCGTATCGATACGGACTCTGTATCGATACGGTCCAAAGTTACTGGGATCCCAAACTTTGTTTGTATGAAAAGTGTATCGATACGCGTACCAAGCGTATCGGTACGGTATAACTACCTTTTGAAAATTGGGAAACCAACCAACTGACAAGTAACGGTCATATAATTAAATGCCCGGATTTTTCAAAGATATGCTTAGCGTATCGATACGGTTATCATGCGTATCGGTACGTGTTCATGAAAGCAATTGCCCAGATGCATATCGTATCGATACGGTTTTAGTGCGTATCGGTACGGTATGTTCAATAACATTACAGTGACTAAATAGGGTATCGATACGCTATGGGTATCGATACTCCTGGGCATTTTTGCATACTTATGCTTGGAAAACATAGAAAGGGACTTTGAAAAATATATATGATTTAAGAACAAGTCTTTAATTATCATTTTGTTTAAAAACACTTGTCAATTGTGAGACTTTAAAGAGTACTTAAAAATTTATTGTTTTGCAAATTAGTCCTTAAGTTTATGTGTTATATCAAAATCAATTTCGGTTTTACAATCTCCCCATTTTTGATATAACAAAACCATAAATAAATTTTTAAGTTTGTGAAACTTTGAAAAGCTTTCTCCCCCTTACTTTAAGATAGATTTTCAAAACAAAAATATTTTGACTCTATGATCCTTCTCCCCCTTTTTGTTAGATCAAAATAGAATACAAGGATAATAGCAACAATAATTCATTAAGCTAAAAGCAAGCAAATAGTTCAAATTCATAAACTTCAAAATAAGCATAAAGGTTCGAATGCATAAAGATCAAAGCAACCATAATAATCCAAACTCTTAAAATCCTAAAAACATAGATAATAGGCATAAACTTCAAATCCAAAAAATAAAAGAGCAATAACAATAATGAAAGACTAAATGGCCTAAGATGAGATGCATGAACTACTCGTCCCCTTCGTCATCATGATCGTCCTCGTCATCTTCTTCTTCATCTTCTTGAGAGGGTTGATTCCTTCGGGTGTGATTGATCCAAGCAACATGGAAGGCGGTAACAGAGATGTCCATGGAGTCTTGGCGAGCGACCATGGTATCTATCTTCTTATCCATGCCTTGGATGCGATCCTCTAAGGATGTGAAACGAGTATCCATCGCGGTGAACTTCTCATTGAGGAAGGTCATGAGAGTATCCATGGAGGAGGAATCAAGAGGAGCACGATGAGAACTCGAAGAAGCACGAGAGGAACCGACCGGATCAACCGGCGGAGGATCTTGAGGAGCGCGAACCCACTCATTATCAACATAAGTATAACCAGAACGAGCTAGGGAACGCTCATCAATAGGTAGGCCAAGGGTTTCGGGAAAATCATGTGAACAATCAATGCCAAGGGAATGAAATAAACAACTCAAAGCCGTAGAGTAGTAAAAGGATGAGACTAGTTTGGTGTGACGGTGTTGAACTAAGTAGACAAGGTCGGCAAACATGATTTGACACAAATTAGGACGTTTACCTTCTCTAAAACACCTAAGCCAAAAATCATCCGTTTGACGAACAGTTGAATATTTCCCACCCGATGGTCGAAGAAACCAAGAAACAAGAAGGTGAAGGATACGGTCATGAGCATTTAAAACTTTTGCGGGACCTAAATAACCCGTACCCAAAGAGTGTTCATCATCAAGACCAACATCTTCAAAACCAAAGACATTGCATAAAACTTTTTGATCAATTTGAAAACGTTTGCCCATAATGGAAGATTCAATGGCAATGACAGTGTCACTAGGTTCATCATGTATACATTCGGCATTAGTAAAGAACACAATGACTAGGTTCCTATATAGGATAGGAGGAATATTCAAAAAGGTTAAGAATTTCCATTGCTTAATCAAAGGTAGGTATTGAAACTTGAAACGAGCAGAATTTAAAAAAGGAATAGACACAACTCGCTCTTCCCTAAGGTTCATTCCTTGAAAAAGTTTATAGCGTTCTCTATCAAGAGGTGCAGGAAAACTTAATTGGATGATATAAGGAAGGTTAGGTGTAGGATTACCCTCGACATCCTCGTTAGGATTGGAAGAAGAGCGATGACGCTTAGTTCCCTTTTTCGGTGCCATAAACCTGAAAATTCATCAAAAAGATTCGAATATGTATGCAGTTAACATCCTATTTGATCCAATAAATTCTAAAAATTCAAGGTAATTTGGTAAAAAGAATTTTTTTATTTATTTTAAAAAAGATATTCACAAAACAAAAGCAATATAACAAAAAAAACAGTTTTAAAAAAAAATATCGAATATAAATTATATTCGAATAAAAAAAATTGATTTTTGAAAAATTTTGTAAAAAAAATGAAACCCATGATAATCAAACAAGGTTTGTACAGAAATTCAGTTGAAACATCAATTAAAAGCAAACGAAAATTAAAAAAAAAAGAAAGGAAGAAGTTTTATACCTTGAATCTTAGAATGGATGAAATAGAGGATGAAAGTGCACAAGATTTGATGCCCAAGGTTTGCCTTGATGTGTAGAGTAAAAACCCTCAAGAAATTTTGAAAATTGATGGTGAAATATGCAGTATGGAGGGGGTTTATATAGGGTTTCGCGGCTAGGGTTTGTGGAGAGAAAAAGGTTTTTGAGTTTTAATGAATTTTAACATATACAGCCCTAAATAGCCTCTCCGTCGAGGCCGTATCGATACGCTATGCACGCGTATCGATACCCATTAACCCTAATTTTATATTTGTCGTTACTACCGCATCGATACTGGTTCCGTATCGGTACGCTTGGCTTTGACTATATCCCTTGACTTGTACCGTATCGATACGAGGGGTCGTATCGATACTTGTTCATCATCAAAAATTTCCAGAAATCAACCCGTATCGATACGCCTGAGCCGTATCGATACACCATTCCCAGTTTCTGCAGTTTTGACAGATTTAAGTGCAAAAATCCAATTTGAAACGTCCCTAAATGCATGTACATGTCATATGAGCAAGTTTTAATGGCTAAACTTAATATGTACACCCCCTAGCAACATGCATAGAAGCAAGAAGAACAAAATTAACACAAGCATGAATCACAATCAATTTCAAGCAAATTTTGACATTTTGGGACCAAAAAGGTGTCAAGAAAGGCTAGTTAAACCTAACTCTCTCCTAAGGGTCCAAAAACGCTCTTTATCTAAGGGTTTTGTAAATATGTCCGCTAATTGGTTCAAGGTGTCAACAAACTCTATAACAACATCATTTTTCAAAACATGGTCTCTAATGAAATGATGTCTAATCTCTATGTGTTTAGTTCTAGAGTGTTGGATGGGATTCTTAGTGAGACAAATAGCACTAGTGTTGTCACACCTAAGGGGTATGGTTTCTATTTTAACACCATAATCTAAGAGTTGTTGCTTCATCCAAAGGACTTGAGCACAACAACTCCCTAAGGATATGTACTCCGCTTCGGTGGTAGATAAGGCTACACTATTTTGTTTCTTAGAGAACCAAGATACGAACATACTACCTAAGAATTGGCATGTCCCGGAAGTACTTTTCCTATCTATCTTACATCCCCCATAATCCGCATCTGAGAAAGCATGAAGGCTAAAGGTAGAATCCTTAGGATACCAAAGGCCTAAAGTAGGTGTGTCTCTAAGGTATCTAAAAATTCTCTTAATGGCAACTAAGTGTGATTCTCTAGGACTAGCTTGAAACCTAGCACACAAGCAAACACTAAACATAATATCTGGTCTACTTGCGGTAAGGTAAAGCAAAGAACCTATCATGGATCTATAAAGCTTAGAATCAACACACTTACCTCATTCATCTTTGTCAAGCTTTATGGAGGAACTCATAGGAGTGGCTTGAGGTTTTGCATTCTCCAAGCCAAACTTCTTGAGCATATCATTCACGTACTTAGCTTGATTTATGAAGGTGCCATCCTTCCTTTGCTTGATTTGGAGTCCCAAAAAGAATGAGAGCTCCCCCATCATGCTCATCTCGAACTCACCTTGCATTAGCTTAGAAAACTCCTTGCAATAACACTCATTAGTAGAACCAAAAATGATATCATCAACATAAATTTGAACTACTAAGATGTCATTGTTATATCTTTTTATGAAGAGTGTTGTATCCACCTTTCCTTTTTCAAAACCCTTTTCAATTAAGAAATTTGAAAGTCTTTCATACCAAGCTCTAGGAGCTTGTTTTAAACCATAGAGAGCTTTTGTGAGTTTAAACACATGGTTTGGAAATTTTGAATCCTCAAAACCCGGTGGTTGTTCAACATATACCTCTTCATTTATAAAACCATTTAAAAAGGCACTTTTCACGTCCATTTGAAAAAGCTTGAAATCATGATAACATGCAAATGCAAGTAACATCCTAATAGCTTCCATTCTAGCTACGGGTGCATAAGTCTCATCAAAATCAATTCCCTCTTCTTGTGTATAGCCTTGAGCAACAAGCCTAGCCTTGTTTCTCACTATATTACCACTTTCATCTAATTTGTTCCTAAAAACCCATTTTGTACCTATAGTAGATTGATTATTAGGCCTTTCAACTAATGTCCAAACTCTACTTCTCTCAAATTGATTTAATTCCTCTTGCATGGCCAAAATCCAAAAAATCATCTTTTAAAGCTTCTTTAATATTTTTAGGCTCAATGCATGAAAGAAATGCAACATGATTCATTAATTTGAGAGAGGATCTAGTAGTTACCCCCTTGGATGGATCACCCAAGATTTCACCACCTTTGACATAGTTTAACTCCCTTGGGTAAGACACCTCCTTTTCCTCAAGAGCCAAGTCTTTCAAGGCTTCAAGAGGTGGATCTTGTGAATCCTCTTCTTTGGTTGGAATCTCATCCACCTTTGACGTTTGTCCTCCATCAATGGCATCAATGATTCCTACATCATCATCATCACAAGATTCCTTCCTCGGAAGGAGGTTATCATCGAAAACAACATGTATTGACTCTTCAACAACTAGAGTTCTTTTATTAAATACACGATAGGCTTTAGAATTTAAAGAATACCCTAAGAAAATAGCTTCATCACTTTTAGCATCAAATTTACCTAAGTTTTCTTTACCATTATTTAAAACAAAACACTTGCAACCAAATGGGTGAAAATAGCTAATGTTAGGCTTCTTAGATTTTAAAATCTCATAAGGTGTTTTCTTCAAAATTGGCCTAATCATTACTCGATTTATGATATAGCAAGCGGCATTTGTGGCTTCCGCCCAAAAATATTTAGGTAAATTATTTTCACAAAGCATGGTTCTAGCCATTTCTTCTAAAGTTCGATTTTTCCTCTCAACTACCCCATTTTGTTGAGGAGTGCGAGGTGCGGAAAAATTGTGGCTAATCCCATTTTCATTTAAAAACTCATCAAAACCTAGATTTTGAAATTCGGTTCCATGATCACTTCTAATGTGAGAAATTTTAAGTTCAAGATCATTTTGAGTTATTTTAGAAAATGTGATGAATTTTTCTAAAGCCTCATCCTTTGTACTTAAGAATAGAACCCAAGTATACCTAGAATAGTCATCTACAAGCACAAAAGCATATGATTTTCCACCCAAGCTCATTGTTCTAATTGGCCCAAAAAGATCCATATGAATCAATTGTAAACATCTACTAGTAGAGACATCATTTATGGATTTAAAAGAACTTTTATGTTGTTTACCCTTTGAACATGCATCACAAATTTTATCATTTGAAAATTTAAGTTTGGGTAAACCTCTAACTAGATTAAGGGAAATTAATTTCTCTAAGACACTCATGCTAGCATGTCCTAATTTTCTATGCCAAAGCCATGAGTCATGTTCATCATGTGCAACTAAGCATGTATGAGATGAATGAATGTCATCTAAATGCACCATATAAATATTGCCTATTCTATGTCCTATGAGCATTATTTGATTTGTTTTAATGTTTGCAATTTTGCAACCACTTTTATCAAATAAAACATTAAAACCCCTATCACATAATTGACTAATGCTCAACAAATTATGTTTAAGACCGTTGACATACAAAACATTTTCAATGTAAATAGAAGAGTGATTACCAATGGAGCCTATTCCTTCAATGTGTCCTTTGAAGTTGTCACCGAAAGTTACTACTCCACCACTCTTAGGCTTTAGTTCCACAAATCTACTCTTGTCACCGGTCATGTGTCTTGAGCATCCACTATCAAGGTACCAAGAATTTTTGCTTGAAGCTTTAGCCTTGTAGCAATGCTCCCCCTACACACAAAGAAATTAGGCCTTGGTTTTTGGTACCCAAATCATTTTGGGTCCATGAGAGTTAGCCTTCAACAATTTGGTTCCCTTAGGAATCCAAGAAGCAATAGCATTCAAATCATTAGAAATAATGAGTTCTTTAGGAACCCAAACACTCCTAACTCTATGACCTCTAGCTTGCTTATAAAAATTTCTTTGTTTAGGTACAAAATGCTTTCTTTTTACATATTGGGATTTAGAGTGATTTCCTTTTTCAAAATTATTTTTCCCAATAGCAATAGATGTTTTAAGACTATCCACTTCCTTTGTGTGATAATCTTGAAAATCGGAAAGAAGTTTTTCAAGTTCAAGATTTTTAGTTTTAAGATCATTTGAAAGATTAACTAGAAACAAAACCTTCTTTTCCAATTCGGAGTTAGTTTTTGAAAATGTCTCATTTTGAATTTTTAAATCGGAAATTGTTTTCTTGTTTTTCAAAATGGACTCTTTATATTTTCCTACCAACTCATCATACACTTCTTGCAATTCATCATAAGAATCTTGAAGTTCCTCAATAGAAAAATCGAAATTGGATGAGTTAGAGTTTACCTTTGGTTCATCATCGATGGCCATGAGACATAAGTTGGCCACTTCCTCCTCTTCTTCGGAAGACTCATCGTCACTCCAAGTGGCAATTTGTGCTTTGAGCTTGTTCTTCTTCCCAAAGCTTTTCTTTTTCACTTGAGGACACTCGGAATGAATGTGACCCGGTTTCTTGCATTCATAGCAAGTAATTTGGTCATTCTCCTCTTCCTTGCTTTTACTCTTGAAGTCTCCCTTTCTAATGAATTTTCTTCCTCGATTTGACTTCATAAACCGAGTAAAGCGTTTGGCCAACATAGCCATCTCCTCATCTTCATCCTCACTAGAATCGCTTTCTTGTTGTGAGGCCTTTAGTGCGATTCCAACTTTCTTCTTCTCAACTTCCTTCTTCTCCACTATCTTCTTCTCTTGTTCTCTTCCCTTCCTCATAATCTCATGTGTGAGTAGAGATCCAACAAGAGCATCTAGCTTGAGAGGCTTCAAATCTCTAGCTTCAATAATGGCCGTTCTCTTGCCATCCCATGACTCCGGAAGAGAATACAACAACTTTCTCACTAGCTTGTCTTCGGGAATGATTTCACCGAAACCCTTCAACCCGTTGACAATAACCGAGAACCGATCAAACATCTTGGAGACACTTTCTTCTGGATCCATCTTGAAGTTCTCATAGCTTAGATTGAGTAGCCCAATCTTTGTCTCCTTGACATCACTAGTTCCCTCATATGTTGTCTCAAGGGTGTCCCAAACCTCCTTGGCATTTTCGATTGAAGACACCTTGGAGTAGATATCCGGACCAAGTGCACAAAATATAACATGAAGAGCTTTGTCATTGACTTGCATCCTTCTTCTTTCATTATCGATCATTTTGGCTTTGATCATTGGGATGAGCCTTTCACCATCTCTCCTCATGGGAATGTATGGACCTTCTTCAACCACATCCCACACCATATAGTCGGTAGACTTGATGAAGAGCCTCATCCTATTCTTCCAATAAGGATAGTTATCCCCATTGAAGAATGGTGGCTTGGTGGTGGATTGGGACTCATAGTTGGAGGTGGATGCCATTGCTTGACTTGTTGTTGATCAAACTCTCCAAGAATCGACTCAAGAGGGTTGTAATCCTTCCAATGAGTGTAGCTCTGATACCAATTGTTGAGTTGATCGAACACTTGCAAATGGCCAAGAGGGGGGTGAATTGGCAATTAAAATTTTGGTGAAGAGAAAGATTGAAAATAAAAATGACACAATGGGTTATAGTGGTTCAAGTTCTCCAAATGAACTCTACATCCACTACCTTAGCTCCCACTAAGGATTTTCAAACAATTCACTAATTGAATTTGTCCCCTTTTCTTGGATGAGGAGGAAACCTTACAATTTCGATTAAGCTTTATACCCAAAGCTTAATCCACTCAAATACAAAGAAAGAATTTTGGTAAACTCAAATGTTTCCTCTCAAAGGATATTTGTCTACCCAATTACAATTTGAACAAACCCAAACTCACAATACAATTTGACAATTTGAAAGACAAAGAGTTGAGTACAAGAATATGACTTTGAATAGCTCAAGGGTTTGGATATTTTGCTTTGATGATGCTTGAATGTTCAATAGTTGTTGCTTGGTCAAATGAAGCTTGTTTTTATACCCTTGCATTGATTTCTAGCCGTTTGGGTAGTTGGGATCATCAATAGAGCCGTTGTGGACATTTTTCCCGCATTAAATGCAGCTCTGCAGCCTACCGTATCGGTACTCGGGAAGGGCGTATCGATACCTGCATCAAAGAGGAAAGAGCCGTTGTGCCTGAAAACAGAGCGTATCGATACGCTTAGAAGGCGTATCGGTACGGTTTTAAGGGGCGTATCGATACGGACTCTGTATCGATACGGTCCAAAGTTACTGGAATCCCAAACTTTGTTTGTATGAAAATTGTATCGATACGCGTACCAAGCGTATCGGTACGGTATAACTACCTTTTGAAAATTGGGAAACCAACCAACTGACAAGTAACGGTCATATAATTAAATGCCCGGATTTTTCAAAGATATGCTTAGCGTATCGATACGGTTACCATGCGTATCGGTACGTGTTCATGAAAGCAATTGCCCAGATGCATATCGTATCGATACGGTTTTAGTGCGTATCGGTACGGTATGTTCAATAACATTAAAGTGACTAAATAGGGTATCGATACGCTATGGGTATCGATACTCCTGGGCGTTTTTGCATACTTATGCTTGGAAAACATAGAAAGGGACTTTGAAAAATATATATGATTTAAGAACAAGTCTTTAATTATCATTTTGTTTAAAAACACTTGTCAATTGTGAGACTTTAAAGAGTACTTAAAAATTTATTGTTTTGCAAATTAGTCCTTAAGTTTATGTGTTATATCAAAATCAATTTCGGTTTTACACTTTGGAATTCACCTTTCTGCACAAATAAAAATAAAGACACAAGTATTAAAAGTTGTTTGGATTTAATTAAAACTAAAATAAATTGAAAAATCTGAGTGAGGGAATGGGCCGATATTGGAATGGTTCCTAGTCTGGAGATTGGATGCATTGTCTCAGTATAGTTTTGCATATCAACTTAAAAACTTTCAGTAGCCGCCCACGAGTATGCCTCGGCAGAAGCCCGCCTTGGCAGAGACCAATGTGACTGCCTGGGCAGTTAAGAGATGATTCAAGGTTCGGCAAGGCTCCCTTCAAGGACTTCCTCTTATCCCTAAGCTTGAAGTACTATTGGCGAACACGTCTTAGATAATACCTCCCGGCGTGAATCTAAGGATGAACACCAACTGATTATGAATCCTCTCTTAGTCGCTGAACTTCTAACTTATCTCTAAGCCAAATTAGCTTTATCATATGGTTGGATAAAACTGTGTTTACTCGTTTCGTGAGTCCAACTCTCCCGATATTGAACAAATAGATTGATGCTCTCTTCTCTCCCAATAAAGATTGTATACAATGAAGAACCAAGAGTAAACAAACCTTGAATTTTATTGCAAAAACTGAAACCTAAACAAATACAAGCAAAATTGTCACAACTACTAGGAAACCAACCCTTAGCCCTAGGGAAGGCTTAGAACATAATGGAGATGGCGGCACAAGGGATTTTTCGACGAGAAGGAGGGTTTCTCTCTAATCTCAATTGTGTTTTTCTTTCTTCAAGTCGATTAACATTTTAATGGGGGAGCCTAGGTCTAAGTCGGTTTAGGGCAGGAATCCTAGTTAGAATCTAATTACTACTCATTAAAAGAACAAATCTAACATTAAATCTTCCGAGATTCTCGTTTGACTTTTTCCACCTTGACTTTGACCATGGCTTTTCTTTGTCTGCTGGGCTCCAATGCACGTGCAACTGGCCTCTAAAAATTGGGCTTGATGAGCTCTTTCACTCGCATACCACTTTGCATATTTCCACTCTTCCTCGACTTGTTGCCTCAGCGGCATATTGTTGTCTGCCTCGGCAGAGGTCTGGGTTGGTGTGCATGGGTTGGCACAGTTCTTCATTCTGGGTCTCTCCTCTTTGTCAGTTCTCGATCAACTCTCCAGATGGTCCAATAGCTTCCTCCATCAATTTCCAACTTCTCCTTTTATGCCCTCTCTTCTGCCTCAGTGGCATCTACATGGGCAGGTACCTGCGCACAGAGAGAAAATGCACCTGAGTAGTATCTTTTATATAAAAACAATAAATTTCATCAAATAAGGCAGATTATCTAATCTATGCAGTTTTGTGTATGTTTTCCTAATAAATGAAACTAAACTATGCTTAAGAACAACAATAATTGAGCTAGACTATGGCGTAAATATAGGACTTTTGCACACTTAACACACCCCCAAACTCGAACTATTGCTTGTCCTCAAGCAATGCAATCTAACAATAACATGTCAAAAGTTAAAATCATATGTAAACTTAGTCGAGAGAGTACCTTGAGCAACCTTTACATACCGTGTAGATTTACGCCTAATAGCAACCTTTCGACTGACAATGAACTTACCCGGAACTGAACTATGTATCTTGTGAGTGTGTACGGTCCTTGTGATAACATTGATTCTTTGGCTTCTAAATAAACTCTGATAAGCACCTTAATTCCCTTGGGTTTCCTCAAAGTTATCTTTACTAGAGCCAATTCTAGTTTCTTTTGCAATTCATAACATAATAAAACAATAAAGGATTTAAACCACTAGAGTCGGTGATAGGAACCTCTAATGATTTCAGTTAGCACATTTCTTTTCTATAGTCAGTTTCCGGCACCTCTAGCTTATCTTAGAGCCAGTTTCAGGTACTTCTAGGACATATCTCTTTTTTTTACTTCAAGTTCTACCCAAGTTTACTAGGTGAAATACCTTAGTTTTCTAGAAGTCCTAAAATCAAACAAGTCACAAAGAGTGTTTCTGTAAGTTCATATCATAGTAAGATTCTAAGTAAATCCAGAGTCATGTTAAGTTTGCCGCCCAGGCGGGTAATCTGTCACATCGGGTAAAAACTACTCATGACTTTTTCTCAAACTAAGATTTCATTAAATTTTAAATGAAGGTATGTTACATTAGAACCTATAGGCAACTACTTAAAAATAAAAATGAAAAAAGAAAAGAAAAAAAAATAAAAGAAAACAATTAGAGGACTAATTCCCCCCCCCCCCCCCAACTCGAGAGGAGCATTGTCTTCAATGCATGCCTACATATACAAAATTTAGCATAGATTAGACAAAAATAAAATAGAAGAAGGATTGAGAAGCTTAGATTGATGGTGATTCGGAGGAGGTTTCATCGTCTTCGTCGTCTAGGATCATCCTCTTTCGAGCTATGACTTTGAAGTGTATTGCCGCCCTCGACGGCTACTGGCGAGAAGGTGGACTTGGTTTTTCTCTTTTCATGACTTCCCATTCGGCAGCGTCTTCGTTGTATGGGCAGACTTCTTTGGTGGAAGAGAGCGTTCTTTATGTATCTGAGGAGAACGACGACCCGAGTTTCCTTGTTACCGACCGAACATGTTTTCCCAAACTGAATCATCTGACCATTACTTGAAAAAGATGGATTCAGACTGAGGCATTCTAGAGGAATGCCTTTTTCACGGAATGGGGCGGCTTTTGTGTCACCACGATTATTGGGGATGGAGAGGACTTCGGTGGTTGTGGTTGCTGGAGAAGCTTCAGGCTCTGTTGAGATTGGGGCAGTTGGAGTTGCGGAGGTGGCGAGATGGTTTGCCGAGGCAGAGGGCGCGATAGACGTGTCTTGTGTGGCCGGGGCAAAGATCTCGGCAGGGAATTCTGGAAATTGGGCCGTCGGGAACTTCTCCTTGATGGTAGTATTGGTTGCGTTCTTGAAGTCCCAAATGTATGCCATGAAGGTCAGTAGACATCTTTCCACTATGTTTAGTTGTGTTGCCAAGCCGCCTATTGTGGTTGTTGATATGGTTGCTGGCCGCCCATCTCTGATGCCTCGGCATAATTTTCTGGGGTGGCAGATGTGATCTCCATTTTTCGTAGGATGATATCCCTCGTCCACCCAGTTCTATCCAACGTCATGGTGTCGGTTGGGACGACCACAACGTGTGCCTTCTCACACAATGTCGTGGTGAGGCTGGGGAAGTAGAGCTGGCCTTTTGTTTTCTGCCCATATTCATAAATTTCTTTAGTGATAATTGCACCCACATTGATATACCTATTGTGGATGAGTGCCAAGCACGGCTTGTCGATGGTAGAATTGTGGGATGTGGGTAAAAGCCTTCTCTTCACAAAGGTGTTCCATAGTTTTGCCTCGAGCAGTAGATTACGTCGATTTACAGTGCGCCTCTATTTTTGCCCACATTCCAGACTGTCCCCGAAATGAAAAGTTCTTCTTTCATTGCCTCATAAATTTCTGTTGTGATGGAGGCAAGGAACTTCATGCGTTGATCTTCTTGAATGTGAAGGCCATAGAAGAGGTTGATCTTATCTTCATCAATCAACATTGGCCGCCCGCGGACATTCACCGTCGGTTCTTCTGTTGTCGGCCCATGGGCATAATATTCGCGCACCCTTATCTGATTTGTAGGCTTTGGTTACTGGGCAAAGATCTGCCATCTTTAGTGTGCGATCTTGGAGTATATGAACTGCTCAAGCCCTAAATTCCTCTTCCCCATCTCATAGAAAAAACCTTGTTCCTCCCACACCGATCTCTCTTTGAATTTTGCATTATGGCGAGCTTTAACCTCTGGTGTAGCAAAACATTGGAGAGATTCTTCAGACCTTGCCAGGGCAGTGCGGCGATGTGGGGTTCTTGCCATTCTTGATTTTGGGCTTTAGGGTTTTTGTGCGAAGAGGGTTGTGAGAGTCTGTGGTAATCTGTAGAAATGAAGAAAATCTGAAAGCAAATAGAAATATACGAAACAATATGTAGGAGAATAGAAAAGAGTGAATAGTAAAAATGAGGTGGTTAAATAGGATGAGAGGTTGCTATCGTTTCGTCTGCTGCGGCAGACGTTGCCTGGACAGAGAGCCGTTGTAATGGAACGAGCGTCTGGGAACGGCTAGATTTGGCGGAACGCAACATCTGTCTGCTACGACAGACTTGGCGGGCAGGTTGGAATGGGTGATGGAATTGGGCTGGCTTTTTTCCCTTTTCTTGGGTTATTGTTTCTCCTAAAATAAAAAACTGAAATAAAAATTATTAGTGCGAGAAAATAGATGCTAAATTTAAATTTACTTCTTAAAAACTAAAAATTTAAAAATTCTAAAAGTCTATAATAGCATAAAAATGTGGAAGATAAAATAAAAATTATGTTACTCTAGGAGTGCATGTGCATGCATTCAAGCTTGAGGGGTCGTTTCTGATACTTCTTGTAATCCACCCGCACCCTCCATCGAGTGACTATTTTGCCTATAAAAGGGTAGACCACTGTGTTTGCAACTGCTTGCTTTTGCATTATCATGGTAGAGGTTCCTTTCTTCCTCGTTCCCTTGTAGTCCATGTGTACCTTCCACCTTGTTGTTTTTTTCGGAGGCATGAATATGTGATTAGAAAAAATCGTATCAATATCCAACTGTTGGGTTTTATGGTGCTCGATTCCTTCAACCGTTCTTGCTCACCAAGTGTGGAGAAGTTGGATAATTGGGTGTTTTAGTGGGAGGTGAAAATGGACAATAAGACACAAGGAATTATAGTGGTTCAACCTTCTAAACAAAGTCTACATCCACTACCTTAGCTCCCTACTAAGGATTTCAACAAATTCACTCTAGAATTTCGTCCCCTTTTATCGGCTTAGAAGGAAACCGTTACAACGATTAAGCTAACTACCCTTATCTTAATCAAACACTCTCTTAGAAGAGAAATTCTTAAGCAAACTTGAAATCCCTCTAATAGGTATTTGTTTGCACTATAAAGCTCTCACCCAAAATCTAAACACTTGAGCAAATTTTACAATATTTAGCTCACTAGTGTTGTCTATACAAGAAATGGTCAATTTTAGCTCTAAGACAATTTCTTATAATAATGTTGTTGATAATTGAAGTATTAGTCTTCTCTTGATGCTTGGAGGTCTCTCTTATACTTCAAAATGAGTTTGTAGTCATTGAGGACCGTTTGGGATGTTTTGGAGTCGTTTGAGACTTTATTTCCCACTGTTGAGTGTGTAAATGTTCTATTATTTACACCTTTTTTAACCCATATTTCTGCTGCATTCAAGCATCATTGCATTGCATTTAGGTTAGTTTACAGCAAAATATCACAAATATATTAAAGGCACGGATTCTACTAAAAGATGGCTTATTTTGCAGGTTTCCTCCGTCATAGACGGTGAAGGCAGGCGCAGGGCAGAGAAGCAGGAAAGCTGACTGGACAAGCAGACGATGAGGACGATGTTGCCATGGTGCTGCCGTGACAGGAGGACGACAGCAAGTTAGTGGAGGAAAAGCAAAGTGGACCTCGATAGATAGAGAAAATTATGCTCGTCTGTCGTGTGAAAACCATATATTTTTCCAAGCCCTAGATCAAAAGATATGTCAAGCCAAAGCTCAAGGAGAGGAAATCCCAAGAAACAAGGAAGGCGGCTGAAAAGTAGGATACTTGGAGATTAAGTCTTTATTAGAATCTTACTTTTAATTAAAGTTGTAATCCTTGTTACCTTAGAATACTTGAGCCCAAAGCTTATATAAGGGCATAGATTTTAACCTAGAAGATATCATACCCCATAACCGATAACCAAACCCTTCCGTCGTTTACCCGTCGCCGACATGTTCTAAAACCCCCCTAGGGCCACGGGTTGATTTGTAAAGTAGTTGCAAGGGTTGTTTTGTTTTAGGATTTTCCAAGTTCAATAAAATAAACTTCAAGTTCTCTTATTTTGGTTATTAATATCTTGCAAGAGCATCGGGAGAGCATTGTGAGGTTATCCATTTACTTAGCATCGGGAGAGTTAAGTATACGAAAGAAATAAGAGCAAGTTCTCTAGTTTATAGTTGAACTATCTTGTGCCTAGGGATAGGGCAAGGTTAAGTGGCTAAGGAAGAATTCATACACATCGGTGTTCATCCTTCGATTCACGCCGGGAAGTATCATCAAAGACGTGATCATCGACAGACTTGGACCTAGGGATAGGCCAAGGCAGATCTGGGATTCTTGCCAAACTTGAAAGTACGGAGTTGGTGTGTTTGCTGCCGCGATGACCAACGGACAGCTACCGCGACAGGTGCTGCCGCGACAGGCGCGACGACAGAACTGGAGTTCCTAAGCATTGCAATACCTGCACTACCGAGCAATTCAATACCATCCCATTCTCTCTATCTTTATATCTCAATTCTTTTATTTGCGATTTTCCTTATTATTTTCGTGACAATTATCTTAAATATTTCCTTTACTTCGTGCAGTGAAATAAGGTGAAGCTATTAGCCCAATCCATGTGGAGACGATATCCGATACTTCGTATCACTTTACTACTTGCGTCGTGTACACTTGCACTACAATTGCGATAGACTCTTTTACACGCAACAAGTTTTTGGCGCCATTGCCGGGGATTGGCAACATAACTACACATTTCTTTTATTGCACTTTTCGTTTTTGTTTTTGTTTTTGTTTTTGTTTTAATTTTTCTTTTTCTATTTTTCTTTGGTGCTTTCAACTCTTGCTTTTCACGAGGTTTTCTTCTTTATGCGTAGATCTAAAAGAGGTGAAGATCCTGAGTATAAATTAGATCCGGAAATCGAACGTTCCTTCAATCTCAAGAAACTAGGGGTGAGCAAAACTCAACTCGACTCGAAAAAATCGATATTTTTTTTCAATTTCGAGTTATTCGAGTTGTTCGAGTTATTCGAGTCAACTCGATTAACTCGAAAAAATTTCGATTTCGAGTCGGTTTGGAATTTGCCCAACTCGAAAAATTGAAAAATCGAAAAACCGAATTTTACAGTTTTACAATTTAGTCACTGATTTCATTTTTCTTCAATTCCTCCTTCATTTTAAGTCCATTTTTGACCAAATTTGAACCACATATTCCTAAACCAGCGTAGAATACATATTTATCTTCAATTTATATTTTTAAAATAAATTTCATATTTTTTCAATTCAGCCCCTTAACTTTGTATGATTTCCTCATTTCTTCAATATCTCCTTCGTTTTAAGTCAATTTTGACCAAAATTGAACCACATGCTCCTAAACCAATGTAGAAACTAGAATACCTATTTAGCTTCAATTCATATTTTTAAATTAAATTTTCTACTTTTGTAATTTAGCCCCTCAACTTTGAATGTTTCCCATTTCTTTAATTTCTCTTTCGTTTTAAGTCTATTTTTTACCAAAATTAAACCACATGATTCACTAACACTATATAATATCTATATAACTTCAATTCATATTTTTAACAAATTTATTCTTTTTTTTTAATTTAGCCCTTTAACTTTATATTTTATTCAATTTGATCATTCAACCGATTTTTTTGTAATTTTTTTCTTTACATCAATTCATTGACTCATTTATACCCCCATCAGTACTTTATCCTTAAAAGTTCCTTATTTAAAAATAATATTATAAATATATTTTAGAAGTTTAGATGATATTGTTTTTATTAAATAACATTACAAATCTTACTTATGCATGTGAAAAATAATATGAAGATATATATATATATGCATATCTTATATGAATAGAGAAAGTCGTTTAAATTAGAATCAAATCGTACTATAACATGGTAAATAATTACAATTAAATTTGTATAGAAACTCGAAAACTCGACAATATAATTCGGAACTCGAAAAAAGTTTGTTGCAATTCTCTTTTTTGAACTACTCTTATGTTTTTGTTTTTATTGGTTTGTATCTTTTGACATGTGATGTTGGATTTTCTAAACTCTACTGTGTTATTTGCTTTAGTTATTAATATATTTTAGGGTACTCTTTTCCTCCTTTCGCTATCTTTGGTCTCGTCTTGGCGTTACCTAGATAAGAAGGAGGTTTTTAACGAGGCTCGTAGTTTATAATGGAAGGTTGAGTTTTCTTTTTGTTGGTTTGATTGTTACAATTGAAATTTGGACAGGTTTACCTTGTTTGATGAAAAATGTGTTCTTATTTTTGTGCTTTTAGAATCATTGTATTGTTTAGTCATAAGTCAATTTATATGTATGTAGATATAATTCAAAATCTTTTTTTACACATGTGAAAAATAATATGAAGAAATATATATGTAGATATAAATAGAAAAATGCTTAAATTAAAACCAAACTCGAAAAATCGAATCGACTCGAACTCGACTCGAACTCGCTAAAATCGACTCGAATCGAAAAAATTTCAATTTAAGTTCAAGTTGTAAAATATGACGATTGAACTCGAATAACTCGAATTTTTTTGACTCGACTCGACTCGACTCGCTCGAACGCTCACCCCTACAAGAAACAACTTCGCCACCTTTTAGCCAGAAACGAGTACCTTGAGGAACAGCTAGAGAAGATGGCCCGTAATCTGCCCGCTGGTGGAGGTATACCGCCTGTCGGTGACTACATGTTGAACGATCATGTAGAGCTGGATACCACGCTGCCGGATATTGAAGTTGATAACTTTGAGCTTAAACCTGTCATGTTTAGTATGATCAACAATGTCGGGCAGTTTAGTGGTGCTGTGACAGAGGATGCTAGAGAGCATCTCAAGACGTTCCAGGAGATCTGTGGTTCGTTTTGACTACCAAGAGTTAATCCGGAGATACTGAGGCTTCAGTTATTTCTCCATTCATTGAGGGACAGAGCTAAAACTTGGTGGAATAAACTTACGTCGGGTTCAATCGTAACTTGGGCAGATTTATCTCGTGAATTTTTATCTCGTTTTAATCCTTCGCATTTATCTAAGCGATTACGTAATGAAATCGCTACTTTTCAACAGGAAGATGACGAGCCGATGCACGAAGCCTGAGACAGATTTACTACTCTTCTACGAAACTGCCCAATGCATGGATTCCCTGTCTGGAATTAGGTAACTAAGTTCTATAATGCTGCTAACCTACAAACTCGCATTCGAATCGATTCTGCAGCAAACGTACTATTATTGGATAAAGATCCGGACGAGGCTTTGCAAGTTTTGAAAAATCTGGCCAAGAATGAGGAGCGGTTTCCGACTGCAAGAAGAGGGGGTAAGCGGGTACTTGCTGTCAAGGACTATGAGGCCGACAGCACTATGAAATCACAGGTAGCATTCCTTACTAAAGCAATGAAAAGGTTATTGAATGAGGATGAACTACAAGGATTTCCTATTGAGGAAGTTTGTAATATCTGTGAGGGAAATCATAGTCGGGATGAGTGTCCAATACAAATAGAAGAGGGAAAATATGTTGGAAACTACAAGCCAAATTACAATTCCAACAATTATAATCCCAATTGGAGGAAGGATCCCAAATTTTCCTGGAGTAATCCTAATAATGCCCTGAATCCTCAAGCACACAATCAGAATCAGGGAGGACCTAGATTGATGACGCGACAGCAATTGCCGCCGCAACTACCACCGCACCAGCCGCCGCACCAGCAACAACAGCCACCACCTGCCACGAGTAGTATATTAGAACAGACTCTGGCCACCTTTATGTCTCAGACCGGTACGTATATGGAGAATATGAATCAGTTTGTCAAGAAGATAGAGAATTTCATAGATAAAACAGAGATGAGGATGACTAATCATGAAGCTACTTTGAAATCTCTGGAGACACAAATGGGTCAGGTTTCCCAACATATTAAGCCAAGGCAGAATGGAGGATTTCCTAGCAATACTGAAAATGCTAGGCCGCCCACACATGAGCAGTGAGTGTAAGGCAATTACTACTAGGAGTGGGAAGAAACTACCAGGGCCGAAAAAAGAAGCTGAAACAGTAAAGGAACCTGCCTTGGATAAACCTGCCGAGGAAGCTGCCCCGACAGGTGATAAACAGACTGCTGCAGATGAGCCTGTCACGACAGCAGAAGCGACAGAGGAGAAAAATGATGATATTCGTCCTCAGATTCGTATGCAGTGGGAAGGACATATTGCTGATTATCGTCCCCCACCTCCTTTTCCTCAACGGATACAGCAAGCTAAGCATGAATCTCAACTTAAAAGGATTTATGATATTTTTAAGCAAGTTCATATTAATATTCCGATGTTAGATGACGTTAAGGAAATGCCTGGTTATGCTAAATTTCTCAAGGATGTCATGTCGAAAAAATCTAAACTTGGGGAGTTTGAAACGGTAAAGATGACAGAAGGTTGCATGAGTATTCTCCATCGGCAGCCACCCCAGAAAAAAAAGGATCCGAGGAGCTTCATCATACCTTGCGTAATCAGAAACAAATTTGTGGGTAAGGCACTTTGTGATCTTGGTGCTAGTGTTAATTTAATGCCAAAGTCTGTTTTTCAGAAATTAGGTATTGGAAAGGCGCGGCCCACGACAGTAACTCTGTAGCGGGCAGACCGCTCTTACGTTCATCCAGAGGGAAAGATTGAAGATATTCTGGTAAGAGTGGATAAGTTTATTTTTCCTGCTGACTTTCTTGTTTTAGATTGTGAGGCAGACGAAAACGCACTAGTCATCCTTAGGCGACCCTTCTTAGCCACGGGAAGATCACTGATTGATGTGGAGAAAGGAGAACTCACCATGCGAGTAAACGGTCAACAGATTAAATTGAATGTTCTCCAAGCGATGAAACATGCTGATGTAGACGAGGAATGCAAGGCTATCACTGACGTTACCCTTGATCAACCCTGCATCAGGTCGGGCTGTCACGATATTAAATTTGGTCACTGCTGCGGCAGCCACCTACAGGACTATCACGACAGCAACGACGACAGCACCGACGACAGCAACTCCTCTGACTCCGATACATCTGATACTGAAGATCAGGAGGAGGTAAACTGGTTAGGCAATCGTCCAGGTAAGTTATTCGAACCTTTGAATTATACTTCGGATAACCATTTAATCCAAAAGCCATCTACTATTGAACCACCTGCCTTAGAACTTAAGCCCCTGCCAGGGCAGTTAAAATATGCTTTTCTTGGTTCAAATGACACACTGCCTGTAATCATCTCTTCTAAGCTGCCACAGGAACAGGAACGGCAGCTAATCGGCATGCTAAGGCAGCACAAAAAGGCGATTGGATGGACGATAGCAGACATTCAAGGCATTAGTCCAGCGTTATGCATGCACAAAATCCTCTTAGAGGAAGATCATAAGCCGACTATTGATGCCCAAAGGCGGCTAAACCATGCGATGAAAGAGGTGGTGCGTAAAGAGATAATCAAATGGTTAGATGCTGGTATTATTTACACCATCTCAGACAGCAAATGGGTAAGCCCGGTGCAATGCGTTCCAAAGAAAGGAGGAATTACCGTGGTAACCAACGAGAACAATGAGTTAATCCCAACCAGGACTGTGACCGGTTGGAGGGTTTGTATGGACTATCGGAAGCTTAACAAAGCTACCCGAAAGGACCATTTTCCTTTACCCTTTATTGATCAAATGCTTGATAGATTAGCGGGTAAACCTTACTATTGTTTTCTTGATAGTTATTCAGGTTACAATCAAATTGCTATCGCACCGGAGGATCAAGAAAAGACAACTTTCACATGCCCCTACGGAACATATGCTTTTAGGAGGATGTTGTTTGGATTATGTAATGCACCTGTCACCTTCCAAAGGTGCATGATGGCCATATTCTCCGACCTGGTGGAGGACTTCCTTGAGATTTTTATGGATGATTTTTCCGTCTTTGGAGACGATTTTGAGAGCTGCCTCGGCAATCTACAAAAGGTACTTGAAAGATGTGAAAAAGCCAATCTTGTTTTAAATTGGGGAAAATGCCACTTTATGGTGGATGAAGGGATAGTCCTAGGCCATAAAATTAGCTGCCGTGGAATAGAAGTCGACAGGGCCAAAATAGAAGTGATTGAAAAGTTGCCGCCGCCAACAACAGTCAAGGGCATTAGAAGCTTCTTAGGGCATGCTGGTTTTTATCGAAGATTTATTGCAAATTTCTCAAAAATCACCAAGCCCCTATGCCATCTCTTAGAGCAGAATTGACCCTTTGACTTTAATGAGGAATGTACTGAAGCATTCAAGGTTCTGAAGGAAAAACTAGTGACAGCCCCCATAGTACAGCCACCAGACTGGACACAGCCATCAGACTGGACACAGCCATTTGAGATCATGTGTGATGCTAGTGACTATGCTGTCGGGGCAGCACTTGGGCAGCGCAGAGATAAGCTGTTCCATGTCATATATTATGCCAGGAAGACATTGAATGACGCCCAAGTTAACTACACCACCACAGAAAAGGAGCTATTAGTTGTGGTGTTCTCCATCGACAAGTTTCGTTCATACATACTTGGGACGAAGTTAATAGTGCACATAGACCATTCTGCCCTTAAGTATATGTTCGCGAAAAAGGACGCAAAGCCTAGATTGATACGGTGGATTGTACTATTGCAAGAGTTCAACCTTGAGATCAAAGACAAAAAAGGGACAGAAAATCAGGTGGCAGACCACTTGTCAAGGTTGGAGAAGGGACAGAGTCTACCAATTGACGAGACAAACATACTGGAGACCTTCCCAGATGAGCAGCTCTTTGCTGCCGCAATCGCTGCCGCGACAGCCATGGCGGCAGGTAAGTCTTCTGAACTCCCCTGGTATGCTGATTTCGTTAATTTTATAGTTAGCGAAATACTTCCTTCTGATCTTAATTATCAAGCCAGGAAGAGGTTCCAAAATGATGTTAAGCATTATTATTGGGACGAACCTCTTCTTTTCAAAATGTATGCAGATCAGGTTATAAGGAGGTGTGTACCACAAGAAGAGCAAGAAGACATTCTCCATCACTGCCATGCTTCACAATATGGAGGTCACTTAGGAGGCAATAAAACTGCTGCCAAGGTGCTGCAGTCAGGGTTCTACTGGCCGACACTATATAAAGATGCACAGGACTTTTACAAGAACTGTGACAGGTGCCAGCGGACAGGTAACATCTCGAGGAGAAACGAGATGCCACTGCAAAACATTCTAGAAGTCGATATCTTCGACGTTTGGGGGATTGATTTTATGGGACCTTTTCCATCTTCATGTGGAAATCTATACATCCTCCTAGTAGTGGATTATGTCTCTAAGTGGGTTGAAGCCATCGCCACTCAAAAGAATGATGCCAAAACAGTCCAAAAATTTTTACACAAAAACATTTTTTCTAGATTTGGCATCCCTAAGGCGATTATCAGTGATGAAGGGAGACATTTTGACAATAGGGTTATTGTTGCCGCCTTGAAGAAATATGGTGTCAAGCACAGGATCGCGACAGCATACCACCCACAGACCAATGGACAAGCTGAGATATCCAATAGGGAAGTTAAGAACATTCTTGAGAAGATGGTTAAGCCAACTAGGAAAGATTGGTCTTTACTCCTTAACGATGCATTATGGGCATATAGGACAGCTTTTAAGACTCCATTGGGCATGTCTCCATATCGATTGATTTATGGGAAAACCTGTCATCTGCCTGTCGAGATAGAGCACAAAGCATATTGGGCAATCAAGGCAGTGAATATGGACTTGGACAAGGCAGGCTAGAAAAGGCTATTAGATCTGAACGAGATTGAAGAATTACAGACAATGGCCTACGACAATGCAAGAGTTTACAAGGAGAAAACTAAGAAGTGGCATGACAGGAAGTTGCTGCCACGATAGTTCTGCCCAGGGCAGCTTGTGTTGTTGTTCAATTCTAGACTGAAACTCTTCCCAGGAAAGCTAAAGTCTAGATGGTCTGGCCCGTTCCAAGTGGTACAAGTTTTTCCCCATGGTGCCATCACAATCCGATCATTAAAAGACGGGCACCAATTTAAAGTCAATGGACAGCGCCTCAAGCATTATCAGGGGACGGAAGCCCCAGGAATTCAGGAAGTGGTTACTTTAGGAGATGCCCCACAAGGCATCCCTAATTTAACCTAAATTTTATCTTTATTTATTTTTATTATTTATTATTTAGGAAATTAGGTTTATTTTATTCGAATAATGTTTTTTATATTTTCTTTTTTTAGGAAATAAAGGAGTCAAGAAGAAAAGGAGAAGTGACCAAAGCCCACCATCCATCCATCAGCCCAACAGAGCCCATTTATTGAAGCCTGTCGTTCCAACTGCCGCCACAGACACGGATAAGACAGGTTTTCAACAGACTGACACGGAAGACGCAGAAGCGTGTGACAGACGCGTAACAGACGCATAATTACGCGTTAGACGCGTCAGACACGCCAAAAACTCATCAGTCGCCCCGTTATTCACGTCTGCTGTTACAACATTAAACGGGCAGCAACTCAACCTCTATAAAACCCCGTTCTCATTTTCATTTTCCTCACTTCTGCTTATTCTTACTTGCTTTCTCCTCTCGTTTTTATTTGTTTTCTTTACTTTCACAAACCTTGCAACTAATATGTCTTCCAGACGTACCCGCCGTAGTGCTGCTTCAACCTCTTTAGTAGCAGCACCCACACCGCAGTCGTTCGCAACCAAAGAATTATGGGAGGAAAGAGGATTCATCTACGTCCTCAAGGCAGCAAACCTGGGGCTCCGACCATTCACCGCGAAGGCGATAAGGGCTCAGCTATGGGAGCAGTTCGCAGCACAACCTGCAGAATTAAATAACACATTGGTGAGAGAGATTTATGCTGCCATCGACAGCAGGACAGCAACATCCGTAACTGTCCGAGGGGTAAAGGTACCATTCAAAGCCGATAGCATCAACCACATGTATGGCCTCTATTTTGGTATCAACGACGATGCCCATCAGCAGTTTTTAGACACCCTCGACTCTGCCGCCTACAGTGCTGTCATGGTAGAGGTGACAGAAGAAGGGACGGAGTGGAACAGAAGCAAAAAGAACCCCAACTCTGTCAAACGGGGACAACTACTTCCAGAAGCCAAGCTATGGAATGCTTTCATCAAAAAGCGTATCCTGCCGTCCTCCCATCACACGACGGTGGACCAGCAGAGGCTCGCCCTCATTCATTCGATCATGAACGACCGGCCTATCAACGTGGGCCGCTATATGACGGAAAGTGTCTTGAACTGCACACATCGATCAACCTCCCGCCTCTACCTACCATTCATGATTACCTCTCTCTGCCACTGCGCTGTTGTCCCAGAGGCCACCACCGACAAACTGGTCCAAGGCAGAGGCTGGAACGACAACAACATTACCAGCCTCATGGAGCTGATAGTCGCAACCCCCCTTTCCTCCTTCAACCCGGCTGCCTCCCCAGCAGAATCATCCGAGGAGCCTGCCCCTGAACCTGCCGCCGCCACCGCCCAGAAAGACCAATCTGCCCAAATCCTTGCTGCGATACAACGGGTGGAAGACAGGCAGATGGGGCTAATGACATTCATCCGGGATTTCGCCAATTCAACGGTAAATTTCATTACCAATACTTTACATTATCCCGATGTTGTCTTTCCCACTTTCCCTACCCACTATTTCCACATCCCCACCCATGTCCACACACCTACACCACCTGCCTCCCCACATGCACATTCTGCTGCTTCCACCCCATCACCTGCCCCGACGGTAGCTGGCAGTCCTTCGGTCGACACCTCCGCCCGAGGCACGAAGCAACCAGCCTCAGATGACAGCGAGGCAGAACCTCCTATTAGGAGGAATTTGGAGAAGGAGTTCACGCCTGTCAAGAGGCAGAAACATGTGGCAGACAGAAAACTAATGCCCAAGGCCAGCACCACCACCAGCAGCACTTGGGATAGTGGCGGCAGCTCAGACATCCAGGTCGTGGAGCAACCTGCCCAGCCTGCCCCACAGCCCAGACGCCGCCACTAGATCCGTGTCAGCAGCAGCAGTGAAGACAGCGATTAAAAATCTAAGTCTTTTATTTTCTTTTTATTGCTGCCTGCTTAATATATATTTTGTGATGTACTTGCCTTCATTTTATCTGTCATTTGCATTGAGGGCAATGCAACCCTCGAGTTTGGGGGTGGCAACCCTCCATTTTAATGGAGTCTTAGTACATCTTTAAATTATTGTTGTGTTTTTTATTTAGTAAGTTCTCTTTCAAAAAAAGAGAGAAAAGACTGAAAAAATTGTTGGCTTAAAATTGTGAAGTAAACTTACCTGTCATGACAGCTCTGTCGTGGCAGCATCTTTAGGACAGTTTAAGGAGAAGTTTAGAGCCTTTGTATAGTTCTGAAAAACTTAAACACCATTGTGACTGTTACACTGCTTAGACTTCTTTTAGCCAAACTAGAATAGGAAGCTTAGTACTTGAATAGCCCCTAGAGGTGCCTAACACTGGCTCTAGGAAAGAAGTTTAGTAAAAGAAAACTCAAAAACCTAGAGGTGCCCGAAACCGGCTCTAGGAAGCTAACTAGAGGTGCCTAAAACTGGCTCTAGTAAAACTTAGCGTGAAAATAGAAGAAAAGAAGCATGAAAATGTGTCTTCAAAAATAAACTTTGGCATAAAAATTCGAGTTAAGAAGTTGAATATTCTAGTGAAACTAAGAGAGTCTTAGCATATAACTGTTCACAAGCATTCACACACTGCACGAGGACTATAGTGAGATTCCGGACAGATCATAATCTTTTCGTCAGGTTGCTGACGCCACAGAGAATGAGCGACGGGTAAGGGACAGTTCACTGTTTGAAAGCCAACACAAAAATATTCATTTTTCGTTTAGGTCTTAATTGCTTGAGGGCAAGCAAAAACTTGAGTTTGGGGGTGTGTTGAGTGTGTAAAAGTTCTATTATTTACACCCTTTTTAACCCATATTTCTGCTGCATTCAAGCATCATTGCTTTGCATTTAGGTTAGTTTATAGCAAAACATCACAAATATATTAAAGGCACGGATTCTACTAAAAGATGGCTTATTTTGCAGGTTTCCTCCGTCATAGACGGTGAAGGCAGGCACAGGGCAGAGAAGCAGGAAAGCTGAACTGGACAAGCAGACGATGAGGACGATGCTGCCATGGTGCTGCCGTGTCAGGAGGACGACAGCAAGTTAGTGGAGGAAAAGCAAAGTGGACCTCGATAGATAGAGAAAATTATGCTCGTCTGTCGTGTGAAAACCATACATTTTTTCAAGCCCCAGATCAAAAGATATGTCAAGCCAAAGCTCAAGGAGAGGAAATCCCAAGAAACAAGGAAAGCGGATGAAAAGTAGGATACTTGGAGATTAAGTCTTTATTAGAATCTTACTTTTAATTAAAGTTGTAATCCTTGTTACCTTAGAATACTTGAGCCCAAAGCTTATATAAGGGCATAGATTTTAACCTAGAAGATATCATACCCCATAACCGATAACCAAACCCTTCCGTCGTTTACCCGCCGCCGACATGTTCTAAAAACCCCCTAGGGCCACGGGTTGATTTGTAAAGTAGTTGCAAGGGTTGTTTTGTTTTAGGATTTTCCAAGTTCAATAAAATAAACTTCAAGTTCTCTTATTTTGGTTATTAATATCTTGCAAGAGCATCGGGAGAGTTAAGTATACGAAAGAAATAAGAGCAAGTTCTCTAGTTTATAGTTGAACTATCTTGTGCCTAGGGATAGGGCAAGGTTAAGTGGCTAAGGAAGAATTCATACACATCGGTGTTCATCCTTCGATTCACGCCGGGAGGTATCATCAAAGACGTGATCATCGACAGACTTGGACCTAGGGATAGGCCAAGGCAGATCTGGGATTCTTGCCAAACTTGAAAGTACGGAGTTGGCGTGTTTGCTGCCGCGATGACCAATGGACAGCTGCCGCGACAGGCACGACGACAGAACTGGAGTTCCTAAGCATTGCAATACCTGCACTACCGAGCAATTCAATACCAGCCCATTCTCTCTATCTTGATATCTCAATTCTTTTATTTGTGATTTTCCTTATTATTTTCGTGACAATTCTCTTAAATATTTCCTTTACTTTGTGCAGTGAAATAAGGTGAAGCTATTAGCCCAATCCCTGTGGAGACGATATCTGATACTTCGTATCACTTTACTACTTGCGTCGTGTACACTTGCACTACAATTGCGATAGACTCTTTTACACGCAACACCCACATCAATTGCAGTTCTGGTGTTGTCCGTTTAGGAATAGTCAAGCTCGTATCAGAATGCCCCTCTTCAAAACTAGCCGTTGAAGTCTTATGCAGCAATCCATTTTGAAACACCTCTCGTTCTTTTGAAACACCTTGATCCGTATTGAAATGGTAGCAACCCCATTTTGGAACGAGGTACACTGCAAATTAAAAAGTCATTGGGAAAATAACCGTTGGGGATTTTAACCATTGAGGTATTTGCCACATAGTCGTATCGAAACGGTGAAGCCCGTATCGAAACGCTATGTAAAATTCCTCACCCAGATAAAGCCCGTTTCGAAACAGAAAGATCTTGTATCGAAACGTTTTGAAACTGTGAATGGTTGTTTCGAAACACATGGGTGGTTTTTTAAATTTTAGCTTTAAAAAACACTTCAAAACCTCTTAAAACAATCCTCAAACATATTTTTAAGTTGTTTGGACTTAAAGGCACTTTTGAAATCTTTTCAATTTAGTCCAAAACTATTTTTCAATTGTTATATCAAAACATTAGTTCTTCAATCTCCCCTTTTTGATATAATAAAACCACCTTGAAAAATTGTTTGGGATTCTCCCCCTTTGTATTTAAAAATTTGAATAAGAGATTTCAAAAAATTAAAAGAAGTTAAAACTCCCCCTTATTCTCTTGAAAATGCAATTTTTCAAACTATTGTTCTCCCTTTTTGTTATATCAAAAAGACTTTAAATAAATTTAGGTTCAAAATAACTTAGGAGGTTAAAATGACAAAAATAAGAATTTTGGTTTTAAAATTGACTCCCCCTTACTCAAAGCATTGTCAAATAATGTTAGTCCAACACATGATAATCTAGTTGAATTAAAAGAGAATAAATCAAATTAAACAAATAAAAACAACTAGATTTTACCACACTTGAACTCAAGAGAGGATGTGAAGCCTTCCTTCTTCAAGTGTTCTTCCTTGTGTGCATGGAGCTCCCCCTCAATATTTGACTTGTTGATCAATCTCCATCACACCTATCATAAGATAATCAAGTAATTTTTGGTATCCAAATTGATTTGGATCCATAGACATTAGTGGCACAAAATTTAGTCCCCTTAGGAATCCATTTTTCAATTTCATCCTTTTTAGTAGAAGTGGTTAGTCCTTTTGGGACCCAAACACTTCTAAAACATTTTCCATTTATAAATCTAGGGGCACTAGATTGTCTAACATAAAAATTTGATTTTCCAACATTGTTTTTCTTTTCAAGCTCTTTGGAAATCAAACATTTTTCTTCTTGAACTTTATGAAGCAAATTTTGTAAATCAAAACATTTTTGTTCAAACTCATTGAGTTTTGCTTCAAGTTCAATTTTGGTTTTAGAAATCAAGTTATTTTGAATTTTCAAATTTGAAATCACTTTCTTGTTTTTCAAAATGTGATTTTTAAATTCTAAAACCAAATTGTCATAGGCATCTTGCAATTCATCAAAAGAATATGAACTTGAAGTAGATGAATTAGTAGTTACCCTTGAATCTTCTTCGATGGCCATAAGGCAAAGGTTGGCTTGTTCATCATCGGTGGAGTCTTCATCACTTCATGTAGCCACATATGCCTTCTTCTTATG
The DNA here is from genome assembly GCA_958450335.1 of Hibiscus tridactylites. Taxonomy (NCBI): domain Eukaryota; kingdom Viridiplantae; phylum Streptophyta; class Magnoliopsida; order Malvales; family Malvaceae; genus Hibiscus; species Hibiscus tridactylites. The sequence continues at coordinate 16,799,620 of OY288286.1, read as the reverse complement.
GATTGAAGTGCTTGCCCTCTTCTTCTTTATGGATTCTCGTTCAAGTTCTTTCAAGGCTTTCTTCATGAAAGGGGCACACTTCTTGAAGAGATGAACTATCTCTTCTTCTTCATCCTCCTCCTCACTTGTATCAACATGGTTGCATGTGGAGGATTTGAGAGCAATGGAATTTGTGTTAATGCCAAGCCCTTTGAGCTTATTCTCCCCCATAACTCTAATCTCTTCCTTCTTCTTCTCCTCTTCTTTGTTTTTCTTCATTATTTGGTGAGTGAGAAGTGACCCCATGAGCTCATCAAGCTTCAAAGTCTTGAGATTCTTGGCTTCGATGATGGCGGTCCTTTTTGAGTCACATGATTCGGGAAGGGAGTAGATGAGCTTTCGAACAAGCTTCTCTTCCGAAATGGCTTCTCCATAGCCTTTGAGTCCATTTGTGATGGTGGAGAATCTATCGAACATCTTCATAATGTCCTCATCTGGTTCCATCTTGAAGTTTTCATACATTAGGTTGAGGAGCCCGATCTTGGTGTCCTTTACTTCGTTTGTACCCTCGTATGTAACTTCAAGCTTGTCCGAAACTTCCTTGGCACTCTCGCAAGAAGGCATCTTTTCATAGATATTGAGGCTAAGTGCGCAAAAGATGAAGTGCAAAGCCTTGCAATTTAGCTCCATCTTCTTACGATTGTCGGCACTCCACTCTGCTTTGCTTCCTTTTGGTACGAACGGGCCATCTTTAATGATATCCCAAAGCTTGTAGTCTTTGGATTTAACAAATAACATCATCCTTGTCTTTCAATAAGCATAATTTGTCTCGTCGAAGAAAGGAGGCATGTCGATGGATTGCACCATTGAGTCGGTTGATTGAGATGTTGATCGAGTTTGTTGGATCGCCTCAATAGGATGTTAATCCTCTTCAATTGAGCCTCTCTCTGATACCACTTGTTGGGTTTTATGGTGCTCGATTCCTTCAATCATTCTTTCTCACCAAATGTGGAGAAGTTGGATAATTGGGTGTTTTAGTGGGAGGTGAAAATGGACAATAAGACACAAGGAATTATAGTGGTTCAACCTTCTAACCAAGGTCTACATCCACTACCTTAGCTCCCCACTAAGGATTTCAACAAATTCACTCTAGAATTCCGTCCCCTTTTCTCGGCTTAGGAGGAAACCGTTACAACGATTAAGCTAACTACCCTTAGCTTAATCAAACACTCTCTTACAAGAGAAAACACTTCAAAACCTCTTAAAACAATCCTCAAACATATTTTTAAGTTGTTTGGACTTAAAGGCACTTTTGAAATCTTTTCAATTTACTCCAAAACTATTTTTCAATTATTATATCAAAACATTAGTTCTTCACCAACCATGTACTTACCTTATTCTCGTTGAAGTTCGTTATGGTGGAAAGTTGCCTTTGTTGCCGAGGCAACTGTTGAGGCGACCAGCTGTTATGGCAATCTTCTGTCATAATGCAGTGTAGGTCAAGGGAAAACCTAATTTTATGAAGAGCCTTGTGAACACCATTTTCTTTATGTCTCTCAACCATCTCCATCAGTAGATATTCTATTGGCTTCAACTCTATCGATGTTGGTTCCTCAGGAAATACCTACAATGGAAAAGCTGATTTTTCAAAGAATTCAAAAGGTTCAGCTCATTCTCTGTTAGAAAAGTATTTCCATCGTGTTGCTCCTTTATGTGGTCGACAGGGCAATCTGTTACATAGGCTCATCAATGTGGTCTTCGTATTACTCCGCGTCTTCTTGCCTTGGGATGTCAGTGTCCATGGGATGTAGTTGTTGGTGATCAATGGTTGCTGAGGTAGGGGTTGTCGAGGCATCATGTTCATCCATGGTATTAATGGGGACTGAATTTCTCAAAAGTGCATCCACCATGGCAATTCTTGCGTCCATAGAAGCTGACAATTCTTGAATGAATACAATGAAAGCTTGGAGCGTGTCTTCCAAGGATTTTGATTTCTCTTGAGGAGGACTACATTGTCAGGGCATGTTTGTTGCTACGATGGCAAAATTGTCATGGTAGGAAATATTTTGAGCTTATTGGTCGTACCATGAATACTCATGTTGTTGGTCTCATCTCGGTTCGTCCATGTATTTACCGAAAAGATGTGGGCAACTTTCGAACTCATGATTTCCTTCACAAAAATTGCAAGAATTTTCCTACATCAACTCTCGAGTGGTTTTTCTTGACATGTTGATGCCCTTAAACTTGTATTGCACCTAAAATGTTTTTTTTTCAAACAAAAGAAAAACTAATTAATGCAAGAAATTAAAGATAAGTGCAGAAAAATAAAAACAAAAGTTGTACAACAATCCCCGACAACGGCGCCAAAAACTTGTTGCATGCAAAAGTGATGCGCAAATTGCGTACAAGTATACACGGTGCCAAGTTATAGTATTTAAGATATCATCTCCACAGGGATTATGACAACCTTCAGAATACACCTTTCTGTACAAATAAAAATAAAGACACAAGTATTAAAAGTTTTTTAGATTTAATTAAAACTAAAACAAATAAAATAAATTGAGAAATTAGAGTGAGAGAATGGGTCGGTATTGGAATGCTTTGTAGTGTGAAGATTGGATGTGTTGTCTCGGTACAGTTTTGCGGATCAACTTAACAATTTTCGGTAGCCGCCCACGAGTATGCCTCCGCAGAAGCACGCCTTGGCAGAGACCAATGTGACTGTCAGGGCAGTTAAGTGATGATTTAAGGTTTGGCAAGGCTCCCTTCAATAACTTCCTTTTATCCCGAAGCTTAAAGTACTATTGGCGAACATGTCTTGGATAATACTTCCCGACGTGAATCTAAGGATGAACACCAAATGATTATGAAGCCTCTCTTAGCCGCTGAACTTATAACTTATCCCTAAGCCAAAGTAGCTTTATCCTATGGTTGGATAAAACTGTGTTTACTCGTTTCGTGAGTCCAACTCTCCCTATATTGAACAAATAGATTGATGTTCTCTTCTCTCCTGATAAAGATTGCACACAATGAAGAACCAAGAGTAAAATTTTATTGCAAAAACTGAAACCTAAACAAATACAAGCAAAACTCTCACAACTACTAGGCAACCAACTCTTAGCCCTAGGGAAGGTTTTGAACATAATGGAGATGGCGGCACAAGGGTTTTTCGACAAGAAGGAGTGTTTCTCTCTAATCTCAATTGTGTTTTTCTTCCTTCAAGTCGGTTTACATTTATAGGGAAGGGGCTTAGGTCTAAGTCGGTTTAGGGCAAGAATCCAAGTTAGAATCTAATTAAAACTCATTAAAAGAACAAATCTAACATTAAATCTTCCTAGATTCCCATTTGACTTTTTTCCACTTTGACTTTGACAATGGCTTTTTGTAGAGTGTCCACGAGTTCTATATTTTGTACACATTCCTGCCCTTATTATTGATGTTCTTAAGCTCATTTCAACATATTTAGGTGCATTGCATGCATTATAAAAGTATCTTCTCTTTTATCATGCTTTTATTGAATATTTTATGTTTGGTTGAGAGAAGTTATTGTTTTAGTTGTTTATATTTTTAGGTGCTATAGCTAGGAGAGGAGAGGAGAGGACTGGAAAGCTGGAACAAAAGGAGTTGTACTAAAGTAATTCCAGATGCCGCCAAGGACGCTGCCAAAGCAGCATTGCCGCCAAGTGCCATCCGGGCAGGAGTTACACCGACTTAGCTAAGATGGGTCGCGGTTGAAAGAGGGCAATTTCCTAAGCCCAGTGAGTTTAGTCTTGCAATTTTTTGAAGCTTGTAGCAGTCGATAGAGCTTATCCAAGACCAATAAGTAGGAGCACTTATCCTTACTTGCGGAAGAAGGCAACATCCAAAGAGTCCATATTTAAATAATAAAGGAGTCTGTATTTAATGTAATTTACTTTTAGAACTCCTACTTCAAGGAAGACTCAAACTTAGGCCATGAGCCCTATATATACCCAATGTATGTAAGGGTATAGGGGCATGACGAGGGTGAGGGGATACGAGCCTGGGCAGTCGCACAACGAAGATGTAGCTTGATAGGTTAGAGTTGTTGGGGTTCGTGGCCCAACTCTCCTAAGGGTTTAGGCACGTGTATGTAAAGTAGTTTGAGGGAAACGGTTGTAATAGTTTTGAGTTGTTTTCAATAAAATCCAAATTTTTCTTAATCTATGTTATTTGTTCTTTCAATTGGTCTACAATAGTCAGTTGAGAGAAAATTCATTTGTCGGGCACGAAAGTGCAAGGCTCACGAAAGGGTTAAGCACGGTCACAACCTGTTGGGGCGTGACTAACTTGGTTCAACACTAGTACACAAGTTTCAGAGGCTAAGAGGGGTCACAAATCGAATGGACTTGCTTGTGTTAGGTTGACGCTGAGATTGCTAGGTATTGCCTACATCACATGAGTGTTCGAGCATCCTAACCTAGAAATAGGAGGGATCATTGTCGACTATCCTGCCGAACTTGGAATGTCTACCAGACTTGCCGCCAAGACTTCTTTTTGTTCCACCTGTCGAGACAGTACACTCCTGCAGTGGTAGTGACCTGCTGCGGCCGCGTGAAAGGGTCGTAGTTTGCCGCCCTCCATACCTGCCGAAGCAGCAATTCATGACAGCGCAAAACCTACTCAAACTTTACAATGCAGTCTACGTGCTACTGAGCTACATTAGTCTTACCCAATCTATCGCCCAAATCTCTCCCTATCATTCGTCTCATCACTATCTTTATTTTTAATTGTGTTTTTACATTTCCACGTCGTGAGATTTAATTGCGCATTTACTAAATCTTTGTGCAGGAAACCATTCATAGGAGCTGCTCCAATCCTTGTGGGGAGACGATATCTTTTATACTATAACTTGACAAGAGTGTGCACTTGCGCTCAGAAACGGAGAACACCCAAACGCTTTACAAGTTTTTGGCGCCGTTGCCGGGGATTGGCAACAACAACTATGTTTGAATTTCTTCACTCCTATTTAGTTTTTGCACCTTAAATCTCTTTTCATTTGTTTGCTAAAAAAGCCTCTTTGTTTTCTTGGTGTATGTCCCGCTAGGGCAGCAAGGATGGCAGCAACATCCACTTGAGGAGGGGAAGGACATGCCCAGATGAAAAGTCAAACATAAAGCCCTCATGAAGTGGTTAAGCTTGGGAAAAGTGCAGCACAACATAACCCAATTCATTAATTTTTATTTTTACTTTTAAATTATTTTTATGCATTAGGATCATATTTAATTCTTGTATTTAATTTATTTCAGGTTAGGAATGAAGGAAAGATTAAGAAATATGAAAGAATAAAGGAGAGGCCCAGCTAGCGGCCAAGGCAGACGAGCATAACGGCTAGTGGCTTCATAATGGCTAGCCGCAACGACTATATTTGCCACAGCGAGCACAACGAATATCTGTGTAACGACTAGAATCTCGTTATTCGCACCGCAATAATTGTCGCTCGTTGATAGTGTGCCTGCCAAGGCAGTGGAGAGAAGCGGCTATATAAGGCTAACTATTATCTCCCCATTCTTCACTTTTGCTTTCTCTTTTACTCTGAATTCTTTCTGCAATCTTTGCTTCCAAGATTCACCTTGCTTTATTTTCTTTCACATTCTTTCTTTTCTTTCTTTAGGAAATACAACCATCACACAAACTATGTCCTCATCACAGCAGCCTGTCCCCACCTCCAAAACCCCTTACAAAAGGTTCTTGAACCCAGCTGTCGAGGAAACCTACAAGAAATACTATAGATAGCGGCAACTATGGGAGGAAACAGGTTTCCAATATACCCAGTCTGATGAGGATTTTGGCTTGGAGCCCTCCTTATTTGAAAGGATCCACAATATGGGATGGGACCAGTTCGCACGACAGCAAGAAGGAATCAACAGTAACCATGTGCGAGAGCTCTACACCCACTGTAGAGTGACCATGAGTTCTATATTTCGTGCACATTCTTGCACTTATTATTTCTATTCTTAAGCTCATTTAGGCATATTTAGGTGCATTGCATGCATTATAATAGTATCTTCTCTTTTACCATGCTTTTATTGCATATTTTATGTTTGGTTGAGAAAAGTTGCAATTTTAATTTAGTTTATATTTTCAGGTGCTATAGCTATAAGAAGACAGGAGAGGAAAAGAAAGATACAATCAAAGGAGTTGTACCGAAGTAGCTCAAGATGCCACCGAAGCAGCATTGCCGCCAAGTGCCGCCCGGGCAGGAGTTACAACGACTTAGCCAAGATGGGTCACGATTTAAAGAGGGCAATTTCCTAAGCCCAATGAACCCAGTCTTGCAATTTTCTGAAGCCTGTAGCGGCCAGTACAGCTAAACCAAGACCGATAAGTAGGAGCACTTATCCTTACTTATGGAAGAAGGCAACGTCCAAAGAGTCCATATCAATGTAATAAAGGAGATTGTATTTATGTAATTTACTTTTAATAACTCCTACTTCAAGGAGGACTCAAACTTAGGCCATGAGCCCTATATATACCCAATGTATGTAAGGGTATACGGGCATCATCATAACGACGAGGGTGAGGGGATGCGAGCTTGAGCAGCCGCACAACGAGATGTAGTTAGATAGGTTGGAGTTGTTGGGGTCGCGGCCCAACTCTCCTAAAGGTTTAGACGCGTGTATGTAAAGTAGTTTGAGGGAAACAGTTGTAATAGTTTTGAGTTGTTTTCAATAAAATTCAAAAGTTTGCTTAATATATGTTATTTGTTCTTTCAATTAGTCTACACCAGTCAGTTGAGAGAAAATTCATTTTTTGGACACGAAAGGGTTAAGCACGGTCACAACCTGTTGGGGCGTGACTAACTTGGTTTCACACTCGTCCACAAGTTTCAGCGGCTAAAAGGGATCACCAATCGAATGAACTTGTCTGTGTTAGGTTGACGCTGAGATTGCTAGGTATTTCCTACATCACATGAGTGTTCGAGCATCCTAACTTAGAAATAAGAGGGATCACTATTGACTATCCCGTCGAACTTTTAAAATGTCTGCCAGACTTGCCGCCATGACTTACTTTCGTTCCACCTACCGAGACAATACACTCCTGCAGTGGTAGTGACCTGATGCGGCCACGTGACAGGGTCGTAGTTTGCTGCCCGCCATCTCGCCGAGGCAGCAATTCATGGCAGCACAAAATATGCTCAGACTTTACAATGCAGACCACATGCCAATGAGTTGCATTTGTCTTACCCAATCTATCGACCTAATCTCTCTCTATCATTCCTCTCATCACTATCTTTATTTTATTTGTGTTTTTATATTTCCACATCATGAGATTTAATTGTGCGTTTACTAAATCTTTGTGCTGGAAACCATTCATAGAAGTTGCTCCAATCCATGTGGGAGACGATATCTTTTATACTATAACTTGACAAGAGTGTGCACTTGCGCTCATAAATAGAGAACACTCGAACGCTTTACACCCACAGACCGACACTGGCAACCCTTTTTTTTATGTCCGAGGAGAAGGTGTCAAGTTTACTGCTAACATGATCAACAGCTTTTACAACATAGAAGTCAGCGGCAATTTACATGAGGAATGAGAGTCCTACCTAACGGCGACTGACTATAACAAGATCAAAAAGGAGATCTATAAGCCAAATACAAAATGGCTAATAGGAAAAAACAACGGGTAAGTCAACCGATGTGACTTGCTGCCAGAGGTAGTCTTTTGGAGTTACTTCGTACAACGTTGCTTGATGCCCAGCACGCACGGATCAATAGTTAACAGGCTGCGGCTTGCCCTCATCTACAGTATTATGATGGGGCGGCAGATCAACGTTGGCGAGATAATAATAATAGAGATCTATGCCCACTAGAGAAGCCAAATGTCAAAGGACCCTGCTTCTTCCATGCACTCGTCACTGGCCTGTGTGCCAATTTTCGTGTGTCGCCTCACCTAAAAGACAAAATTCTTCCTGCCAAGGAAGGATGGACAAGAAGGGTACGCCAGCAGATGATGCATAGCGTGGATTCAAACACACCTTCCACCACCCAGCCGTCGTCCCAAGCTGCTGCCACCCAGCCACAGCGGGCAGTACTGAAGTTGCCCTCTCGTCCGAAGTGATCCCCTACTGCGCAGCCTAGTTGAAAGCTGCCAGAGGATCGAGCACAAGCAGGTGATCTTCACCAAATATGTAGCGGACGTGCAAGAGGCATTGTGGCCTACTTTCTGGACAAGTATTAGTACACCGGCCCACAGTTGCTCGCCTTTCCCACAGAGTTATTAGCTTCCAAGCCAATCCAGATAACTCCAAGACCAGCTGCTGCTCATGCCGCCAACGATAGCGAGGGGCCAAACCATCACCCCAAGAGAAGAACCTCTCCAACCCCTATCCAGTCATATGACCACTCCTCCTCATCAAAATCAGAGAATGAGGAGGAAACCACTATTGTATCCCCAATAGCAAAAGGGGCCGCTGCTAAAGACACCAGCGACTCAGACATGGAGATCTCAGACTCCTTTGATGACGAACCAGCGGAGGAAGATAGAAAGAGAAAGCGGCCAGCAACAGAGCCCCAGGGTGGAGGAGCTGAAAAATGATCAAAGAAGCCCACCCCCTGCCGCATCCAGCCGTCGCGTAGCAAGAAGAAGAGCCCAACCGACATACAATCTGCTACGCGCCGCCTAGTCTTGCCCGCCTCCTCAGAATCCTCCTATGACGCGACAGCAACAGAGGGGAACTCCCTCAGTCTATAGCACCATTTTTCTTTTCTTTTCTTTTTAATTTTTATGTTTTATTTTCTTTTCTTTTTTATGCTTTATTTTTCTGTTTTTAATTTTTCTTTTTATATTTTATGTTTTGTTTTTAATTTTTGTTTTGTAGAGGCATTGAGGACAATGCCAACCTTGAGTTTGGGGGGGCAGTCCTCTTTGTTTTATGTTCATTTAGTAGCATTTAGGATCTTATGTAAATTTGGCCCCATAGCACTTAATGAAATAGAAATCCTTAGTTCAAAAACTCGTGCCTATGATAGCTTAGCCGACTACATATATTCGCACCATACTAAAAGATTTTTAATCTAACTATGGAAAGAAGCATGAAAAATACTTAGAAATTTTTTCTTTTTTTCAATTATCTTTACAACGTCTGTTAAATGTTGAATTTTGTTTGAGTTTTAAGTTTAACATTGTCTGCCTTACTTAATAAAAATTTCTTGATTGAATACAGGTTTGCCACCACTGCAGCACAAGGCAGCACATCAAAGATGATAAAAAAAACCCTAGAGGTGCCCGAAACAGGCTCTAGGCAGAAAGATTAAATACCCTAGATGTGCCCGAAACAGGCTCTAGGAAGGATCATGAGCAAGGACACCCTGCTGCTATCAATGTCCACGTATCTAAACCAAGTGACAGAAAATTTAACAAGAGTGAATGAAAGTCTTCACGGAATAACTCTATTCAAAGGGTTCGGAGTTTCGTAAAGTGCACCTATCTTAGCTTGAAACCCGGAGAATAGTTGTGATGAGTTGAAGCCCTTAAAGCCATGATCAGAAAAAGAAAACAAAAGTGCCCAATTGAGCTGCCAAGGAAGCAACTCGTATCCTCTTTAGCAATTTAATTACTTTAGGCATTCTTTATTAACTTAATTATCTCAACATGTTTAGCATGAGCACAGACCTGCACACACTGCACTGGCATTAAGAAAATTAAAACCTAAGTTATTTTATGTCATTCCCTATCACTAACATAAGAACAGGTGCCACGACCTTGAGGTAAGAAATCAATTTAAAGGCTAATGTTTCTATTAATTTTGTGCTAAGGGCAGATTTACTAGCTAGGTTGCATTGCTTGAGGACAAGAGATAGTTCGAGTTTGGGTGTGTATAATGTCCACGAGTTCTATATTTTGTACACATTCTTGCCCTTACTATTGATGTTCTAAAGCTCATTTAGACATATTTAGGTGCATTGCATGCATTATAACAGTATCTTCTCTTTTACCATGCTTTTGTTGAATATTTTATGTTTGGTTGAGAAAAGTTATTGTTTTAGTTGTTTATATTTTCAGGTGCTATAGCTAGGAAAGGAGAGGACAGGATAGGAAAGCTGGAACAAAAGAAGTTGTACTTAAGCAATTCCAGATGCCGCCAAGGACGCTACCGAAGCAGCATTGCCGCTAAGTGCCGTCCGGGCAGGAATTACACCGACTTATCCAAGATGGGTCGTGATTGAAAGAGGGAAATTTCCTAATCCCAATGAACCCATTCTTGCAATATTCTGAACCCTATAGCGGTCAGTAGAGCTTATTCAAGACCAATAAGTAGAAGCACTTATCCTTACTTGCGGAAGAAGGCAACATCCAAAGAGTCCATATTTAAGTAAAAAAGGAGTCTGTATTTAATGTAATTTACTTTTAGAACTCCTACTTCAAGGAGGACTCAAACTTAGGCCATGAGCTCTATATATACCCAATGTATGTAAGGGTATAGGGGCATGACGAGGGTGAGGGGATGTGAGCCTGAGCAGACGCACAAAGAAGATGTAGCTAGATAGGTTGAGGTTGTTGGGGGTCGCGGCCCAACTCTCCTAAGGGTTTAGGCGCGTGTATGTAAAGTAGTTTGAGGGAAACGGTTGTAATAGATTCGAGTTGTTTTCAATAAAATTCCAAAGTTTGCTTAATTTATGCTCTTTGTTCTTTCAATTAGTCTACACCAGTCAGTTGAGAGAAAATTCATTTGTCGGGCACGAAAGTGAAAGGCTCACGAAAGGGTTAAGCACGGTCACAACATGTTGGGGCGTGACTAACTTTGTTCCACACTAGTCCACAAGTTTCAGCAGCTAAGAGGGATCACCAATCGAATGGACTTGTATGTGTTAGGTTGACGCTGAGATTGCTAGGTATTGCCTACATCACGTGAGTGTTCGATCATCCTAACCTAGAAATAGGAGGGATCATTGTCGACTATCCTATCGAACTTGGAATGTTTGCCAGACTTGTTGCCAGTACTTCTTTCCGTTGCACCTGCCGAGACAGTACACTCTTGTAGTTGTAGTGATCTGCTGCGGTCATGTGACATGGTCGTAGTTTGACGCCCGTCATACCAGCCGAGGCAGCAATTCATGGCAGCACAAAACCTACTCAAACTTTACAATGCGGTTCACATGCTACTGAGCTACATTAGTCTTACCCAATCTATCGCCCAAATCTCTTCATAGCATTCCTTTCATCACTATATTTATTTTTACTTTTGTTTTTATATTTCCGCATCGTGAGATTTAATTGTGCATTTACTAAATCTTTGTGAAGGAAACCATTCATAGGAGTTGCTCTAATCCCTATGAGAGACGATATCTTTTATACTATAACTTGACAAGAGTATGTGCACTTGCGCTCATAAATGGAGAACACCCAAATGCTCTACACTTTTCTTTGTCTGCTGGGCTCCAATGCACGTGCAAGTGGTCTCCAAAAATCGGGCTTGATGAGATCTTTCAGTCGCATACCACTTTGCATATTTCCACCCTTCCTCTAGTTGTTGCCTCGGCGGCATACTATTGTCTGCCTCGGCAGAGGTCTGGTTAGTGTGTAGGGGTTGGCACAGCTCTTCGTTCTGGGCCTCTCCTCTTTGTCAGTTCTCGATCAGCTGTCTAGATGGTCCAATAGCTTCCTCCATCAATTTCCAGCTTCTTCTATTTTGCCCTCTCTTCTACCTCTGCGGCATCTACCTGGGCGGCTGCCTGGGCACAGAGAGAAAACGCACATGAGCAGTATCTTTTATATAAAAACAATTAAGTTCATCAAATAAGGCAGATTATCTAATATATGCAGTTTTGTGTATATTTTCCTAATAAATGCAACTAAACTATGCTTAAGAACAACAATAATTGAGCTAGACTATGGCATAAATATAAGACTTTTGCACACTTAACAACACGACTTATTCTTTTTTTCACGTTCTTTCCCTTTTTTGTTCTTTTTACGTAATTGATATGTATCTATTTCACCCTCCTCCTGCTCTATAGAGTTTGAAACCAACTCAGCTACTGGGCGATCATTATTTGCTACACATTTCTCCTCCACATTTGCTATTGTCGAGATATCCGGGTCAATACTCGTCGACCTAACCCTCTCCACTATCCTGGGAAAATCCAACGCTAAGCTCATCGGAAAATCAACCGAAGTGTTATCATAATCACTAAACCTGACATCTAAACATGGATGCACCAACTCCACCATTTGGACTAAACTAGCCCCCTCTTCCATTGAACCATCCATAGAATTCGAACGAGCCTCTAAACACAAATCTTCCCAACCTGACTCCTCCGGCAAACAAAAATTAGTCCTTGTTGTTTGAATAAGCTATGTACTCTCTTGCATCAAACCCCTAACATTCTCCTCCGACGCAGCCTCACCATTAGCTCCTATATCGCCACCATGATCCCTAGACTGTATCTGGAAGAGTGGTTGCACATTAGCATGAATTGATGTCCCTTGCTCATCCGAGTGCACAAAAACATTATCATCCCCACGCGCGCAACGCCCACATTGTTTCGCACTCATCTCCATTTCACATATCTGAATCCTAAAGACATCTTCCCCCACCTGACACTGAATAAACTCATCAATTCGCTCCATCTGATTCGTCTCAATCAAAATTCAGCCTCGTTCAAAGCAAGTTGGCGTTAAATTTTCACAACGGACCAACTACCCCTATACGCTCACAATATTCACAAAAGTCTCATGGGACCATGTGTGTATTGGTAATCCATTAACCGCCAGCCACACACATCGATTACCCATACACAAATCCGGTGACCAGTCCACTACGCTTTCGAACCATCTGGTTAGCTCTTTCCTCGCCAACACCTCTCGGTGATCCTTTTCATTAGTAAACATCAAAAGAATCCATGATCCCGCAATTCGCATTATCGATAAACCAACCAACTTTGCCTCATTCAATTCTCAAGCTAAATAAGCAATCTCAATTGGTCGTCGACACAACCCCACTGCACAAAAGCTTAAGACTGTTGATTTATCATTGTCCACAATCCCTTGTATCACAACCCACTTCGGTGTAATAGAGGGCGCTGCACCCCTAACCTCCCAATTGGGACACGATCAACAGACTGTTCCTCACCCTTCTCCTTCTTCCTCTTCCAAAAAGAATCTTGCACAATATGAAACGCGAACTCGACTTGAACCCTCGATCTGTATAGCCAAAAACCATTTAAATGACCCATCACCCGTCATGCCTCCACCTCCGTATTCATCCGCACAAAACCAAACTAGGATCCATCCTTCGCTCGTTTGTTTGGAATAAAGACATCCACAACCTTGCCATGACAATCAAACACCTACCAGAGCCCCTTCTAGTGCAATCGTTCCAATATGTTCACCACAAAAAGAGTCTAACGTCGTCGACTGCCCTAGTTGCTCTCCATTTCCTTGATTAATTTTTTTGTTTAGTAAAAATGTGTTTTGTATCTAATTTTTTAAAATGTAAATATAAAATAATTATTAAATAGTTAAATTAAAGAAGGTGTAAACGTTGAAACTAAATTTGTCATGAAAAAAATTATAAAAAAAATGTCAGCTCAACTTTTATAGAGAAATAGGAAGGGAATTTGGTCAAGAATAATATAAGTTGGTAGTTGGAAATGAAAGCCCCTCATATAGTGGTGTAATGACAAGACATTCCAAAGATAGAATTTCTTGCTTAATCAAATGTTCTCTTTTGTGTTACAAGACATTTGACAGGTCCAATGAACCATGTGTGCAACAAATAGGGAAAATTTTGAAAATGGTTTGAAGAGAATTCTTACTATTTTCTTCTTTTGTATTGTAACTTACTCATGCACCCAATGTAATTTGTTTTATAATGGAAGGGAGCGGTAGGTGAGCTTAGGTGACCGTGATTAGCCATGTGTGTAAGTTGTTGCACACATTAACAAGTATTTCACTCAAGACTGGACCTTTTGGTTTGTTTTGATTTACAGGTGAATGAATAATTGATCCGGAACCAGAAAACAATGCCGTAGAAAAGAAAGGAGAGAAAATTAATAATTGAAAGGCATCAAACTTCTCTAACTTTTTTTATTAAATGGTCATTTGGCTCTTATTTTGTTTTTTAAATAACTTTTCACGTTTTATTTTAGGTCAAAATGATCTCTTTGCGAATGAAAATTGTCATGGCGACGTGCACAGCTAATTTATCACATCATTTCAAATCATTTATCGTTAGTTGACTAACAATTTTTATCTACAAAGAAATCATTTTAACTTAAAATAAAATATTAAAAAATTAAGTTGCTTTAAAGAAAAATAAAGAGAAATAAATGTTCAGACAAACATTATAAGAATTTTTGGCATTATACCGAACAAAATTTCTTAAAACTAGTTTAGGGTTGAAATTTGCCATAATGATTTTTTAGTCAGTTTTTTAATAAATATATATATTATCCATTTAGCATGTTATACCTCGATACTAGAGTCGAGCAAAACTCGACTCAAAAAAACGGAATTTTTTAATTCGACTGAAAGTAAAAAAAAGTTCATTTTGATTCGACTCGATATTTCATAAACTTAACTCGAAAATATTTCAAATAAAATTTGAGTTGTAAAATGAAAATTCGAATAACTTGAATAGCTCAAATTTTTTAGTAGTTAGTGCCTAGTGGGTTTATTTTTAAGTTGGAATTGAGTCCCTCAATTTTTCCTGATATATATATACTGATATAAAAAATATATGAAAAAATATGTCATATATGAAAAAACATAATTACAATTGAATTTGTATAAGAGGTCGAAAACTCAACTTGACTCGAACTCAACAAGAATTTCATAAACTCGACTCGAATAAAAAAATTAGATAAAATTTTAGTTGTAAAATATGACGCACCACTTGAATAACTCGAAAATTTTTAGCTCGACTCAATCAAACTGTCATAATCACCAGATACAGTTCTCCATTACCTCCGCTTCTTGTCCTTTACCGTCGACATTCGGTTCTGAATCTCTTCTCCTCAAAGTTCAAACTACTCCCAAGTGAACAATACGCATTGCTTTAATTGCCACTGATTTTGCCAACCTGAAGTGATTGCTCTACATATCCAATATTCAACGTCTTGCATCGGAACCAAGTTAATGGTTTACTGATCCTAATATAGACGTTACATTCCCGAACCCATCCCTTCTCTTCTATAGGAAAAAAAGAAAAAAAAAATCTTTCCATTGTTCAGGTGAAATTAGTTTTAATATATCAATAAAGAATTTTTTTTAATTTGCCAAATAAATCAAAAGGCTTGATAAACGTCCTGTGTTTTTGCTGCTAACAAGTAGCACAACTTATTTGGAGCCAGGCCTGGCTCTCACAATCAATATCAGGGCCGGGCTTGAAAAGAAAATAGTGTCCAAATTTTGGACATTGCTGAGCCTGGAAAGCCGGTCCAAACTCTAACGCAACACGATGCGGATAGATTTACCAACAAATTTTAAGAAAATAGATATCGATAGGAATACCGTCCCTTGCTACATAACTGCATTTTTATAAAATGATGGGGATTTCTTTTTTTTTTTCTTATTTAACAAACCAAAAGTACAAAATCCTAACAAATTGCCAAAACAAACAACTAACAAATTTTAAGAAACATAGTTTCCTTCAGAGACGAACACAACATGAATATTTGCCCCCCACAAATTGACAATTTGAAAAACAATCTTACTTGGGTCCAGCAAATTTGCCCATCATCTTAGCAATCACAGGAGCCACCTTGGGATTTGCTTGATGCTTTGCTAGATTAGCAGGATTCTTCATCACTGCAAACCCATTCACAATACAACATCAATAGACAATGAATAAAACTGTATGAAATTCTGCTGTATTGAAAACCATAAAATTCCCTGAGAAAATACATTTCATTTCCCAACCTCGGTTGCATTGCGTGCTTAAAAAACCCAAATGGTATTAACTAAAACGAGCAAAAAGGTGGATTAACCCAACAATATCAGAAAGCAAACAGTGAATGTCTTTACAACACTGCAGAGGCAAAGTCATTTTAGGCATACAGATCAGCAAAAAGATTTGTCACCCAAGGAAAAGACAACGGTGTGAAACTATGCATACTTAAGTTTCCATCTAGCAATAGAGCCTAGCCATTTATACAAACAACCAAAGACCAAGGATCATCTAGTAAAAGAAAACTTGCAAATTACCAAAAACATTAAAGAACATGCATGTACTGAAACAATCTGGACAAAGCTGTGCAGTAGTGACAAATTATTTATTAAATTGCAACAAATTTTCCAAAAAAATATGGTTATGATGTATAAAACTCACTTATCAATTTTAGATTGACTAACCAAGATATTCGATACCAAATAATATATCATAAAGCGCATGTAAGGTAAGGCATAATAATACTACAGCACACTGGAACATATGATTATACAACCCACAACACCTGTGATCATCTCAATAAAGCCTCAGCCGAACTATTTGGAGTTCCCTATAAGAGGACCCGTTATCTCTGTATCCTGGTAGAATAATGTATCTGCTAAACAATACCTAGTATAGGAAACTAAGATCAGCTAAAATATGTTCTCCCGAGTTTCCTTGGATAGGATAGTCCTAGTTCATTGAAAATGTCGATGAAAGAATACTCCATAAATTGCAAATGTAGGAGAGGAAAATGATTACCATCTTGAAGAGCAGCCATGACTTCTGGATCACTAAATGCGGCCATCAATTCAGGATCCTGGTGACAATACCAACATCAAAGACCACATAAAAAGAACAACTATAATAACAATTCACCTTCTCCAAGCATTTAGCATTGAAATATAAGTAAAATATTTTTTTCTTATCATCCCAACCAAAAATAATGTGAAGAAAAAAAATAAATCGCGATAAGCATAAACAAGCATGACAGAGTTGATAGCTATAAAAGTAAAATGCAGGTTCTGTATTACAATAATACTTACATTCAATATTTTGCTAAAGTCAACATTTCCAGGCATCCCACCCGGCATGCCACCAGGAAAACCACCCGGCATTCCTCCAGGCATCCCACCCGGCATTCCTCCAGGCATACCTCCAGGCATTCCTCCAGGAAAACCACCTGGCATTCCTCCAGGAAATCCTCCAGGCATTCCACCTGGGAACCCACCAGGCATGCCTCCAGGTTTTCTACTAGAGGATGATTGCTCCTGCTTCTTTGCCTTCTCATATTCAGCCTTGAGCATAATATGAGATGTAATCAGAGTTGAAGAAAACAATAATAAGATAATATTATCAGAGGATGAATAACCATTAAACTACCTGAGCTTGAGCACGACGACGACGCCTCTCACGCTCAATCTTTCTATCTTCTCTCTCTTTGCGCAATCTATCATATTTCCTACGGTGTTCCTCGATGCGGTGTGCATTGGGTTCAACCTGTTTAATCAATGAGCCAATGTGAGCTGTCAAAGAAAGAATTACACCCAACAACAGGGGTCCTGTCACTCATATTTAGTGGTGCGGGTACAGCCAAGAATGCTAAAATTGGGGGTAGAGAATTACAGTGCTATTTTATGATTACCCTTAGTTATTACTTGGGAAAAGCTTGTTCCTAGTATGTCTGATTTTGATCAAATCACTCAATAAGAAATATCTATAAAAAACAATAGACCTTTAAAAAAAAGGTTCACTAGTGCAAACCTATTGTATAGACATTCAGTTCCCCACCCCCAAAAGAAGAGGAATAATCTGGAAAACTTACAATATTACCGATGTACTAAATATGACCTAGATTGTGTAACATTATCGTACCTAATTGCCAGATTTTGATCAAACCACTCAATTAGAAATATCAATAAAAAAGTAATAGAGCTTGAACGAGAAAGTAATAGAGCTTGAACGAGACAGGTAAAACTAGTGCAAGCCTATTTACAGACATTCACTTTGATGGGAAAAAGAGAAATAATCTGAGAAATTTAAAATAATACTAGATGACAAAAATGGTAATAGTCTTAAAATTACATGATTTGTTCTGATCTTTAAAATCTCATCTCTTTAACAAGACTGCGTGGACTGAAAATTTCAAAGGGAAGAGTGAAAAGGACAGATAAGAGCAATACCTTCTTAAGCACATTGTTTATTTCCTCATCATAATCCAACTTTGACGCCATGTGCAGATCCTTTGCAGCATCTTCCCATTGCCCGAGCATTGCCCGCGCAAGGCCACGAGACTTGTAGCCCTTGGCAGAATCTGGGTTAATCTGCAAGACATGAATGAGGATAATTAAAATAATCTCCTTCTCAAATATGGCTTTGCCATTTCCGAGAAAACCCTAAAATACGGAACAAAACATTGTTCAGAATAAACCTTTACATGTATTTTTTGATTGAACCAACAACGCAAGACACGTAGTTCAAAGGATTGACAATTACCATTAAGCAATTTATCATACAAGCATGTAAAAAACTGCATTCATAGTAAGCCAAACAATGCATATACAAACCTCCAAAGCGGCATTCGCATCTCGAATAGCAGCATTTGGTTTTTTCATCTTAATGTAAACACTAGCTGAAAGGAGACAAAACACCAAGCAACTGAATCATTCTAACAAATATAAGAATCTATGTCAAATAACTAAACATGACAGAGCATGTGACTAGCTACATAACAAATACATGTTGAAAGGGAGCATTTAACATGCTAAATAACAAACACTAACCTCGTGTACCATACATGATTGCTGATGTTGGGTTCAGCAAAATCGCCTGTGTCAGATGCTCAATGGCTTCCTCTAGCTTCCCTGGCATTACAATGATTCAGCAAAATACAAATTCAAATAATAAATATCAAGTTCTGATTTATTTACCTTCAGAAATGGCCTCCATAGCTTTTGCCTTAGCTGATTGCGAAGCATCACGGTTTTCATCGGTAACCTCCACCGAAGGGTCACCCATCTGCAAACACCAAAAAAAAACAACCGAGTGAGAAATAACTGAAATAAATTAAACCAGAAATAAAGTGTTAGATAGGAAAATACCTTCTGTGGAGGATCATTATCAGGCTCAACCGTTTCACCTTCAAGCTCGATATCTGATTCGATAATCTCTTCTTCTTCTTCCTCTTCTTCTACATTAATTTTCTCACCTCCATCCGCCATTTCATCGTCACTTTCCTCCACCACATAACTCTTCTATAAACCAAAATCCTCATTTAAAAAAAGGAACGAGAGAAATGCGGGAGTGATTAGTGTTAGAAGGGTTACCGATTTGGAGTCGCTGGCTCCATGGCCGTCAGATGAGGATGGAATCTTTGCTCCGAGACTGATAAACACAGAGAGAGGGATTTTCCTTGTTATTAACGAGTGAAACAAAGAGAGATTGGGACTAGAAATTGAAAATACCTTTGGAGATAGTCGCGGAAGAAGGAGAGGGAAGGATCATTGAGAAGGGAGGGATTGGATTTGCAGAGTTGGATGAAGTTCTTGAGCTCGCTCAATTTCGCCGCATCCATTTGGGGTTTTACTTTCTAGAGAGAGATGGGTTGGTTAGGGGTTTTTGTTTATATGTCCAACATGAAATGCAAGCAGCAGCTGCCAGCACACACTAATAAATAGTAATTACTAGTAATAGTTTAGTAATGCAATGGATGAGATGAGACCCGGATCAGATCTTCAGACGCACTTCTTCTAGCAACTTCTACTAGGTAGGGGTGTGAAAAATTGACCCGACCTGGTAACATACCTGAAACCCGATCAAGTCAGAACTTGGTTTAACCCGAGAATTCAAAGATCGAACCCGACCTGCACCCGACCGAAACAAACTCGAACTCGAATTTAACATGTAACTGTAGAAACCGAACCCGAACTGCACCCGACCGAAGTGAACCCGAACCCGAATTTGACCTATTAACCGAACCCGACCTCCACCCGCCAGAAAGGAACCCGAACTCGAGACTAATCTGCCAGATAACCGATTTAACCCGACATGTTTAGACCCGACCTGTTTTGAAACCGACCTGTTTTGAACCCGACCTGTTTTGAACCCGACCTGTTTTGAACCTGAACTGTTATTGACCTGAACTGTTATTAACCTGAACTGTTCTTGACCTGAACTGATATTGACCTGAACTGTTATTGACCTGAACTGTTCTTGATCTGAACTGATATTGACCTGAACTGATATTGACATAAGCTAATACTATTATTTGATTTGCTGATAATGATAATTATCTGACATTTAAAGAAGTTATAATAATTTCAAGTATTAATAAATTAACTAACTTAACTTCAATTAAAAGATAAATTGAATTAATAATAATTCTAAGTATTAATAAATTGTATTTCTAATTAACTTGACTATTATTTTAAAATAACTTCAAAGATAAATTATTATACTTAATTAACTTAAGTGGAATGAATAACCATTATTAAATTAAAATTTTATACTTAATAAAATTAAGTTAAATGAATAAAAATTATTAAATTAAATCTATATTCTTAATTAAAATAAGATGACTTAAGTTTTTTATTATAGGAATAAATTAATGCTAAATAATTAACTTGCATTCATTTTAATTGAAGTTAAGTTAGTTATTAAATTAACTTAACTTAAGATTAAAAATAAGTTTAATTAACTTGCATTCATTTTAAGTTAAATAATTAAACATTATTAAATCAAATTGTCTTTCTAATAAACTACTTAATTTACTTAAGTTGAATGAATAACCATTATTAAATTAAATTTTTATACTTAACTAAATTTAGTTAAAAGTTATTAAACTAAATCTGTATACTTAATTAACATAAGATGACTAAATTTTTTTATTAACATAACATACTTAAATGACTTAATAAAAACCTGATTAACTTAAATGACTTAATTAAGTTAAGTTGTTTAAAACATTAAATTTAACAGTAAATATATAAAACATTAAATTTTACAGTGAATATATTAAAACATTAACTTTGGATGGAATCAGGGATACTTCCAAATTTTTTTATAAGTAAATAACAGAATAAGGTAAAACTTAAGAAGAATAACTTTGAAGAGAATAATGCAAACTTATATTTAATAATTTAAAGGGTTAAACTTACAAAACTTTATTCAATAATACAAAAGTTTAAACTTACAAACATACAAACTTAATAATCTTTACAAACTGAAACTTTAACTTGCAGAAACCAAAACTTTAAGCTCTCAGATCTTATAATAAAGTTTTACAAACTTTGCTACCAGAATTATCATCATCGAGCTTTGAAGGGCAACCAAGTTTAAATTATGGGCAACTTAACTTAAAAAGTTAAGACACTAACATAATTAAAACAAGGACAACCAGCAACCAGCAACAGAGTGCAACAAGCAATTAAAATCATTAGGAACATTAACAGACTGCAATAATGCAAACAGAAGCATATATAACCAAACAATATATATATATATATATATATATATATATATATATATATATATATATATATATATAATCCATCAATATATATATAATACATGTAGGTATGTTTGTATTAATTCAAGATCAGTAAACTCTAAACCCTAAATCCTAAACCATAAACCCTAAAACCCATAATCCATCAATATATATAATACATGTAGGTATGTTTGTATTAATTTAAGATCAGTAAACCCTAAACCCTAAAAACCATAATCCATCAATATATATAATACATGTAGGTATGTTTGTATTAATTTAACATCAGTAAACCCTAAACCCTAAAAACAAAAACCATAATCCATCAATATATATATATATATATATATAATACATGTACGCATGTATGTACCAATTTATGAATAGTAAACCCTAGATCGGGGACCCTAAACCCTAAACCCTAAAAATAAAAACCCTAATCCATTAATATATATATAATACATGTACGTATGTATGTACCAATTTATGAATAGTAAACCGTTAACCATAATCCATAAACCCTAAACCCTAAAAAACCCTTAATCCATCAATATAAATATAACACATGTACGTATGTACGTATCATTTTATGAACAGTAAACCCTAAACCATAAACCCTAAACCCTAAAAATAAAAAACCCTAAATCCATCAATATAAATATAACATATGTACGTATGTATGTATCAATTTATGAACAGTAAACCCTAAACCCTAAACCCTAAACCCTAAAAATAAAACCCATAATCCCAACTATATATATATCACATATACGTAATCCCCAATCCCTAAACCCTAAAACATAAACCTTAAACCCTAATCCATAAACTCTAAACTGTAAAAATAAAAACCATAATCCGTCAATATATATAATACACATAACACAATAAACCATAAACCCGAAGGAACCCGACCTGAAATGAACCCGACCTGAAACGAAACCGACCTAAAATGAACCCGACCTGAAATGAAACCGACCTGAAAAGAACCCGACCTAAAACGAACCCGACCTGAAACGAAATCGATCTGAAATGAACCCGACCTGAAACGAAACCGACCTGAAATGAACCCGACCTGAAACGAAACCGACCTGAAATCAACCTATCAATTAACCGTTTTGGCCCGACCTGAAATGAACCGACCTGAAATGAACCCGACCCGAAATGAACCCGAACCTGAACCGAACCGAGTCAAAACAAAAAATGACCTATAACCGATTTGACCCGACCTGACAGAGCCCGACCTGAAACCCAACTGTTGATATGTTTTTACATCCCTACTACTAGGGATAGTCATTGTTCTCATTTTAAACAAATTGATTAGCTTTCCTTTTTTTATTTAAATTTCTAAATAATTTAATTATAATATTCTACCAAAATTAGTGGAATAATCCAATTTGAATTTTTATTTAGGGTTTTAGAGTTGTTCTATCAAATTTAAGTAAAATAGGCCAAAAATTACAGTGATCAGCATAATCACGGCGTTGTGAGACTTCGAGATCTTCACATGGCGATGTGCATGAGAGATAGTTGTTTGGCTCAGCTTGTCAGGCCTGCCCCGAGCCACTGTCATACATGCAGCATTGACTGAGTCAGTCAGACGTGAGACCACATCATTTGAAGGTGGCGAGTTCCTTAGACATTAGCCATGCATGCATGCACAAACCAACTTTCACGTGAAAACTAGTCAGTCAATTCAATTTTTTTGTACATTACTTATTTGTATAGATATGTAAGCGTATAGAGAAAAATTAAGAACATAAGAAGATTATGAGTGTTTGAGAAGAGAAAATTTTGAGAGAGTTTGAGTTTAAATTTAGGTGATAACTTTTGAAGATATATTCAAAGACAATGAAAATTGTAGAAATATATTTTTTCTGTAGATCTTCTCAGTTCCTCAGAAGTAAGTAAGCGATTTATTTTTTTTAATTAATCTTTTGATTTTTTAAGGGTAAACTACATAAATGACCACCATACTATTAGAAAAGTCGCGATTTGACCACTTACTTTTTTTCAAAGCAATTAAACCACCATACTATTAAATTGGATGCAATTTGACCACCAGTCGTTAGAGGTTAACGAAAAGGTGACGTGGTAGTTAAAAAAAAGAGTATAATTACACATTTGGTCCTCGTTACTTATACACTCTATTAATTTGATCCTAATTTTAATTTAATAAAATAAATTAATTATTTAATTATTTGGTAACACGTGTCATCACCTTATCGGAGGACTTTAATTATTTTAATTTAATTTAATTAATTAATTTCCTCTTCTAATCAGGTGATGACACATGTCACTTGATTAGAAAAAAAATCAAATTCAAAGAAATGCCATTGTTGAGACTTGAATCTGGGTGCTTGGAGAGCAAGAAAAACATGCTTACCACTAAGCCAAGCATGTTTATGTGATATAAGATACAACCATTATTATATTCATCTGCCCTCATATGATTCTTCCCTTCCATTCCTTTGCCATCTCCTTCTTTCATTTTCCACAAAACTATGCTATTTTATTCATGTCTAATATCGATATCCAGCACATTCCAAACATATATATGACAATATGATCCTCTAAGTGAAAATGTTTGAAAAACTGAAATCGTGTCCGATATATACCATGTTTGAAACTCATCCAAATTTGGATAACATAAAAATTAAATGAAAATTTTCATTTCTAAAATCAATGAACCAAATTCAGTATTTTCTTAATTTCCACTATAATCTATTAGAAAGTGATGCAAACAGAAACAATTACAATAAAATTGATCCCCAGTTTGAATAAGAATCGTCATCACACACCTTATTCTTATTCAAGGTTGCAAATAGTAAAAATCCATCAAAGAACCCTTAATTTTAACCAGAAAATGCAGAATCTTATTTCTGGGGTTTCATTCCCTGATAAAAAGGGAAACCCTAAAATAATCAATCATAAATCCTTCAAAATTATAACGAGGCACCTGCAATTTTAACAAAGCAAAAACAACCCATTGAGCTAAACAGAAGAAAGATTTTAAAAAAGGCATTTTAATCGATACCCATATTAAAGCATCAGAAAATAACAAGAACCCATAAATCAAAACGTGATTTTGACTTTGATTTATTAAATTAAAAGAGGGAAATTTACTTACGAGAAAGGGAAAAACTGATTTGAAGAACGAACAAATTTGTCAAAAGAATAAGATGAAAGAAACAATCTTCAGATTTTTGACCAAAAGGAGAAAGATTAAAGTTTCAAACTTGGAGAGTAAAGCTTCACTTCTTCCTTTGTTATAATTTATGTTATCTGTGTCCCTTATCTATGAAGCTCTGTTTTAAAATGAAGGAAGGAAGATATGGCAAAGGAATGAAAGGGAAGAATCGTGTTAGAACATATGAATATATTAATACTTGTATCGCATATCATAAAAATATGCTTGGCTTAGTGGCAAGCACAATCAACTTGTTATTTAAAGATCCAAGTTCAAGTCTTCACAATAACACCAAATAATTTATTTTTTTTATTAAATTAAAATTATGATCAAATTAATTAAGTGTATAAGTAACGAGGACCAAATATGTAATTATACCTTTATTTTTTAAACTGCCACGTCACCTTTCCGTTAACCTTTAACGGCTGATGGTCAAATTGCATCTAATTTAATAGTATGGTGGTTTAATTGCTTAAAAAAGTAAGGTGGTCAAATCGCGACTTTTCTAATAGTATGGTGGTCATTTATGTAGTTTACCCTTTTTTAATTATAGAGGGTTTGTAGATTTTTTTTTGTGATTGAAGATATATTCGAATAATAATTATTTTTTTATTGTTGAAGGCTTTATAGCACATTTACACAGTTTCTCGTCTAATCCGGTAAGTTTTTGTATTTTTAGAAGATATATTCATATAGATCAAACATTTTGAAGTTAATACATTTTCCGGTTGTATATATATTGGAATGATAATTGTTTTGTAGATTTGTTTAAAAATGACATCTGGAGGAGTTTTGTTGTACCGTAACCATGAGCATATTTTGTCTCATATTCATGAAGAGCAAGTACGTAATACGAAATAATTTATTATAATATGAAATAATTTTGCCTAATTTAATATTTATTATTGGTGTCATGTGTAATACGAAATAATTTATTATAATAAATTAATTATAGGGTGCTTCGCATAGCATCCGCCGTCGAACAGTGAAGATCAAGGAACCTTCCGACCGCATAGTTTATTATGTACAACGCGCCGGTTTTTATAATGCTTCATTTTTTCGTGAATTTAAGATTGTTCCCGAATTAATTACCACATTGATTGAATAGTTGAGATCAGAGACTCACACATTTCATTTTTCATTTGGCGAATGCACAATAACTCTACAAGATGTAGCAATACAGCTTGGTGTCCCAAAAAATGAGAATCCGTTGGTTGGACAAAACAAGTATAATGCATGTGAGCTTTGTTCGCAGTACCTCGGCAAAGTTCCTCCTGAGTCATTTGTGGATGGTCTACGTCTCTGAATTTCATGGTTGCAGAAAGAATTTATTGTAACAGATGAATATGCTCGCGGAGAACTTGAGTACGCAATTCAAGCATATATACTACAAATCATTGGTGGGGTATTAATGCTAGATACATCTGGTAATATGATTCACACACAATATATGTCGTTCTTGGTTGATCTTGATACAACTGCTACATATAGTTGGGGATATACAATATTGACATTTTTGTACCATGAAATGTGCAAGGTCACAATTATATATAGTGAGAAGAAGAATTCAGATATGGGTGGATGTTAAATCTTATTGCAGCGTGGGCGTGGTATAGACTGCATTATCTAACGCCCATTGTGAAAGTACTCGTACCGATGAAATTGCCGCTTGTTGAAAGGTAATATTGTGATTATAGACGTATATGGTTATTTTATTGATGTAATATTTATTTGCAATGACTTAAAAATATAACTTCTTCAATATATTTGCAGATGGAGACATAAGTTGAGGAATGCAAAGTGGTGCACAACACTGTTAGAGATACAAGACTAAAGATCCGAACAATAAGAAAAAAAATCAGGTATCATAATATTAATTTTAAATTAATTAATTTTGAGACTTTGTGTTTTTTAAAGTAATTTGTTTGTGTATGTATATTAATATTTGTGTTTTACAGTTTATTTGGTAGCTATACACGAATCAAACAATCAAGGCTTGCATACCAGACAGTATGCTTCAATGTTCAACATTCTGGGGTGCAATTGTGCCTTTGATCCATTTTTCTATTGTTGAGTATTATTGTGCAACACACTCTATCTCTCACTAGATATCATAAACCCATCAATCAAGATGATTCAATCATCGAGGTATCCATATCAGCACATAGCAAGGACATGTCTACCATACAACACACAACAACACACGATCCATCAAGGATCCCTACGGTTGCTATTACCATCTAGCCACCCAATTAGGTTTACCAACTTTTTAATACATTATGGAAGTGCACATTAATCATCCTCATTAATTATCTTATTAAACCATATTATCTTATTTATATCCCACGTCAATTTCCATCTTTTATTAACATTATAATTTATTCTGTTCTGTGGGTACCGATACTTGAACACGAGTATCGATACGGTACCCCTGGGTATCGGTACTCACACGCGTACCGATACCAAAATAGTTTACTAGAATTTTTTAATTTCCAAAAGTGCCAGCACTGGTTGACTCGTACCAATACGACCCCAATCGCATACTGGTACGACCAAGGCTCGTACTGATACCCTAAACACGAGTTCACACCATTTCCTTGAATTACGATAATACTTCGCTTTATTCAACCCCTAAAGCTTATGAAAGTCATTAAGGTTTGTTTACTAACGCATTCATTCAATTATTATTAATTACTAGCTTCATATTCATTTAATCGAGTATTTATTCCCTTAAGCATAATTTGTAACCCCTAGACCCGCCTATGTGTTACAATAAATCTAAGAAGTCACATTAGGGTCACAAGAGTGACCCACCGTAAAAATCCACATAAAATTATTTTAAAAAAATACTTTTAAATTGTAAAATCAACTTCTCTTTAAAATACCCATTTTTGGAAATCATTTAAACATATATAAAAAATGTCAGGAAGTGTTTTATAAACACTATCATAAAACAACACATGACATACATGCCCACTAACTGTACAATATCGTACTATAAAAGTGACGCCGAGAGAACTTTGAACACTGATGTTAGACATTATACCATGATATATTCTTTTAACCTGCGATGGTAAAAACAATCTGAGCTTGAAAAAGCTCAGTAATACAAAACTACCAAAAGATGCTATAAGTTCATGCAGATATATGGCAGGCATAACATTTTTATGATGTTCCATGTAGTAACAGTCTCCATTTCTGTTCTACTATTTCAAGGTAGCATTATACTCGAGAATAACGATATTTGTTCTTTTTTCAAACATCGAGAATTTGACGGGAATTATATAGGCTGATAATATACGAAGGTGGAATCAATGAGCTTAGTGCCTAGTGTGTTTCAATAGTGCAAAGAAATAAACATTTATATAATTTACATAAATATTTATGAAAAACATGTAAAGTTTCCATGTAACCTATCTACCCTCCAACCATACTCTAGGATACAGTTTCCCAGAACGGTATCATATACAGGCATTAACCCGAGCCAATTAGGCATGGGTACCATCCTAAGGAAATACCTTAGAATGCGGGCGGTTCTAGCCGAAGCGTAGGAACCGAATACGAGCGGCCCTAGCTGAAGCGTAGGAACCAAATACGAATGGCATTAACCTAGGCCATTGGGTGTATGTGCCTTCCTAAGGGAATACCTTAGAATACGGGCGGCCCTAGCCAAAGCATGGAGACTGAATACGGGTGGACTTACCAGTTGGATCAGGGCTGAGCCATCAGTAACTTCATATAAATCCCAAGTACCCCCAGTGAATCATATCATCAGTAGTTCATTAATCAGTAGCAATATTTTCAGTAATACATTACCCATATAACATGTTTGACACATCGAGTACAAGGGCATATATTAGAAATATAGTACGGTCATGCATAATTTATAAAACATGTCATGTTCATGTGAAATCAAGCATGTCAGACATGTGCACATTATCAATATTATAAAACATGTAAATGAGTATGTAAAACAGTCGTGTAGCACACATGGAACACATTAGATGGAACATTTCATTTCTCAAAGATACTTGATATTTACTAAAGGAGACATATTGAACTTTTGACAATTTGAACGGATTTATGAAACAAGGTCTCTATTAAATAGGATTCGTACTTTCGGCTCAAAGCAGGCATTTTAGGAGTTGATACATCAAGATCTTTGGAACTCATATATATCATGAACGGTTCAGTTATTTAAACCTACACATGTATTATGATCATTTTAACATTCATGGGCATTTTGGTAATTTATACCGACAATGTATAAATAGTGATTTGAAGAACTCAGGAGTTCCATTTGCTCATCAGGTTTCCCAACCATACATATAGGAATTTCTATATCAAGATCTGTCAGGTTATCGGATACATTCAGGGATGCTCCGATCGTTTAAGCCAACGAAGGCATTTTAGTCATTTGACTGTCATGAGCAATTTTGTAATTTAGCCCAAATGATAAAATAATGATTTACAATATTTAGGATTTCCAACGATTTATCGAGCCTCCAAATCCATTCGAACTAACATATCCCAACCTTGCAGTACTAACCAAACCTTCTGATGTATGCACTTCACGGGTATCATTTCCAAATACTTATTGTATCGTATATCTGAACGATTGCCTTCATATTTCATTACAGGACTTGCCACATAGTAGTCAGACATATATTCTGTGCAGAAACACTTCCAACCTTATATTAATATCATGAGTGATTGGCGTACACGAGTCATGCTTCATAACCCTTAGGGGCATTTCAATCATTTTCATATTTATTGGCATTTCCAGAATTTTATCATAGGCAATTTACTTATTCTAGTCAAGGGAGTTTATCCATCATTCCAGTTAACTTAGACGTTTCGGTGCCTGCGGATACTTCAGTCTTTTGGTCAATACAATTATTCCAGTTAATTTAGCCATAACAATATTTCCAATCATTTTAGTCATTTCAATCAATTCAGTATTTTGAGCCACTTGATTAGTTCAGACGTACGAATAGTTTTCCGTAAATCTATCTTCAGAGATTCATTCCAAATTCAAAGAAACCTAGCACTTTACAATCTCGAAGGTTTAAATTTTGTTACCATAACTTTCCAAGTAGTTCGTGGTTTTCAGATGAATTAGGCTGTTTTACCATATCTAGTGTAGATTTCTAGATCCCTTCTAATTCCAGGGGTATTTAGTTATTCTTATATCTTAAGGGTATTTTTGTAATTTCATATCCAAATACATTTTACGTTTAATCTTTTGACATTATTAATCATGATTGGAGATTAATTGCCTTATAAATTACTTATTAAACTCTAGATCCTTCTGATTTATTAACCTTCTCATTAGAGCATTTCAATCTTATCTAGATTATCATACTCATTTTCATATTCGGTTTGACTTGAGCAGAATTAATAGTGTTCCTCATCATATTTATGCATGCATTAACGAATTCCAACATGTTCATAAAGCATACAAGAGGTAGTAATGTATTACCTTGAATCCATGTTATATCAGTATGCCCCATTGCAACGACATTCAAATTCTATTGAACTAGAATTCGACGTCCTCAACATCTTAAATACCAGGATTTGTGATTACCTTCGATTTAACATAATTCATAATTAGTCATCAATCGTCTTGCCTTTAAACTGAAAGATGAAACACCTAAGCATGTTCGGGCCCAATATCAAATTTGGAGGTTTTCGGGTTAGAATTTCATGAAACGGGCTTCAAAATTGGACTCAGGAAGTCGAAAAACATAAAATATATCTTTTTCTAAAAAAGTTGACTTTTTGGTCAAAGTCAACGCTGACATCATCAATCAAAGTCAATGTTGACGTCAACGGTCAAGTCAACGTTGACGTCACTAGTTAACTGAGTTGACTCGGTGAGTTAACTCAAGCGGGTTGACTTGGGCGAGTTGACTCACTAGGTTGACTCAGGCGAGTTGACTCGCTGGGTTGACTCGGTCAATGGGTCAAACTCGGGTCGAGTTCAGGTCAACTCGGGTCATGTTTGGGTTTGAACCAAAACAGGCCGGTTCGGTTGGATTTTGGACCAGTTCAAGAGGCTTAGTTCAACTCCTTCATGGTTAGGCCGTGTTTGAGTCGGCTGGTTCAACGGCCACCGTCCAAGGCTTCCGAAAGTCACCTTGGATGGCGTGTGAAGCCCACGCACGGCCTTAGACGGTCGAAAAACACCTAAAAAACGCAAAATCAAAACTGAAATTTCCTTTACATCCCTAAAACACTTAGAAACAAGCCTAATAACTCACCAAACTTACCAAATCAGCCAAAAATACGATCGGACTGTCGTAGCTCCGACGATGGTTTCAACAGTAGCCGTTCGAAATTTGGCGGTAGGAGTTATACTTGCCTCGCGACGGAGAGTCTAGGGGTGGCGGCGGTGTGGCAAACGGATGCATATCGGTGCCGGAAAACTCGAAAACTTGAAAGGGTTTAGCCCTAGGTTCGCTAAACCTTCAACGTTCGATTGCCGATGATTTAATCTGCGACGGTACGAGTGACCTTAGAGGTTTTGGTCGGGACTCGATGGGGAATCGGCCGGTGCTGACGGTGAGCAGCACGGTGCGGTGGTGAAGGGGTTGCAGCGGTGGCCGGGGTTGAGTGGAGAGAGATGAGTGATGGGAGATGAACGGTCGATGATGTCTTCCTTTTGGGGGGTTGGTTTTAATTAAGGTACATTAATGGGGGTAGTTGGGATATGTTGAGTATTATTATTATTTATTCCGAAAGGAAAATGAATTGGTTTAAAATAAACCATGGGAAACATAAAGCCAAAAGCTCTATTAGCTTAATTGGTTGGGCATCTGGCTAAATATGCAGAGGTTGTGGGTTTGATTCCCATAACCCTCACTTTTCCCCTTTTTTGGGTGTTACATAATTCCCATCAATCATGTCAATATATTCAAACAAGCATAGAAAACATCACAATTATCAACCAATCAATCAATCATCACAATAATTATACAGACATCTCAAACGACCCTAAACAATCTCTAAAGCCTTCATGAGTCTCATCATATTCACAACATCATCATGCATCTCATAGATATCAAGTCTCACAATACCGGTCTCTAGGCATGCTTATTTATCCTCTACATAATTTGCAGACACTTACATACAAGGCAATCACATTTATGATGCTCATGACGCAATAGGAGTTCGAGGCGTACTAACCTTAAGCCGATGTCGCTAAAATCCTCATCCTAGCTTCCCAAATATTCCACTTGATCTAATATTCGATCCTGAATAATCCTCATATACAAACAAATACAAAAACACATTAATTCCATGCATCTCCTATTCAATTCACAAGGTCAAATGCGTAAAAATAGCTTATCGGGTTCGAATTTGGCGAAACGAATTGCGCCAACGGAATCAGAACATCGAGAAACCCCTAGGTAGGATCCCCAAAAAAAGTCAACCACTGGTCAAAGGCTGGTCAACGTCTGGTCAAGGTCTAGCGATCTAGTGCGGCACAGTGCAGGGTAGCTATAGTGCACCCGCGAACAGTGATTTGATGTAGTAGGGTGTATGTGCGCCTAGCCAAGCAGGATCCAGTACGGCACGGTGCACTGGATCATGGGCCACCAGTGTAGAGCATATTGGTGTTCTCTATTTATGAGCGCAAGTGCACACTCCTGTCAAGTTATAGTATATAAGATATCGTCTCCCACAACGATTGGACAACTTAACTCGAATTGTAATTCCTGGACAAGGAAAATTAAATGCACAAATAAGTTTAGTTGTTTAAGATAAAGGTAAATAAACACAAGTAATTTAAGAGAAGATATCATATTGATAGAATGGGTCAAATTATGCTGCTCCCTAGTGTGAAACTGCGTTGAATAGGATAAGTTGCTCTACGCTGCCAGACTTTGCTGCCTCGGCGAAGGATGGCAGATTGGATGCTTTGATGCTTTCGCTGCCTCGACAGTGGAATGGACAATTGGCTCGGCGGCAAACTCGGCAGACCTTTAAGGCTCGGCAAAACGCTTCGATATTGATCTCGCTTATGTCTAAGTCAGAATGTTGTTGTTGCCCACTGCAGATAATACCAATCGCGACGTGAATCTTGCAAAGACAACAATGTTGGTTCTTTCTTCTTTAGCCGCCTTAAACCCTAACCTATGTCTAGGCTAGATTGATCAACACTTGATTAGACTGACGACCGTACTTACTCCTTTCGTGAGTTCTACTCTCTCGATACCTAACAAATGGATAGTTAACAACTAATCTTTCGAACTTAATTGAAAACTATGAAGAGCATGGAATAAGCAAACCATGAAAGTTTTATTGCAAAAACAAACTTAATACCTAAACAACCATTCTCACACTAGTTTACAACATAACCCAAACCCAAAAGAGAATTTAGAACATAATGGCGGCAATAAAACCTAAACTATGCCTAAGGGAAAACCTCACTTGTCTACAATTACAAAATATGTCAAGTATATATAGGCATTATCTAGGTCAAGTCCTCCTTGAAGTAGAAGTCTTCAAAGTAGCTTTTGCATTAAATGCAACCTTTAATTCTGACTTCTTTGAGTTGAATGTGGACTCCTTGTTGCCTTGCACCGCAAGTAATCTTGTTCTCCTTCTTCGGCGGCTCTATCCGCTGCTCCGGGCACCAGAAAATCGAGTGGATGACATCGTTAGATTTAGGATTTTCTGCTCTACAGATCGCACTCCAGTTTTCCAATTCCTCAGCTTGCTGCCCTGGGCGGCGGTAGCTACTCGGCAATGACTGTCTCTGTCTTGAACTGCATCAGTACATCTCCTTAGTCTGCTGCCTCTGCATCCTCTCCTCTGATCCGTTCTCCTCCTAACAGCTTCTAGCCTTGAAATGGAAAGTAAACTAAAACAATATCTTTTTCTTACCAAATAAAAGATAATCAATAAAATCATGGCAGTGTAAAGAATACTGTAAATATGCAATGCATGAACCTAAATATGCCTAAACTGTACTTAAGAACATCAATAATATGAGATGGAATGCATATAAAATATAGGACTAATGAGCACTTTACACACCCTCAAACTCGAACTCTTGCTTGTCCTCAAGCAATGCAAACCTAAACATACTTGCCCTTTAAACTAATCAGGAAAAAAAACCTATTTTAAACTTGATTTAGAACCTTAAGGCCACAACACTTACATTATATTAGTGATAGGAGAAGATAATAAAGTACCTCAGAATTAAACTACAATGCCAGTGCAGTGTGTGCGGCAACTTTTACAGGCTGAATCTGAAGAACATTCTAAGTAAACAAAGATGATGTCATGGTATATAAGGTTGCTGCTGTGACAACATAAGTAAGCACATTTATTTAATCATGGCAATAAGGGTTCCATCTTATCACAACTGCTCTCTAGGTCTGAAATTAAGATATGAGCAAACTACAAAATCTCGAACCCAATGAGTAGAGTCATCTTATGAAGACTTTCATTCACTCATGCTAATTTGTCCGTCTCTTCAAGGATTTTAAGATTCATGGACTTTTATAGCAGTGGAGTGTCCTTGCACATGATTCTTCCTAGAGTCAGTTGCGGGCACCTCTAAGGAAAGACAACATCAAAATTTCTTTCTTGTCGTGGCAGTGCTTTTTTCTTTTTTTGTTTGTTGCATGCCGCGGCAGCTTCCTGCAACCAGTGTTAGAATTTTTCAAATAATTCACGCAGGCAATGTTTACCAAAAATTCTAACAAATTCAGCAAGTAACAATAGTGTTTTTAATTTTTGGCAATTATAGAAAAATCCTAAGTTTACTTCATGCTTTCCCCAAATTTAAGGTCTTTTTAATTGGTGCAAAAATTTAAAGTCGGCTATCCTATCATAGGCACAAGTTCTAACAAAATTTTTCTTTTTCGATTACTTTTTTAAGGCAAGTACATTATGCAACCTATATGCTATTGGTTATGCTTAAACAAAATGAGTGCTAACCCCCCAAACTCGAGACGGGCATTGCCCTCAATGCACAAAAGTACAAAAGAAAACAAAAACAGAAAGATAAATACAATTATGAGAATTAAAAAAAACATAAAAAACAATTAAATAAAGAAAATAAAATAAAAACTCTAGAAGTTGGCTGAGGACTGAGAGGAAGCTTGGGTCTTTGCGGCAGAAAAGGAGGATAGAGACTTAATGACAAGGCGGCAACCGGCAGATGTCCGAGCGATAGACTTGGTAGGTGATACTTTTGCTATCCACGGCGGCTGGACTCTCTTAGGAGTGGGGCGAGGTTCTTCACGAGGTGCTTCACTCTTTTCTGTCTCGAATTCTGACTCCTCGTCTTCTGACTCGGCGGAGATGATGTGCCACTTCCTCTTCCTTGTTGCATCCTCCGTTGGTTCTACCGGAGGGTCTGTCTCCATTGGGGCTGCTGCTGCTGTCTGCTCTACCTCGTTGGATGTAGAGGTGTTTGCCACCGTTGCCGCTGTGCAGACGAGGGGGGGAAATATTGCTAATACCTCTCGGGAGTGTCTGCCACCGTGTTGGAAGCAGAGGTGGCGGAATATGATAGGTAGTGCGTCGAAGACGACATCTGGTGATAGAAGGCGGCATGGCGGGAAGCTGCTTCTGATGGTGTTCCTTCGAGGGGTGCAGCTGCGGTGGCTAGGTCGGCGGGGTAGGTTGGCAGAGATGGGCCGTCATTTGGAAACTTCTGAAGAAGATAGGCCACAAAGGCATCTTAGACCTCCCCCACGTACTTCATGAACATTAACAACTGCTGCTTTATCCTTTTGTTGTTGTCAACGAGAGTGCGCAGTAGGGCAATGACGTCAGTGTTCTTGGCAGCTTCAGTACTCCATGGGGCGGCTGGTGTGTCTGGCTAGGCAGCGGAGGGCTAGTTGGGAGTGATGGGTTTTGTCTCTTAGGCCTGCATCATCTGCAGGTAGACTTTTCGGGTCCAACCCTCCTTTGCAGCTGTTATTTTATCGTTTTGGTCGGAGGGGACGCTAAAGTTGGCACATAAGCCGGTGATGAGAGACAGGAAGTACATCCAGCCCTTTTGATTTCCGGAAATAGTTGTGGATCTCCTTGCAAATGATTTCCCCAATGTTGATTGGCCAATTCACCATGATGGAGTGGATGAGGGCGAGATGGGGCCTGTTCACTATGGAATTGTGGGAGGTGGGCAATAGACGTCGTTAGATGAAAGTATTCCATAACATCAGCTCAGGCAGCAATCAGCAGCGTTGGACGGAGCCGCCATGCTTTCCTGTCAACCAAGGCGTATTGGGTTCGCACAACCTGACCTTGATTCTATCGTAGTCGGCAGCCGTCAATGACTGCCTCCAGTCTTCGTGTGGGTTGTCGTCCATCTCTAGTCCGTAGAAGCTGTTGATGAAGGCAGCGTTGAGCTTGACAGGTTCCCCTCGGACAAATATGAACGACAGCTCATGCCGGGGGTTGTGGGTATAGAATTCTCTGACCAACGTGATGTTTTCTGCCTCCGGATGTCGTGAGAACATCTCCCAACCTTTGTTGTATATCTTTTCGAACAGGGTGGGCTCTAGGCCAAGATCCCCTGTCTGCTGGGAGTAATGGAACCCTTATTCCTCCCATATAGCTTGTTTACCGAACTGGGTTTTGTATCTCTTTTCATCATCACGAGAGAAGAAGCGTTGGAATGTGGGTTTGGATTGTGATGCTGATGGCAAGTGTGAGACGGTTTTGTTGTAATCTGAAACTAAAGAAAAGATTATGAGAAAGAGAGCAGTGGATTCAAGATGAGTTTAACAAGGAGATGAAAGTAAAGTAAATGAATGAGAGAAGTGAGGTTTAAATACATGTTGCCGAGGGATGTTGTGGCAGTATTAAATGTCCAACGGGCAGATTGCTTCGCGCACCTTACAAGATTTCTACTCGTTACTTTTGTAGCTGCTGGCAGCTAGCCGTTAGCGGTCAACTAGCCGTTACAGGATTTCTGCGATGGGCCGCCCTCAGCTATCTCGGTGGGATGTTGGGCGGGCTCCTTGTTGGGTCTTCTTCTTGGTTTGGCTCTTTTATTCCTAAAACCTAAATTAAAAATAAAAATAATTAAATAATAAATTCTGAAAAATAAAAATGTGGACAATAAATTTAACTAATTTAATATCTAATCCTAAAAGAAAGAAAATATTGCAATAAATTAAACTCTATTCCTAAAACAAGAAAATAAATAAAAATAAAAAATTAAAATTAACTAAGTTATGTTGGGAGTGCATTGGGGTGCATCTCCTAAGCATAACCACTTCCTGAGGTGATGTGCTATTTTCCCTCATGGGGGTCCTCTTGTTCTGTAAGGTAGTGTGTTGTTGGGTCCTTCAGTCTGCCCTTTGGTCTACCGTGACAGCTCCTGTTTTGCCCTGTCTCGGTGCTGATTTTGGAGGCCTGAGCGTTCGGGCATCCTTCCTTTTCCTTTACTGAGAGTTGTAACACATTTAACTTGATGCTTTGATTGTCTACCCTCATGATCAGCTCCCCATGCTCCACATTGTTGCGTGTAAAAGAGTCTATCGCAATTGTAGTGCAAGTGTACACGACGCAAGTAGTAAAGTGATACGAAGTATCGGATATCGTCTCCACAGGGATTGGGCTAATAGCTTCACCTTAGTTTACTGCACGAAGTAAAGGAAATATTTTAGAATTGTCACGAGAATAATAAGATAAAAACGTAAATAAAAGAATTGAGTTATCAAGATAGAGAGAATGGGCTGGTATTGAATTGCTCGGTAGTGCAGGTATTAAATTGCTTAGGATCTCCAGTTCTGTCGTCGCTCCCGTCGCCGACAGCACCTGTCGCGGCGTCTGTCCGTTGGCTGTCGCGGCAGCAGGCACAACAACTCCGTACTTCAAGTTTGGCAAGAATCCCAGATCTGCCTTGCCCTATCCCTAGGCACAAGTCTGTCGATGATCACTTCTTTGATGATACCTCCCGGCGTGAATCGAAGGATGAACACCGATGTGTATGAATTCTTCCTTAGCCACTTAACATCGCCCTATCCCTAGGCACGAGATGGTTCAACTATAAACTAGAGAACGCGCTCTTATTTCTTTCGTATTCTTAACTCTCCCGATGCTAAGTAAATGGATAACCTCACAATGCTCTCCCGATGCTCTTGCAAGATGTTAAAACCAAAATAAGAGAACTTGAAGTTTATTTTATTGAACTGAAAAATCCTAAAATAAAGCAACCCTTGCAACTATTTTACAAAGCAACCCGTAGCCCTAGGGGGAATTTAGAACATGTCGGTGACGGGTGGACGGCAGGGGTTTGGTTTCGGTTATGGGGGTAATCGGTTATGCCTCCTAGGTTAAATCTATGCCCTTATATAAGCTTTGGGCTCAAGTCATCTAAGGTAACAAGGATTACAACTTTAATTAAAAGTAAGATTCTAATAAAGACTAAATCTCTAAAGTCTCCTACTTTCCAGCCGCATCCTTGCTTTTAGGAATTTCTTCTCCTTGAGCTTTGGCTTGACATATCTTTCGATCCGGGGCTTGGAAAAATATGTGGCTTTCACACGACAGATGAGCAGATTTTTCTCTATCTATCGAGGTCCACTTTGCTTTTCCTCTTCATAAATCTGCTGTCACCATGTTGTCACGACAGGTCCATGACAGCTTCGTCTTCTTTGTCTGCTTGTCCAGTTTAGCTCTCCTGCTTCTCTGCCCTGCGCCTGCCTTCATCGTCTACTATGACAGATACCTGCAAAAATAGCCATCTTTCAGTAGAATCCGTGCTTTTAATCCATTTGTGATGTTTTATTGAAAACTAACCTAAATGCAATGCAATGATGCTTGAATGCCGCAGAAATATGGGTTAAAAAGGGTGTAAATAATAGAACTTTTACACACTCAACACACATCAATTAACGTTCTGCCCGTGGCCAAAAATGGTCGCTCAAGGATGATAGGGGCATTTTCATCGGCCTCATAGTCTAAGATGAGGAAGTCTGTTGGAAAAATAAGGTTGCCCACTCGAACCAAGATATCTTCGATCTTTCCCTCCGGTTGTACAAATGAGTGATCAACAAGTTTCAACATAATGGGCGTAAGTTTGGCTTGACCAATTCCTAGCTTGTCAAAAACTGCCTCATGCATCAGGTTGATGTTGGCTCCTAAGTCGCACAAGGCTTTCGTTGCATGGTTGTTGTCGATTCTGCATGGTATAACAAAACTGCCTAGATCTGTTTGCTTTGGCGGCAACTTGTTGTGCAACATAGCCATGCATTCCTCTGTCACAACTACTGTTTCAAACTCCCTAATTCTTTTCCTCTTGGAAACCATGTCCCTTAGGTATTTTGCATAGTTGTGCATGTTTTGAATGGCTTCGACGAGAGGCATATTTATGTGCACCTGTTTCAGAATATCCAGGAATTTCCGGAACTGGTGCTCCTGCTTCTGTTGCCGGTGGGGAAATATTGGAAAACTCCTATTAGAGACTATGCCCTCGATTTTATCAAACTAATATTTCAATTCTCAATGCGTTCGGGATTGACCAAGATTTTTCTCAGCCGTGAGCGAACTCGAGGTCATCCTTGAAACTTTAAGGATTTTTATATTAATCTTGTGCATGCATACATTCGTACCACGAAATAAAATATTAATGATCAAGTAAGCACCGTTTTGCAGACGTTGTGGGTGTTAATCCTTCCCCACGCGTAACTGCGCCCCAAACCCAAATTTTTAGTTTTCTCTAGTTTCCTTAGGTTTTCGATCTACTTAATTAAAAGATCAACGATGACTCTTTTTTTTGTTTCGATGCCAAAAAAGTCAACGTCAGTCAAGACAGTTCAATGGTGGTCAATGGTCAATGCGACTTGACAACTTGGCTTGGTAGGTCGGGTCAACAGTTCGGTCAACATGGGCTTGGCTTGGGCTCCGCTTAACACGTCGACTCAATCGGCTTTGCCCAACGATTGGCACATCGGCTCAACTTGGGAGGTTGCTCTCGACCGCGAACATTCGACGACTTCCGACGGTGGAACAACGATGATGAGCTCCAGATCGGCGTTATGGAGGACGAGGAATCTAGTGGTGGTGCCGGTTCACGTCGGTGAGCAGTAGAGCATGCTAATATTGCACTTTTGGATTTTTCCCCTTTACTCCGGCAAAAGGCAGTGGCTATGGCGACGACAAGACCACTAGCCAACCCGTCTCGATGAGATAAAACTGATGGTGTCAGCAAAGTCAACCATGGACGACTAAACGACAACATATTAGAGTTTAAAGTTTAAAGAGATGGAGATAAAAAGAAAGAGAAAAAGAAAAAGAAAGAGAGAAAAATAAATAAAATATAACTTCTTTCCCCTTTTCAAATAAAAGACTTCCTAATAAAAATGTGTACATTACTTCATAAATACATATATTTTCCCTTATTTTCACTTGACTCAAAACTTTAATCCTTTACATTTTGATCATCAATTTTCTTAAAATTGAGCTTCCAAGTTTCAAATCTTTTCAATTTAATCTCAACCTTAATATATTTAAAATCCGAATCCAAGATTAGAAATACTAACCCGAAGTTCATGTCGTTACATGTCTAATAGATTGGAAACTATTAATGTGACACACCCTCTCCCTCCATCACCATATCTCTGCTCTTCATTTTCGAAACACATCATCGTCAAATTTTATTAAAATTTGTCGAAACATGATAACCTTATCTAATGTTTAAAGATTAAATAAATCATTGAACTTTCTAAAAAAATATTAAGCCCTCTTTTTTCTGAAAAAATCTATTAACTGATTGCCACATCATTATTAACAAGTGGACTACCATGTTGGCACAACAACAACTAATGATGATTTTTGTCGGTCAAATAAAACACGTCGATTAAATTTCTTGATTTATAAATTTAATTAAATGTAAAAAAATAAAATTATAAATATATATATATATATATATATATATATATATATATATATTGTTTCACCCACTTTTAGGTTTACCGTTAGTCCTTAAAAGCTACAAAGATCATGTACAATTAATTCGTTCCATCTTATCCTCGTGCAGTCGGTGGATGGCCTTGATCTCTAGTGGAGCACTCGAGATTTCACTTTGTGACCGCCTATCTAAATGCTGCCATTAGGGTGGGGATATTAAACCGCAGTCGTTAACCGATATATATCGTTATATTTTACAGGTTAATTAATTAAACCGTTAAAAATAATATTTAACCTATAAATTAAATGTTATTAATTTATTTATACATATATTTTGTTCACAAAATTGACTATGTCAATCTCGATGCTTTTTATATTATAATATTAAAATAATATTTATCGGAGAGATAATTTTATTATTCTTAAAAAGAAGTTGTGAACATTTAAAATATTTGTAATGAATTATAGGTTAACATGTAACCGAGCCATTAATAACGGCTAACTGTTGGCGATTAAAACGGTTAACCGTTTTTAATGGTTAGGTTACGATTCAATAACTGATATAATAGTTAACCGACCGTATAGGCTAAACAATACGATTAACTAGTGGCAGATATAAGTATCGTTTAGAGTAGGCATATGTCCACCCTAAACTTTTTAAACTTTACACATTTGACCTCAATTTTTTAATTTTTATAAATTAATCTTTATATTTTTTTAATCTTTATAAAATGTACCACCTTTAAAAATATTTCTAGATCTGTCATTACGATTAACGTACCATAAACACTTCTTGTTGCAATTCCAAAACACCAAGTTTTTGAAGACAACATGTGAAGAAACCTATCTCTGCTCCGAAGTCAAGCATAGACCAGTTATTAAAGAAATCGATCAAGTTGCTTCAACTTTACTACTTTGTATTTGTTCCGGTGGACCCGCATATACAACACCAAAAACAAAGAAGAGCTCAACACTGATAATTGTACAAAAGGAATGTTTGTTCCCTTTACGGCTAACTCTCGAGCATTTCAAATCAGGATATGCCTCCACTAATTCTAAGGTGAGGCACCGGGACAATTTTAGGGTGAGGCTAAAATGAGGTTAATTTATACAAATTTTTATTAAATTTATTAGAATTTGTGTACATATATAAATTCTTACTTAAGATAAAATTTACACAAATTCATACAAAGTTGATAAGAATTTATGTAGTTAAACAAATGGTAAAATATACCATTCATCACTCAACTATCTTCTTACTTCTATTTTGGTGACTCAACTTTCAAACTTTTAATTTTATTAATTGAACTTTCAGATTGCTCCTGTTTTGGTCCTCTGGAATATTTTATTATTATTTTTGAATTTTTTAATATTATTAAATATAAAAATAATTTAAAATAAATAATAAAATAAAATAATATATTATTATTATTATTATTAAATTTAAAAAATATGAAAATATGACCACCATCGTCGACCACCGTTGGTCTCAGAATCAACGATCGTTTGATCCCAAATTGCACCGGCGGACTCGTTTTGACATGCTGAGTCTGAATCTGGTGTTTGTTTCACCGGAAAATGTCCCAAAACCCGCAAATCTCCTTTGAATCTTTTCGGTTTCCTAACTTTTGATATTTTTTCGTGGACTTCGGAGTATTTTTCGACAAAATAGAGGTCGAATTTGAACTCCAGGGGCCAAGACGAAACAACCGGTGAAATTTGGGACTAAACTATCACCATCTACGGCTAGGGGTGAGCGTTCGATCGAATCGAGTTATTCGAGTTGACGCGTCAGATTTTACAACTCAAACTTTATTTGAAATTTTTCCGATTCGAGTTGAGTTTAAGAAATTC
Organism: Hibiscus tridactylites; assembly: GCA_958450335.1. Lineage (NCBI taxonomy): Eukaryota > Viridiplantae > Streptophyta > Magnoliopsida > Malvales > Malvaceae > Hibiscus > Hibiscus tridactylites. The sequence goes on along the minus strand of OY288286.1, from coordinate 16,757,335 downwards.
GAGTCGAGTCGAGTTTTCGAGTTCCTATAAAAATTTAATTGTAATTATTTATCATGTCATAGTACGGTTTGATTCCAATTTAAATGATTTTCTCTAATCATATAAGATATGCACACATATATATTTCTTCATATTTTTTCACATGTGACAATATTTTTTCATATTTTTATATATCAATATATATATATATCATAAAAAATTAAGGGACTCGCCTAGAACTTAAAAATAAATCCACTAATTACTAAAAAATTCGAGTTATTCGAATTATTATTTTACAACTCAAACTTTATTTGAAATTTTTACGAGTCATTCGAGTTTATGAAATTTCGAGTTGAGTCAAGACGAGTCGAGTATTTTTGCCTCGAGTCGAGTTATTCAGTTTTTTCGAGTCGAGCCGAATTTTGCTCACCCCTATCTACGGCCATCGGCAGTGGTGTCCGATGACGGTGAATGGTGGCCGGCGAACAGCTGGATTTAATTTTATATTTAAAATTATTTTTATAATAATAGTAATAATAAATGATAAAAAATTGAAAATAATAATAAAATAATCGCGAGTGATCAAAATAGAAGCAATTCGAAAGTTCAGTTAGTAAATTGAAAAGTTTGAAAGTTGAGTGACTAAAATAGGAGTGAGAAGATAGTTGAGTGATGATATGTGTATTTTACCATTAAACAAATTCTTATCCAACTAGTAATAATTTCAGTTCTACCTAAATTATTACTTAATCCTACACAAATTCTTACAAAAATGGTAAAAATTTATGTAAATCCGCATTTTAGCCTCACCCTAAACGTGTCTCACCCTAGAATCTCCCGCTTCTTAGCCACCCTTTGACAAGAAAGTTTTTTGGAGAAAAATATTTTCCCCATAAATTTAATATAAACTAATGTTAAAAAACAAAAAAAAACATAAATTAATACAATTTTAAATGAATATTGACACTCCTAAAAAAATTGACACTCATTGTTTGTTTCCACCTACTTCAAAAAGTGTTCATAATTTTAAATTCTGACAACCCAAACTAAATTTTCTGACTCTGCCCTGCTTACTATCTACCCGTCTCTTTTCAATTCATCATTTAGCTTCAGTAAAACCTTTCATTGTACAACTTTCAACTAGAATCGTATAACCTAAAAATTTTATTGCATTCTGTTAAAAGATAATGATAAATATGTGACCGCATCATAAAGAAGAGATATCAAAACGTACGTTGAAAATCCTTTCGAAAAAAAAAACTATAAGAGGAGGAGGAATCACTAATGTCGAAAAATTAAATACAAGAGGATTGTGATTTAGCCTAATTTGTGAGTTGTTTGACTATATTCTAATCTTAACACACATATATATATAATTTATAGGAATAAATAGTTGATTACAAGAAATTCTACTTAAACTGAATTTTTACTTTGAACCGAAATATTATCGTAGAAGTATAGACATATACGAAAACTAACTCTAAGAATAAAACAGAAGCGTCACACCTTCTAACATGCTCCAACAACAAGGAAACAATAATAACCTAAAAACAGTATATATTTAGAGTTATCGGCACCCAAAATTTTTTAAAAATTATTTTTTTCTATATAAATTTATATAAAAAATTAAAAATGTATAATTTTTTTTATCAGACTTACAAATATATAATTAACGTTTTTTATAAATAAAATGACAATTTTTATAAATAATTAACTTCTCTTAAATACTGCTTAAAAATAAGACCCCTTAAATAAATTCACGAATAATATTGCTGCAGTATATTGTCACGGGGTCAGAGTCTTGGCGCAGGGACATAGCCCCAGTGCGGCAACCCAGGGCTCTTACCAGCCCGGGGCTCAGCCTTATCCGCTCGATGCTTACTGGTTTCACCCTCCCATAGGCTCATCAGGGAAGCGGGGACAGCTCCCGACCAGTGTGGTGCCTAACCAGCACGCCCGGCCCCCAGGACTGAACGACTGTACGGCACGTATTACACCCTTAATGCTATCCCGCATCCCGACTTAAGCACGACCAGCAAGCATCTCGTCACGGTCTTGCCTATCACGCAAACGGACCGTGACAATCTCCCCCACTCAATTCATGCACGCCCTCGTGCATGGGGAGAAAACTCGTTCCCATTCGTTCCCTCATTACCGAGGTTCTGCGAGTGCTTGGCGAACTTTCGCTGTAGCTTCATGCCTACCCTACCTCGTCTCAGTCTCTTTCTAGAGGTCCCACTCGCGAACACCCATTCACTCGGGTGCGAGACTCACGCTCGTCCGTTTGACTCGCTACGTGCAGCACATGGAGCGCTTGGTAAGCTCACAGCTAGCACACGGACCTGCTCTGATACCATCTGTCACGGGGTCAGAGTCTTGGCGTAGGGACATAGCCCCCGTGCGGCAACCCAGGGCTCTTACCAGCCCGGGGTTCAGCCTTATCCGCTCGATGCTTACTGGTTTCGCCCTCCCATGGGCTCATCAGGGAAGCGGGGACAGCTCCCGACCAGTGTGGTGCCTAACCAGCACGCCCGGCCCCCAAGACTGAACGGCTGTACGGCACGTACTACACCCTTAATGCTATCCCGCATCCCGACTTAAGCACGACCAGCAAGCATCTCGTCACGGTCTTGCCTATCACGCAAACGGACCGTGACAATATTCTTCCAATGCGTATACCTTCTGGCTTCTGCCTATTCCTATAGATTAATGCCAATCATTGACTCAAAGTTGACAACATTAGAGAGGAAGCCCTGGATATTATACACAGAGTACTTCAAATCAAACCCCAAGGAGAAAAGACTAAAATTTCACGTCAAACTTAGTCAGAAAAGAAGCACTTTTCTTATCATTCTGCTTCTTTCCAACGAGGAACGCTTGGGATAAGCACGCCTACCTACAAGTTAGAAGTGTTTCATTATGAGTTGATGAGACATGCCCAATGATTATGTCGATGGGTAAATTTTCATTGCTTTGAACAGATTTTCAGGCTTGACTCAACCTAAGTAAAAGGATGTTCTCCGAATGAATAACAACCGAGGAAATGTACTACTTTTCTTGCCGGTTTGTCCCATTCTCCCATTTTCCAAACAAAGTTCTCGCTGTCTCCTCGACTATTCTTTGAACAATGCTAGCTCCTTCAACTCTTCACGGTATTATCACGTCCACCTATTTGCGGGATGATCCAACTAGTCTGCATATCCGAAGCTTTTTGCCTACATCTTCTTCTACAGGTATGTATGTGGTTACTCCTTTAGGTATCCTGGTATTAAAGATCATTCCAATGATGATTTTTTTTGGTGGAAAATGAAAGGAAAACTTATTTCAATCTCTTTGTATTTCTCCAAATTTTAGCCAAAAATTAAGGTATTGCATCAAGTACTGCATCTGCATGCATTGCCCGTTGGAATGCTATGCCTATATAGCTACTAGCATGGCATTTTGCTTTCTTCAATTTTAATAACTCTCTATAAATGAGCTCAAGATAGGAAAAACTTGTGTTATGTAAGTTGTAAAATTGGTTACAAACCATTTCTCACCACTAATTTTTGAAATTGAAAGTAGATGGTATATTTATCCAAATAAATAAATGAAAATGTGTAGTTATAATAATCTCTATATTTCCTAATAAAACCTACAGACTATCATGTACTTCAAGTAAAGTCCCCTGAGTTAAGTTTCACTTAGCCTGAGAATTGAGATGCATGTAGTGTTGTTTGAAATATCAGTTTTCCTTTATAACAGAATCTCAGCAACATCAGATTCTCATTAAAGAAAACAATAGATCGTTACAGTGAAACCAAAATACAGTGGCATCAAACTACATTTATGTCAAAGAGGATTGAATTTATTCACTTACTGAATTAAAAAGAAAACCAAAAAACCATAAGCGATTGGCTTACTACTTGAAACATTTGCAGAAGCTATACAAATTTGTAAACATAATTGATCCAAGAAGAACATAGATTACAATAAGAAATCCTTCATATATTTATAGTAATAATCTGTGAATACATTCGATATTAGGTCGAGTATAGATCAATACATATTAAGGACACAAGCAGTCCCATAGCTAATAAAATAACAATATAGTTTTATTATGTACAACAGCTTGGATTGAATACTTCTTTACTTATAAATTTGCTTCCTATAATTAGTATATATGCTCTAATTGCTAGGTAGAATATGCTTTCATTTCCACAGAGCAATTTGACAACTCGGAGTGGATGTGGAGGCGTATTCCTGAAGAGCAATCTCTGGCCTTTCGGATTCATTGGACGGTAAATCCATTTGTTCAGCCACATCAAAGCTGGCGGTTGCATTGGGATAGTTCTTTTCCTTGGAAGCTTCCTCATGGCTGAGCTGAGAGGCAACAAATTTGTCAAGAACTCGCCAATCCGTCACTTGATCCACTACTTGTTCAGTACTGTTATAACACAGAGAGCTCAGATTTCGGTGATGAGTTGTAGATTGTTGAACTTGAACATTGGGGTTTTCTAACTGAGGGAGCTGAAGGAAAGGATCATGAGGCAAATTGTACTGCAACATAAGCTCTTGCTTGAAGGGATAAGGGTGATTGTATGATACATTAGGAAGAGGGATTTGCCTTGGGGAGTCGAGTTCCTGCATGAATGAGACCTGGCCTTCATACCAACACGAAGACTCGTAGTCACCCGTTTTTCGCACCGTTGTCATTCGCTTCGTGAACACCCTGCAAATCACCCATCCTTCTTCCTGGTGACATAACAAAAACATCAAATTAGTCATAACTCATAAGTTCATAACCACTAAAATTTAAAAGTAAAACACCGACAAGATTGCATGCTTATATATACATTTGCATGCATATACTATTCCTAATATGGTTTCCTAATAATTCACACCCATTAAATAAAATTCTGTGTCTATCCCTGTTTGTATGCATATATGAAAATCTGCACAAATGGAAGTACACTGAATGTTTGTGAACAAAATCCTTTGTTAATTACAGACACAAAGCAGTGAATATACACACAATAATTACCTGAGGAGTTCCATTTTCATTTGTTTCTAGTCGATACTCATGCATGATCCAATCAGACTTTTGCCCATTGGGTGCTCTTCCTTTGTAAAAAACTAGGGTTTTCCTCATGCCAATAAGGCTATGCCTGGAGTAAATAGCTTTATCTCTTCCAGTTGCTTTCCAGAATCCTGCTTTTGTTGCTCTATTTGTACGAGTTCCCGTTGGATATTTCTTATCTTTGTGGCTAAAGAAATACCATTCTTCCTGCTCATCACTTCCTAGTCTGCACAATTCTGTATGTATCCAGACAACCCAAAATAATCAAAAACCCTAATGTTTGATGAAATAATCAGATTTTTTTCTTTTAAATGCTGTTACCATAAATAATTTTAGAAAAATGGGAAACAGTGCTATACCTTGCAGGTCCCATGGTTCAATTCTATAAAGATCAACATCTTTGATGACATCCAGATCTATCTGTTTTGAAGCAATTTTTTTTCTAAGGTAGTAATCAACAAGTTCTTCATCTGTAGGATGGAACCTAAACCCTGGGGGAACGTGTGAAAAAGTATCCATCTTCTTCTAAACAAAGACCGATCAAATCTGCATTAAAATGACACACTTTAATATTTCAGCAATATATATGAGTTTATGAATCTAAGCAAGCATTTAAATGTACTGAAACGATTATTTAATTACTGTAAAATTTTTGAATCATTGTAGAGACTTATCATGCAAGTGAATGACACAATTTGACTATTAAATCCAACAGAAGCACATATTCGATACTACAGGTTGAAATGATCCGATTCTGAATCTTGAAAATAAGAAGTAGCATAAATGAAAATGTATGATCTAAAAAATTGAGTAGGTGCACATTTAACCAGATGTCCAACTTGCAACTTATAATGGGACAGACAAAAATCCTCTACTCTTATTTAGTGTCTTTTTTACACTAATACTAAAAAAATCAAATTATAAGCCCTAACACTAAATTCAAAATCATAAACCTAGATCATATACCCTAAAAATACCCCCTACACACAATACTCTAAACTCTAACCCTATGCCCTAATCTTAAATTCAAATCATGAATCCTCAACCTAATCTTTTAATGATGGGACATAAATAGGACACCGAAAAGAAGCACACGATTGCTACTCTATGTGACCATGAAGGTAGTTTGCAATGGATCGAAGAGTTGATAACAAAGACAAAAAAAAAGCAAGAAAACAAAATCATATGATGAAGATTTTGTGAGATTATGTTTCTTAAAGTGTACATACATAGACAAACTAAAATTTATGTTACACAATTAGAAATTTAGAATACTGGCAAAGATAGTGCTTCACATTAATTTGAAACAATTACAACTACATTCATTAGTGTTTCTAGTAATTAGATAACAATCACCAACAACGGTTGGTTTAGGGTTTTTATCATACATGAACAAACATCATATATGCTTAAAAGAGATGAGAAATTGACAACAATAAATATTTGTAAACACTTTCAATCCCTCGTAAAATCCATGGTTATTACTCATGAGTTTTAACTAAAATCATAAAGTAATAAAATGTGCAAGGAAGAAGTTAAGTTTTTTTTAAAGGTTAAGAAATCTTCGTTAAAAACCCGTTTAATTTGATTAAATCGGGGTTTAATCAAGACAGCGGAATTAGTAAAAAGTGTCTAAGATTAGTTCGGAAACATATGTATATGCATATATAGTTCGGAAACAAAGAAGGCGATAGTTCTCTATGTCAGACTAAAGCTTAGCTAATGAAGAAAAACAAAAAAGTTCATACAGTCGCATAAAATATATATCACCAATTAATAGGGTTTGGATCCATTGAAAAAGTTTACCCAGATCAAAACTGAAGTCATTTGAGCTAAAAAGCGCTCTAGAAGAAGGGATGAAATAGTGAAACACACAGTATATTTTGTAGTTTCATAATTTCATTGCTTATACCAAAAGCATCATCTCCTCTAAAGCTTAGGAAATAATATTATACAAACTAAAAAGCAAACAACAAAGAAAGAGGAAGAACCGCAATACACTATCCGACACAAACTGGCTAGTCCTCGGAGTCTGACTGGAAATCAGCGTCATGCGCGTGTTAAAGCTTGTTGTTTACTGTCTTTAATCTTTTTCAAGGCCACAATATATTCCAAGGAAGAAAGTAAACAAAGACAGAAAAGCAAGAAAGTTGTGGATGCAATGAACCTCGGGAATTGATCTGAAAGATGAGATCCCAAGGAAGGGAAAGGGGAAAGAAATGAGTCAGGAATGCGAGAAGAGAGCAGAGATGAGATTAAATAAGAAACACGGATGCCCTAATCTCCCTCTTATATTTTTGTAATACTCCTATATATAATAATATATTATCAAAGGAATTAGAGCTTGATTGCTGGAAAAGCTTTGCGGCGGAAAATAGTTGAAGGAAGATTGAGAAAGATAGCAATGCCACCCACCAGCAGCTACTGTTTTCTTTTTCACTCAAAAATATCATAAACAGATCTAATAATGTTTTTATCCCACGATGAAGATTAAGTGTGTACATCATAAAAGCCCTTCAAACAAGCCAATACTGTAAAACTTGTTTTCGTTTCTCTTTTAATTACAGGCACCATCACCACTCTCTTCATTTCTTTTTCTACCCAACTGATATTTTTTAATGAAAATTGCGTTTTCTGACGGATGATTAAAAGCTACAATTTTTTGTTGTTGGATAAATGTCATTTTTATTCATACAAATAACCACAATACAAAAACAGTTATAAACCAACTAAACAACAGCAAAAAATAAACCAAACCCTCAACAACTAAACTCAACTAGCTAGTCCCTCAAGGAGGGCGAATGGCGCAACGGCGAGCTCAAGGAGTTAGGAGGGCGAAGGGAAGAACAACAAACAGTCACTTTGTTCGTGGAAAATATTCCAAAGGCAATGCAATGACAAGGGTTGTGGTTTGCGCTTGTAGGACATGGAAATGTTCTTGACGTTTTCATAGCTAATAGATTGAGTAGAGGTAGAAAAAAGTTTGGTTTTGTGGGATTTGGTAATCGAACAAATGCTTTAAGAGCACTAAAGGACACTAAATAGATTGAATGGATTCAGGTTGTATGAGTTCATGTTAAAAATGGCGTTGGCAATAATCAAGGGGAAAGATAAGAATGAAAAAAGAAAAATAAGGGAGAACAATGCGTCTCAAGGAAGGAACCATGTGCCAGAGCAAGAAGATCCACTCAATCGCGAGCATTCAATTGGAGAAAATATGGATAAGCCTAAGGGAGTCGTTAGGGAGGTTGGGGAGACAAGCGAGACGAGAGTTTTAGGAACGAGGAAAATCGACCAGCATGTGGAAGAGGAGGAACTTTGGAAGTTGAAGAGATGTTTAGTGGGTGAGATGGCGGCGGTGTACAATGTAAAAAGTATAATCGACAGATTGCAGGAATGGGGGTTAGGGACATCAAAGTACAGAGGATGTGCGACAAAACTTATCTTCTAACCTTTGAAGATGATAAACTTTTTTTAATGCTTGATGACCTAGATTGGTCTTATCTGAAAGAGATTTTTAAGGAGGTAGATCTTTGGACGGATTCGTGGAAGTACAAGGAGAGGGAGACTTGGATTGAAGTACAAGGTGAACATGGAGACTTTTCGAAAAATAGAATCAATCGTGAAGTCTTTCCCAGTTTCGAGCCATTCAGATTGCGAAAGAGAAGGAAGAAAATAGAATGGGTCAAAAAATATTTCACCACCAACATCCAAGGGTACCACCATAGGATCGACGGAAGCGAAAGCCCGAAGCTGTGAGGTAGCGGCTTCGCCCCATCGAGAGGAACTCAAAAGCCCGTCCCACCACCACAGAGAGCAATGAGGAAACCGTGAAGAGAGAATTGGACTCCCCAAACACCATTTGCGGTCTCTAGACCATCTCCCTAGTGACACAACAGAGATGGAATGACCGAGGCGCTCCATGCGCACACTAGAAGTGACCATCTCTGGTCAGTCCACGAAGAGGCTTCTTATATTAAGGAAGCATGCTTCGTAGAGGAAGAGCTACAGTCAGTCGAGCCCGACAAGCACATGAAACACCAGCAGCCAAGAGTCACCACAACTTAGCGCCCCTGTGCCTATAGATAGTGTCCAACACTACATGTGGTCTAGGACTAGGATATTACCAGTGGGAAAGCACCCTCTAACTTGTACTTATACAATCATGTAAATTATAAGGTACCCTCCATCTTTTAGCTGCTTCTGTGTGCAGGACTAAAGAAACTGCGGAGGACCCCCAACAAACGAAATAAAAATTGAAATTTACAAAACAACAAACTTTCTAAAAATGCCTCTCAAACAAATAATATACGCTACAAAATGCATTCCTCTGAACCTTCAGGTATCAGGAAAATCCATTTTATTTGAACACCCCAAGAACTTGGTACAATCCTAGGGGGAAATTCAAACTTGTTATAAAACGACTACATACTTTCTTTAGTATCCATGTTGTATACTTCGAGGATTATCTCTGCAAATATGACATCCTTGAACATTCATCTGATTCTACAAAGAACACGGAAATAGCCCGCCCCAATCCATGAGTGATTCTGCAAGAGCAAAAAGCCAATCCAAACGAAACGCTTCGGTCCATGTATGCTTCAAAAATGGCTTCAACTTATCCACGAACCACGTTTGTTTCCCCAAGGGCCGCATTCGGTCCCCCACTCTCGACTGATTCTACAAAGATAGAGGATACTTTCGTCCCATCAATGCTTGGAGCATTGCAATTCTACAAGGACGTAGATGAATACATACTTTGTGCCAGTCAAGGTGCAAGAACCCTACGAATATATGATTGCCTCTCAAAGGAGATTCCTCCGTCCAATCGATGCCCGAAGCATCACGATTCTACAAGGATGGAGAAGTATATATCCTATGCCAACAGAAGCATGTGGTCTCTACGAATAAGCAACTACCTCCTAAGAGAGGTGTCTACATATGTTGTTTCTACAAACACACGAGTACCCCTAAGAGAATGCATTCGCACTTCTCAGGAGAAACCCTCTGAGTTAATATATGGAGAAACCTTCACTTGTAGTGCTTGATGCTACAAGAGTGTTGAGAAAAGCTCCACTTCACAGCGCTTGATTCTACAAGGGTGCATGATGCCTCAACCCCTACCCGAGACAATCTCTCCAGAGGTATGAGATGCCTCAGAAAGGAGATGGCCCCGTCTAGCTAAAAGCTATGAATGTAACAACTCTACAAAAATGAAGATGCTCGTGTCCGTGCCCAAAAAGGCACGCGATGACTACAAATACATAGATGCCATTAAGGGGATGTCTACGAACATATGAGGAACATAGTTCAACTAATAGCACCCGTTTCTACTAGAGTGTCGAGATAGCTCCACTCACTAGCGTATGTTTCTCCAAGAGCTTCGAGTTACCTCCGCTTAATTTATGTTTTTTTCTCTAAGTGCATCGAGTTAACTCTGTGATAGAATATAGAACGTAGGTGGAAATGAAGATCACAGAGAAGAGAAAAAATGGTTTATTATTCATAGTCAACCAAAAGTACTTTACAAGATAAGAGAGCATATGTTTATATAGAGTTCATTTAGCCAATAATGGATCAAGACTCTTAATGGAAATACTAACAGATTTCCTAACGGATACAAAGCTCTGTAACAGAATCAACAGACTCTAGCTGTCAAGCTGAGATACAACCATACATACTAACATTCTTCCTATTTTCTTCATTTTTCTTCTTTTTAGAACAAGGTATCTCTGATGAAGATCTGAGATGAACATTCATTGTATTAACACTATATTTGAATCATTAGCAGATAGTAATTGTAACTCATCAGCACAAAATACTTTAAGACGTTGTCGAATATGGACAAAGAATGCTGAAGACAGTGGCTTAGTTAACATGTCGGCCACTTGGTTTGCAGCAGGGACATAATTGACCTGAAAAGATCCTTCCACCACTTTTTCCTTGACAAAACTTAAGTCAAGCTCTACATGCTTAAGCTTAGCATGATGAACAGGGTTGGACGAGTGTGCAATGACACTTGTATTATCACACCAGAGTTTAGGTGTTGCTGTGAGTTGAATGTTTAATTAGGAGAGTAGAGACCTCGCCCAAATAGCTTCACACAATGCATCAACAAGACTACGAAACTCAGCTTCTGTTGAAGACCTTGACACAACTCCTTGTTTCTTCGAGCTCCAAGCAACTATATTTCCTCCCAAGAAGATGCAATGTCCACCAGTAGAGCGTTTATCATCAGCACATGTTCCCCAGTCTGAGTCAGCATACGTAACAATTGTTGTTGGAGAAGTAGTATTGCTGAAGAACAATCCATGATCCAAGGTCCCTTTGAGATACCTTAGAATCCTCTTGACATCTTTCCAGTGTTTATCCAAAGGTTTTTGCATGAATTGACTTACTTTGTTGACAGAAAACTGGATGTCAGGCCTGATAGTGCATATGTGTTGGAGAGTCCCTACAACTTGTCTATCCAGTGTGCAATAAGGAAATGAATCACCATCAGTGAGTGAGAGATATGGTGAAGTGAGCATGAGAGTTGGGGAAGGAGTCGCATCAACCATTTGAGTTTTGTCAAGAAGATCTAGGATGTGTCTCTTCTGATTTAGAATAACCCCTATTCCAATAGTTTGAACATTCATCCCAAGAAAAAAAGTTAGATTCCCCGAGTCTTTCAAAGAGAAGGTACGATTGATATCCTTGATAACCTGATCAACATCGTCTGAGTTGTTACCAGTTGCAACTATCTCATCTACATAAACCAAGATGTAAACTTTGCTTTCTTGTCGTTCTCAGAAATACAACGATGAATCAGCAAGAGAAGCAGTAAACCCCAAGTCATAAACTAAATGATTGCGAAAATTTTCAAACCAGACCCTAGTTGCCTGCTTGAGACCATATAACGATTTCTTTAATCTGCAAACTAATGGATTTCTCGAAGCATCAGCTTGCTTGAAGCCTGGCGGCTGCTACATATAAACTTCTTCCGAGAGATCTCTATTTAAAAAGGCATTGTCAATGTCGATTTGCCTTAACACCCAACCATGACTAAGTGCAATACTAAGCATTATCCTAACTGTTACTAGTTTGAACACATGGCTAAATGTATCTGAATAGTCAAAGCCAGCTTGTTGGGAGAAGCCTTTGGCAACAAGCCTGGCTTTATAGCGAGCAATACTCCCATCAGGATTGTGTTTGATTTTAAAAAGCCACTTACAGTCGATTGGGATTCGATATGAGGGTAGTGGTGTTAAATCCCAAGTGCCTTTATCAACCAGCGCATTGAGCTCTTTCAAAACAACATCTTTCCATTCTTTAGAAACTAAGGCTTGTTGAATGTTAGCTGGGACATCAGAAACTGACTCAGCAAGGAAAACCTTTGGCTTGAATATGCCAGCCTTGGACCTGTTGACCATCGAATGAGAAGCAGTTGGAGCACGTGCAGAATCCTCAACACTAGTTGTAACTGGAACATTTGCAGAAACCTCACCATCCAAGGGATTAGCTGTAGTAGGACAAGTATGTGAACTGCTAGAGCTGCTAGAAGATACACCTGCATAATTTTCAGATGAAACTGGTTCTGAACATGTAGTAGGCACATGAAGTTGAGCAACATGAATCGAAACTAAATCAAGATGTGTAGCAGGTAGCACCCTAACATGAATTGAAGCTGGTTCAGAAAGTGGCCTTTGAACAGAATTAGAAACAAAATTATCTGATGAAAAACTTTCTGAGTGCTGAACAAATCCAGCAGATGAGTTGGGACTGGAAGTAGAGGATAAACGCTGAACATCTCGAGATGGTTGAGAAGACACAAGTCCTGTGTATTTGAACTTGAGCTGACCAGACTGCTCCTTAGTACCACAACTTTTATCTTGTAAAGAAGAAAAGTAAGACTCATTAAACTGAACATGCCGTGACAAATACAACTTACCATATGAAGAGAGACATTTGTAGCCAGACTGAGTTGAACTGTAACCCAAGAAAACACATGGAGTGGAACGCAGCTGAAGCTTGTTACGATTGTAAGGCCTAGTTAGCGGGAAGCACTGACAACCAAAAACCTTTAAAAAATTATAATCAAGTTGTTTTAAAAACATTTTTTCATAAGGAGAAATACCACCAAGAACCTTGGTAGGAAACCTATTGATCAAATAAACAGAGGTATAAAAAGCATCAGTCCAATGCTCCAAATGAACACCACTTTGAGCTAAAAGGGTAAGACCAAGCTCGACAATGTGTCTATGCTTACGTTCAACTTTACCATTTTGAGCAGATGTATAGGGACAAGTATTACGAAACTCAATTCCATGTTGCTTAAAGTATGTACCTAAAGTCTTAAACTCAGTGCCACAATCTGTCTGGATACTTTTAAGTTTATGATCGAACTGTCTTTCAGCCATTTTATGAAAGTGAATAACTATGTTACTGACATCCGATTTCCTAGCTACAAAGTATATCAAGTAGCAACATCCACAAAGCTGACATAATAAGAGAAATTATTTGAAATCAAAGGGGTTGGTCCCCAAACATCAACCTGAACCAGTTGTAAGGGTAAATTATAATCAGATAGAGACTGAGGCAAATGCAATTTATGACTCTTACCCAATTTGCAAGCTTCACAAAAAAAGAACTTTTATTAATATCAGGAATGTTACAAATTTTAGACAACTTAGCTAGAACATCACGAGAAGGGTGTCCAAGCCTTCTGTGCCATACAAGAGATTTGCAATCCTAAGTAGAAGAACTAGTACAAGGAACAACATTTGTTTGATTAGCAACAACACTAGGCAGATCATGAGAAGCAACAACACTAGGAAGATCACGGGAAGCAACAACAATAGGCAGATCATGAGAAACAAATGTAGCAGTCTTAACATCAGACAAAGAATTATGCAGGGGTAATGGTAAATTGCAGCCTTTAGCATCAGACAAAGTATCATGTTTAAAGCTTGTAGAACCAAGAAAGTCCAAACCATCAGAAGAACGAAACTTGTAGAGACCATCACTTTGCACACCATGAAGTATCAACTGTTGTGTTAACAAATCCTTCACAACACACGAGTTAGGAAAGAATTCAATTAAGACATTGTTATCTCTTGTAAACTGAGAAACATAAAAAATATTTTTTTAATTAAGGGTACATGTAAAAGATTATTTAAAACTAAGGGTCTTGAATCTGTGTGTAAAATAGAAGTACCAATTCTAGAAATAGACACAGTAGATCCATCTGCAACACATACTTTACCACAACCACGATAAGAAGAAGAAACGATGTTACATGCATCTGGTGTTAGATGAGAGGTGGCTCCAGAATCGGGGTACCACGTTGCATCAGCATAGCCAAAGTCTTCTACAACAGCAGCCACAGACGCAACAACAGTATCGAAACCAGAATTCTGAACACCGCCGTTGAACATTTGTGAAAGATTAGCATCCTGGTTGAAAATGCGCGACGTTTCATGACCAATTAGTTGAGCAACACTAGAATCATCGACGAAATCCTCAGAGAAAGACACTTGATTGACAGACGCATTGTTACCAATTCCATCAAAGGCTTGGTCAAAACGGAAGTAGCATCGGCTAGCCAAATGGCCTAACTTCCCGCATATCTGACATTGCGGACGCGTACGCCCTCCAAATGATCTCACCCCTCAACCTCTGTAAGACGAACCTCCACGTGACGGATAAGCATTGGAAAGCGGCCGAAACCCTGAGCCATTATACATGAAGTATTCTGAGAATAAACCATACTAGGGTTAGAGTTGAAGAATGGGCCAGACATTGGGCTTTGAGAGTCAGAAGAGTGAACAGGGCCTTGTATCATTTTAACAAGAGAATTCTGATCCAAGAATTCTCGCTGTCATGACTCTGTATCGAGAAGAACATTCGTAACACCGTCTAACTTATAAGGGAGTTGACTGGAAGTAATAACGGCCACCATCGGCTCATACTCCAGCGGTAGACCGGAAAGAATAGCAGAAATATGCATTGTCTCAGACAATGGATTTCCACACACAGCAAGGCTATCACATATGCTCTGAACCTGTGCAAGATACTCTGTAGAACTAATGTTTTGATATAATATTTGAAAAATGTTTTGGACTAAATTGAAAAGAATTTAAAATATGTTTTTAGTCAAAAACAACTTGAAAATATGTTTAAGGGTTTTTAAAGGCTTTGGAATGATTTAAAGTACATTTAAAGTAGTCAAAACTAGCATTTTCATTTACTCGTACCGATACGGTCTTGGACTGTACCGATACGCCTTAGGGTTTCAACTACCTGATTTTTCCAGTAGCCAAAACCCGTACCGATATGCTTAGCCGTATCGATACAGTGTGATTTGAGATAGCCCAATGGCTAGTCGCGTACCCATACGCCTAACTACCCCAACGGTCATTTTCCCAACGGTATTTTAATTGCAGGACCATACCGATATGCTAGGTAAGCGTATCGATACGCATTAGCTGAAGAAGCCCAACATCTAATTCCTTATTGAGACCGTATCGATACGGTTTGGCGAGTATCAATACGCCCAGCTGCAGAACTGCATTTATGGTGGGAAATAAAGGCTTCAACGACTCCAATTCAATCCCAACGGCTAGTAACGGCTACAAACTCATCAAGGAGTATAAAAGGGACCTCCAAGCATCTTGTAATGGTTAATGCTTCAATTATTACAACATTATGATGTCACAATTTGTCTATAGCTTATCTTATATATTTCTTGCTTAGACAACACTTGTGAGCTTAACATTGTTAAATTTGCTCAAGTGTTTAGGTTTTGGGTGAGAGCTTAGTATTGCAAACACATACCTATTAGAGAGATTTCTAGTTTGCTAAGTCTTTCTCTTATAAGAGAGTGTTTGATCAAGCTTTGGGTAGAAAGCTTGATCGTTGTAACGGTTTCCTCCTAAGCCGAGAAAAGGGGACGAAATTCTTAGTTAATTTGTTTGGAAATCCTTAGTGGGGAGCTAAGGTAGTGGATGTAGACCTTGGTTAGAAGGTTGAACCACTATAAATCCTTGTGTCAAATTTCCAAATTTTCACCTCCTACTAAAACACCCAATTATCCAACTTCTTCAAACTTGGCGAACAAGAACGATTGATCAAATCGAGCCCCTAAAATCTCAACATACTCCCTCATTGTCTGGTCACGCTTATGAATGTTCTTTAACGAGCAATGCAAGTGCATAATACGAGTGGTGGAAGTTACAGAGAAAAGAAGCTTAACCTTATCCCAAATTTCCACAACATTCTTGCAATTGACTAAAGCATGCAAGATCGAAGAACCGATGGAAGAAAGTAACCAAGAACAAAGAGCACTATCTTGCTGTTTGTATTTTACAAATTCTAGATTCAGAACCCGACGACCACCGTCACCAGCAACAAGACACGTTGGAACAACGAAAGAACCGTCGATGTGGTCTTCAAGAGAAAGACTCTCGATAGTGAAAAGGACTTGTTGCTTCCAGAGAAGGTAATTAGAGTCGTAAGGCGTATGGAGATAGTTTTGTTGGTGAAGGGTTTGTTGGAGGTATTTTCAGCCATGGATGAAACCTTTGATACCATGATAGAATATAGAACGTAGGTGGAAATGAAGATCACAGAGAAGAGAAAAAATGGTTTATTATTCACAGTCAACCAAAAGTACTTTACAAGATAGGAGAGCATCTGTTTATATAGAGTTCATGTAGCCAAGAATGGATCAAGACTCTTAACAGAAATACTAACAGATTTCCGAACGGATACAAAACTCTGTAACAGAATCAACAGACTCTAGCTGTCAAGCTGAGATACAACCATACATACTAACACTCTGCTCAATTTATGTTTGTTTCTCCAAGAGCATCGAGTTACCTCCACTCAATTTATGTTTGTTTCTTCAAGAATGTCGAGTTACCTCCGCTCGATTTATGTTTGTTTCTCCAAGAGCGTTGAGTTACCTTCGCTCGATCTATGTTTTTCGCTCCAAGAGCGTCAAGTTACCTCAACTCAATTTATGTTTGTTTCTCCAAGAGCGTCGAGTTACTTCCGCTCAATTTATGTTTATTTCTCCATGTTACACGTCGTTACTTACGTCAAAATAAATTCTTAAACTCAAATAAATAATTAAAAATAATATAGCGAGAGTAAGGATCGATCTACAGGGACTAGGGAGTTCCAAAACCTATTCGTTTTGACTTAGACTGAGAAACTTGCAAATAACAAAAATGGGGGTTTAATAAACTAATTCGAGTAATAGAAGTATAATAAAAGCGAAAAGAAATATTGAAATAAATTATGGAATGAATTAGCCTCAAGCTTCGCTTTGCCACAACTCTTCTCGATCACAGAAATGAATTTTGCTTCAACCTTCTTGTCGGTTACAGTCTACAAGGCCCAACCCTTGTAACTTGCTTATCTACAGTAAACTCAATTCCCAGGGCAATCCTTGAAATCAAGTGTTAAGTTGATTAGCTACGACCATCGATGCTAACACAAGTCTGCATTAGTGCTGAATAAGCCCGTGCTCGGATAGTTGTCTCGACGAGAATCGTTTTTAATTTTGATTCCCCTTAGTGGATCGCCAGTAAGTTTGTTCTTAGGGAGTTGAATTTGCTACAAGCCTATCCTTGTCCCCAATAGTGGATCTGAACCACTTCTAATCCGACGATGCCTTCGGAATGAAATAATTGAGATGCCTAAAGGTTAGGCCGATTGCCTAACCAATTTTACAAAGAATCGGAAAAAGAAATGTTGGAGGAATGAAGAACTCTTCTAATCTCACGAGGTATGTCGGGTTTGGCGTTGCTTTTGGCTAAGGGAAATTTAGCTAAGCATGGTTGGTGAAGAAACCATACTTAGTTTTAACAAAGGGAAAGAAAAATAAAAACTAATAAAGGTAAAGGAAAAGAGATATATTTAAGCTCAAGATAAATGAAGAACATGAGTGAATTCCATGATGAGTTTCACCCCAAAGTGGGGTATTTATAGTAGTCTAAAACCCTAAAAATCACTCCAAAGTGATAAAGATAAATTCTAAAATAATTCAAATTAATTACATAAGATAATGATAAAGTTTAAAATTTAAATCTCGCTGATAAGAAAATTGATATGCGGCTGATAAGTTATCACGCTGCTGACGTCGGCTTCTAGAAGGTGCTGACGTGGCGTCCAGTCAACATTCATGCCCCAGTTCATGCCCAACATCCCAGCCACGAATTCGAATTTTCTGCAGTTCCCATCCTTTTCTTGTTTGTTCTGCATCCACCAAGTCCTTCATGAGAAAACACGAAATATCCCACAATTAAGATCCAAAAATCATCAATTTAAGCACAATTAGGAATAAAACGACGACTAAACTAGCTACTCATCACTCTGAGAGCGTCGAGTTACCTTCGCTCTCTATGTTTGCCGCTCCAAAAGCATCGAGTTTCCCCTACAATACGACAAAATCTTAGCTCATGCCACTTTACAACACTCATTTCTACAACTACGGCAAAAACGCCCCCGCTTGCTAACATTTACTTCCACAAAGATACAAAATACCCATGTTTCGTGCAAAGGAAGGCACATGACCAAAAATCATGCTTTTTCAACCAGCTTCTGCACCCGATTTAGCCTATAAACCAAGCTTTTGAAAATGCCGAAATTTTCAACTTCTCCCAAAATCACCGTTCTCACTGCTTTTCACCTCAAATCTCGTTCTAAAATCATTCGTGAACGGAGCGGTAGTCGGCTCAAGTTATCACTTTTGGTTTTTTTACCTTTATATTAAATTCAATTTGAAGAATTAGGTATAAAATTTAATTTGAAATGATCTGATCATCTTATAATTATTAATATTAGGATAATTCTTGAATCTAAACTTTTATCTAGTGCAATTATACATATTAAGTTCTAATTTTGGTTTTAGTATAAGCATGATACTTTGATTCATATTTATGTTTACACATTTTAAAAACAACTACTTTCATTTATTTTTTATGTTATAGAAATATAATTGATTGTATATGCAATACGTGAATTAAAACGTTGTTGCATTGATAATAGTGTTAGTAGTTTGCCATCTTAACAAAAATTTCATTATTACAATTTCACAAAATCAAAGTTGATGTACCTCATTGTACATTTAGTAAAAGCTTGTGTAGTTTTTGAGATTTCCCCCATTACCTTTATGCTTCATGATTTAGATTTATAAAATTCCACATCATCTAATTAACAAATATTTTGAATGGTAATAGTAACTCGGACTAAGGTATAAAATAACGGTAGGATGATGACCGAATTATGTCGAATTAAAATGTTGGAACCAAATCCTCAGGTTGTATATAGTGTAAGGACGAAAATCATAATTTTACATTTTATGTTTTGACCTAGAAATTTACATATTAATGTATTTAATTGAATTATAATAATGTTTCAATTATTATTATTATTATTATTATTATTATTATTATTATTATTATTATTATTATTATTATTATTATTTGGTTTTCATCCATTTTCAAGGGCATCGCCTAGGGTCGAGGGATTGCTTTAAAAATTAGTAACATTTTGCAAGCGTTTTCTATTAGTGTGTATTTGTTTTTGCCTTTGTTGGGGGACAGAGTACAGAAGTGAAGCAAAGTCTATAATATTATCACTATTAGATATAAAATGCTAACCTTTACATAGTCATACATGGACTTTATAATAACTTATTCATTAATTATCACTATTATAATATAAAGTCTATAATATTATCACTATAATATTCATTATCACTATTAGATATAAAATGATAACCTTTACATAGTCATACATGGACTTTATAATAACTTATTGATTAATTATCACTATTATAATATAAAGTGCTAACATACATGAAATTGCTAGCTTATTTGTTCATGTATTGACAAAGTTAAAAAAAAGGTTTGTACAGTTAATTTTAAAGTTATTTTAGTGTGTGCATTTGATTTAACATATGCCATTTTGGAATGTGTAAGACAATGTAATTAGTCGTACGGATCAGAGGAATGTTGGCGAGAAAGAAGAGACACATTTCTATTCTTTTTTTCGTAATGTTTTAATTGATGTTACTGGCTTGTTGCCCTATAATTCCCATTGTTTGTATTTGTTGCATTGCAGATAAGTGCAATAGCCTCGTGGTGGGGTGAGCTGAATCCCAACTAATGGTGGGGGGTCTGATTTTAATCATTGCTGATGTAAACCCATTATTGTCTTGGACCTTTTGGTTCCCCACGTTTAGCCATGGGAATGGGCTACACACAAAATACCTCATTAAATCTGGCAAACAGGTCATTTTTGCACACATTCCAATAATAATATATATTTCCTCTCTCCCTCCAAATTTGTCCTTGTTAAATTTTCACGTAAATTTAAGAAAAAAAAATTTACATAAAAAAGTTTTGTAAAATAATTAAAATAACAATTTTATCATTGAAAAAGTTAAAGTTTATTCATTTAGAAAATTTAAAAATGGTAGAAAAAAAACATAATAAAAGTTATTGAATTTTTTAATAAGACAATTTTAAAATACAAAAATGACAATTTTTATGGGACAAAAGGAGCATGAATAAATATACCAACTCTCTCAAAATTCTAGCCAAACTTTTTTTTTCCTGCCCTTGATTTATTGACAGTGATGTTAGTTTTAATTTTGGTTGCCACCACCGGTAGTCCTTTTATCTCATTTTTATATATCAAGTTGTTTTTTTTATATTTTGATTTTTTTTAGTTTTTATCTGCCTTGTAGCCCGTTTTTTATCTGCCTTGTGGCTAGTGATAGATCTAGACTTCATATTAAGTGGGTTCAAGAAAGTCAAAGTTAAACTAATTAAGTGGTGTCAAGTGAGTTCAAATATATTTAACTTCCTCCTATACCCTCAAACTTTTCTATTTTTACAAGGATTCTCTAGAACCAAGTGGGGTCAATTGACCTCACTGAACTCTATTTAAATTCGCCCCTGCTTGTGGCACACTTTTCCTCTGCCTTGTGGCACGCTTCTACCTTATAGTACGTTATCGTCTACCATTGTGGTAGATTTGCGTTCGTTGATACGTTTTTCACGATGTTCAGCTTTGTTTTGCGGATTGTCGATGGTCTTCAGTAGTATGATCCCCTTTTGTGGTTAGTTTGTCGATGCAGTCAAATCTATTTTACTAAGCAGTCGCTAAGAGTGTTTGTTTTGCTCACCACTCATACTTCAATCATAAAGCGTGCAGGTGGATAGAGACAAAAAATCTTGCTTCCTGCTTCTATTTTTTAGTGTTTCATCTTTATCACTGTTTTTGAGCCCACTAGACGTATTTTTCTAGTATGATGTTTCGTTCCTTATTTTTTTAATTTAGATTTATTGCATTTTTATTTTTTTTCCTGTTAAGATTTCATTTCTTTTTGAATTATTTCTTTATTTTAATTTCAAATAAAATTTAGTATGCATATAGTTAAAAAAATATACCAACAAAAGGGTATGGAGTAAAGCTTAGGCAATGTCGAACAAGTAGGCCCTACGTTTGATATACACACCAAAACAATTTTATATTATTTGATGCATATGTTTTTCAACTTTTTTTCAACATCAAACTTGAAGGCTGTTTGGCAGTCCATTATCAAAGGGATACGAGTTAGATTTCCTGGTACTTTTCTCCTGAAACTTAATTCACGAGCCAAGAATGATAGAACATTACATTTATTTTAAATATATTGACCTAATTATACCAATGTAGACCAATTTCGTATGTTTGACTCAAATATATTCACTATATATCAAGTTCCAAGCAGAAGCTTGGAAAGTTCACTTTGAATTTTATTATGTAAGGCAAAGTAGCAAGTTTTTCGCATTATACAATTAAGCTTTCTTAAATCTACAACTTCTAAAAATTTATCATAAATGAACTAATCTTGAATACTCAACATCCACGATAGGTCTCTAACCGACCTTCCTAATCGCAATTGAATGGGGAACTCAGTGTGTAAAGATCCTCCTCACACAAACTAGTTGAACACATTGAAAAAAACTTCTAAGGCACAAGTTTTATTGACACTTGCAAACCTGTATTCAAAGAATGCTTTTATTATCAAATCAAAATCTATCTCCATTATAATGTGGATGGAGTCTCCTTTAAATATGCTAAAGACTTGGAAAACAAATAGAGTTCATCTCGTAAAAACAAGGTTAAAATCAAGATTTAAAACAAGGAATGAAATACTATCCTAAAAACTTGGGCAACAAGTATCCTAAAAAAAAGGCTAAAATTAAGGAAATCCTACTAATATAAGACTTAAAATAAAATAGCAAATAAGGCTGTAAAATATCCCTAATTGGGCTAATAAATTCGTCTAAGGCCTTCATATAAAAGCTATTGGACTGAATTTTACAAAATCTCGTATCTAGTTTTATACATGCACATTTTTGCTAAAATGGACGTATATTGAGTTCTCGAAATTGGATTAATGCGTTTTAAGACGCGTTAGAAAAGTAATTAGATGACGGTAAATTCATAAGAAGACAACTTGGCCCAGAAATGCTTGGATCCCATTCAAAAAGTCCTTGTAATTCAGTTGATATTCCAAACTTAGAAAAAGCTTCAGCTTCTTGTGCAAGATTATTAGTTTTGCCCCTGTCATGCATGTATCATTCTCCCTCTTGTAAAAAAGATTTTTCTTCGAATCTAAAATGGCTATGAGAGAACGGTCATCAACATCGATCAAAAAGGCTTTTTTTCAATTGTGGAATGGTCTAATTGAGCTCCTCTCAATGGTTCAACAAAATCTTGAAAAAAGAACACTAAACCACTCGAAACATTGGTGTTATGGTTAGGTAAAAAAGGTCTCTCTTTATCTTTATCTTTTTCACGTCTTTTTCATATGGACATTGCTTGACTTTTACCTCATGTTCCTTTTCACTCACCAAAATTGAGCTATTAAAATGATTTTTATTTCTCCCAGCCTCTTGACTCTCAGTCTTTTTCAAAGGAGATAACTCATATCCCATATCCCTCTTACAAAAACTATCATTTAGTACAATTTCTTTAGAGGATAAAATGTTTCTAACTGAATGGTAGAACAAGAATCAAATGAAGGGTTAGACTCACACTTACTTTGGGGGGGGGGTTAGAATCAAATGAGATAACTCACATCCCCAATCCCTCTTGTTTGAAATATGATTCTTCTTCAACATTAGAATTTTCACTGGTGGTGGCCAACTCTAAGAATACCTTTGTAACACCCGGGTTTGGGGGTTGGGTGAAATTAAAATATTAAAATATTATTTTGGGCCTCGTGTTTTCAAAACAAATAAATTTATGTTAGACTTATTTCAAACCAAGCCCAAATAGCCATGTATATCCTTCTTTTGTAAATACCTTATTTCATTAAGGGTGAAATGGTCTTTTGGCTTTTAAAAATAAAACACCCATTTTATTCACTCATCTTCTTCCCCCTCCCAAAATAATTTCAACGACAACTTCTCTTCAGCACCGTTGTTCACTATTCCATCACCCTTCTTCCTCATCCTTGAAGGTTTTTGAAAGGTAAACATATTTTTGAGTTGTCCTCGTTGTTCTCTACATATCTATACCTTTATTTTTCATTAAAACTCATGATTTCTCATTTTGAAGTTTTGAATTAAAAATGCTAACTTTGTTAGCTTTAACTTAAGTTTTTGATTTGTTGATGTTAGATAAGTTGTTTGCTATCTAAAAGGTCCAACATACTCGATTTTTACATAGTTTTATAATGATTCTCGAATTTGGGTTTTAGGGAGGTTTTAGAGGGGTTTAAGGTTGGTTTTGGGGCTGTTTGATGTGGGAAATTGTTGACTGATGGTTGTATGATGGTTGAGGGTTGTTTTGGAAGCTTTTAGGAGTGTTATAAGTGTTGGAATTAATGGTTTTAGGCTGCTCGAAAATGACATTTTTTGGGGTTGTCTTTAGCTTGAATTCGTGTGTTTTATGCTTGGTTTGTGTTCCGGGTTTGCTACAGTGATTTGTGGACTGAATTGTGGTTGTTTTGTTTGTGTTGGGATGTTTAGAACCAAGAAATTGTGTTGGTGAAGCCTCGAGAACGAATCCAGATAGCTTGGTGGATTGATCGGTTAGAGTTGTTGAGCTTAGAGTAGTCGGTGAGTGGTTTTATGTTTTTAACTTGGTTTTCAAACGTTGGTTCAAGCATGTGGACCTAGGTTGAGCTTGGTAAACTCACCAAGAGTTGGGATTAGATTGGTAGTCTAATCCCAACCTTTAGTTAGAGACTTTGGTTGAACTTTAAATGTTGAGTATGCCTCATGTTTTAATTGTGATTCTTGTGGTTATGTATATTGTGTTATACATGTGTGTTGAGGCATGATATTTGATGCATTTTTATATGTATGTAGTCATGGAATGTGGTTTGTGCATGATGGTAAATCATGGTGAGTACGTGCTAAACACATAAATTGGTAAGAAATTATGTTGCGAAAGATTGTGAAATGTGTTAGTATTGACACTAGTATGCTTGGGTACAATGATCGATCATTAGGATGTTTAGTGTGCACACGAGAGTCGAAATGCGCGCGTGGTCTTGGTGATGGTAGTCATCAAGATGGAGTACGGGTTCACCCAGAAATCTTCTTATATATGTTAGTCGGTGATGAGTGGAATCCCATCGACGGGGCGTGAGGATGAGTGGAATCCCTTCTGCGTGAAACGGTGATGAGTGTAATCCCACCGCAAGGTAATGTTTGTGTTGTTGGACGTGAGTTCCAAGGGTTATCTGCGTATTCAGGTCATTGCTAGGTGCCAATACGGATTGTGGAATGTGTTGCCATTACGTTTGATATATGTGTTCCATATGTTGTGTTTATGGATTTGTTGAGCATGGCATGATAATGATATTGCGTTCATGCATCATTTATATTTGACTCTTGTGGTTTCAAAGGTAAGAACTCATGCATTCTATCTTGGTTGTGTGCTCGTGCTTGAACCCTGCATTGTCGAGGTTTGTTTTATGAGCTTACCCTCACTAAGCTCTATGGTTACGCTCTCTTTTGTTCGACAATGCATATTCGTAGTTCGTGGGTTGCTTGTGCAAGGAGAGGGCCTCCAAGTGCACTAGTTGAGCTTTTGATATCATCAAGTATGAATTTCTACGTTATTGATGTAATAGACAAGCAATGAGATTTGAGTATTTGATTTATGTTGTTGTTATGTGTTAGGAGCATGTCTAGACTCCTATGTTTTGTGGATGTTTTGCTTAAGGCTTGCTTATGCCTAGTGTGTTGGCCTTGTGCCCCTTTCATGAATGCTCTTGCGTATGTTCTTGTCTAAGGCATGAAACCTTGAATGCTATGTATGCTTCTTTTGGTGAATTGATGATTCCTTTTAATGTATGACTTTTATATGTATGTTATGTGTTAAGCATGCTTGTTGTAGGGTGCCTTGCCTTTAGAGTTATTGCATGTTTGGTTGGAGGTCTTGGTTGGTGTTTTTGAGGCAACCTTGTGCCTTAAACCAGCTAAAACCTGTCTATTCGCAACAGGGGTATCGATATGGTTGGACCTGTATTGATACGGTCCTCTTGTTTCAGGCCAAGCGTTTTGATACCATTTTGCTACTGGAAATCTGAGATTTTGACGAGAAATTGAGGGTATCGAAACAGGCTTAGGTGTATCGAAACGGTCTTCGTAGCATTGACCACGAGAAGTTGACCTTTGAGGGTGTATTGATACGGTCAACCAGCGTATCGATACTGTCTCCTTGTGTTGACTTTGGCCAGTTGACCTAGTCAAGGCATATCGATACCCTCTTTGAGCGTATCGATACGGCATGCAGTTTAAGTTAAAATGGGTTGTTTTTGAATTGCTGTTTGGTTGTTCGCCTCGCTTGTTGCTTCCGATGTCGATGTTTCACATAAGATGTATAAACGCATCTAGACAAGATAATAATTAAATGAAAAGTTTTCTCGGGTTGTTAACCGAAGTGAAGCCTTAACGAGTTCCGCCTTGGTTATCCCCGTGTAACCCACTCGGACCAGTCAATCGCCTGGACTAGGACGAGGGGGTTACATCCTTAGGTGGGTCGGTAGTCAAATACATCTGAATCTCTCATTTCAATCCCTGCCTAAACCTCTTGCACATTATGCTTCAATGGCAACCAATTTCGAGGCATACTTAGCAGCTTTAGGAACTCTTGCTCATACTCGAAGATAGACCGATTCTCTTGAACCAAGTGTGTGAATTGACCCCTTAGTTCATCAAGATGTGCCTCACTAATATACTTCCTCTGAAACTTCTCAAGAAAGTACTCTCAAATGAGACAAGTAAGACGTAGTCCTAATTCCACAATTTCCCACCATTCACATGCATTGCCCTTATTTTAAAGAAGAAACTATCAAGATTTAGTGGTCTAAATTGGTAAAAGGACTTAGTTGATTAAACTTCTTATTCAATGGCTTAATTGATTCAATTTATTAGTTCAAAGATTAATTAGATGCAAAAAGTTTAAGTGCTTAATTGATTTTCCCCCAAAAAGTTCAAGGGCTTTTTACACTCTTAAGTCTTATACTATTTACTTACTAAAAGAAGGTTTATTACACAAAATGCTGACCTAGCGTAGCACTAAGGTTTTGACCTTTTACTCTTGTGGGGCGTTTGGATCGCAAAAAAGAAAATTACCGGGGAAAAGTACTTTTCTCGAATCTTAAACCCGTGTTTGGTTTCCGAAGATTCTCACCAGAGCGTAATACAACATTACCAACAATTCTACTTTTTTGGGTTTATATTGGGAATCATATTCCCTCCCTTTTCATTGGTATTTGACAATTCCTTCCCATTAAGACAAAATTACCCTGTAAAATTTTAGCCCAGTCTTTCCATGCAACGTGAAATCAAAAGACAAATATTGGTTTAAGTATGCTTTTAGTCCCTGAATATTTTGTATATTTGTAATTTATTCTTCTAGTATTTCTGGTTAGGAATTTAGTCATTTAATTTATCATGCATTTAAGTAATCTTACATTCTTTCATCCAAACATTTTCATCTTACATTCCTGTCAAATAAACTAAACAATGTAATATAACATTCCCAATAATATGTCAAAGAATGTTACATTCCAATAATCCTATTTCTAGAGATAATCATCTTTTTCCGTGAACCAAAAAGCACATTTAAGGCTTTCTTAACATGTCATCATTTTATTTGATAATATAAATTTATTAAATAAAAAAGATAATATTTAAATGTTAGATTAAATTGTAAAATTTAGAAATAAACAAGATTAATTTTTGATTAAATAATTTTTTTGGTAATTAAACTAAACAAAAAATCTGAAACTTAAAACTAGGGATGTAAAAAGCTGACCCGACCCAAAAACCCGACTAAAACCTACTCAAGTTAGAACTT
This sequence comes from Hibiscus tridactylites, assembly GCA_958450335.1. Taxonomy (NCBI): domain Eukaryota; kingdom Viridiplantae; phylum Streptophyta; class Magnoliopsida; order Malvales; family Malvaceae; genus Hibiscus; species Hibiscus tridactylites. The sequence continues at coordinate 16,729,932 of OY288286.1, read as the reverse complement.
GTTTTGACTCGAGGAAGTGATGACCCGAGACCGATCTATAACCGATTATTTTTGACCCGAACCCAAGTTGGACCTGATACTGTAGTAACCGAACCCGACATGCATCCGACTAGAACGACCTAAAGCCGAATTGAACCTGTTATTGTGGTAACGAAACCTGACCTGCACCCGACTGATACGAACCCGAACCCGAGACTAACCTAGCAAATAACCGATATAACCCGACTGAAATGACCCGAAATATGCTTTTACACGACCTGTTTTGAACCCGACTTGTTTTGACCTGAACTGATATTTACCTGACATGTAATTGAGGAAGTCTTTGATTTGATGATTTTCAGGAGAAAAATGAAGTATTCGAGGAATTATGAATTTATTATATTATAATGTGAGAAACTAATTTTTCACCATTTAAGTTATTAATTATTATTATTTATTTAAAATCTTTTGTTAAATAATTAAATTATTGATTATTAATTTATTAAATTATATATAAGAATATATATAATCAATTTAAAGTGTTGATAAATGTAAATTATATTCATGTCTCTGTTCTAAATAACCAAATAAATTCATCTTGAATAAAAAACATCAAAAAAGGAAGGAAAGAAACAAAAATATCAAATTTATATTTTCTTTTAACCAAATCAGACCTTTAAAGCCTCTTCTTAAACTTAAGATTGAAAGCCCTAAATAAAGAGACTCTTTTTGTTGTTTGGTACCAAGAAAATGCAAGTTTGCATTAAAAAATCCTGACCTATTTCAAGTTGAATGTTTAGGGTTTTGAGATTAGTTTAGGGATTTAGAGTTTAGGAGATTATGCTTGCACTTTAATTATTAGTAGTTGTAAGATTTAGGGTTTATGTTTAGGGTTTAGGGGCATGTTTTTGTTCATATTAGTCCATAATTTATTTTAACCGAAATTGACCCTTATTTATTTTAAATTTTTAAAATCTTGTAACCCCTAAACCCAGCACAAAAGAAATGAGCCGAATCTAAAAAGTTGTGATTGAAAACTTGACCCTCAAGAAACATTATTAGGGTAAAAATAGTAAAATATCATTTCTCATAAATACTTTATTAATTATATAACTTAGTATTGAAAAAAAATATTTCGATAACTTAATTAAATTATTGAAAGTGCATGATATAAAATAATTCTAAATTATAAATAGTCTCAATGTTCGAATTACATAAATATTCCAAAATAATGTCAAAACAACAGTCCGAAATATTTGGAAAAGAGTTCATACTGAATGATAAAAATATCTGAATAAAATACGAGATGCTCCAAGTACCAAGTTGCCTAAGAGTTTGAGTATATTTGAAAGAGAAAGACTATAAGGTGTAAGCTAAAGAGCTTAGCGTGTCTCTAATGTGCAAGCAATTACAAAGCAAAATATTATTTTTATTTTTCGATAAAATATTTTCTGAAAACACAACATAATCGAATCATGATGATATGATGTCCGATGCTCATGAAGACTTGATACCTAAACTTTGATACACTAATCCGAAGCGAAACTAATCCCGAAGGGTGAAACCACTGATCCGAAGCGGAATTCAGTCCAATGGTTGAAACCACTAAACTTCCTCAAACAAATCCCAATCCATTTACACACAATGATATGATGTTGATTTTAAAATTCGAGTCTCAATCGAAACTTGAATTGTTACATAAATCTATAAATCCAATGTTTCATAATTTGATAAATCTAAAGATTCATAATTTTGAAAATCTGATATCTCATAGTTCGGTAAATCTAATTTTTCAGTTAAATCACAATATGACATGTTATGCATGATGTCTGAAAACATTCACCCAATCACAATAGAGTATGCACACAAAATGTATAAAAACATTTACTTTTAATAATACCAGAAGAAGCACATAAATTTATAGTACAAAAAGAGACACACCTTTAGCCGGTAGAAGCTCTAATATCAAGGGCGTGATTCACGCTTAGGTCTAGCTGAACCAAAACCTACGAGGTAAGATCTCTATATTAGAACTAATATTATCAACACACCACCAACTCTAAACAATAACTAATCTGAAAGCATACTCTCGTGAAGATCTTGAAAAACGTGCTAGATCAAATCGAACAATCGGAGATAACTCGTCGGCCTCAAAGATGACACATGAACACGTGAATATTCTAAATTAGATTCTATAGATCACAACTCTTCAGTTACTAAGTACGAAATAATTGTAATTAGCAAAACAGAGCCTTCGAGTTTGAATTTGACAAAATGGTCATATGATTCGGACTCGGGACGTTGAAAAAAGTCAAAGTCAGCTAGTCAATGTCAACTATGATGGTCAAAGTCAACCAAGACAGTCAAAGTTTAAAGTCAAAGTCAAACTGATCCAAGGTCAAACTAGTCCAAGGTTAATGGTCAAACTGGTCAACGGGTCCAAGGTCAACAGTCTGATTCGATCAACGGGTCAAAACTGGTTCAATTCAGATATATAGTTTAGTCGGTCAAATTTGGGTTCATTTATCCGGTTCAAAAGGGTTGGGTCAACTGCTCACAGGTTGGGTTGGTCAACTCAATTGTGGTCCAGTTCAAATACAACCACAATTGGGCTCACATGAATTTGGGCTTCTCATTAAAAGCATGCATGGTTCAAAGGGATGCAGCAAACATGCTCTCCACTTGGGCTCACCCAATCCCACACAACCCACAACCCATGACCCCTTTTAGTAGACTTGTTTAGGGTTTTCAGCACCCAAAACGGCGATGACTCAGGAGACAACAACATGGGCAATGACTCACCGATGACAACATGGGCAACACCTTGTTGGATATTTTAGGATTCATTCAGAATCTTGCTATAATTTTCGTGTAGTGTGTGCATGTTTTGTGAACAATTATATTCCTAGACTCCCTTTGTTTACTAGAATAGCTAAGCCATTCACCTGAATTTTTATGCCAACTTTCATTTTCTTGGAGGCAATTCTTAGGCTCCTTTAGTTTTTCTTAGACTCGATTTTCTTTTCTTAATTTAAGTTTGACTAGAGCCTGTTTCGGGCACCTCTAGCTAACTTCCTAGAGCCAGTTTTGGGCACCTCTAGGTGTATTGAGTCTAACTTTTCTTAACTTCTTTACCTAGAGCCAGTGTTAGACACCTCTAGGGGCAACTCAAGTGTTAAGCTTTTCCTATTCTAGTTTACTAAGAGAAATCTAGACAATATAACAGTCACAAAGGGTGTTTAAAGATCAGAACTATAGTAAGGCTCTAAACTGTTCCTAAAAATATCCTAAAGGCACTGCCATGACAGAGTCTGTCACGACATGTAAGTTAAGTTCAAAGACTTAAGCCATTTTTTTGACAAAAATAAACTTAAATAACACTTAGACACAATTTTAAAACCTAAAAGACACTTCATATTACTGGAGGGATGCTACCCCCAAACTCGAGGGTTGCATTGCGCTCAATGCATGATAAAAGAATAAGAAAATAAAAACAAAATACATCACAATAATAACAAAACAGCAAGACAACAAAAATAAGATAGAAACTTAATTTCAGGAGTTGTCATCTCTGCTGCTGTTAATCTGTAGCTGTCGGCGGGCAGTGACCTTCATTGTGGGTGTCGGTAGAGTGCTAGGAGAAGTGTAGGAAGTTTTCTTCTTGGCTTCCCTTGGGGGCTGGATACGAGTGGGTGAGATATGGGGTGGCTTTTCCAGCACTTGTACCTCATCTGATGAGCTGCTGGTACTGTTGCTGCTGCTGCGGGCAGACTTGCCTTGGCTGGATGATCCTTCACCAGTGTTGGGCTTCTGCCTTTTCATAGGAGTGAACTCATTGGAAAGGTTTCTCGCAACAGATGGCTCCCTATCAGAGTCTTGCCAGATAGAAGAAGAGGAGAACCCTACGAAGTAGTCGTCGTCGAGTTCTGGCAGCGACTCCTTTCGTTTTTCTCCTTTGCCAGAGGCTGTAGCAGTGTGGCTGCCGCCTTCAGCTGTTGCGGCCGGCGTTGAAGTGGATGCATCAGATGGTGTTTTTGGTGTGGCCGTAGGAGTGGGAGTATGGGCAGGTGTAGGGGCAGCAAAGTATTGCTCTGGGAAAGCAGGAAATTGTACATTTGCAAAATTTAAATTGTTTTGAATGAAATTTACCGTGGCTGTCGTGAAGTCTCTGACGAAACTCATCAGACCAAGCTGTTGTTTCTCCATCTTTTTCAGTGTGGCCAGAATTTGAGTGGAGGAGTCTGCTGCCGTTGGCTGCTGCTGCTCTGTGGCGGCAGGTTCTGGCTAAGTGGGCTCTGCTGGCTCTTCTGCTGCGGAAGACGGGTTGAAGAAGGAGAGGGGTGTGGCTGCTTTCAGTTCCATTAAGCTGAATATGTTGCGCTCCGCCCATCCCTTCCCTCGGACCTTGAAATCTTCGGGGATTTCTGGAACGTTGTGGGCGCGACAGATCTAAGGGGTCCTGATGGTCGAAAGGCACACTCCAAAATCCCCTCCCGTATATACCGGCTGACATTTATGGGTCTCTCATTTAAAATGGAATGAACGAGTGCTAACCTGGGTCGGTCGACCGTGCTGTTATGGGAAGAATGCATTATCCTCTTCTTTACGAAGTGGTTCCAAAGTTTGGCCTCAAGAGTGAGTTGAGTGCGTTTCACCGTTCATCGATGTATGGGGTCGGTATTCCACTCTGTCTCTTCTTCCCTTACCTCTGCCATCACAGCATCGAAGTCTGCCGACGACAGACTCTCTACGAACCTCTTGTGTCCGTTCTCTCTTTTGCTGACATAGATGCCATAGAGGGTATTGATGTAGGCATGCTTGAAAGTAACTTCCTTACCTCGCACTGTCATGGTCTTCGTATCCTTGCTGTCGACGACAGCGTAAAATTCTCAGACCAACGTGACATTCATCTCTTCTGACTGGGCAAAAAACATATGCCATTTGAGGGCCTTGATTTTTCGTGCAATGAACGGTTCGAGCCCGAAGTCTTCTGTGCGTTTGGTGTAAAGAAACCCTCTTTCTTCCCACATCCCCCTCTTCTGGAAGGAGCGGTAATATCTGCCGACAAAATCAGTGGAGGCGAAGCGGTTAGGGATGTATCGTGGCTGGGTGTGCCGGCTGCTGCGTCAGAGCTGGAGGCAGCACTTCGTCGTGTCTGTCTGGTACTCATAGTTGCAAGGCTGTGGAAAATGAAAGAAATTTGAGATTTAGAGAGAAAGCAAGTTGAGAGAGTAAAAGTGAGATGAAAAATGAATAGTAAATGGAGTTTATATATATGAATGGTTTGCTGCCCATTGGAGCTGTAACGACAGGCGCGAATAACGGGGCCAGCTGTTACGCGGTTTTTGACGCGTCTGTCACGCGTTTCCATGTCTGATGCGCGTCTGTTACGCGTTTTCGTGTTTGCCACAACAACGTGGTGATAGGCTGTATTTTCCACGTCTGTCGCGACAACTGTTGATAGGCTGTCACGACAGACTCCTTCTTTGGCCTTTTTGGGCTGCTGTGGAAATGGTGGGCTGATTCACTTCTTCTCCTCTCCTTGTTTCCCTTATTTCCTAAAAAAAATTAATTAAAATAAAAACTTAGTTCCTAAGAATAAAATAATTCTAATTTCCTAATAAATAAATAAAATATATAAATAATAGAAATAATAATAAAAATAAAATTAAGTTAAATTAGGGATGCCTTGAAGGGCATCTCTTAAAGTAACCACTACCTGCATCCTTGGGGCTTCAGTCCCCTGATAATGCTTTAGTCTCCGTCTGTTGACTTTAAATTGGTGCCCGTCTTTTAAGGATTTGATCGTGATGGCACCATGGGGAAAAACCTGTCCAACTTGTAATGGGCCAAACCATCTAGATTTAAGCTTTCCTGGGAAAAGTTCCAACCTAGAGTTAAACAACAACACAAGCTGCCCTAGGCAGAACTGTCGTGGCAGCAACTTCTTGTTATGCCACTTCTTGGTTTTGTCCTTGTAAATCCTTGCGTTGTCGTAGGCCATTTCTCGAATTTCTTCAATTTCATTCAAGTCAAGTAGCCTCTTATGTCCTGCCTTATTTAAGTCCATGTTTACTGCCTTGATAGCCCAGTAAGCTCTGTGCTCTATCTCAACAGGTAAATGGCACGTTTTTCCATATATCAGCCTGTAGGGTGACATTCCCAATGGTGTCTTGAATGCTGTTCTATAGGCCCATAGTGCATCATTGAGGTGTAAAGACCAGTCTTTTCGAGTAGGTTTAACCATTTTCTCAAGAATGTTCTTTATTTCCTTGTTGGATATTTCGGCCTGTCCATTGGTCTGAGGGTGATACGCTGTTGCAATGCGGTGCTTTACACCGTATTTTCTTAAGGCAGCAGCAATTACCCTATTGTCAAAATGTCTCCCTTCATCATTGATGATCGCCTTAGGTATGCCAAATCTGGAGAAAATGTTTTTATGCAAAAATCTCTGAACAGTCTTGGCATCGCTTTTCTGTGTGGCGATTGCTTCAACCCATTTGGATACATAGTCCACCGCCAGTAGGATATATAGATTCCCACATGATGCTGGGAATGGTCCCATGAAATCAATCCCCCATACATCGAAGATTTCGACTTCTAGGATGTTTTGCAGTGGCATCTCATGTCTTCTTGAGATGTTCCCCGTCCGTTGACACTTGTCACAACTTTTGTAGAATGCTTGGGCATCCTAGAACAGTGAGGGCCAATAAAAACCACTGCAAAACCTTGGCAGCGGTTTTGTTTCCATCTAAGTGTCCTCCATATGGTGAAGCATGGCATTGGTGAAGCACAACTTCCTGCTCATCATGTGGTATACACCTCCTGATAATTTGATCTGCACAATTTTTGAAAAGAAGAGGTTCGTCCCAATAATAATGCTTTGCATCATTTTGGAACCTCTTCCTTGCTTGGTAATTAAGTTCAGGAGGTAATATTCCGCTAACTATGTAATTAACGAAATCAACATACCAAGGAAGTTCAAAAAACTTACCTGCCGCCATGGCTGTCGCGACAATGCTTGTGGCAACAAACAACATACTCGCCAGGGAAAGTCTCTAGTATGATGGTCTTGTCTGTCGAGAGACTTTTTCCCGTCTCTAGTCTTGACAAGTGGTCTGCAACTTGGTTCTTTGTCCCCTTTTTATCATTGATTTCAATGTCGAACTCTTACAACAACATAATCCAACGTATCAGTCTAGGTTTTGCATCTTTTTTAGCAAACATATACTTTAGTGCTGAGTGGTCTGTATGAACCACCACCTTCGTTCCAAATATGTACGAACGGAACTTGTCAATCGAAAACACCACTGCTAACATTTCTTTTTCTGTTGTGGTGTTGTTCACTTTGGCACCGTTTAGTGTTTTCCTGGCGTAATTGATTACGTGGAATAGCTTGTCCTTCCTCTGCCCAAGTGCTGCCCCTACATCGTAGTCATTGGCATCACACATAATTTCAAATGGCAAACTCCAGTCTGGTGGCTGTACAATTGGGGCTATTACCAGCTTTTCTTTTAGGATTCTGAATGCCTCAGTACATCCAGTATGAAATCAAAGGGACGATTCTGTTCCAGTAAGTGGCATAGAGGCTTGGTAATCTTTGAAAATTTTGAAATAAACCTTCGATAAATCCCAACATGCCCTAAGAAACTCCGAATTCCCTTGACTATAGTGGGTGGCGGCAGTTTTTCAATCACTTCTATCTTTGCTCTGTCGACCTCTATGCTGCGACAACTAACCTTGTTCCTAGGACTATTCCCTCTTCCACCATGAAGTGGCATTTTTCCCAGTTTAATACCAAATTCGCTTTCTCGCATCTTTCGAGCACCTTCTGAAGGTTGCCTAAAAAACCTTCAAAACTATCTCCAAAGACGGAAAAATCGTCCATGAATATTTCCAGGAAGTCCTCCACCATGTTAGAGAATATCGCTATCATACACCTCTGGAATGTTGCTGGTGCATTGCAGAGTCCAAATGGCATTCTCCGGAAAGCATAAGTGTCGTATGGGCAAGTGAAAGTCGTTTTCTCTTGATCCTCCGGTGTAATAGCTATCTGGTTATAACCGGAGTAACCATCAAGAAAACAATAATAAGGTTTTCCCGCTAATCTATAAAGCATTTGATCAATAAAAGGTAGGGGAAAATGGTCTTTCCGGGTAGCTTTGTTAAGCTTCCGGTAATCCATACAAACCCTCCAACCGGTCACAGTCCTAGTTGGGATTAGTTCGTTCTCTTCATTGGTCACCACTGTTATTCCTCCCTTTTTCGGAACACATTGCACCGGGCTCACCCACTTACTATTCGAGATGGCATAAATTATCCCAGCATCAAGTCATTTGATAATTTCTTTTCGAACCACATCTCGCATAACGTTGTTTAATCGTCTCTGGCATCAAATATCAGCTTATGATCATCTTCTATGAGAATTTTGTGCATACATAGTGCCGGACTGATGCCTTGGATATCTGCTATCGTCCATCCAATAGCCTTTTTTTGCTGCTTCAGCATCCCTATCAGCTGTTGTTCCTGTTTCTGCATTAACTTGGAAGAGATGATTACGGGCAACGTATCATTTAAACCAAGGAAAACATATTTAAGCTGCCCTAGCAGGGGCTTAAGGTCTAAAACAGGTGGTTCTACAGTTGAAGGCTTTTGGATTATGTGTTCATTCGAGGTATAGTTTAGGGGCTCGAATAACTTACATGGACGATTGCCTATCCAATTTACCTCCTCTTGACCTTTAGTGTCAGATATGTCTGAATCTGAGGAGCTGTTATCGTCGTTGCTGCCGTGACAGTCTTCTAGATGGCTGTTGTGGCAGTGACCAAATTTAATGTCATGGCTGCTCGACCTGATGTAGGGTTGGTCAAGGATTACTGCAGTGATGGCCTTGCATTCTTCTTCTGCATCAACATGTTTAATTGCCTGGAGAACATTGAGCTTGATCTCTTGATCATTTACTCTCATTGTAAGTTCTCCCTTCTTTACATCAATCAGTGATCTGCCTGTGGCTAGGAAGGGTCGCCCCAGGATGATTGGTGTGTTCTCATCTGCTTCACAATCTAAAACAAGAAAGTCAGTAGGAAAAATGAACTTATCCACTCTTACCAGAATATCTTCGATCTTCCCTTCTGGTTGTACGTAAGAGCGGTCTGCTAGCTGCAACATAACTGTCATGGGTCATCCTCGTCCAATACCTAATTTCTGAAATATAGATTTTGGCATTAAATTAATTCTAGCACCTAGATCTCAAAGTGCCTTACCCACGAATTTGTCACCAATTATGCACGGTATGATGAAGCTCCCATGATCCTTCTTTTTATGGAGTGGATGCCTGTGCAGAATAGTCATGCATCCTTCTGTCATTTTTACCGTTTCGAATTCCCCAAGTCTGGATCTTTTCGACATAGCATCCTTGAGAAATTTCGCATAGCTGGGCATCTGCTTGATGGCCTCTAACAGTGGTATATTGATGTGAACCCACTTAAAAATATCATAGATCTTTTTGAGCTAGTATTCCTGTTTCTGCTTCTGTAACAGCTGTGGAAAAGGAGGTGGAAGACGATAATCTTCAAATCGTCCTTCACATGGTATTCAGATCTGAGGAGGTTTAGGTTCTTCATCGTTCTTTTATTTCTCCTCTATCCCTTTTGCTGTCGTGACAGGTGTGGCGGCAGCAGGTTGTTTATCGTCTGTCGGGGCAGATGATTCTAGGGCTGGTTCCTCAATTGGTACGGCTTTCATCTCCGGTCCCGGCAGTTGTTTCCCAGTTCTAGTTGTAATGACTTTGCACTACTCATGTGTGGGTTGTCTAGCGACCTCATTATCGCTAGAGAATCCTCTGTTTTGCCTTGGCTTAATATGCTGGGAAACCTGACCCATCTGTGTCTCCAGTGATTTCAGTGTAGCTTCATGGTTAGTCATTCTCATCTCTGTTTTATCCATGAACGACTCAGTCTTTTTGACAAAGTGATCCATGTTTGCCATGTAAGCTCCTGTCTGAGACATAAATGTGGCCAATGTCTGCTCCAGTATACTAGGTGCGGTTGCCTGCTGCTGTTGCGGTTGCTGCCGTGTCAGAATTCTGGGTGCTCCTTGATTTTGAGTGTTCTGCACTTGAGGATTCAGTGCGTTGTTTGGGTTACTCCAAGAGAACTTGGGGTCCTTCCTCCAGTTGGGATTGTAATTGTTGGAATCGTAATTTCTTGGCTTGTTATAGTTTCCAACATACATCCCTTCCTCTAGGTGTAGCGGGCAGTCTTCCGAACTGTGATTCCAACTGCAAGTTTCACATACCTCTTCTGCAAAGTAGACATGTTTTGAATCTTTCTTTAACAAATATTCTACTGCCTTTGTGAGGTACGCGACCTGTGTCTTTAGGGAATTGTCGGCTTCATAGTCCTTCACAGCTAGCTCTCATTTACCTCCCCTTACTATGGGAAATTGCTCTTCATTCTTTGCTAGATTTTTCAACACTACCATGGCTTCGTCTGGATCTTTATCCAACAATAGTCCATTTGCCGCTGAATCTATTCTAATCCGGGTATGTGTGTTGGCAGCATTGTAAAATTTGATGACTTGATTCCAAACGGGGAATCCGTGCATCGGGCAATTCCTCAGAAGAGTGGTAAACCTATCCCATGCCTCGTGCATTGGCTCGTCATCTTTCTGTTGAAAAGTAGCAATTTCATTATGTAATCGCTCAGATAAATGAGAAGGATTAAAATGAGATAAAAATTCACGAGTGAGATCCGCCCAAGTTTGTATAGAACCCGACGTTAGTTTATTCCACCAAGTTTTCACTCTGTCCCTCAGTGAATGAGGAAATAACTGAAGCCTCAGTATCTCTGGATTTATTCCTGGTAATCTAAACGATCCACAAATTTCTTGGAACGTTTTCAGATGTTCTCTGGCATCCTCTGTAGCAGCACCACTAAATTGGCCAGCGGAATTCATCATGCTGAACATCACAGGTTTCAGCTCGAAATTTTTAGCTTCCACGTCTGGCAGGGTGGTCTCTAGTTCCACATGATCGTTGATCATGTATTCACGGCATGATCGTCGTGCGGCCACGGTAGTGGCAGGCTATCCGTTTCCTTCATCCACGATAGGATCTTCAGGATCTTCGGGATTCCTTGGGTTGTTCCTCCCGTTATGCATAGCTTCTAACTGTTCCTCAAGATAATCGTTTCTGGCTATCAAAAGATGGACTCGGTTCTTGAGATTGCACGAGCGTTCGATTTCAGGGTCTAGTTTATACTCAGGGTCTTTGCCTCGTCTAGATCTGCGCATAAGCAAACGAAAAACCTTGTGAAAAGCACAAGGTGAACAGTCCCAATAAAAACATAAAAATTAAAAAGAAAGTGCAGTAAAAGTAGGGTAAAGATATGTTTCCAGTCCCCGGCAACGACGCCAAAAACTTGTTGCGTGTAAAATAGTCTATCGTAATAGAGTGCAAGTGTACACGACGCAAGTAGTAAAGTGATACACGAAGTATCGGATGTCGAATCCACCAGGACTGGAAATAGCTTTATCCTTGGATTGCTGCACAAGAGAGAAAGAAGAGAGTTTAATTGTTTGTAGAGGAATAACGAAGAAAACTGAAGATAAAATATTAAAAGATTCAGGGTAAGGAATAGGCCGGTATTGATTTGCTCGGTAGTGCATGTGTTGCACTGTATAGAACTTCCTGTTCTATCGGCGTCCCTGTCGCGGCAGCACCTGCGGCGGCAGCAGTCTGTTGTTGTCGTGGCAGCGATCACACAACTCTGTACTTCAAGCTTGGCAAGAATCCCAGCTGTGACTTGTCCTATCCTTAGGTCCAAGTCTGTCGATGAACACGTCTTAGATGATACCTCCTGACGTGAATCAAAGGATGAATACCGATGTTGTTGAATTCTTCCTTAGCCACTTAACCTCGTCCTATCCCTAGGTCCGAGATAGTTCAACCATAAACTGGAGAACCCGCACTTATTCCTTTCGTATACTGAACTCTTCCTATATTAAGTAAATGAATAATCTCACAATGCTCTCCCGATACTCTTGTAAGATGTTGAAAACCAGAATAAGCAAACTTGAAGTTTATTTTATTGAACAGAAAAAATCCTAAAAATAGTACAATCCTTGCAACTACTTTACAGAATCAACCCTTGGCCCTAGGGGAATTTTAGAACATGATGATAAGGGGAAAACGACTAGGGTTTTTGGGGAAGACGGCTAGAGAATGAGATGTCCTTCCCTAGGTCGAATTACATTCCTTTATATAGGCCTTGGGTTCAAGTATTCTAATAAGGTAAGAATAAAAGTTCAAACTAAAGTACAACTCCAATTAAGATTAAATCTCCAGAGAAGATGCCTTTAATTCGTCCTCTTTTCTTGCTTTGGGTTTCTTCCTTGAACTTTGGGCCTGGCCTTCATTCTGATCTAGGGCTTAGAAAAATATAGGAGTGGCCCACGACAGACCGGCTTAATTTCCTCTATCTGTCGAGCTCCACTTCACTTTTCCCTTCGTCATTGGCTGCCACGACAGTGGCCACATCAGCGTCTTCCTTCTTGGTTCCAGTCCTGTGTTCCAGCTCTGCTTCTTCACTGCCCTGAGTCTGCCACAACAGCTACCTGCAAAATCAGCCAAAATCAGTAGCAACTGTGCCATTTTATATAATTGTGATGTATATGTGAAATCTATCCTAAATGCAATGAATTATGCTTAAATGCAACAGAAATATGGGTTAAATAAGGGGTAAAAAGTAGAACTTTTGCAAACTCAACAGAACACCTCTGACATACCAACACTCACAAATGGAAATCAATGCGATTGGTGCATGAACGATGGCGACATAACATGATGGCAGCAAAATATAATGGAAAAGGTTACAACACGAATCAACAGAGATGATGGTGACTCGCCAGAAACACAAAACATAGACCAAAAAGGTCATAGACGATCAAAAGATATCATAAAAGAAACAAAACAACATAGTGCAAAAAAGGAGATCTCAAAACTAGGTTAAAAAACTTACCCCAAATGTCCAACACAGAGAAATAGGTGCGGTGAGGATGGTGACGCTAAAGAGAAATCTAGGGTTGCGTAAAAGACAAATTGAAATCGAAAGAGTTTCCTCTAAATTTCTGTAGCAACTCACGACGAGGGAGACTCTGAAAGAGAGTCTTTGTTCGCAAAAGAGTGAGGAGCACTCCGATGTTACAAATCAACAAACAGACGACAAGAAAGGCTCGATCGGAGCCTGATCGGAAAAGCAATAGGTGATGGGTTTATTTTTAGATATGGAGAGGGAGTTGGGAGGAGAGGTTATTTTCGGCTGCAGAAAACAAAATGGAAGTTGGACGGGTGGTTTAGGGCTAAAACAAAAGTTAAATATCATGTCAAAAGGGTAAATTACAAGGGAAGGATCCCAACTTTACTCGTATTACAAAAAGGTCACCAAAGTTCCGATTTTAACAATTAAGTCATTGATATCATAACTGAATTTTAAATAAATAATTATCAATTAGGATTTTGAATTAAAAAAATCCCCAAATGCTAGGGTTCCAATTAGGAATTTCGAAATGTAGGGTTTTTGAATTAGGGAAATTTTTTGGGTGTTACAACTCTTCCTCCCTTAAAGAAATTTTGTCCTCGAAATTTTTAGGCTTAACAACAGATCTCAAAACTAACCGACACATACTCATTACCTCATTCTGAATTCATAATCCAACATAACCAAAATAGAACTGATTACAATACAAATGTACATGATATGTCCTCAGATGCATCATCAAAACCATCGTGAACTCTAATGGCATATACTAAACATGGTAGTCTAGTCTCAATTATAGCTGATCTATCACTCTGAACGGATATACCTCGCTATCATTACCATAAGCGGCTAATCTAACATGCCATCTACCTCCAAGAGGTGCATGACGATGTCTGCGTCCGATTCTGTATGAATGAACAGATAGGTAGATGCGGACAATCTCTTAGGTAATTATCTTGTAACCACATCTAAAACATGTTCACTTCCCTCATCTACACTTTCCATTGTGCTTCTTATTAAAACAAAAACTGTAGCTACGGTAGGTCTTACTCCGATAACTCTCAAAAACAAATTCATCTCTAGGCTTTTTACTAGACGGGTTGACAAAACATTGCGGAGCAATTACGTCCGTTACTTTATAACTTGATCAGAATTTTGAAATTCCTCATCTTTCATAAGCCCATTTATTCTCTTAGCAGTCTTATCTCGACCAACCAGATCGTTGAACATCTTATTCTAATGCATACCAACAATTTCCAGGATCGATAGGCAAAGTTCGATCAATAACTAATCACACTTATATTTCTCAATCGTGACTAACTCATGTACATTTTTTTTATTAGCCTCAAAACTCTATCACATAGCCATTAACTGTAATATTATTCTGTTTAAAATTCATGAAATCATCATGACACATCGTGTAACCCCCTCGTCCCGGTTTGGACGACTGACCAGTCCGAGTAGGTTACACGGGGAAAACTGAAGTAAAACCCGTTAAGGCCCCACCTCGGTTAGCAACCCTAGAAAATTTCTTTTAAACATTATCTTGTCTAAATGCTTTAATACACCTGTTGAGTGCCTAAAAGTCCTATATTTTACCCCTCATTTATCCTTATTTTTGCTGCACTCAAGCACGTTTAATTGCATTTTAGGCTAGTTTTTGCATTTACATCACATTTAGATAAAACTGCACATATGCTGCTAAAATTGGTCACTTTTGTAGGTATCTGCCGTGGCAGCATCCAGGGCAGCAGAGGAACAGAAGATAACTGTCGTGGTAGAATCCAGGGCAGCAGAGGAACAAAAGGTATCTGCCGTGGTAGCATCCAGGGCAGAAGAGGAACAGAAGATAACTGTCGTGGCAGAATTCATGGCAGCAGAGGAACAGAAGATAACTGTCGTGGCAGCATCCAGGGCAGCAGAGGAACAGAAGAGCTGGACTGAAGAAAACTGCCTCATACATCACTATCGTGACAGTTGTCGTGGCAGATGCCATGACAGATGCCGTGACAGATGCTGTGGCAGATGCCGTGACAGATGTCGTGGCAGATGTCGTGACAGTGATGCCGTGGCAGAAGTGGCGACAGTGTTGAAGCAAACTTCCTTATAACTCGCTGCCGTGACATATGCCGTGACAGAGATGGCGACAGTGAAGAAGAAGAGATGGAAAATGCGAAGTGGAGTTCGATTGATAGAGGATTTCAAGCCTAATTTTTAGAGACCACTTGCATAATTTTTGGAGCCCAGAAGCACAAGAAAGGCCTTGCCCAAAGTTTAAGGAGAAAGTCAAAGCAAGAAGATAAGGCGAATTAAAGGACGTTTATTCAGAGATTTAGTCTTTAATGAATTGTACTTTAATTCGAACTAATATACTTGGCCATTAAGAAAACTTGAACCCAAGGCCTATATATATGCTTGTAATTTGACCTAGAGAAAAACCCATCACATTCTATACCTCTCATCTAAAAACCCTAGCCGTTTCTCTTTCTTCACCATGTTCTAAACCTCCCCTAGGGCAAAAGATTGATATTGTAAAGTAGTTGTAAGGGTTGTTCTGTTCTTAGGATTTTTCTATTCAATGAAATAAAACTTCAAGTTTATTTATTCTGGTTTTCAACATCTTGCAAGAGTATCGGGAGAGAATTGTGAGATTATTCATTTACTTAATATCGGGAGAGTTAAGTATACGAAAGGAATAAGTGCGGGTTCTCCAGTTTATGGTTGAACTATCTCGGACCTAGGGATAGGACGAGGTTAATCGGCTAAGGAAGAATTCAAAAACATCGGTGTTCATACTTCGATTCACGCCGGGAGGTATCATCCAAGACGTGTTCATCGACAGAACTTGGACCTAGGGATAGGACAAGTCAATCTAGGGATTCTTGCCGAACTTGAAGAAACTGAGTTGCTTATCTCTGTCGCGACAACAACAGACCGCTGCCACGACAAGTGCTGCCGTGACAGGAGCCAGACACAAAACAGAAGTCCTTGAACAGTGCAATACCTGCACTACTGAGCAATTCAATTCCTGCATATTTTATTATCCTGATTCTCCTCTTTTACTTGATTATTTTCGTGACAACTAATCAATTTATTAAATCTATTCTTTTCCCCTTGTGCAGATAGCGAAGGAAAGGGTTAGCCCAGTCCTTGTGGAGACGATATCCTATACTCTAGTATCACTTTATTACTTGCGACGTGTACACTTGAACTCAATTGCGATAGACTATTTTACACGCAACAAGTTTTTGGCGCCGTTGCCGGGGACTGGCAACACACTCTTACCCTAGTTTCTGCACTTTTCTTTTCTTTTTATTATTTTATTTAAATTTTTTCCTTTTCTAACAAAAACTCAGGTGAAAATACTGCTTCAAGGGTATCAACATGCCAGGAAAAACCATTCTAGAGCTGATGCAGGAAAGTTATTGCAATTACTGGAAAGGCAATCATGCACTAGAAAGTTGTCCCCATCTTTTCGGTGAATATATAGACAACCAACAATGGAACCAACAAGAACAATATATGCTACCACAACAGCAACAGGGACAGCAGATGCTGATGCCGCAGCAGCAAATTTTTTTATGGTATGATCAAAACCCGCAAATTTTTTTAAACCATAACAGTCTTGCTGCAGAACCCGACATGCCATGGCAATGTCATCATCCTCAAGAGTAGTCAAATTTGTTAGAAGACACACTTCAAGCCTTCGTGGCACTGGTGCAAAAACTATCGGCTTCTACGAACGCAAGTATCGCCAAGATGGATGCACTCTTGAGCAGACCGATCCTCATTCATGCCACGAATGAACCTGAAATCCTTAGGCAAGATGACGAGGATGCCCATGTGAAGGAATACCAAACACATGATGAGTCTGAACAATAACTTGCCATGGCAATGATCGAGGAGCTGGAATGGAGCAACGCTGCAACAACACTGAGTGAAATTCAAGAGAATGTCACTGCAGCAACCACATTCGAGGCAAACTCTCAACCCACTACCTCGTTTATGACCGACCAAGATTGCACACATCCATCCCTGTCATGGAACTCGCACGACCACCTAGAAGAGTTACCCAATGACAATGCCTCGCAAATGGAATACGAGCAGGTAATAAACGAACATTTTGAATTCATTAAAAACTCACAAATTCCATTGTAGGTATTAGAGGAACCAAAGCCCATGGACTCAAAATCATCGAAGTCTCTACTGATGGAGATTTACGAATGGCCTACAGAATTTTATATGGAGAATTATGGTACTTTCCAATGTCCCCTTAACCTGCAAAGTAACCTGACAACGGACTGTCAAAATAACTGGTTGCCGCAGCAGCAGGCACGACAGCAAGGGCTACATTCCACCACAACAACATTTAACGAAAACAAGGTAAGTTTGTGGTCGAATATCAATTTAATTTTTACTAATCATATATTCATGCCCTCATAAACTTTACCAAAAATGGAGGATTTCATGGACTACAAAGGGAAGAGAAAGAAAAGAGCCCCCACCATGAGAATAAGCACCAGATGGAGGGTACAAATGGACTTTAAGAAGTACCGAAAACGACCCCTCAAGCATCAATAGAACATGGAGCAGTTACTTTAGGAGATGCCCCTCAAGGCACTCCTAATTTAACTTAATTTATTTTATTGTATTTTATTTTTATCTTATTTATCTTTATTTTTTTTAGGAATTAGAAATTTGTTATTAGTTTGTTTGTGTTATTAGGTAAACATAGAGAACCCTTGCAATGACGATACAAGAAACCCGAGGAAGCTCTGCCTCCACCCCTGCCGCGGCAACACTCATACTCCCTGAGATGAATTCCAAAGTGACTGCCCGCCGACAGCTCCTCATCCAAAGCTCCAGCAGCAGCGACTACAGCCGCATAACTTAAGTTTTCTTTTTCTTTTTCTCTGTCGTCTGCTGTATATATTATCTTTTGTGATGTTTCACTTTTCTGTCATTTTTATTTTATGTTTTTCATTTTTATGTCTTGTGTCATGCATTGAAGACAATGCAACCCTTGAGTTTGGGGGTAGGCAGTCCTCCTAATTATTAATATAATAATGCATTTAGTTTTAATTGTGTCATGTTTATTTTTTATTCACAAAAAAAATAAATTGGCTTAATTTATTGAACTTTTATTATCTGCTGCTGCCATCTCTGTCGTGACAGCCCCCTAAAAATATTTTAGGAAGTACGTAGAGCCTTAGTATCGTTCTGAAAAACTAAAACACTTTGTGACTTACTTATAACAGACTTTCTCTAGCATACTCATAATAGAAAACTTAGAACTTAGAGTAGAAAGAGACTAGAAACTCAGGAAACCTAGAGCTGCCTATCACTGGCTCTAGGAAAATAACTAGAGAAAAACTTCTAGAGGTGCCTATCATCGGCTCTAGATAGTTAACTAGAGGTGCTTGAAATACTGGCTCTAGTAGAAAAGAGAAAAATTCAAAAAAAGAAGGAAAACAACTAGAGGTGCCCGATACTGGCTCTAGTAAAAAAAAGAATTAAGTCTCGAAGGAAAACTCTAAACAAGCTAAGTATAATATTCTAGTTGCTAGGGAAGTCTATATTCATGTATGTTCACAATAAAAGCACACACCTGCACGAGAATTATACTTTTGCTCTAAGTAGATCCTTAAATATTTGAACAGGTGCTAAACATGATAGGGATGGTGTTGTGGGTAAGTATTGTTCACCGACTTGAGCCAAGAAAAACAATATATATATATATATGTATGTATGCATGCATGTTAGTTAGGTTGCATTTGCTTGAGGACAAGCAAGGAATCGAGTTTGGGGGTGTGTTGAGTGCCTAAAACTCCTATATTTTACCCCTCATTTATCCTTATTTTTGCTGCACTCAAGCACGTTTAATTGCATTTTAGGCTAGTTTTTGCATTTACATCACATTTAGATAAAACTGCACAGATGCTGCTAAAATTGGTCACTTTTGTAGGTATCTGTCGTGGCAGCATCCAGGGCACCAGAGGAATAGAAGATAACTGTCGTGGCAGAATCCAGGGCAGCATAGGAACATAAGGTATCTTCCGTGGCAGCATCTAGGGCAGCAGAGGAACGGAAGATAACTGTCTTGGACGAATCCAGGGCAGCAGAAGAACAGAAGATAACTGTCGTGGTAGCACTAGGGCAGTAGAGGAACATAAGAGCTGGACTGAAGAAAACTACCTCATACATCACTGTCGTGACAGTTGTCGTGGCAGATGCCGTGACAGATGCCGTGACAGATGCCGTGGCAGATGCCGTGACAGTGATGCCGTGACAGATGTCGTGGTAGATGCCGTGACAGTGATGCCATGACAGTGTTGCCGTGACAGATGCCGTGACAGAAGTGGCGACAGTGTTGAAGCAAATTGCCTTATAACTCGCTGCTGTGACAGAGATGGCGACAGTAAAGAAGAAGAGATGGAAAATGCGAAGTGGAGTTCGACTGATAGAGGATTTCAAGCCTAATTTTTAGAGACCACTTGCATAATTTTTGGAGCCCAGAAGCACAAGAAAGGCCTTGCCCAAAGTTTGAGGAGAAAGTCAAAGCAAGAAGATAGGGCGAACTAAAGAACGTTTATTCAGAGATTTAGTCTTCAATGAATTGTACTTTAATTCGAACTAATATTCTTGGCCATTAAGAAAACTTGTACCCAAGGCCTATATATATGCTTGTAATTTGACCTAGAGAAAAACCCATCATATTCCATACCTCTCATCTAAAAACCCTAGCCATTTCTCTTTCTTCACCATGTTCTAAACCTCCCCTAGGGAAAAGGGTTGATATTGTAAAGTAGTTGTAAGGGTTGTTCTGTTCTTAGGATTTTTCTGTTCAATGAAATAAAACTTCAAGTTTGCTTATTCTGGTTTTCAACATCTTGCAAGAGTATCGAGAGAGCATTGCGAGATTATTCATTTACTTAATATCGGGAGAGTTAAGTATACGAAAGGAATAAGTGCGGGTTCTCCAGTTTATGGTTGAACTATCTCGGACCTAGGGATAGGACGAGGTTAAACGGCTAAGGAAGAATTCATAAACATCGGTGTTCATACTTCGATTAACGCATGGAGGTATCATCAAAGACGTGTTCATCGACAGAACTTGGACCTAGGGATAGGACAAGTCAATCTAGGGATTCTTGCCGAACTTGAAGAAACTGAGTTGCTTATCGCTGTCGCGACAACAACAGACCGCTGACACGACAGGTGCTACCGTGACAGGAGCCAGACACAGAACAGAAGTCCTTGAACAGTTCAATACCTGCACTACTGAGCAATTCAATTCTTGCCTATTTTATTATCCTGATTCTCCTCTTTTACTTGATTATTTTCGTGACAACTTAATCAATCTATTAAATCTATTCTTTTCCCCTTGTGCAGATAGCGAAGAAATGGGTTAGCCCAGTCCCTGTGGAGACGATATCCGATACTCTAGTATCACTTTATTACTTGCGACGTGTACACTTGCACTCAATTGCGATATACTATTTTACATGCAACAACATCATATGTGTTAGGACACGCAACGGGAAGGACACGCGGATACCAAACATACAAAACAAGCAATTAAACAACCCATTTTAGCCTTTACAACAAGCCGTATCGATATTTTAGAGGAGAGTATCTATACGCCTGGACTTGATCAACACCCCCAAGTCAACCCAATGAGACCGCATCGATAAGCAGAAAGACCGTATCGATACACCCTCAATGGTTAACTTCTCACGGTCAAACAACGAAGACTGTACCGATACACCTAAGACTCGTGCCGATAAGCCAAAATCTCGTCAATTTCTCAGACTTCCAGAGAGCTTTTGGCGTATCGATATACCCCCGTGTACCGGTACGCTAAGCCAAAACTGAGGTCCAAAGTATAGGACCGTATCGATACAACCCTTGGGCGTATCGATACGCCCTGCACTAAAAGCCTCAATTTAGCTGCAAAACGCACAAGGACCTAACTCTATATGCATTTAACGATACAACTAGCAATATACCAACCCTCATACAACACTAAGCTTTCTACCCAAAGCTTAATCCACTCACTTTTACAAAGAGAAGTTTTTGCTAAACTCTACAAATTCCTCTCAAAGGATAATTATTTACCCAATTACAATTTTACACTCCCCAAACTCACAATAAAAAGATAAAAATTGAGAACTTAAGAGTTTGGTACAAGAATTTGACTCTAAAGGTGCAAAGTTTGGATTTGAGTGCTTTGATGATGCTTGTAGGTTCAATCATTGTTGCTTGTTCAATTGAGACTTGTTTTTATACCCTTGTATTGAATTCTAGCCATTTCGGTAGTTGGGATCATCAATAGAGTCATTGAGAAGCTTTTTCCCGCAATAAATGCAGCTCTGCTGCCTACCGTATTGGTACGGGTAAGGGGCGTATCGATACCTGTATCAAAGAGGAAAGAGCCGTTGTGACTGAAAACATTGCATATTGATACGCTTAGAAGGCGTACTAGTACGCTTTTATGGTGAGTATCGATACAGAAGGGCGTATCGATACGGGGTTTGCTCACTGGAATCCCAAGTTTGGTTTTCATAAAACGTGTATTGATACGCATACTTAGCGTATCGGTACAGTATAACGGTCATTTAAATATTGGGATACCAACTAACTAACAAGTCAACGGTCGAAAATTAAATGCAAAGATTTTGCAAAGATAAGCTTATCATACCGATACGGTTGCAAAGCGTATCAGTACGGTATCATTGAAAGTGTTGCCCAGATGAATATCGTATCGATACGGGGTAATATCGTATCGGTACACTATGTCCATAAAAATTCCAGTAACTAAAAATCGTATCGATACGCCTAAGGGTATCGATACGCCTGGGCATTTTTGTGTAGTTTGGCTTGAAAACACATAGGAAAAGACTTAGAAATATTTATCATTTTAAGAACAACTTGTCTTGCGATATTATTTTGTTTAAAATACTTGTCAATAATGAGATTTTAAGGAGTACTTAAAAAGTTATTGTTTTGCAAATTTATCCATAAGTTTAGATGTTATATCAAAATCAATTTCGGTTTCACAGTTTTCAGCACCCAAAATGATGACAACTCAGGAGACAACAACAAAGGCAATGACTCACTAACGATCACAAGTCGAAATCCAAGCTTCAAAAGAGCACATCCGACTTTTAAATCAATAATTCTCAATTAGGATTTTGAATAAAAAATCCCAAAATGCTAGGGTTTCCAATTAGGAATTTTAAAATCTAGGATTTTTTGGTCTAGTTGTATTCGTTTTATTGGATGAAAACTCCAAAGGAGGGATTGTTCATAAGTGAGTCGTTATGGTGGGATTGTCTGAGTTCTTTTTGTGAGACTATATCTGCTTGGCCTTGTCGTGTGGGGGTGTGTTGGGAGCCACCGATCGAGGGGACGTTGAAATTCTCGGTTGACGGTTCAGCTTGTGGTAAACCAGGACCGACAGGGTTTAGGGTGTCTTACGAGATGCTCAAGGCAAAATTTTAGCTTTATTTTCAGGTCCTCTTGGTTGCCTTGAATCCAATGAGGCGGAGTTGCGAGCGATTGCTTTTGCTTTGACGTTCTTTCTAGCGTCTAGCTGGTCGTCACAACCTCTTGTGGTGGAGTCAGACTATAAAGTTGCTCTTGGCTGGGTAATGCATTTGGATTGACGACCATTGCGATTCTGGGAGGTCTTTGGTGTGATCGATCGTGCATGTCATACTTTGGGTTCCGTTTGTTTTAGTCATGTATTCCGTGAAGCGAATGGATTAGCGGATGCTTTAGAAAGGGAAGGGGTGTCGCGTGCTTCTTTGTTTCAAGCTTGTCTATGACTGGTTTTTTGGGTTTTTTTACTGAGGGGTGATATGTTTCTTATCGTTTGTTATGTTCGTGTTTGTCTACGTGTCATACTCTTTTCCTCTGTTAGGCTTAGGGAGGTTTTTAATGAGGCGCGTGTGTGACAATCGTTGTACTTTTTCCTCGTTTAATATACAACATGTTGCTAATAAAAAAAGAAATAAAATAAAATAAAACTAAACTAAGTGAGTAAAAATTTAGTAGACGAAGACAAATAAAATGGGTTGCCTCCCATCTAGCGCTTTATTTAACGTCATTAGCTCAACGAACTAATTTTGAAAGCATATGTTCTTCTAATTCGATCTCCTCGGCTAATTCAATCTGGGTGTTTTCATAATACGGCTTCAACCTTTGGCGGTTACTTTAAATCGAGCTTCGAAATTGTCTTCTATCTCCATTATGCCGTGAAAAATCTTAGCTATCGTAAATGGTCCAAGCCATTTTGATTGTAGTTTGCCTGCAAAAAGTTTAATCTTCAAATTAAACAACAAAACCTTTTGGTTAATTGTAAATGATTTAAAGAATATTCTTCAATCGTGGAATTCTTTCGTCTTCTCTTTAAATATTTGAGCGCTATCGTAAGCGTTTCGTCGGATTTCCTCTAACTCTTGAATGTGTAGCTTTCGCGCTTCTCCGACTGCTTCCGTCTCCATGTTACATTGTTTAACTGCCCAATAGGCTCGATGCTCCAACTCAACCGGAAAATGGCAAGGCTTACCGAAAACGAGTTGATACAAAGACATTCCAATGGGACCTTTATAAGCTGTCTGGTATACCCACAATGCGTCAGACAGCTTGAGACTCCAATCGTTACGATCTGGTTTGACAATTTTTTAAGAATTTCTTTAATCTCACAGTTCGACACTTCCGCTTGTCCGTTGGTCTGCGGTTGGTAAGCAGTGAAAATTCTTTGAGTTACTCTGAACTTTTTCACGAGCGGGCCAATTACCTTTTTGATGAAGTGGGTTCCTCGATCGCTAATTATTGCTCATGGTGTGCCAAACCTGGAAATGATAGAATTTTTCATAAAATTAACAGTGGTTCTGGTATTATTATTTTGGGTAGCCTTAGCTTCCACCCACTTAGAAACATAATCAACTGCAAGAATGATATAAAATTTCCAAATGAAGAAGCAAAAGGACCCATATAATTGATTCCCCACACATAAAAAATCTCACAGACGTGAATCGGATTTTGAGGTAATTCATTCCTTCGGCTTAAATTCCCTACACGTTGACACTTACCACGTGATATACAATACAAATAAGCATCGTGAACTATGGTAGGCCAAAAGAAACCACATTCCAAAATTTGATGGGCAGTCCACTTTGGTCAAAAGTGACCACTACATGAATAAGAATGGCTAAAGGTGTTCCTAAACTATCTCTAGCCAGGAAACTGAGAGTCAAAAATGCTACAGCCATATATCTCGGCGTAAACTCTTAACACTCCCCTACCCTTCACGACCTATCCTTTTTAGCCCTTGAAACCTATCACTTATCTCTAAGGTAGGTTAGAGTCTGCCTCTCGAAAGCCACTCCATTGCTTACAAGGGTTCTAAGGCTGGCTCTCTCGATTACTAACCCCAACAAGCACTCAAAGAATGACCAACTCTCGAGGGATCTTACAACTTTAAGGAAATGAGAAATGCATAAGCAAAGCATAGAACGTGATAAACACTGAAAAAGCTAGAGCATGCATTAAAACACTTAAAATAATATCATCCATCAAACCTAAGCCACCTAAAACAGTTCGTGGTTGGGAAATATCATCCAACGTATCATTGCGACAACATCACCAAATATAAAAATATGAAAAGGAAATGCTATAGCGACAAAAAGAAAGGTGAACTCCCTCTCCGCCATGGATTGCCCGACTGTCTTAGGCCCACCGCCTCTCTCGAGGCTGGTGAGGCCACTCCTTGGAGCTTCAACAATGGAGGACACCAAGCTGGACAAGATGAAGGTGAAAACTTCCCTCCCCTTTTCTCTCTCTTCCGCCTCTCTTTTGCGTCACTTGCATATATTTTCTCCAAGCTTCTCTCCTTCTATTTATAGTGGAGGCTCTCTAGGGTTTTGTGCCCTAAAGATTCCTTGATTATCCCAAGGAATATCCTCCGACAAAGTCGGATGCAAGGGGACAAGGAGGATAGTCAGCAGGTGGGTACCGGCTGCTGCACTCCTTAGGTCGTCCTTTCTGCGTGTTCATGTGCTTCTGCAACTCACGTGCTTTTCACATGCTGGCCAATATCCACTTTCATCAGGCTATAGCAATTCCTAGTACCGGCTTCCTCTCATGACTCCTTTCCTGCACACCACAAACCCAAAAACCAACCCTCCGAGCAGTATCCCTCGATATGGACCAACAACCAGCAAGGATAAAGATGTACCCAGAAGAAGAAAGAAAAACGCAACCTAAATGCAATCTAAATGTTATGGTATGAACTCAAGAACATGCAAATGCTATAGCAAAAAGGTATGAAAACAAGGATATTTATGCAGTTATCACACCCTCAAACTTAAGCTATTGTTTGTCCTCAAGCAATGAGTAGGACATAATAAAAGAATTACTATGGAAAAGATTTAACCTATAGGCGAGATCCTTAGAACATTCCTTAAGTCTAAGTTGTGTGTGTGCGTGGCTGCCTTCCTCATATACTTAAGCTAGTGAGAAAAAATTTCAAGGAAGCTTCCTAATTATACCCTAGTTATGTTCTCTAGTTCTTTTTAAATTTCTAGACTCCCAAATATGTAAGTTTTTCTGCTATGAAGGGTGTCAACTCATCACACCCACCATCCTTAACTCTAGATGAGCAGGGGGCAAACCTCTCACCCCCGAGCTAGTAGGCAGAGTCATCATGTGACAACTTTCATTCACTCATATGCTATAGCAAAACTTTATTTATAGATTATTATTATTATATATATATATATATATACATTTTTTAAACCTGCTATAGCAAAGCAGAGTGTCCTACAAATATGTCGTAACATTTATTTGTTTATTTAAGCACAGGGAAGTCTAGTTCATCTTAAGTTCTCTAGAGTTTACATATCAGAGTTCACTAGGGTTCTTCCTGAAATTTTTTTCTAACGAACTTATTTATAGATAGAGAGCAACTGTGTAAAAAAATTTAACAACTAGATCCTAAGGTCAGTTCTACAGATCTCAACTACTTGTGTTTTCTTTTTTTAACTTAGTTCAGGCCTTTAAGATTTCGTCGTCAGACATCATAAATACATTCATAGGCTGTCTCTAGACTAAAAAGAATGTCATAGTAAAAGAATTATTCTTCCCTACTATGCATATGCTAAAGCAAAAAAATACTACCTATGAAAACTAATACTAACACCCCCAAACTTAAGGAATTAAATGTCCTCAATGCATGAGCTATTCTATATGCGAAGACTTGAAAAAAATGAAATGATAAAAAAGAAAAAAAAGAGTTAGTTATCTCCTGGGTGCGGAGGCTAGGTTGTGCTGCTGGTATTGTCCATTGATGTTTCAGAGAAGTAGTGGTGGGGATCTGCTACATCGTCCACACTCTGTAAAGATACTGACTGAGCACTGGATGAGGGACTGACACGTCCAGCAGTATGTTTGATGCGTGTTTTTGGTCGGGATGATGTAGCATCCTCGGGTTGCACTGGCGTCGGCTCATGTGTTTGTGCTGTAGTGGTCTCATTCTGAGAGGTTTCCTCATATCACTTGGTATGTGCTTTGGCTCAGAAAGTGAGGTTTCTGGTCGTGACAGTGTTGGATTATTTTCCATCCTGGTACGTTTCCTTTTCTTGGTCGTGGTGGCTACTGGGTCAGTCTCTTCGACATGAGGCTAAATAGGAGGAGTTTCTTTCTCTGGATGGGTAGTTGAAGTTGTAGGTGCTTTCTTTCTCGAAGTCTTCTTCTTGACAGAGGGAGGTACTGAGCTAGGGTCAGTGGGGGGCACTGGGTTCGCTGTAGCAATGGTGGGTGCTTGCAGTAACTCCATGGGGAACAGTGGAAATGACACATTCTGGTCTGGTAGAAGTTTACTTAAGCAGGATGCTACGACACTATCGCGGTGATGGGCGTACTTGAAGTACGTCCGGTGATGTACCCTCATCAAGTTGAGCTCAGTGCTCAGTTCCTTCGTTGTGGCCACCAGTGCTATTACCCGTGCTGTAGCAAAACTTTTCGCTCCTCCCTCCACTGTTCGTTGAGGCATGTCTTCATTGAATCCTCAGAGTTCTATGACGAGGGCTGGAGTTAAACATGTTTTTCCTAAAAGAGTTGCATCCACAAGATCGTCTATGAAGATGTCTTTTCTTTTACACAAAGCAGTAATCAGGTTAAGGAAAACAATATGACTACGAGGCCATTTCAAACAAGCACATACCTCATCCACTATTATCTTTCCTTTGCCAATGCGTCTACCATGTATTATTGAGTGGATAAGAAAAAGTCTAGAGATGTGGACGGTCGCAGTGTGTAGTATAGGCATAAGCTTATGTCTCACAAAATGGTTCCATACCTTGGCCTCAGGTTTGAGGCGTCCTCTCTCGACTGACATGTTGTTGTCTAGCAGCGTTCCCTCAAAACAGATATCCTCTAGCACCTCACGATGTGTCAGCGCGTCCATCGTCATCACAAAAGAGGTGTGGCGGTCTACAATGTGCATTAGCCCATAGAACTTGTTAATTGTTGCGGCAGTAAACTTTATCTCCTCTCCTCGCACATGAACTGTAGATTGTGTTGGATTTGTGAGGTGTGCGTAGAACTCCTTTACAAGTGAGGTACAATTCTCCTCAGGGTGAGCAGCGAAGGTTTTCCATTCATGCTTGCCAATGACATACATGGTAGCCTGATCGAACTGATCTTTCTCGTCTTTAGGGTATTTAAACCATAGTTCCGGAAGAACATTCCTATCTTTGAGTTTTGTCCATCTTTTCTTTGCTGCCTCGTCAAGAAACTTAGAGATTTCCAGGACTTGTTGTTTTTTAGGACGATCGGAAGTTTTGAGGGCGTTTTTACAATGAGCCATGAGGTTTTTGTTGAAAATAAGGGAGTAAATATGTGAGGGAAAAAATGGTGAAGGCTGTTTGATTTGTTTGGGAGAAAATCTAAGAGATGGAGTGAAGAAGAAGAAGAAGTTTGAGTGTTGAAGAAGATGGAGAAAGTGAAGGGTCGGTTGATGATGATGAGGAAAATATGGGGAGTTGAAAAAGGTTGGAAAAAAACTAAAGAATTAATGGAAGAGGGGAGGTGATGGGGACGTGTGTTGGCTTTAAGAGAGAGAAAAAATTGGGAGTTAATGTGATAGTTGATGTAACCCCCTTAACCCGGCCTAGACGGTTGACCCGAATTAAGAAAGTCACACGGGGAAAACCAAAGTCAACCCGAAAGTCAACCTTGATTAACGACCCTTTTTTTTTCTTTTTACTCTTGTCTAGATGCACATTAGTCCTAATTGTGATCACACAAACATCATACACAAAGATCACAAACATCAGAGATCAAACAGGGACCCAATTGAACAAATTACAACTTTAGGGACCAAATTGTAATTTCTGATAAATATAGGGACTTAACCCAGATTAAAGATACCAACTTGAAATTAATCAGGTTTCATGCTTCTCTGTGAAATTTCAGCTCAAAAGGACTTCCCAAACTCATACAATTGCACAAACAAGTTTCAGGACCAAAACGCAAACATTTCAAAACATTTAACTGCCAATGTCAGCCCCCAACGGTCGACCGTTCCGAAACAGGTAGACCCCGTTCCGAAACACGGGCCGTTCCGCAACGGGTTCCGAAACATGGGCTTGGCAGAGGCCAAACCGTTTCGAAACGGTGCATACCGTTTCGGACGCCTGAGTTCATTCAAGCACCCGTTCCGAAACGGTGCACACTGTTCCGAAACGCCTGCACAGATTGCAGCAAAAAGGCATTCCAAAACATGCAATAGATCATTCAAACATGCTCCAAATGCTACCAAACTTTACCAGCATGCAATTCAACATATTTAAGACTTGTAAGCATCATCAAATCATCAGAACAACATCTCATGCAAAAAGCCCCAATTCTATAGGCATGCTTCCTACACAAGCTAGCTATTCAAGCACAAAACTTCCAAAACAAGCATGCAATGATCCAATGCAAAAACCAGCATTCTTAACATCATTCAACATACTTAGGGAGTTCCAAACACCTCCCAAAACATACACATTGGTCCCCCATTGCCAAATTACCCAAAAGCTAAAATGTTTAACAAAACCTTCCATACATTGAGCTTTACTTGTACTTGAATTCTTGCCCTCCTTGCTGCCCTCAAAGCTCACTAATGTTCTGCAATATTGAATTAAGAAAACAAGGAGAGCGTAAGCAAAAGCTTAGTGAGGAATGCTCTTAAAAACCATTCAATAATGCCATTAAAAACATTTACAAATCATGCTTTAAATCAACCATTGCACATGCTCAAAAGCATACTTAAAACAAGCATCTCATGCTTCATAACATACATTAAAACAAGCATCTCATGCTTCATAATATTCATAACATGTCATATTGGCTCAAGTGATAAATTCCATTTCTTAAAACAAGTTCATCAACTTTCCCAAGGACTTTTAAACACCTTGGCCCCAAGGACTTTTAAACACCTTGGCCATGGACTTTTAAACACCATGAATGAGGACCACACAAGGACTTTTAACCACCTTTGTGTCCATTGCTTGAATCACCCCAAGGACTTTTAAACACCTTGGCCCCAAGGACTTTTAAACACCTTGGCCCCATGGACTTTTAAACACCATGGCCCCATGGACTTTTAAACACCATGGAAGGATCACCTAAGGACTTTTAACCACCTTAGTGTCCGCAACAAGAACCATCCAAGGACTTTTAACCACCTTGATGTTCTTAAGTAACAAGGCTCACTCAAGGACTTTTAACCACCTTAGTGACCTTAACCTTTTTAAAACATCACTTGCCAATAAACATCATATTCATCATTTAATCCACTGTTTTAAAGCATTAAACCAAGCCATTTTCATCATGCATTTCAAAGCATCGAACCACATTTAATCAATGTACAAAATCAAGGAACTCCTACCTAGAGTTTCCTTCAACAAATGGCTTAAAACATCAGCAAATTCCATGCTAAAACATGCTTCCAAAACAGTAATTAAAACATGCAAATAACCATTTTGCATCACATCAAAATCATGGCCACCACTAGAGAGAAATTCCGAAAACTTACACTTGAGCTTAGCAAAGTTTTTTAGACTTAAACTAAGCTCCCAAAACCTTCAAACTTTGGTTTAAAAGCTGTAAACCCAACTTCACTCACCGATTTCCACTTTGCTTCAAGCCAAAGCACCAAATCAAGCTTCCGGATCAACAACTCTTGGATCCAAAGATGCCTCCCCTGTTTCAACACATCAAAGCAGAGGATTAATGCATCATCATGCATTAATTGCTTCAATGAAAGCACCTAATCTCGCTGCTCTCATCCAACCTCCATTTTCGGCCACCAAACACAACCGAAAATGCATCCAAACCACTTCTAAACAAAGCCCAGCCATAAACCAGCAAAACCACATATCCTTTAACATCATAAAACATCTAAAAACAACCTATTAACATCCTTATACCTCCAGCAACATCAGATCAACAAGATCACCTCAAAAACAACCTTGAACCACAAGCTAAACTTAGGAAACTCAACCTATCCGAGATTGCATCAATCAAAACTCAATTCCTTATCAATTTAGAGTTCATTTAACATCAAAAACTCATCTCAAATCACAGGTTAATCAGATCTAACGAAAATCATCAAAAATCATCAAATCTTGCATTATAAGCCAAGATCCACTTCACCACTTAAAAACCTTTAATTAAACATCAATTAAGGATTGAAAACTTAGGAATTTCAGTAAAGAACTGATAGTTTAGAGGAGAAGGACGTTCTTACCTCCAAACTTGAGTTTCTCCTCTTTTTGGAATCAAAATCCTTGTTGAATCAATTAGCAATTGAAGAGGTTTTGAAGATATGTTGATTAGGAATCAAATGAGAGTTGAAAGGAGGGATTTAGGTGAGAAAATCAGAACCAATTCTCTGGAGAGAATGTGTTTGGGTTGAGAGAAAATGAGAGAAAGAAAATTGAGGAAAAGTTGGTTATAAAATCCAAAATAGCCAAATGGCTTTCCCTCCACTTTGAATATCATTTAAAATCAGAATTTAGACTTAAAATATCTTAGAAAAATCTGGAGAAACTCCCTTTGGGTAAATAGCTCCTTAAAGATTCAAAGTTTCAACCCTTTATAAAACAGTCACCAAACTTTCGAAAATTACATTTTGGTCACTAGCCAAAATGTCACACTTCCAAAACTCATTTTCCAAAATTGATTTCACAGTTCACTTAATTATATTAAAAGATGATTTTAGAACATTTTTCCATATTTTTAATGCAACCCAAACTAGGCTTTCCTAATTTCACCTCTTTAGATTCGAACAGCACTTTGACCAACCGGTCAACGCCCAAAACTCCTAAGCCCAAAACCGGGGCGTTACAGTTGACGGCTAGAGAGAGAATATGGGTTTATGTGGCTAGGGTTTCTCCTCATTAATTAGGTGAATATTCTATCTCTTGCCTTTTGTTTTTTTCTCTCTTTTTTAATTCATCCTCCCCACTTTTTCGGATAAAACTCTCATTTTTCTCTTTCTTTCCCCTTTTCTTTCGTACTTCCAAAATTAGATAAAAACAAACTCCATGGCCTTCTCCCTTTTGCTAGCACTCTGTAGACATCACGCTCTTTTGCCTCTGTACGTTACATCGTACTAGGAAAGAGAAAGCCTTGTACAAAGTTCACAAGAAAAGATAAAAAGATAAAGACAAATATAAAAAAACTAAACTAAAAAGAAAAACATTATTTATGAACATGCAATAGCATAAAAGATAGGGTTTAGAGGGGCAAACTTTCAAGGATCGTGAAGATCCAGGTGTGACTTGTCTATGAGGATAGGGGCTCCACTATACACCTTCAGGCGTTGGCCATTGACTTTGAAGACTTCATCGTCATTCAGCTTCTTGATGTCCACTGCGCCATGAGGGTACACCTTGTGTATGATGAATGGTCCTGACCACCTTGATTTCAGCTTTCTAGGAAAAAGCTTTAGCCTGGAGTTGTAGAGAAGCACTTGTTGACCTTCTGAGAAATGCCTTGCCAAAATGTGTTTGTCGTGCCACTTCTTAGTTTTTTCCTTGTAAATGCGAGCATTTTCATATGCTTGGGCTCTAAATTCTTCCAGCTCATTAAGCTCTAGCAACCTTCTTTCACCAGCTAGTTTGGAATCCATGTTGAGTTTCTTGATTGCCCAATAAGCTTTGTGTTCAAGCTCAACGGGTAAAAGGCACTCCTTGCCAAATACGAGCTTGAAGGGTGACATGCCCAAAGGCGTCTTGAAGGTTGTCTTATACGCCCATAGTGCTTCATCCAACTTGGGGGACCAATCTTTTCTTTTGGGATTAACCACCTTCTCCAAAATTTGCTTGATTTCCTTGTTGGAAACCTCAACTTGTTCGTTTGTCTGCGGATGATATGATGTAGCAATCTTGTGCCTGACTCCATATTGATGTAATGCTTTAGCAATAAGCTTGTTGTCAAAGTGAGTTACTTCATCACTGATGATGGCTCAGGGTGCTCTGAACCTCGTGAAGATGTTCTTGTGAAGAAACTTCATGACTGTCTTGGAGTTATTCCTTCAGGTGGCAACAACCTCCACCCATTTTGACACGTAGTCGACTGGTAGCAAAATATATGATGCGGGAAAAAGACCCATGAAGTCAATTCCCCACACGTCAAAGATTTCAACCTCCAAAATATTTTGTAGTGGCATTTCATTCCGTCTAGAGATGTTCCCCGTTCTTTGGCATCTATCACAAGTCTTGCAGAACTTGTGTGCATCCTTGAAAAGTGTAGGCCAATAGAATCATGCTTGAAGAACTTTGGCAGCAGTTCTAGCACCACCAAAATGCCCTCCACATGGAGATGAATGACAATGGTACAAAATGCTATGGTATTCTTCTACTGGAACACATCTCCTTATAATCTGATCGGGACATTTCTTGATCAAGTAGGGTTCATCCCAATAGTAGAATCTTGCATCATGTCTAAATTCCTTGAGTCCTTGGCTAGATAAATTTGGAGGCAAAATACTACTAACAAGATAATTAACAATATCAGCATACCATGGAATTGTTGTAGCAGCTAAGAGTTTCTCATCAGGGAATTCCTCCTTAATCTCAGTTTCACTACCCTGTGTGATAGCATTTTCCAGCCTAGATAAATGATCAGCTACCTGGTTCTCACATCCTTTCCTATCTCTAACCTCTAAGTCAAATTCTTGCTGCAAGAGTATCCACCTAATAAGTCTAGGTTTAGCATCCTTTTTAGTCACTAAGTACTTAATGGCTGAATGATCGTTATGAACTATGACCTTAGATTCTATCAAGTATGACCTAAACTTATCAAAAGCAAATACTACATCAAGCAATTCTTTCTCAGTAGTAGTGTAATTGATTTGTGCATCATTCAAAGTGCGACTAGCATAATAAATAACATGAAAGAGTTTACCTCGGCGTTGTCCAAGTGCTGCACCAACGACGTAGTTACTTGCATCACACATCAGCTCAAATGGCTCTTTCTAATCAGGTGGAATGACAACATGTGCTGAGATAAGCTTCTCCTTCAGTTCTTGAAATGTGCTATGGCAATATTTGTCAAACACAAATGGTTGGTTTTGCTGTAGCAAATTGCATGGCGGCTTTGAGATCTTCGAAAAATCTTTGATGAATCTCCGATAGAAGCCAACATGCCCTAGGAAGCTTCTCACTCCCTTGACAGTAGTAGGAGGAGGTAGTTTCTCGATGACCTCGACCTTTGCTTTGTCAACTTCTATTCCTCGTTTTGAAATCTTGTGGCATGAGACCATTCCTTTCGTCACCATGAAATGACATTTTTCCCAATTGAGCACCAAGTCAGCTTCGTCACACCTCTTTAGAACCTTAGTGAGATTGCCCAAGCATGTATCGAAGTCATCTCCGGAGACTGAGAAGTCATCTATGAAAATTTCTAAAAAGTCTTCGACCATGTCTAAAAAAATAGCCAGCATACATCTTTGGAAAGTTGTTGGAGCATTGCAGAGACCAAAGGGCATTCTCTGGAAAGCATAAGTTCCATAAGGGCATTTGAAAGTAGTCTTCTCTTGGTCTTCAGGTGCTATAGCAATATGATTGTACCCAGAATACCCATCAAGGAAATAATAGAATGCCTTGCCCGCTAGTCGATCCAACATCTGATTAATGAATGGGAGGGGGAAATGGTCCTTCTTGGTTGCCTTGTTGAGCTTCCTATAGTCCATGCAAATCCTCCACCCCGTGACGGTTCTAGTAGGTAATAGCTCATTCTCCTCGTTGCTTACCACGGTCACGCCTCCCTTCTTCGGCACACATTGCACTGGGCTGACCCATGAGCTATCGGATATCAGGTAGATTACACCAACATCAAGCCACTTGATTATCTCTTTCATCACTACATTCTTCATGATTGGGTTTAATCTTCTCTGGGGCTCAACATAATTGATGTGACAACCATCAAGCAAAATTTTGTGCATACATATAGCAAGGCGTATACCCTTCAAATCAGCCATAGTCCATCCTAGCGCATTTTTATGCTATAACAACATATTTACTAAACTAGTTTCTTGCTTAGGTGTGAGACTAGATGAGATTATCATAGGAAAAGTTTCATTGCTCCCTAAGTAAACATATTTAGAATGTCATGGCAATGGTTTCAGTTCTAGAGTAGGTGCATGCTCAAAGGAAGGTTTAGGAGGTACAAAGTTTGAAAAATCAAGGGGTTCAAAATGCGTACCTGGTCTAGCCTCGAGTCGACTAGGTTGCTCCAGTTCCTTTGAGAGCTCTTCTAGGTCTGAATCATCAGACTTGCAGAGTGCTTCAAATTCTTCCATTTGCATCTCATTGCTACAAGAAAACTCATCAGTTACATTCTGTGATGTAGCATCTACATATTGGCATACTCCTGGATTGTCTACATACTTGAGGGTGTCATGGATATTGATCGTGATCGTCTGATCAGTCACTCACATCATGAATTCACCCTTCTCACAATCAATAAAAGCTCACCTGGTGGCTAAAAATGGCCTTCCCAAGATGATGGGGGTATTGCTGTCAACTTCACAGTCGAGGATTAAGAAGTCGACTGGAAAGATAAATCGGTCCACTTTTACCACGACATCTTCAATTCTTCCTTCTGGACGAACATGAGAATGATCGGCT
Organism: Hibiscus tridactylites; assembly: GCA_958450335.1. Lineage (NCBI taxonomy): Eukaryota > Viridiplantae > Streptophyta > Magnoliopsida > Malvales > Malvaceae > Hibiscus > Hibiscus tridactylites. Next base: position 16,694,726 of record OY288286.1, on the reverse strand, counting down.
AGCTGTAGCACAACCTTGGTAGGTTGTACCTCTCGAATTCCCAGTTTAAGAAAAATCGACTTAGGCATCAGGTTGTCACTTGATCCCAAATCGCAAAGTGCTATTCAAACAAACTTGTCGCCAATAGAACATGGGATAGCAAAACTATATGTGTCCTTCCTCTTAGGTGGCAGCTTGCTCCACATAGAATAACATTCTTCTGCTATAGCGACAGTCTCTTGCTTCTCGACCTTCCTCTTTTTCATGACTATATCCTTGAGGAAATTGGCATATGTTGGCATGTGATCAATGGCCTCTAGAAATGAGACATTGATATGTAGTATGTCTAGGATATATGATCAATATAAACGAGGTGGGGGTCTAACTTCATTCGTCTGAACTGGTGGAGTTGTATCTTTTGCTTTAGCAAAAAGCATGCTCCTCTTCTGGCTTTTCTTTTGCTATGACATCCTCACTCTTTTCTTCAACTGGAAGATCTTGTGAATTATCTTCTTCCTGAGGCAAGTTGGGCTGAGATTCCTCTTTCTCTTTCGTGGTTCCCATGAAATCTTTTGTCATAGCCTCAAATTCTTTGAATGTAGTCTCCAGCGAACTGTTAGATGAAGATGCTGCTCCCTTGTGACCTTGCCATGGTATCATCTTATTAGAAGGTGGTGCTTCGGTCGGATTTTGCTGTGGCACTAGCTGTGCAGAATTGTTGTGCTTTTGATTACCCCAACTGAAATTTGGATGCTAACGCCATCCTGGGTTGTAGGTATTAGAGTATTGTTGCGGTTATAATTCCCCACATAGTTGGCTGACTCTTGATTGTCATGGAATTCACTTAAATGGTGATTGCCATCGCATCTGAGACATGAGGTTGCGGACTTCACTTCCTTGACTTCGTTGGGACGTTGGAGGTTCTTTAGCATATTTGTGATAGCAGCTAACTGGGTGGCTACGAAGTGATCAGCTTTACTCTCTCGAGCTACTTGGGTTTTCCTCCCCGTTCCAAGCCTTGTGGTCGAAAACTGGTAATCATTGTTGGCTACCCTATCAAGAATGTCAAATGCTTCCTCCGATGATTTGTCTAACAAGGTCCCATTTGCTGAAGCATCTAGCATCATCCTTGTAGGAGCATTCACTCCATTATAGAACATAACCACATAGGTCCAGTCATGAAAACCATGATTTGTGCACTTCCTCAAAAATCCCTTGAATCAATCCCAACACTCATACATAGACTCGTCATCATCTTGACGAAAAGAAGCAATATCATTTCTCAACTGAGTGTTTCTATTGGGTGGATTATATCGTAGCAAAAAACTTTTGCATAGATCTGTCCAAGTCTCCATTGATTCGGCTGGCACTCCACTTAGCCATGCTCTAGCACGACCGCGAAAAGAATATGGAAACAATTTAAGCTTTAGCACATCCTCATGCACTCCTTGCTATCTGAATGAGTCCTACACTTCCAAGAAAGCACATATATGTTTTCTTGCATCTTCTTGAGGCATACCTCCAAACTGGCCAATAGTGTTCAACATGTTGAACATAACAGGTTTAAGCTCGAACTGGGCTGCCTAAATTTCTAGAGCTACTATTCTGGGATAAAGATCATCCAAGATAGGAGTTAAATAATCTCTAATGGCTCGTGGTCGAGCTGCTTCTCCCTGGCCATTTGCCATAGCATCTTCGTTAACCTGAGGCTGTGGTACCTCTTGATTCATGTTTTTGGTCTCTTCTCTTCAAACACGTCTCCTAAGTCTCAAGAAATGCTCGATCTCATAAAAAGGTGATTGCAGGGGTCCTCTAGGTCGCCTTCTGGTTATGCATTAACAAGACACCTAGAAAGAGAAAATAAAAGATCCTAGATAAATATGTACAAAAACAAAAAGTGAGTGAGTATCGTCCCTGGCCAATTGCCAATCCTCGGCAACGGCGCCAAAAACTTGTTGCGTTTGTGCAATGTACTATAAATGATACACAAATATGGTGCAAGTATACACGTCGAACGAGTAATAAAGTGATGAGTGGGTATTTTCTCCACAGGGATTGGAGGTGTTCACGGTTTGCTGTAACAATAAGGATTGCAATTTTTGCATATGAAAATGCTATAGTAAAAGAGATGGTGTAAAATAATGCTGAAGCAAAATAAAGCAGAGAAAGATGAGATAACAAATATAATAAACAGATCCCCTTTCGTATGTGAAACTCACTACGGAATGACTGGCTGGGAATGATGGACAACCTAACTTAAGCTTCTTAACGATGCTAAGGCTCTTCAGCTATCTTTTATGGTAAGCAAGATTTGCTAAAGGTGTTCCTAAACTATCTCTAGCCAGGAAACTGGGAGTCAGAAATGCTACAGCCATACCTCTCGACGTAAACTCTTAACATTCCTCTACCCTTCACGACCTATCCTTTTTAGCCCTTGAAACCTATCACTTATCTCTAAGGTAGGTTAGAGTCTACCTCTTGACAGTCACTCCATTGCTTACGATAGTTCTAAGGCTAGCTCTCTCGATTACTAACCCCAACAAGCACTTAAAGAACGACTAACTCTCGAGGGCTCTTACAACTTTAAGGAAATGAGAAATGCATAAGCAAAGCATAGAACGTGATAAACACTGAAAAAGCTAGAGCATGCATTAAAAACACTCAAAATAAAATCATCCATCAAACCCAAGCCACCTAAAACAGCTCGTGGCTGGGCAATACCATCCAACGTATCATTCAACAACATCGCCAAATATAAAGATGTGAAAAGGAAATGCTATAGCGACAAAAAGAAAAGTGAACTCCCTCTCTGCCATGGACTGCCCGACTATCTTAGGCCCACCGCCTCTCTCGAGGCCGATGAGGCCACTCCTTGGAGCTTCAACAATGGAGGACACAAAGCTGGACAAGATGATGGTGAAAACGTCCCTCCCTTTTTTCTCTCTCTTCCGCCTCTCTTTTGCGTCACTTGCATATATTTTCTCCAAGCTTCTCTACCTCTATTTATAGTGGAGGCTCTCTAGGGTTTTGTGCCCTAAAGATTCCTTGATTATCTCAAGGAATATCCTTTGACAAATTCTGTTGTAAGGGGACAAGGAGGACAGTCTGCAAGTGGGTATCGGCTGATGCACTTGTCATGTCGTCCTTTCTTCATGTTCACGTGCTTCTATGGCTCAGGTTCTTTTCACGTACTGGCCAATATCCACTTCCATCAGGCTATAGCAATTCTTGGTACTGGCTTCCTCTCGTGACTTCTTTCATGCACACCACAAACCCAAAAACCAACCCTCGGAGCAGTATCCCTCGATATGGACCAATAACCAGCAAGGATAAAGATGCACCCAGAAGAAGAAAGAAAAATGCAACCTAAATGCAATATAAATGCTATGGTATGAACTCAAGTACAGGCAAATGCTATAGCAAAAATGTATGAATACAAGGATATTTATGCAGCTATCATAGATCTTGTGGTAACTTACCCGTGGACAAGTAATTGACCATATCTGCGAACCATGGAACTATCTTTTGTTCCAACATCAAATGTTCCTATGGGAATTCTTCTCGAAGTGGTGGATCGATTATAGAAAGGGGTACGCGGCTCAAATGATCTGCAACTAAGTTCTAACATCTTTTACTGTCTTTAATTTCCAAATTAAATTATTGTAAAAGCGGGATCCATCGGATAAGCCTTGGCTTCACCTCCTTTTTGCTCATAAGGTACTTTAAAGTTGCATGGTTAGAAAAAACAATCAATTTAGTTCCAAGCAAATAGGATCTAAATTTTTCTAAAGCAAAGACAATAGAAAGTAATTCTTTTTATGTTGTTGAGTAATTTCTCTAAGTCAGATCCAGAGTTCGTGAAGCATAGGCGATGACATGTGGTTCTTTGCCGATTCTCTATCCAAGAACGGATCCAACACTCGTATCTGATGCATCACACATAAGCTCAAAATCATATTCCTAATTAGGTGGTTGAACGATTGGTGCTGACACAAGCTTTTCTTTAAGTACATCAAATGAATTCTTGCATCTCTCATCGAAATTTAAGACTTGATCCTTCTGAAGCAGGTTGCATAACGGTTGTGCTATCTTTGAAAAATCCTTAACGAACCTGCGTAAAATCCTACATGACTGAGAAAAGAACGAATATCCCTCACAATCATAGGGTAAGGAAGTGAGCGTATAATACCAGTCTTTGCTTTATCGATAAAAATTCCATTTAAAGAAACTATGAGGCCTATAACTAACCTTTTGTCAACCACGAAATGGCATTTTTCGTAATTTAACACAAGATTGAATTCAATGCAACATCTAAGTATATTGGTTAAATTTAAAAGGCATTCGTTAAATGAACTACCATATATGGTGAAGTCATCCATAAAAACCTATATTCCTTTCTCTACGTAGTCAGAGAAGATGCTAAGAATGCACCTCTGGAATGTTGCATGGGCGTTACAAAGGCCGAAGGGCATCTGTCGATAAGTGAAAGTTCCGAAGGGACAAGTAAAGGTCGTTTTCTCTTGGTCTTCTGGTGCAACTGGGATCTGGAAAAAACCTGAAAGTCCATCAAGGCAACAATAATGAGATTTACTGGCTAAACATTCTAGCATTTGGTCCATTAAGAGAAGTGGAAAATGATATTTCCGAGTTAAAGAATTCAACTTCATGTAGTCGATGCAGACTCTCCAACCATTTTGTATTCTTGTTGGAACTAACTCACCTTCTAGGTTTCGAATTACCGTAATCCTGGTTTTCTTTGGAACAACATGGATTGGACTCACCCAGTCACTGTCCGAAATTGGGTAAATTACATCTGCATCAAAGAGTTTTTGTATCTCCTTTTTTACTACCTCCATCATTGGTTGGTTCAACCGGCGCTGGCCTTGTCGTGATGGCTTTGTCTCTTCTTCAATTTTTATCTTGTGCATACAAGTTGAGGGACTAATTCTTTTTATATCTGTTATGGTCCAGTCGATGGCCTCTTTGTGTGCTTGCAACACTGTGACTAGGTCATCTTCCTCTTCTTTAGATAGCTTGTTTGAGATAATTACCGACAAGGTTTTGTTTTTTTTCCTAAAAACGCATATTTAAGGTGATACAACAAATGTTTTAATTCTATCTCTGGCGCCTGCAAAACTGAAGATAACATTTTAGTTTTAGAGGGAGTTAAAAATAAGTCAAAATTGATAGAAAAAATATTTTCAAACTCCCTTTCTTCCTCTTTGCGGCAAAGTTCAAGATCCTTGTAAAAAATTTCAAAATAAATTAGTTTCAACAGATTCATCAACTAAGGGATCAATAATATCGATAGAATTAATTCTTTTAACTTGATCTGTGTATTTCATCGCTTTATAAACATCAAATTCTACGACCTCACCATTAAACTCCTTTGTTAATATACCACTTCTCACATCAATCTTTGTATGTGCGGTGCTTAGGAAGGGTCAGTCTAAAAGTACCTTAGAGCAAGTGTTCATCATATCGTTTTCCATGTCGATCACATAGAAGTCGGCAGGAAAAATAAGAACATCGACTTTCACAATGACATTTTCAAACACTCCCTCCGGATAGATAATAGAATGATCAACCAACTAAATAGTTACTCTTGTTTCCTTCAAGTGCTCGTTAGTAATCATTTTATATACAGAAAATGGCATAACGTTAATTGAAGCTCCTAAGTCACACATTGCACGTTTAATTAAAACATTTTCTATTTTGCAAGGTATAGCGAACATACCTTGGTCTTCCATTTTTGGTGGAAGCTTCCGCTAAAATACTGCGGAGACATGTTCTCCTAGATTTACTTTCTCGTGACCAGTTTGTCTTCTTTTTGTGGTGCGAAGATCCTTTAAAAATCGGGCATACCTTGGCACTTGTCACATTACTTCTATGAGAGGTATGTTTTTACTTTTTAGAACACCTATATGATTTCCTTTTCTTCGAATCTTTTGTCACGCCTTATCAACTTTGACGGGAATGGTGGTGCGATCTCATGAGAAGGAGGAGGAGGTGGTGGCAGCGAAGAAGACGTACCTTGGGAGTTAGAAGGTGGTGTTTCCTTCTCCTTCTTAGACTGTGCGACATTCTCTTCTAAGATTTTTGGGTTGACAATGGTTCCACTTCGAAGGGTGATAGAACTAACATTCTCTCTCAGATTTGACTCCGTTTGAGAAGGAAGTCTTTCTTGTGATTCTAGTCTCCCCATGGTTTGGGCCAACTAGCTAAGTCATCCGAATCAAGGCTGATAAGCTATCAGGCGCTGCTGACGTCATCTTCTAGAAGTTGCTAACGTGTCGTCCAGTCAGCACTTTCATGCCCCAATTCATGCCCACTAATACAGCCATGAATCAAGACCAAAAAGTGCAATTACCAAGCCTTTTAAGCACATTTTCCAGAAGTCATTGTCCTGCACAGAAATCATGTAAAAATGCTCAAATCAACAATAATAGTGAACAACCAAGGAGTATTTAAACACAAAACATAGCATAAAATAAGCACTAGCCACCCTAAATTCTAAATCTAAACCCTAACACCCTAAACTAAGACCGTAAACCCTAAAACTAAGGCGCTTGTAGAAGCCTTCAGTTTCCACCGCCAGTTTATATGATATAAATCCATAAACATTTACAACATTTTATTAAATTATTTGATACACTGGCGGTGAAAACTAAAAGTTTCCATAAGTGCCTTAGTTTTAGGGTTTAGGTACTTAGTTTAGGGTATATATTTTAGGGGTTTAGGTGTATGGATTTTGAATTTAGGGATAGTGGTTGAAATTTATAGTTTAGGGTTATAATTTAGAGTTTATAGATTAAAACCTAAATCTTCACCATATTACCCTAAATCCTAAATTATAACAACTAACCCTAAATTTTAAATCCATACACCTAAACCCCTAAAACATATACCCTAAACTAAACCCCCAAACACTAAAACTATGACCTTGTGGAAACATTTAGTTTACACCGCCAATGCATAGAATAATAATCCTTATTAAAAAGGCATTTAGTTTATTGCATGATAAAGAAAATTTGAAGTTTACATAGAAATTGAAAGTGTTATTTTTGCATTTTAAAATATACAGATCAACGTCCACTAGTCCTATTCAGTTTACGGAAGTTTTTAACAAATCTCACATTACAGGTCTAAGCTCTTATTAATAAATAAAATAAATTTTACCGAGAAAAAATTGCAAGAAAGTAAGAAGAATAAAACATGATGTTTGGTAATACAGTTTGTGTTGTACACTCGAGTGGATAGAAAATGCGAGAAAATAAAAAGAGTAAAATATGATGTTTAGCAATACAATTCGTGTCCAATCAAATCCACGTATGCGAAATCACGATTAGAATTAACCCCGATTGAAAAATGGATAATTATTCCATGTAAATGTGTTTAGGGATTTTATTTAGGGTTTAATTTTTAGGGCGTTTAGTGGATGAGTTTTGAATTTAGGGGGCGTGATTAGAATTTAAGATTTATAGTTTATTTTTAAACAAAAACAATCATTGAATTTTATTTCAAGGGAAAGGATTACAAACTAGTCATACCCAAAGCAACAAAAGCACTATAAAATACATCAAAAAGAAAAAGGGTATGGAAAATTAAAACAAAATCCTTCGCTTCATAGAAGACTGTGCAAAATCTTCAAACAAAGCCAAACAACTTTAAAACTTCGACCAAAATGCTTCATGAAATCATCTTCAATACACTTCGCTGCAAGCATCAGACACATCGACAAAACAACCATGAAAAAGCATCAAACGTTGATAAGACCACCGATCATCTCAAAAGGAGATAACTTCCATGAAGGCATGTATACGTGTCACTAGGACAGAGTAAAGCATCAAAATTGCAGAAACTGCAAAAGATGCAGAGATAGAAACTACAAAAATTGTAGACATATAAACTGTCTTAAAAGTAAATAAGAGATTGAGAGAAAAGCATATATGAACATATCTCAGTCGAAATAAAGCACATAAAACTAAAAGCAAAACTAAAAGATAAAACAACACAAACACTCATCAAAACAATGAGATTTATTTATTTACAAAACCAGTCGGCAGTAAAATCGTCACCGGAGAGAACTAAAAGTGAAAAGAAAATCAGAAAAGATGAAGAAAAGAATTGCCTCAGAGAAAATAGAGAAAGTGGGTTTAGTTTTTACAATTTAAGATTTATAGTTAAAATTTAGGGTTTATAGGTTAAAACATAAATTCATCAACGTATTATCATAACAACTAAACCCTAGCTTCTAAACTCTATATTCTAACCTTAAACCTTAAATTCTAACCATAAGCCCTAAAATTTAAACTCCAACACTTAAACCCTTAACCGTAAACTGGGGCTCAAAACCCTAATACTAAGGCACATGTAGAAACTCTTTGTTTCCACCGCTACAGACATGTAGTTTAGTGGCGTTTGTTAGACAAACGCCGCTACAAACACGTGCTTTAGTGACGTTTGTTAGACAAACGCCGCTACAAACACGTGCTTTAGTGACGTTTGTCTAACAAATGCCGCAATAAGATTTGAATGTTTAAATCCCACATCGACTCCATTTATATCTTATTAAAACTTTTATAAAGAAGTGAATTACAAGTATATGTTGACAAGATAAGTAAAGAGGTGAGGGATGAAAATACATGCCGCTATATACCTTGACCCCTTGTAGCGCTCTTTCTAACGCCGGGAGGGTTTTTAGAGACACTTAAAAACGGCATTATAGGGCTAATAAAACACCGTTAAAGACTTTTTTGTTTTAGTAATACTATTAGTTTTTTCTGATTTTTTTTAAATCACGAGTGCCTTTCGTTTACCATTCAACGATTTAAGTAAATACTAATCTTGCAGAGTTGGGTTGGGTTGGACTACCAAAACGACAAAGCTCTCCCATTATATATTTAACGTTGTTACTTTCTCAAGAATTGTATCTTGAAACCTTAATTACACTAGAACAACTTCTTGAAACCTTAATTACACTAGAACAACTTGTGGTAGTTAATCCAAATATTTAACGGTTTTTAATGGACTTTGATTCATTATAAAGTGGAGTAGCAAAAAGCTATTTTAGTGCTTGTAATTGTAAGCTCCATGCATGCAACTTGAAGTTTCCGTATGACATGGGAAGCAGAAGTTGAACTTGTTTTCTTGTCTGTAATCATATGTAATATCATATTGTTTATATTGAAAGTCCACCTTTTATAAAGAACGTCAAACATTGAAGCATGATCACATCTCACACGCCGCTAATCATCGTCAATTATAAAGAACAAACAATATATTAATTGATTTGTCTTGGATTTTTTTTATTCATGACAGCTTTGAATTTGGTAAGTTTTCGGACGCTGTTACAATGATAACACCCGGGCCCTTTCTGTTGATATTTTGCTAAATGCCCAGTAGTTAATTTATCAACATCATTTTGCTATAATTGAAGTAAGATTTGGTTAAGGGGAGATAGCGTTGGATGTAAAAGAGAAAAAGAGATAAAAAGTGCTAAAGAATTATAGCAATTATAGTTAGCATTACGGAAACAGTATTCTTACGTAGAGCACAAGGTACTGAATCCGAATAGTACAGTATTTTCCTAATGAACTTTATAAGTTAATCAAAGAAAACTAGAGGAGGTGGAGGAGATGGCCCATCAACAATAAAAACAGAAAACAGATGTAGCACAAACTTTTGTGTGACTAGAAATCCAGGGTTGCACTGTCTCTTGCTTTTCCTCAAAGGCGCTTTAAGGCTTGAAGGTTACACTCGTGATCTAAACAAAATCTTTTGCTTTCGCTTTTGCCTCTGCTGTGCCTGTGAGTGTGAACTGTTACAAAAGGAAAGGCTACCTCAGTTTCTTTCTCGAGATTCATCATGTTGAATGAATATAAATAAGTTTTGGGATTGGGAGTTGTCCCACAAAGCAGTTACGGTTGACAAGAAGCAATCCCTTGATGAGGGATTGTCGTCGTGTGTGGGGCTTCTCCTTCCGGCCTTTGCAATTGTAATTTAGGATAAATTAATCGTTAAATAACCTCATATGTCCCTTGGTCTAGTAGGATGAGGCGCTAGGTTTCTTAAGCAAGGTCAAGGTTCGAATCATTACTTGTAAATGGAGAAAAAATGGACTGGGAAGGTCGACCCATATTAGGTCTCTACAAAACTGATCCCGATCAGTCGGCCATTGATTCGGACAACCATGGTTAAAAAACGTCATGTGCCTTTTCGTATTGCATTCGCATTTGAACCACAAGGAAGCAAGGTTTTGCTCTTCTCTTGCAACTTCACGTACCAATAATCAGTCTTGAATCAGGTTCAAGCAAGGCCGGAAAATAGGCCACCGACTATTATGGCATAATATTATGGGTCTCGCTTGTATTATTGGGTTGCAACGTGGATTTGATTTAGATTGGGCTTCGAATGTTGTCAAGTAAAGTAAACTGAAATCCTAAAACAAATTGGAGTTGAAAAGAAAACTGATAAATTCACTAAACTATCACACACTACCTACTTGACAACATTTCATGGCTACTAAAAATTTTAAAAAACTAATTTTCCATGACTTTTCATGGCTACTAAACTATCACAGACTACCTACTTCGTGCCTTGTATTCTTTATGTTTCTATTGTTTCTCCATTTCCATTTGTGCACGTAACCCCCTTATCCGACCTAGAATATGAGATCAAATCTAGAAGATCACAATTGTAACTTCTCCCTCAAGTAAATTACTTTGAGCATAAATAAACTATAATTTATAATAAAGTAACGATAAAGTAACTCAACTTTCAATAATATAAATATCTCAAAAGTTTACAAAATCCAAACATTAAAGAAATAATCAAATAGTTTAATAAAACATTTGAACATAAGGTCTCCGAAGTCACTACCTTTTAGAATCGGTTCTTGAGTCAACACAGTCTTCAACTTCTCAAATTCATATTGTTGGGCCCTAATCCAGACGAAAGGAACATTCTTCTTCAGAAGTTTAATTAGAGAAGCAACAATGATCGAGAAATCCTTAACAAATCTCCAATAGTAACCAGTTAAACCCAAGAAACTTTGGATCTTAAGAACGTTCTTGGGTTGCTTCCAACTCATGATAGTGTCAATATTTTTCAGATCAACTTGAGTACCATCAACATAAACTATGTGCCCCAAAAACATAACCTCTGCGAGTCAGAATTTACATTTACTGAATTTTTCATACGATTGTTTCTCTCTTAGAGTCTGTAGCACAATTTTTGAGGTACTCATCATGTTCAACCTTAGATTTAAAATAGACAAGGATATAATCTAAACACCACGACGAACTTGTCCAAGTAGGGTTGAAATTCATCATGTCCATTAATGTGAAAGGAGCGTTAGTCAATTTGAAAAGCATTACAAGAAATTCGTAATGGCCATAACGTGTCCGGAAAGCTGTCTTGAACACATCAAAATTCTTAACCTTGAGTTGGTAGTAACTAGATCTCAGGTGTATCTTAGAAAACACTGTGGCTTCCCATAACTGATCAAAGAGATCATTAATACAAGGCAAGGGATATTTATTCTTTAGCGTCAGCTTATTCAGGTTCCGATAATCAATACACAATCGAAGTGTCTCATCCTTCTTCTTGACAAATAGAATATGAGCTCCCTAAGGTGAAACACTAGGTCGGATGAAGCCCCTATCTAACAACTTTTGCAACCAAACCATCATTTACTAAAGTTTTTTGGGTATCATCCGATTAGGTGCTATAAACACGAGTGTTGTACCCTGGATAGACTTCAATGCCAAACTCAACCTCATCACGTTTTAGTGGTAAACCATGCTATTCTTCTAGGAATATATTCAGAAAATCTCTCACAACACGAATCTTGTTGACCCCAAAATCTGACTATCTCAGATCAAGAATATAAGCAAGATAGGCTATGGACCCATTCTTGATCATCTTCTCTGCTTTGAGGGAGGATATAACATTAGACAAGAATCATCTGCATTAACTAATAAGAATCACTCACGATTGTCAAAAGTTTTTAAGGTTGTAATCTTTCTCTCATAATCCAGATTGACTTGGTGTGTGGACAACCAATCCATATTAAGAATAAGATCAAACTCATTAAATAGTAGTTCTATCATATTAGCTGGAAAGACATCCCTTTTAATCTCAAGAGCATAGTTGAAGTAAATTTTGTTAACCTCTACCAGCTTACTCACAAGATTATGAACAATAACTGCAACCTCATTCTCCTCTAATGAAATCTTAAGTCCCCAAATACCACACTCGCCATATAAGAGTGCGTGTATGAAAAAGAAAATATAGAAAAAGTACCCGATATGACGTATGACTCATCACGATCCACATGTCTCCTAGTAGAGTATATCAAACCAGTTGTCTCGCCCTAAATTTAGATGCACCACTACTCTGAACATGTCTGCGTTGCATTCTACCTCTAGTAGGTACCTAAACAGATTCCTGAGACTGACTATGCGCAAATACAGCTTTAGGAAAGTGTGGGTAGACAATGAAGAAATGATCTCGCGATCAACATCTAAAGCATGCAGCTATCTTTCTTCTACCCTCCTCATTGAGCTCTTTATTGCAGTAAGAACATATAGGAATGAAACGAATACCCGTTGAACCACTCATACTAATAGTTGAAAAGGTCGAAACTACCGGTCTAACTCTTGGATAGTTGTAATGATATATCTCCTCCCTAGGCCTCTTGGAAGTGTGGCTAAAGAACCAAGATAGAGAGATGTGACCGGTGTAAAGTGTCCATAAGTTCTATATTTCATGCACATTCTATCTCATATTATTGTTGTTTTTAGTACATTTTAGGCATAGTTAGGACCATGCATTGCCTTTTACAGTATTCTTTACTTTGTCATGCTCTTTACTGATTATCTTTTATTTGGTAAGGAAAAGGTATTGTTTTAGCTTAGTTTTAGTTTCAGGTACTAGAGGCTGACAGAGGGAAAGAGGAGCAGAGGACATGATGTTGAGGCAGCAGACCAAGGAGCTGTACTAATGCAGTTCCAGACAGAGACATCAGCTGCCGCCGCAATACTTGCCGCCCAAGACAACAAGCTATGGAATTGGAGAACTGGAGTGCGATCTAAAAAGCAGAAAATCATGATTCTATCGATGTTGTCCACTCAATTTTTCGATGATTGTAGCAGTATGGAGGGCCACCGAAGGAGGAGCTCGGGATTACTTGCGGAGCAAGGCAACGTGATAAAGTCCACATTCAACTCAAAGAAGTCAGAGTTTAAAGTCGCATTTTGTTGAGTGTGTAAAAGTTCTATATTTTACCCCTTATTTAACCCATATTTATGATGCATTCAAGCATAGTTCATTGCATTTAGGTACAGTTTCACATATACATCACAATTAGATAAAATGGCACAGTTGCTACTAATTTTGGCTATTTATTGCAGGTAGCTGATGTGGCAGACTCAGGGTAGTGAAGGAGCAGAGCTGGAACACAGGACTGGAGTCAAGACAGAGGACGCTGTCGTGGCCACTGCCATGGCAGCCATGACGACAGCAATGGTAAAGGGAAAAGTGAAGTGGATCTCGACAGATAGAGGAATTCAAGCCGGTCTGTCGTGGACCACTCCTATATTTTTCTGAGCCCTAGAGCAGAATGAAGGTCAATCCCAAAGTTCAAGGAAGAAACTCAAAGCAAGAAAAGATGACGAATTAAAGGCATATACTCAGAAGATTTAGTCTTAATTAGAGTTGTACTTTAGTTTGAACTTGTATTCTTACCTTATTAGAAAACTTGAACCTAAGGCCTATATAAAGGCATGTAATTCGACCTAGGGAAGGATATCTCATCTCTAGCCTTCTTCCCCAAAACCCTAGTCGTTTTCCCCCTCTCATCATGTTCTAAACTTCCCCTAGGGCTAAGGGTTGATTCTGTAAAGTAGTTGCAAGGATTGTACTATTTTTAGGAATTTTCTGTTCAATAAAATACAACTTCAAGTTTGCTTATTCTGGTTTCAACAACTTGCAAGAGTATCGGGAGAGCATTGTGAGATTATCTATTTACTTAATATCGGGAGAGTTAAGTATACGAAAGGAATAAGTGCGAGTTCTCTAGTTTATGGTTGAACTATCTCGGACCTAGGGATAGGACGAGGTTAAGTGGCTAAGGAAGAATTCAACAACATTGGTGTTCACCCTTTGATTCACGCTGGGAGGTGTCATCCGAGAAGTGACATCAACAGTACTTGGACCTAGGGATAGGACAAGTCACATCAGGGATTCTTGCCAAGCTTGAAGTACAGAGTTGTGTGATCGCTGCCGCGTCAACAATAGACTGCTGCCGCGACAGGTGCTGTCGCGACAGAGACGATAACAGAACAGGAGTTCTTATACAGTGCAACACCTGCACTACCGAGCAGATCAATATCGGCCTATTTCTTAACCCTGAAACTTCATTCTCTTATATTTAGTATTCTTCAATATTATTTCCCAACGAATTTAAACTATTTTCTCTTTTTCTTGTACAGCAATCCAAGGATAAGGCTATTTCCAGTCCCTGTGGATTTGACATCCGATACTTTGAGTATCACTTTACTACTTGCGGCGTGTACACTTGCACTGTATTGCGATAGGACTTTTGACACGCAACAAGTTTTTGGCGCCATTGCCGGGGACTGGCAACATATCTTTACCTTTACTTTTATTGCACTTTCTTTTTAATTTTTCTGTTTCTATTGGGATTGTTTACCCTGTGCTTTTCACAAGGTTTTTCGTTTGCTTATGCGCAGATCAAGACGAGGCAAAGAACCTGAGTACAAACTAGATCTTGAAATCGAACGTTCGTGCAACCTCAGGAACCGAGTCCGCCTTTTGATAGCCAGAAACGATTATCTTGAGGAACAGTTAGAAGCAATGCATAACGGCGTAAATCACCCAAGGACTCCAGAAGATCCTTCCATAGATGAGGGGAATGGACGACCTGCTGCCGAGGCCGCACGTCGGTCCTGCTGTGATTACATGATCAATGATCATGTGGAACTGGAAACCACCTTGCCAGACGTGGAAGATGAAAATTTCGAGTTGAAACCTGTGATGTTCAGCATGATCAATTCTGCTGGCCAATTTAGTGGTGCTGCTACAGAGGATGCCCGAGAACATCTGGAAACGTTCCAAGAAATCTGTGGATCGTTTAGATTACCAGGAGTAAATATGGAGATACTGAGGCTTCGATTATTTCCTCATTCACTAAGGGACAAAGCTAAAACTTTGTGGAATAAACTAATGTCGGGTTTAATACGAAATTGGGCGGATCTCACTCGTAAATTTTCATCTCGTTTTAATCCTTCCCATTTATCTGAGCGATTACGTAATGAAATTGCTACTTTTCAACAGGAAGATGACGAGCCAATGCACGAGGCATGGGATAGGTTTACCACTCTTCTAAGGAATTGCCCGATGCATGGATTCCCCGTATGGAATCAAGTCATCAAATTCTACAATGCTGCCAACACACACTCGTATGAGAATAGATTCAACAACAAATGGACTGTTGTTGGACAAAGATCCAGACGAAGCCATGGTAGTATTGAAGAATCTAGAAAAGAATGAAGAGCAATTTCCCACAGTGAGGAGAGGTAAACGAGTGTTAGCTGTAAAAGACTATGAAGCCGACAATTCCCTAAAGACACAGGTTGCGTACCTCACAAAGGTAGTAGAAAATTTGCTAAAGAAAGATTCAAAACTTGTCTACTCTGCAGAAGAGGTATGTGAAACTTGCAGTGGGAATCACAATTCGGAAGACTGCCCATTACAGCTAGAGGAAGGGATGTATGTTGGAAATTACAACAAGCCAAGAAATTACGATTCCAACAATTACAATCCCAACTGGAGGATCTCCTGGAGCAACCCAAACAACGCACTGAATCCTCAGGTGCAGAACAACCAAAACCAGGGGGCACCCAGAATCCTGACACGGCAGCAACCGCAACAGTAGCCGGTAGTCGCACCTAGTATACTAGAGCAGACATTGGCTACATTCATGTCACAGACAGAAGCTTACATGGCAAACATGGATCATTTCGTCAAGAAGACTGAGTCATTCAAGGACAAAACAGAGATGAGAATGACTAACCATGAGGCTACACTAAAATCACTGGAGACACGGATGGGTCAGGTTTCCCATCATATTAAGCCAAGGAAAAACGGTGGATTCCCTAGTGATACTGAAGTCACTAGGAAACCCACACATGAGCAGTGTAAAGCAATTAAAACTAGGAGTGGGAAACAACTGCAAGGGCCAGAGCTGAAAACCGTACCGATTGAGGAACCAGCCCTAGAAACATCTGTCGCGAACACTGCCCCGGCAGAAGAGAAGAGACCTGCTGCTGACATACCTGTCACGGCAGCAGAAGGGACAGAGGAGCAAGAAAATGATGCTGAAGAACCTAAGCCTTCTCAAATCCGAATACCATGTGAAGGGCGTCTGGAAGATTACCGTCCTCTACCTTCTTTTCCACAGCAGTTACAAAAGCAGAAACAGGAGTACCAGCTCAAAAAGATTTACGATATTTTTAAGCAGTTGCATATCAATATACCGCTGTTAGAGGCCATAAAGTAGATGCCCAGTTATGCGAAATTTCTCAAAGATGTCATGTCAAAAAGGTCCAGACTCGGGGAATTCGAAACGGTAAAAATGACAGAGGGATACATGACTATTCTGCACATGCATCCACCCCAGAAAAAGAAGGATCATGGGAGCTTCATCATACCGTGCATAATTGGTGAAAAATTCGTGGGTAAGGAACTTTGTGATCTAGGTGCTAGTATAAATTTAATGTCAAAATATGTGTTTCAGAAATTAGGTATTGGACTAGCACGACCCACGACAGTCATGCTGCAGCTGGCAGACCGCTCTTACGTACAACCAAAAGGGAAGATCAAAGATATTATGGTAAGCGTGGATAAGTTCCTTTTTCCTGCTGACTTTCTTGTTTTAGACTGTGAAGAAGATGAAAATGCACCAATCATCCTGGGGCGACCCTTCCTAGCCACAGGCAGATCTCTGATTGATGTAGAGAAATGAGAACTGACAATGAGGGTAAATGATCAAGAGATCAAATCAATGTTCTTCAAGCTATCAAACATGTTGATGCAGAAGAAGAATGCAAGGCCATCACTGAAGTAATCTTTGACCAACCCTGCATCAAGTCGAGCTGCCATGACATAAAATTCGGTCACTGCCACGTCAGTCTTCTAGAAGACTGTCACGACAGCAACGACGACAGTGACTCCTCCGACTCAGACATATCCGACACTGAAGGTCATGAGAAGGTAAATTGGATAGGAAATCGTCCAGGTAAGTTATTCGAACCCCTTAACTATAACTCGAATGAACACATAATCCATAAGCCTTCAATTGTAGAACCACCTGTTTTAGATCTTAAGTCCCTGCCAGGGCAGCTTAAATATGTTTTCCTTGGTTTAAATGATACGTTGCTCGTAATCATATCTTCCAAGTTAATGCAGAAACAGGAACAACAATTAATTGGGATGCTGCAGCAGCATAAGATGGCTATTGGATGGACGATAGCTGATATCCAAGGCATCAGTCCGACATTATGTATGCACAAAATTCTCCTGGAGGATGATCATAAGCCGACCATTGATGCTCAGAGACATTTAAACGATGCTATGCGAGAAGTGGTGAGAAAAGAGATTATCAAATGGCTTGTCGCTGGGATAATTTATGCCATCTCGGATAGTAAGTGGGTGAGCCCAGTGCAGTGTGTCCTAAAAAGAGAGAAATAACAATGGTGACCAACGAAGATAATGAACTAATCCCAACCAAGACTGTGACCGGTTGGAGGGTTTGTATGGATTACCGGAAGCTTAATAAAGCTACCCGGAAAGACCATTTTCACTACCTTTTATTGATCAAATGCTTGATAGATTAGCGGGGAAGCCTTATTATTGTTTTCTTGATGGTTACTCAGGTTACAACCATATAGCTATTGCACCGGAGGATCAAGAGAAAACAACCTTCACTTGCCCATACGGCACTTATGCTTTTCGGAGGATGCCATTTGGATTATGCAATGCACCAACAACCTTCCAAAGTGTATGATGGCAATATTCTCTAACATGGTGGAGGACTTCCTGGAAATATTCATGGACGATTTTCCGTCTTTGGAGATAGTTTTGAAGGCTGTTTAGGCAACCTACAGAAGGTGCTCGAAAGAAGCGAGAAAGCGAACTTGGTATTAAACTAGGAAAAATGTCACTTCATGGTAGACGAAGGGATAGTCCTAGGCCACAAGGTAAGCTGCCGCGACATAGAGAGAGACAGAGCAAAGATAGAAGTCATTGAAAAGCTGCCGCCACCCACCACAGTCAAGGGAATTCGGAGTTTCTTAGGGCATGCTGGGTTTTATCGAAGATTTATTGAAAATTTCTCGAAGATTACCAAGCCTTTATGCCACATATTAGAGCAGAATCGTCCCTTTGACTTCAATACTGAATGTACTGAGGCATTCAGAATTCTGAAGGAGAAGCTGGTAACAGCCCCGATTGTACAACCACCAAACTGGAGTTTTCCATTTGAAATAATATGTGATGCCACTGACTATGCAACAGGGGCAGAACTAGGGCAGAGGAAGGATAAGCTCTTCCATGTGATTTACTACGCCAATAAAACATTGAACGATGCCCAAGTGAATTACACCACAACAGAAAAAGAACTGTTAGCAGTGGTGTTCTCAATCAACAAGTTCTGTCCATACATACTTGGAACGAAGGTGGTGGTCCATACAGACCATTCAGCATTGAAGTATCTGTTCGCTAAAAAGGATGCAAAACCTAGACCGATACGTTGGATTCTGCTGCTGCAAGAGTTCAACATTGAAATCAAGGATAAAAAGGGGACAGAGAACCAAGTAGCAGACCACTTGTCGAGATTAGAGATGGGAAAGAGTCTACAAACAGACAAGACAATCATACTGGAGACCTTCCCGGATGAGCAGTTGTTTGCTGCCACAAGCACTGCCGCAACAGCCATGGCGGCAGGTAAGTTTTCTAAACTTCCTTGGTACGCTGATTTTTTTAATTACATTGTTAGCGGAGTACTACCTCCTTAACTTAATTACCAAGCAAGGAAGAGGTTCCAAAATGATGCAAAACATTATTATTGGGACGAACCTCTTCTTTTCAAACATTGTGCAGATCAAATTATTAGGAGGTGTGTACCACAGGATGAACAGGAAGCCGTGTTTCATCACTGCCATGCTTCACCATATGGAGGACACTTAGGTGGAAACAAAACCGTTGCCTAGGTTTTGCAATCTGGTTTTTACTGGCCCTCACTGTTCAAGGATGCCCAAGCATTCTACAAGAGCTGTGACAAATCTCAAGAAGACATGAGATGCCATTGCAGAACATCCTAGAAGTCGAAATCTTCGACGTATGGGGGATTGATTTCATGGGACCATTCCCAGCATCATGTGGGAACCTCTACATCATATTGGAAGTGGATTATGTATCCAAATGGGTTGAAGCGATCGCCACACAAAAAAATGATGCCAAGACTGTTCAGAGATTTCTGTACAAAACATTTTCTCCAGGTTTGGCATACCTAAGGCGATCATCAGTGATGAAATGAGACATATCGACAATAGGGTAATCGTTGCTTCCTTGAGAAAATACGGCATAAAACACCGGATTGCAACAACATATCACCCTCAAACCAATGGACAGGCCGAAATATCCAACCGGGAAATAAAGAACATTCTTGAGAAGATGGTTAAACCTACTCGAAAAGACTGGTCTTTACACCTCAATGATGCACTCTGGCCTATAGAACAACATTCAAAACACCATTGGGAATGTCACCCTACAGGCTTATATATGGGAAAACATGCCACTTACCTGTCGAGATAGAGCACAGAGCTTACTGGGCTATCAAGGCAGTAAACATGGACTTAGATAAGGCAGGACAGAAGATGCTACTTGACTTGAATGAAATTGAAGAAATTCGAGCAATGGCCTACGACAACGCAAAGATTTAAAAAGATAAAACCAAAAGGTGGCATTACAAGAAGTTGTTACCACGACAGTTCTGCCTAGGGCAGCTTGTGTTGTTGTTTAACTCTAGAATAAAACTTTTCCTAGGAAAGCTTAAATCTAGATGGTCCGACCCCTTCCAAGTTGTGCAGGTTTTTCCCCATGGTGCCATCACGATCAAATCCTTAAAAGACAGGCACCAATTCAAAGTTAATGGACAGAGACTAAAGCATTATCAGGGGAGTGAAGCCCCAGGGATGCAGGAAGTAGTTACTTTAAGAGATGGCCCTCAAGGCATCCCTAATTTAACTTAGTTTTATTTTTTCTATTTTTTATTTATTTTATTTATTTATTAGGAATTAAGATTTATTTATTTTAGGAACTAAGATTTTATTTTAATTATTTTTAGGAAATAAGGGAAACAAGGAGAGGAGAAGAACTGAAGCAGCCCAAAATATCAACAGCAGCCCAAAAAGCCCAAAGGATAAGTCTGTCGTCACAGCCTGTCATCAACTGTCGCGACAGACGCGAAAAATACAGCCTGTCACCACGCTGTCGCGGCAGACACGCAAACGCGTCGCGTAGCAGACACGGAAACGCGTGACAGACACGTCAGAAACTGCGTAACAGCTGGCCCTGTTATTCGCACCTACTGTTACAGCTTTAACGAGCAGAAAATCATTCATCTATATAAACCCCCATTCACTATTCATTTTTCACCTCACTTTTACTCTCTCAACTTGCTCTCTCTGGATCTCAAATTTCTCTTTATTTTCCACAGCCTTGCAACCATGACTAGCAGACAAACTCGCAGAAATGTTGTCTCCAGCTTTGTCGCAGCAGTGAGTACACCCAACCATAGTGCCATCCCAAACCTCTTTGCCTCCACTGATTCCGCCGGCAGATACTACCACTCTTTCCAGAAGAGGGAGATGTGAGAAGGGGTTTTCTCTACACCAAGCCCACGGGAGACCTAGAGCTTGAACCTTTCATCGCAAAGAAGATCTATGCCTTGAAGTGGCGGCAGTTTGCTACCCAGCCGGAAGAAATGAACGTCACGCTAGTCCAAGAATTTTATGCTGCCATTGACAGCAAAGATACCACGACCGTGACGGTACGAGGTAAAGAACTTACTTTTGAGCCTTCCTACATCAACACCCTCTACGGCCTCCATGTCAGTAGAAGGGAAGACGCCCACAGAAGGTTCGTCGAGAGTCTATCGACGACAGACTATGATGCGGTGATGGCAGAAGTGGCAGAGGAGGGGACAAAATGGAACACCGACCCAAAGCATCGGTGGACGGTGAAAAGAACTCAACTAACTCCCGAGGCAAAATTATGGAACCACTTCGTGAAGAAGAGAATCATGCCATCATCCCATAATAGTACGGTCGACCGACCCAGGTTAGCACTTGTCCGTTCAATTTTAAATGAGAGACCCATCAATGTCGGCCGATACATAAGGGAAGGGATTTTGGAATGTGCTCTCCGACCATCAGGACCTCTTGTCTTCCCATACCTTATCACCGAAATCTGCCGAGGCCACAACGTTCCAGAAATTGCCGAAGAATTCAAAGTCCGAGGGAAAGGGTGGACGAAGCGTAACATATTCAGCCTCATGGAGCTGAAAGTAGCCACCCCACTGTCCTTCTTCAACCCGTCTGCCACAGCAGAGGAGCTGGCAGGCCTTAGTCAGCCAGAACCTGCCGCAGCAGAGCAGCAACAGCAGCCCCTCCAACAAATGCCTCCACTCAGATTCTGGCCACACCGAAAAAGATGGAGGAAAGGCAACTTGGTCTGATGAGCTTCGTAAGGGACTTCATGGCAGCCACGGTAACTTTTATCCATAACAATTTAAATTTTCCACATGTACCATTCCCTGCCTTCCCAGAACAATATTTTGCTGCTCCCACACCTATTCCTACTTCTGCTTCCACACCAAAGACCCCATCTGCTGCCTTTACTCCTACTCCGGCCGTGACAGCTGAAGGCGGCAACCACACTGCCACTGCCACTGCCACTACCAGAGGCGAGGAAAAGAAAAGAGCTACTGCCAAAACTCGACGACGACTACTTCGAAGGGTTCTCTTCATCATCTGTCTGGCAGGACTCTGACGGGGAACCCTCTGTTGCTCGAAACTTTTCCAAGGAGTTCACTCCCATGAAAAGGCAGAAGCCCAACCAAGCTGGTGAAGGACCATGCGGCCAGGGCAAGTCTACCAGCAGCAGTAGCAGCTCCGAAGATGAGGTAGAAAGGTTGGACAAGCTACCCCAAATCTCACCCACTCGTATCCAGCCTGCAAGGGAAGCCAAAAAGAAAACTGCCTCTGCCTCCCCTAGCACTCTGTCGGCACCCACAATGAAGGTCGCTGCCCGCCGGCAACTACAAATTAGCAGCAGCAGCAGCGATGACAACTCTTCAAATTAAGTTTCTATCTTATTTTTGTTGTCTTGTTGTTTTATTTATATTGTGATGTATTTTGTTTTTATTTCTTTTTCATCCCTGTCATCATGCATTGAGGGCAATGCAACCCTCGAGTTTGGGGGTGGCATCCCTCCAGTAATGAAGTGTCTTTTTGTTTTTTTAAAATTATGTCTAAGTGTTAGTTATTATTTAGTTTATTTTTGTCTAAAAATATCATTTGGCTTAAGTCTTTGAACTGAACTTACCTGCCGCGACAGACTCTGTCGTGGCAGTTCCTTTAGGATATTTTTAGGAACAGTTTAAAGCCTTACTATAGTTCTGATCTTTAAACACCCTTTGTGACTCTTATGCTGTCTAGACTTCTACTGGTAAACTAGAATAGGAAAAGCTTAAACACTTGAGTTACCCCTAGAGGTGCCTAACATTGGCTCTAGGAAAAGAAGATAAGAAAATTTAGACTCAATACACCTAGTGGTGCCTAAAACCAGCTCTAGGAAGTTAGCTAGAGGTGCCCAAAAACAGGCTCTAGTCAACTTAAAATAATAATAAAAAATTGAGTCTAAGAAAAACTAAAGGAGCCTAAGAATTGCCTCCAAGAAAATGAAAGTTGGCATAAAAATTCAAGTATGTAGCTTAGCTATTCTAGTAAATTAAAAGAGTCTAGGCACATATTTGTTCACAAAACATGAACACACTACAAGAGAACTATAACATGGTTTCGAATAAATCCAGAAATATCCAAAAAGGCATTGTTCGTGATAGAGAATGTGTGGTAGGTAATGAAAGGTTCAATGAATTAAGCCAAACAAAAAAATTAGTTAAGTCATATTTGGTTGAGGGCAAGCAAGAACTTGAGTTTGGGGGTGTGTTGAGTGTGTAAAAGTTCTATATTTTACCCCTTATTTAACCTATATTTATGCTACATTCAAGCATAATTCATTGCATTTAGGTACAGTTTCACATATACATCACAATTAGATAAAATGGCACAGTTGCTACTGATTTTGGCTATTTATTGTAGGTAGCTGTTGTGGCAGACTCAGGGCAGTGAAGGAGAAGAGCTGGAACACAGAACTGGAGTCGAGAAGGAGGACGCTGTCGTGGCCACTGCCACGACAGCCATGACGACAACAATGGTAAAGGGAAAAGTGAAGTGGATCTCGACAGATAGAGGAATTCAAGACGGTCTGTCGTGGACCACTCCTATATTTTTCTGAGCCCTAGAGCAGAATGAAGGCCAAGCCCAAAGTTCAAGGAAGAAACTCAAAGCAAGAAAAGATGACGAATTAAAGACATCTACTCAGAAGATTTAGTCTTAATTAGAGTTGTACTTTAGTTTGAACTTGTATTCTTACCTTATTAGAAAACTTGAACTCAATGCCTATATAAAGGCATGTAATTCGACCTAGGGAAGGATATCTCATATCTAGCCTTCTTCCCCAAAACCCTAGTCATTTTCCCCCTCTCATCATGTTCTAAACTTCCCCTAGGGCTAAGGGTTGATTCTGTAAGGTAGTTGCAAGGATTGTATTGTTTTAAGGAATTTTCTGTTCAATAAAATACAACTTCAAGTTTGCTTATTCTGGTTTCAACATCTTGCAAGAGTATCGGGAGAGCATTGTGAGATTATCTATTTACTTAATATCGGGAGAGTTAAGTATACGAAAGGAATAAGTGCGGGTTCTCCAGTTCATGGTTGAACTATCTCGGACCTAGGGATAGGACGAGGTTAAGTGGCTAAGGAAGAATTCAACAACATTGGTGTTCACCCTTTGATTCACGCCGGGAGGTATCATTCGAGAAGTGTCATTGTAACCCCCTCGTCCCGGTTCGGACGCTTGACCGATCCGAGCGGGCTACACGGGGATAACCGAGGCGAAACCCGTTAAGGCTCCACTTCGGTTACCGACCCAAGAAAACTTTTTCTTTTATTTATTATCTTATCTAGATGTAATTAAGTCCTATGTGAGAAAAAGCAACAACGAAAGAAACAATGAGGTAAACAACCAAACAACCCATTTTAAACTTAAACAGCAGGCCGTATCGGAACGCCCATAGGTTTTCTTATCTTCAGGTTAGGTTTATTTTATTCCAATAATGTTTTATTTTTAATTTCTGTTTTTAGGAAATAAAGGAGTCAAGAAGAAGAGAAGAAGTGAACCAAGCCCACCACCCATCCATCAGCCCAACAGAGCCCATTTATGGTAACCTGTCGTTTCGGCTGCCGCCGCAGACGGATATGATAGGATGTCAACAGACTGACACGGCAGACGCAGAAGCGTGCGGCAGACGCGTAACAGACGCATAAATGCGTGTCAGACGCGTCAGACACGCTAAATCCCATCCGCCGCTCCGTTATTCACGCTTGCCGTTACAGCATTAAACGGGCAGCACCTCGACCGCTATATAACCCCGTTTCCATTTTCATTTTTTCTCACTTCTGATCATTCTTCCTTGCTTTCTCTTCTAGTTTTATTTGCTTTCTTCATTTTTCACAACCCTTGCAACTAACATGTCTACTAGACAGACCCGTCGTAGTGCTGCCTCAGCATCTTCTTCAGCAACAGCAACGCCTTTTGCCAACAAGGAGTTATGGGAGGAACGTGGTTTCATGTACATCCGACAGGCGCCCAACATGGGACTCCGGCCGTTTATTGTAAAGGCCATCACGTCTCAATTATGGGAGAATTTTGCGGAACAACCGGCAGAGCTAAACGACACCTTAGTCCGGGAGTTCTACGCGGCCATAGACAGCAGAACAGCAACATCTGTCACCGTTCGAGGAGTGGAAGTGCCTTTCACTGCCGACAGCATCAACCACATGTTTGGCCTCTTCTTCGGCCCCGATGATGATGCTCACCAGAAATTTCTCGACACCCTCGATGCTGCCGCTTATGATGCTGTCATGGTGGAGTTGACAGAGGAGGGAACATCATGGACAACCAGCAAGAAGAACCCCCACTCCGTCAATAGGGGGCAGCTTCTCCCGGAAGCCAAACTTTGGAACGCTTTCATCAAAAAGCGTATCCTGCCGTCTTCCCACCACACGACAGTCAACTGGCAGCGGCTTGCCCTTATTCACTCCATCATGCACGACAGGCCTATCAATGTGGGCCACTATATGAGGGACAGCATCCTGGACTGCGCCTTCCGCTCTGACTCTCGCCTCTGCCTGCCGTTCACAATAACTTCCCTCTGCCGATGTGCTGCTGTTCCCGAGGAACCCTCCGAAAAAATAAGGAAGGGCAGAGGCTGGACAGACAACAACCTCAATAGCCTCATGGAGCTGGTCGCGGCTACACCTGTCTCATCTTTCAACCCAGCCAGCTCCCCAGAAGAATCATCAGAGGAGCCTGCCCCAGAACCTGCTGCCGCCACCGCTCCGACAGACCAGTCCGCCCTCCTCCTTGCTACGCTACAACGGGTAGAGGAAAGACAAATGGGATTGATGAAATTCATTCGGGACTTCGCAAACTCGACGGTAAACTTCATTACCCAAACTTTGAATTTTCCCGATGTTCAATTCCCTACTTTTCCCGCCCACTATTTCCATATACCCACCCCTGTCCACACCCCTGCTCACACACCCACACCACCTGCCTCCCCGCATTCCCACTCGACTGCCTTCACCATATCACCTGCCCCGACGGCAGCAGGCAGTCCACCGGCAGACACCTCTCCCCGAGGAACAAAGCGACCTGCCTCTGATGACAGCCCGCTGATCCGGAGAAATTTGGAGAGGGAATTTACGCCGATCAAGAGGATTAAACACGTGGCAGACAAGAAACGGCAGCCCAAAGCTAGCACCACCACCAGCAGCTCTTGGGACAGCGGCAGCAGTTCCGATGTCCAACTCGTGGAGCAACCCGCCCCTGAACCTGCCCAGCCTCCTCCACAGCCTAGACGCCGCCGTCAGATCCGAGTCAGCAGCAGCAGCGAGGACAGCGACTGAAAATTTAAGTTTTTATTTTCCTCTTATTGCTGCCTGCTTTTATCTTTTGTGATGTATTTTCCTCTGTCATTTTGCATTAAGGGCAATGCAACCCTTGAGTTTGGGGGTGGCAACCCTCCATCATTAAATGGAGTCTTAAGTACATCTTTTCATTATTTGTTATGTCTATTATTTATTTAAGTTCTCTTAAAAAAAGCCTTTCTATAAAATTGTTGGCTTAAAACTGTGAAGTTAACTTACCTGTCATGACGGCTCTGTCGTGGCAGCATCTTTAAGACAGTTTAAGGAGAAGTTTAGAGCCTTTCTATAGTTCTGAAAAACTTAAACACCATTGTGACTGTTATATTACTTAGATTTCTTTTAGCCAAACTAGAATAGGAAGCTTAGAACTTGAATAGCCCCTAGAGGTGCCTAACACTGGCTCTAGGAAAGAAGTTTAGCAAAAGAAAATCAAAAACCTAGAGGTGCCCGAAACCGGCTCTAGGAAGCTAACTAGAGGTGCCCAAAACTGGCTCTAGAAAAACTTAGCTTGAAAATAGAAGAAAAGAAGCATGAAAATGTGCCTTCTAGAAAATAAACTTTGGCATAAAAATTCGAGTTAAGAAGTTGAATATTCTAGTGAAACTAAGAGAGTCTTAGCATATAACTGTTCACAAGCATGCACACACTGCACGAGAGCTATAGGGAGATTCCGGACATATCCTAACCTTTCCGACAGGTTGCTGCCGCCATAGAGAATGAGCGACGGGTAAGGGACAGTTCACTGTTTGAAGGCCAACACAAAAATGTTCATTTTTCTTTTAGGTTTAATTGCTTGAGGGCAAGCAAAAACTTGAGTTTGGGGGTGTGTTGAGTGTGTAAAAGTTCTATTATTTACACCCTTTTTAACCCATATTTCTGCTGCATTCAAGCATCATTGCATTGCATTTAGGTTAGTTTTCAGTAAAACATCACAAATGGATTAAAAGCACGGATTCTACTAAAAGATGGCTATTTTTGCAGGTATCTGCCATAGTAGACAAAGAAGGCAGGCGCAGGGCAGAGAAGCAGGAAAGCTGAACTGGACAAGTAGACGATGAAGACGAAGCTGCCATGGACCTGTCGTGACAGCTTGGTGACAGCAGACTTATGAAGAGGAAAAGCAAAGTGGACCGCGATAGATAGAGAAAAATCTGCTCGTCTGTCGTGTGAAAGCCATATATTTTTCCAAGCCCCGGATCAAAAGATATGTCAAGCCAAAGCTCAAGGAGAAGAATTCCCATAAAGCAATGAGGCGGCTGAAAAGTAGGAATCCTTAGAGATTAAGTATTAATTAGAATCTTACTTTTCATTAAAGTTGTAATCCTTGTTAAATTAGAATACTTGAGCCCAAAGCTTATATAAGGGCATAGATTTAACCTAGGAGGCATCGAATACCCCATAACCGAAACCTAAACCCATCTGCCGTTTACCCGTCACCGACATGTTCAAAATTCCCCCTAGGGCTACGGGTTGTTTTGTAAAGTAGTTGAAAGGGTTGTTTTGTTTTAGGAATTTTCAGTTCAATAAAATAAACTTCAAGTTCTCTTATTTTGGTTATTAATATCTTGCAAGAGCATCGGGAGAGCCTTGTGAGGTTATCCATTTACTTAGCATCGGGAGAGTTAAGTATACGAAAGAAATAAGAGCGGGTTCTCTAGTTTATAGTTGAACTATCTTGTGCCTAGGGATAGGGCAAGGTTAAGTGGCTAAAGAAGAATCCATACACATCGGTGTTCATCCTTCGATTCACGCCGGGAGGTATCATCAAAGACGTGATCATCGACAGACTTGGACCTAGGGATAGGCCAAGGCAGATCTAGGATTCTTGCCAAGCTTGAAGTACGGAGTTGGTGTTCGCTGCCGCGACAGCCAACTGACAGCCGCCGCAACAGGTGCTGTTGACGACGGGCACGACGACAGAACTGGACTTCCTAAGCAATTCAATACCTGCACTACCGAGCAATTCAATACCAGCCCATTCTCTCTATCTTGATATTTCAATCCTTTTATTTACGTTTTTCTTATTATTCTCGTGACAATCTTCTAAACTATTTCCTTTACTTCGTGTAGTAAACTAAGGTGAAGCTATTAGCCCAATCCCTGTGGAGACGATATCCGATACTTCGTATCACTTTACTACTTGCGTCGTGTACACTTGCACTACAATTGCGATAGACTCTTTTACACGCAACAAGTTTTTGGCGCCGTTGCCGGGGATTGACAACATAACTACATCTTTCTTTTATTGCACTTTTCGTTTCTATTTTTATTTTCGTTTTCGTTTTTATTTTTATTTTTCTTTAATTTTTCTTTTGTGTTTTCAACTCTTGCTTTTCACGAGGTTTTCTTGTTTATGCGCAGATCTAAAAAAGGTGAAGATCCTGAGTATCCATTAGATCCAGAAATTGAACGTTCCTTTAGTCTCAAGAAACAACTTCGCCGACTTTTAGACCGAAACGAATACCTAGAGAAACAGCTAGAGAAAATGGGCCATAACCAACCTGCCAGTGGTCGTATACCACCCCTTGGCGATAACCACCCACCTGTCGGTAACCCGCCTGGGGCAGATGGACGACGGTCATGTCGTGACTACATGCTGAATGATCATGTAGAGCTGGAGACCACGCTGCCGGACATTGATGTTGATAACTTCGAGCTTAAACCTGTCATGTTTAGTATGATCAACAATGCCGGACAGTTTAGTGGTTCTGCGACAGAAGATGCTAGGGAGCATCTCAAAACGTTCCAGGAGATCTGTGGTTCGTTTAGACTGCCAGGATTTAGTCCGGAGATACTGAGGCTTCGGTTATTCCCCCATTCATTGAGGGACAGGGCTAAAACTTGGTGGAATAAACTTACACCGGGTTCCATTATGACTTGGGCAGATCTAACTCGTGAATTTTTATCTCGTTTTAATCCTTCACATTTATCTGAGTGATTACGTAACGAAATCGCTACTTTTCAACAGGAAGATGACGAGCCGATGCACGAGGCCTGGGACAGATTTACTACTCTTCTACGGAACTGCCCAATGCATGGATTCCCTGTCTGGAATCAGGTAACTAAGTTCTATAATGCTGCTAACTTACAAACTCGCATTCGAATTGATTCTGCAGCAAACGGACTATTATTGGATAAAGATCCAGACGAGGCTTTGCAAGTTTTGAAAAATCTGGCCAAGAATGAGGAGCAGTTTCCGACAGCTAGAAGAGGGGGTAAACGAGTACTTGCTGTCAAGGACTATGAGGCCGACAGCACTATGAAATCACAGGTAGCATTCCTTACTAAAGCAATGAAACGGTTATTGAATGAAGATGAATTACAAGGATTTGCTGTCGAGGAAGTTTGTACTATCTGTGAGGGAAATCATAGTAGGGATGAGTGCCCAATAAATGTAGAAGAGGGAAAATATGTTGGAAATTACAAGCCAAACTATAATTCCAACAATTATAATCCCAATTGGAGGAAAGATCCCAAATTTTCCTGGAGTAATCCTAACAATGCTCTGAATCCGCAAGCATATAATCAGAATCAAAGGGGACCTAGATTGTTGACGCGACAGCAACTGCCGCCGCAGAACCTGCCGCAGCACCTGCCGCCGCAGAACCTGCCGCAGCACCTGCCGCCGCAGCAGCAACAGCAGCCACCACCTACCACCAGCAGCATATTGGAGCAGACTCTGGCCGCCTTTATGTCTCAGACCGGTACGTATATGGAGAACATGAATCAGTTTGTCAAGAAGACGGAAACATTTATGGATAAAATCGAGATGAGGATAACAAACCATGAAGCTACCTTGAAATCTCTAGAGACACAAATGGGTCAGGTTTCGCAACATATTAAGCCGAGGTAGAATGGAGGATTTCCTAGCAATACTGAAAATGCTAGACCGCCCCCACATGAGCAATGTAAGGCGATTACTACTAGGAGTGGGAAGAAACTACTAGGGCCGGAAAAAGAAGCTGAAACAGAAAAGGAACCTGCCTTGGATAAACCTGCCGAGGAAGCTGCCCCGACAGGTGATAAACAGACTGCTGCCGATAAGCCTGTCACCACAGCAGAAGCGACAGAGGAGAAAACAGATGATCACCGTCCTCAGATTCGCATGCAGTGGGAAGGGCGCATTGCTGATTATCGTCCTCCACCACCTTTTCCTCAACGGATACATCAAGCTAAGCATGAATCTCAACTTAAAAAGATTTATGATATTTTTAAGCAGGTTCATATTAATATTCCGTTGTTAGATGCTGTTAGGGAGATGCCCGGTTATGCTAAATTTCTCAAGGATGTTATGTCAAAAAAATATAAACTTGGGGAATTTGAAACGGTAAGGATGCAAGAAGGTTGCATGAGTATTCTTCATCGGCAGCCACCCCAGAAAAAGAAGGATCCGGGGAGCTTCATCATACCTTGTGTAATCGGCGACAAATTCGTGGGTAAGGCACTTTGTGATCTTGGAGCTAGTGTTAATCTAATGCCCAAATCTGTTTTTCAGAAATTAGGTATTGGGAAGGCGCAGCCCACGACAGTAACTCTACAGCTAGCCGACCGCTCTTACGTTCACCCCGAAGGAAAAATTGAAGATATTCTGGTAAGAGTGGATAAGCTTATTTTTCCTGCTGACTTTCTTATCTTAGATTGTGAGGCAGATGAAAACGCACCAGTCATCCTTGGGCGACCCTTCTTAGCCACGGGAAGATCATTGATTGATGTGGAGAAAGGAGATTCACCATGCGCGTGAACGATCAAGAAATTAAGTTGAATGTTCTCCAAGCAATGAAACATGCCGATGTGGACGAGGAATGCAAGGCCATCATTGAGGTGACCTTTGATCACCCCTGCATCAGGTCGGGCTGCCGTGATATAAAATTTGGTCACTGCCGCGACAGCCACCTGCAGGCCTGTCACGACAGCAATGACGACAACACCGACGACAGCGACTCCTCTGAATCCGATACATCTGATACTGAAGGTCATGAGGAGGTAAACTGGTTAGACCATCGTCCAGGTAAGTTATTCGAACCATTGAATTATACTTCGGATAACCATTTAATCCAAAAGCCATCTACTGTTGAACCACCTGTCTTAGAACTTAAGCCCCTACCAGGGCAGCTTAAATATGCTTATCTTGGTTGCAATGATACACTGCCCGTAATCATCTCTGCTAAGCTGCCGCAGGAACAGGAACGGTAGCTGATCGACATGTTAAGGCAGCACAAGAAGGTGATTGGATGGACGATAGCAGACATTCAAGGCATTAGTCCGGCGATATGCATGCACAAAATCCTCCTAGAGGAAGATCATAAGCCGACTATTGATGCCCAAAGGCGGTTAAACCTTGCGATGAAGGAGGTAGTGCGTAAAGAGATAATTAAATGGTTAGATGCTGGTATTATTTACGCCATCTCCGACAGCAAATGGGTGAGCCCGGTGCAATGTGTTCCCAAGAAAGGAGGAATTACCGTGATAACCAACGAGAACAATGAGTTAATCCCAACCAGGACTGTGACCGGTTGGAGGGTTTGTATGGACTATCGGAAGCTTAATAAAGCTACCCGAAAAGACCACTTTCCTTTACCCTTTCTTGATCAAATGCTTGATAGATTAGCGGGTAAACCTTACTATTGTTTTCTTGATGGTTATTCAGGGTACAATCAAATTGCTATTGCACTAGAGGATCAAGAGAAAACGACTTTCACATGCCCCTACGGAACATACGCATTTAGGAGGATGCCGTTCGGCCTCTGCAACGCACCTGCCACCTTCCAATGGTGCATGATGGCTATATTCTCCGACATGGTAGAGGACTTCCTAGAAATTTTCATGGATGATTTTTCCGTCTTTGGAGACGATTTTGAGAGCTGCCTCGACAATCTTCAAAAGGTACTTGAAAGATGTGAAAAAGCTAATCTTGTTCTAAATTGGGAAAAATGCCATTTTATGGTGGACGAAGGGATAGTCCTTGGCCATAAGATTAGCTGCCGTGGAATAGAAGTCGACAGAGCTAAAATAGAAGTCATAGAGAAGCTGCCGCCGCCAACCACAGTCAAGGGCATTAGAAGTTTTTTAGGGCATGCGGGTTTTTATCGGAGATTCATTGCAAATTTCTCGAAAATCACGAAGCCCCTATGCCATCTCTTAGAACAGAACCGACCCTTTGACTTTAATGAGGAATGTACTGAAGCATTCAAGGTTCTGAAGGAAAAGCTAGTGACAGCCCCCATAGTACAGCCACCAGACTGGACACAACCGTTTGAGATCATGTGTGATGCTAGTGACTATGCTGTCGGGGCAGCACTTGGGCAGCGCAGAGATAAGCTGTTTCACGTCATATACTATGCCAGCAAGACTCTGAATGACGCCCAAGTGAACTACACCACCACAGAAAAGGAGCTGTTAGATGTGGTGTTCTCCATCGACAAGTTTCGTTCTTACATACTTGGGACGAAAGTAATAATACACACCGACCATTCTGCCCTAAAGTATTTGTTCGCAAAGAAGGATGCAAAACCTCGATTGATACGGTGGATCTTGCTATTACAAGAATTTGACCTTGAGATCAAGGACAAAAAGGGGACAGAAAATCAGGTGGCAGACCACTTGTCGAGGTTGGAAAAGGGACAGAGTCTACCAATAGACGAGACAAACATACTGGAGACCTTCCCAGATGAGCAGCTCTTTGCTGCCGCAATCGCCGTCGCGACAGCCATGGCGGCAGGTAAGTCTTCTGACCTTCCTTGGTATGCTGATTTTGTTAATTTTATAGTTAGCGGAATATTACCTTCTGATCTTAATTATCAAGCCAGGAAGAGGTTCCAAAATGATGTTAAACATTATTATTGGGACGAACCTCTTCTTTTCAAAATGTGCACAGATCAGGTTATAAGGAGGTGTGTACCACAAGAAGAACAAGAAGACATTCTCCATCACTGTCATGCTTCACAATATGGAGGTCACTTAGGAGGCAATAAAACTGCTGCCAAGGTGCTGCAGTCAGGGTTCTACTGGCCGACACTATATAAAGATGCACAAGACTTTTATAAGAACTGTGACAGGTGCCAGCGGACAGGCAACATCTCGAGGAGAAACGAGATGCCACTGCAGAATATTCTAGAAGTCGAGATCTTCGACGTTTGGGGGATTGATTTTATGGGACCTTTTCCATCTTCGTGTGGAAATTTGTACATCCTCCTAGCAGTGGATTATGTCTCCAAGTGGGTAGAAGCCATCGCCACTCAAAAGAATGATGCCAAGACGGTCCAAAAGTTTTTGTACAAAAACATTTTTTCTAGATTTGGCATCCCTAGGGCGATTATCAGTGATGAAGGGAGACATTTTGATAATAGGGTAATTGCTGCCGCCTTGAAGAAGTATGGTGTCAAGCACAAGATCGCGACAGCATACCACCCACAGACCAATGGACAGGCTGAGATATCCAATAGGGAAGTGAAGAACATTCTTGAAAAGATGGTTAGGCCAACTAGGAAAGATTGGTCTTTACTTCTGAATGATGCATTATGGGCATACAGGACAGCTTTCAAGACTCCATTGGGCATGTCTCCATACCGACTGATTTATGGGAAAACTTGTCACTTGCCTGTCGAGATCGAGCACAAAGCATATTGGGCAATCAAGGCAGTGAATATGGATTTGGACAAGGCAGGCCAGAAAAGGTTATTAGATCTGAACGAGATTGAGGAATTACGGACAATGGCCTACGACAATGCAAGAATTTACAAGGAAAAGACTAAGAAGTGGCATGACAAGAAATTGCTGCCACGACAGTTCTGCCCAGGGCAACTTGTGTTGTTGTTTAATTCTAGACTTAAACTCTTCCCAGGGAAGCTTAAATCTAGATGGTGTGGCCCATTCCAAGTGGTTCAAGTTTTCCCCCATGGTGCCATCACAATTCAATCATTAAAAGACGGGCACCAATTCAAAGTCAATGGACAGCGCCTCAAGCATTATCAGGGGACTGAAGCCCCAGGAATACAGGAAGTGGTTACTTTAGGAGATGCCCCACAAGACATCCCTAATTTAACCTAATTTTTATTTTTATTTATTATTATTATTTATTAGGAATTAGGTTTATTTTATTCCAATAATGTTTATTTTTAATTTTTGTTTTTAGGAAATAAAGGAGTCAAGAAGAAGAGAAGAAGTGAACCAAGCCCACCACCCATCCATCAGCCCAACAGAGCCCATTTATGGTAACCTGTCGTTTCGGCTGCCGCCGCAGACGGATATGACAGGCTGTCAACAGACTGACACGGCAGACGCAGAAGCGTGCGGCAGACGCGTAACAGACGCATAAATGCATGTCAGACGCGTCAGACACGCTAAATCCCATCCGCCGCTCCGTTATTCACGCCTGTCGTTACAGCATTAAATGGGCAGCACCTCGACCGCTATATAACCCCGTTTCCATTTTCATTTTTTCTCACTTCTGATCATTCTTCCTTGCTTTCTCTTCTAGTTTTATTTGCTTTCTTCATTTTTCACAACCCTTGCAACTAACATGTCTACTAGACAGACCCGTCGTAGTGCTGCCTCAGCATCTTCTTCAGCAGCAGCAACGCCCTTTGCCAACAAGGAGTTATGGGAGGAACGTGGTTTCATGTACATCCGACAGGCGCCCAACATGGGACTCCGGCCGTTTATTGTAAAGGCCATCACGGCTCAATTATGGGAGAATTTTGCGGAACAACCGACAGAGCTAAACGACACCTTAGTCCGGGAGTTCTACGCGGCCATAGACAGCAGAACGGCAACATCTGTCACCGTTCGAGGAGTGGAAGTGCCTTTCACTGCCGACAGCATCAACCACATGTTTGGCCTCTTCTTCGGCCCCGATGATGATGCTCACCAGAAATTTCTCGACACCCTCGATGCTGCCGCTTATGATGCTGTCATGGTGGAGTTGACAGAGGAGGGAACATCATGGACAACCAGCAAGAAGAACCCCCACTCCGTCAATAGGGGGCAGCTCCTCCCGGAAGCCAAACTTTGGAACGCTTTCATCAAAAAGCGTATCCTGCCGTCTTCCCACCACACGACAGTCAACCGGCAGCGGCTTGCCCTTATTCACTCCATCATGCACGACATGCCTATCAAAAAGCGTATCCTGCCGTCTTCCGCTCTGACTCTCGCCTCTGCCTGCCGTTCACAATAACTTCCCTCTGCCGATGTGCTGCTGTTCCCGAGGAACCCTCCGACAAAATAAGGAAGGGCAGAGGCTGGACAGACAACAACCTCAACACCCTCATGGAGCTGGTCGCGGCTACACCTGTCTTATCTTTCAACCCAGCCGGCTCCCCAGAAGAATCATCAGAGGAGCCTGCCCCAGAACCTGCTGCCGCCACCGCTCCGACAGACCAGTCCGCCCTCCTCCTTGCTACGCTACAACGGGTAGAGGAAAGACAAATGGGATTGATGAAATTCATTCGGGACTTCGCAAACTCGACGGTAAACTTCATTACCCAAACTTTGAATTTTCCCGATGTTCAATTCCCTACTTTTCCTGCCCATTATTTCCATATACCCACCCCTGTCCACACCCCTGCTCACACACCCACACCACCTGCCTCCCCGCATTCCCACTCGACTGCCTCCACCACATCACCTGCCCCGACGGCAGCAGGCAATCCACCGGCAGACACCTCTCCCCGAGGAACAAAGTGGCCTGCCTCTGATGACAGCCCGCTGATCCGGAGAAACTTGGAGAGGGAATTTACGCCGATCAAGAGGATTAAACACATGGCAGACAAGAAACGGCTGCCCAAAGCTAGCACCACCACCAGCAGCTCTTGGGACAGCGGCAGCAGTTCTGATGTCCAACTCGTGGAGCAACTTGCCCCTGAACCTGCCCAGCCTCCTCCACAGCCCAGACGCCGCCGTCAGATCCGAGTCAGCAGCAGCAGCGACGACAGCGACTGAAAATTTAAGTTTTTATTTTCCTCTTATTGCTGCCTGCTTTTATCTTTTGTGATGTATTTTTCATGTTTTTATTTTTCTGTCATTTTGCATTGAGGGCAATGCAACCCTTGAGTTTGGGGGTGGTAACCCTCCATCATTAAATGGAGTCTTAAGTACATCTTTTCATTATTTGTTGTGTCTATTATTTATTTAAGTTCTCTTAAAAAAAGCCTTTCTATAAAACTGTTGGCTTAAAACTGTGAAGTTAACTTACCTGTCATGACGGCTCTGTCGTGGCAGCATCTTTAGGACAGTTTAAGGAGAAGTTTAGAGCCTTTCTATAGTTCTGAAAAACTTAAACACCATTGTGACTGTTATATTGCTTAGATTTCTTTTAGCCAAACTAGAATAGGAAGCTTAGAACTTGAATAGCCCCTAGAGGTGCCTAACACTGGCTCTAGGAAAGAAGTTTAGCAAAAGAAAATCAAAAACCTAGAGGTGCCCGAAACCGGCTCTAGGAAGCTAACTAGAGGTGCCCAAAACTGGCTCTAGAAAAACTTAGCTTGAAAATAGAAGAAAAGAAGCATGAAAATGTGCCTTCTAGAAAATAAACTTTGGCATAAAAATTCGAGTTAAGAAGTTGAATATTCTAGTGAAACTAAGAGAGTCTTAGCATATAACTGTTCACAAGCATGCACACATTGCACGAGAGCTATAGGGAGATTCCGGACAGATCCTAACCTTTCCGACAGGTTGCTGCCGCCATAGAGAATGAGCGACGGGTAAGGGACAGTTCACTGTTTGAAGGCCAACACAAAAATGTTCATTTTTCTTTTAGGTTTAATTGCTTGAGGGCAAGCAAAAACTTGAGTTTGGGGGTGTGTTGAGTGTGTAAAAGTTCTATTATTTACACCCTTTTAACCCATATTTCCGATGCATTCAAGCATCATTGCATTGCATTTAGGTTAGTTTTCAGTAAAACATCACAAATGGATTAAAAGCACGGATTCTACTAAAAGATGGCTATTTTTGCAGGTATCTGCCATAGTAGACAAAGAAGGCAGGCGCAGGGCAGAGAAGCAGGAAAGCTGAACTGGACAAGTAGACGATGAAGACGAAGCTGCCATGGACCTGTCGTGACAGCTTGGTGACAGCAGACTTATGAAGAGGAAAAGCAAAGTGGACCGCGATAGATAGAGAAAAATCTGCTCGTCTGTCGTGTGAAAGCCATATATTTTTCCAAGCCCCAGATCAAAAGATATGTCAAGCCAAAGCTCAAGGAGAGGAATTCCCATAAAGCAAGGAGGCGGCTGAAAAGTAGGAATCCTTA
Organism: Hibiscus tridactylites; assembly: GCA_958450335.1. Lineage (NCBI taxonomy): Eukaryota > Viridiplantae > Streptophyta > Magnoliopsida > Malvales > Malvaceae > Hibiscus > Hibiscus tridactylites. The sequence goes on along the minus strand of OY288286.1, from coordinate 16,657,082 downwards.
GAGATTAAGTATTAATTAGAATCTTACTTTTCATTAAAGTTGTAATCCTTGTTAAATTAGAATACTTGAGCCCAAAGCTTATATAAGGGCATAGATTTAACCTAGGAGGCATCGAATACCCCATAACCGAAACCTAAACCCATCTATCGTTTACCCGTCACCGACATGTTCTAAATTCCCCCTAGGGCTACGGGTTGTTTTGTAAAGTAGTTGAAAGGGTTGTTTTGTTTTAGGAATTTTCAGTTCAATAAAATAAACTTCAAGTTCTCTTATTTTGGTTATTAATATCTTGCAAGAGCATCGGGAGAGCATTGTGAGGTTATCCATTTACTTAGCATCGGGAGAGTTAAGTATACGAAAGAAATAAGAGCGGGTTCTCTAGTTTATAGTTGAACTATCTTGTGCCTAGGGATAGGGCAAGGTTAAGTGGCTAAAGAAGAATTCATACACATCGGTGTTCATCCTTCGATTCACGCCGGGAGGTATCATCAAAGACGTGATCATCGACAGACTTGGACCTAGGGATAGGCCAAGGCAGATCTGGGATTCTTGCCAAGCTTGAAGTACGGAGTTGGTGTTCGCTGCCGCTACAGCCAACGGACAGCCGCCGCGACAGGTGCTGTTGACGACGGGCACGACGACAGAACTGGAGTTCCTAAGCAATTCAATACCTGCACTACCGAGCAATTCAATACCAGCCCATTCTCTCTATCTTGATATTTCAATCCTTTTATTTACGTTTTTCTTATTATTCTCGTGACAATCTTCTAAACTATTTCCTTTACTTCGTGCAGTAAACTAAGGTGAAGCTATTAGCCCAATCCCTGTGGAGACGATATCTGATACTTCGTATCACTTTACTACTTGCGTCGTGTACACTTGCACTACAATTGCGATAGACTCTTTTACACGCAACAGTAATTAAGTCCTATGTGAGAAAAAGCAACAACGAAAGAAACAATGAGGTAAACAACCAAGCAGCCCATTTTAAACTTAAACAGCAGGCCGTATCGGAACGCCCATAGAGTGTTTCGATACGCCTTGACTAGCTCAACTGGCCAAAGTCAAACCGAGGAGACCGTTTCGAAACAGGGGTGGACCGTATCGAAACGCCCTCAATGATCAACTTCTCGTAGTCAACGATACGAAGGCCATTCCGAAACACCAAGGCCCGTTTCGATACTTCAATTTATCGTCAAATTCTCATATTTCCAGTGGCAAAATCGTACCGAAACGTTCCCTAGCGCACCGAAATGCCTGGCCCGAAACAAAGGGACCGTATCGAAACGGGACCAACCGTTTCGAAACGCCCTCTGTCTGCATATTGGTTTTAGCTGGATTTTGGCACAAGGCTGTCCCAAAACACAACTAGAACCTTCCCCAACTCACATACAACAACTCTAAGGCAAAACCAAACATCACAAGCATGCTTAACACACTTCCAACATATAAGAACCATACATAGATAAGGGACAACACAACAACATAAGAATCATACATGGCATTTAAGATTCATGCTTCAACAAGAACATACACTTAAGCATTCAAGATAAGCAACTTAAACATGGTTTACAAAAAAGACAAGGCATCCAAAAGCCAAACCAACATTAACATATAAAGGAGTCTAAACATGCTCCTAAAACCAACATCCACATACGTCCAAAAGCTCAAGACAACATTACATATCCCATTGCTTGACTATTACACCTTATAACTTAAAAGTCTATACTTGAAAGCTAAGATAGCACCACAAGCACACTTGGATGCCCTCTCCTTGCACAAGCTACCCATGAACTACGGATCTGCATTGTCAAACAAAAGAGAGCGTAAGCATAAGGCTTAGTGAGAGTAAGCACATTAAAACAACCTCGACAATGCAGGGTCCAAGCACGAACATACAACCAAGGTAGAATGCATGATCTTACCTTCGATTCACATGAGCCAAAATATAATATGATGCCTGAACATAAACTCAATATTATGCCATGCTCTACATGTCCAAAATCCACATCATATGCAACCACATATATTAATCCATATTGGCACCGACCTATGACTCGAATAAGCGGATAGCTGTTGGAACTCACATCCAACACAACCATTACCTTACGGTGGGATTACACTCATCACCGTTCACGCAGAGGGGATTCCACTCATCCTCACGCCTCGTGGATGGGATTACACTCATCACTGACTAACATAAATAAGAAGAATTTCCGGGCGAACTCGTACTTCATCTTGATGACTACCATCATCAAGACCACGCGCGCATTTGACTCACTTGTGCACACTAAACATCCTAATGATCGATCATTTGTACCCAAGCATACTAGTGCCAATACTAAACACAATTTACAACTTTCACAACCCCATTTCATTTCAACTTCTGTTCTTAGCACGTACTCACCATGATTACCATCATGCACAATCCACATGCATATCACAATGCATCAAAACCATGCCTCAACATACATGTATAACACAATATACATATCCACATTAACCACAAATAAACATGAGGCATAATCAACATTTAGAGTTTAACCAAAGTCTCTAACTAAAGCTTAGGATTAGACTACCAATCTAATCCCAACTCTAGGTGGGTCTACCAAGCCCAACCTAGTCCACATGCTTGAACCAACACTTGAAAACCATTTAAAAACATTTAACCACTCACCGACTATTCCAAGCTCAACACTCTAGCCGATCAAGCTTCCAACGATTCCGAATTTGTTCTCGAGGCTTCACCAACACAAATTCTTGCTTCTAATCAACTCAACACAATCAAAACAACCTCAAATCAATTCACACATCAATGTAGTCAAATCGGAACACTAATCAAGCATAAAACACAAGATTTCAAGCTAAGAACAACCAACACTCTAGCCCTTTAGCACAATCCAAAACTCTTGATTTCAACCTTTTTAACACACTAAAATGCTTCCAAAACAATCACTAACCATAACACTAACATCAGCCCTCAATTTCCAACAAATATCAACCCCAAAACCAACCTTTAAACCCTCCTAAAACCCCATTTAAACCCAAATCCGAAAATTATCATAAAACTCTTTAAAATTCATATATGTTGGACCTTATGGCTTACAAACAACATATCTAACATTAAATAATCAAAAGCTTTTGTTAAAGACAATAAAGTTCTCATTTTTAATCTAAACTTTCAAAACACCAAAATCCAAAAACTAGGAGCTTTGAGAAAAATAAAGGTACTAGCTTGTAGAGGGAAATGATGACAAGTCAAAAACGAGTTTACCTTTCAAAAAGAACCAAAGATGAAGGTGTATGGTGATGGAATAGTGATTTGGAGAAGAGCTCTCTCTCTTTGTCGTGAAAAATGAAATTAGAGGGGAGGGGAAGAAGATGACAAGGCTATTTTAACAAAAAGGGGTTTTAATTTGAAAGTCCATTCAATTACCTTTTCCCATTAATGAGATGGCAATCTCATAAACTCTTAAATCCATGGAATTTGAGTTTCAAATCAATTTAAGTCCAACACAAAATGTTTGTTTTGAAAATACGAAGCCCAAATAATATTTTATTATCTTAATGATAAAACTGAAACCCGAAACATTATTTTAATATTATTTTCACCCGACCCCCAAACCCGAGTGTTACAGTCATCAACAGTACTTGGACCTAGGGATCGGACAAGTCACAGCAGGGATTCTTGCCAAGCTTGAAGTACAGAGTTGTGTGATCATTGTCGCGACAACAACAGACTGATGTCGCGACAAGTGTTGCCGCGATAGAGACGATAACAGAACAAGAGTTCTTATACAGTGCAACACCTGCACTACCGAGCAGATCAATATCGGCCTATTTCTTAACCCTGAAACTCCATTCTCTTATATTCAGTAATCTTCAATATTATTTCCCAACGAATTTAAACTCTTTTCTTTATCTCTCTTGTGCAGCAATCCAAGGATAAGGCTATTTCCAGTCCCTGTGGATTCGACATCCGATACTTTGAGTATCACTTTACTACTTGCGTCGTGTACACTTGCACTACATTGCGATAGGACTTTTGACACGCAACACATTTAATGCAAAAGTTACTTTGAAGGCTTCTACTTCAAGAAGGACTAGTCCTAGCTAATGCCTATATATACCCATTGTACTTTTACTTCTAAACAACTTAGGTTTTCCTTAGGCATAATTTAGGTTTTCTTGCAGCCATTATGTTCTAAAATTCTCCTTGGGTTTGGGGTTATGTTGTAATTAGTGTGAGAACGGTTGTTTAGGATTTTAAGTTTGTTTTTGCAATAAAACTTCAAGCTTTGCTTATTCCATGTTCTTCATAGTATTCAATCAAGGCGAAAGACTAGTTTATTACTATCCATTTGTTCGATATCGAGAGAGTCGAACTCACGAAAGAAGTAAGTATGATCTCATCTATAGACAGTGTTGATCAATCCAGCCTAGACATAGGTTAGGGATTAAGGCGACTAAAAGAGGACGAATCAAACTTTGCTGTCTATGCACGATTCACGCCACAACTGGTATTATCTACAGTTTTGCCGAGTTTTCTGTCGAGGCACAAGTCCATTCCCCTGCCGAGGCAGCGAGAGCGTCTCAACAGCCTGACTGTCATCCCCCGCCGAGGAAGCAGAGTCTGGCAGCGCAAAGCAACTTGTCTTATTCAATGCAGTTTCACACTAAACATCAGCATAACCCAGCCCATTCTATAAATATGATCTCTTCTCTTTTACTTGTACTTTTATTTTATTTTCCTCTCAAACAACCAACTTAATTGTGCATTTACTTTTCTTGTGCATGAACAACGAATCAAGTCAAGCTGTCCAATCCCTATGGGAGACGATATCTTTTATACTATAACTTGACAGGAGTGTGCACTTGCGCTCATATTTAGAGAACAGTAAAACGCTCTACAACTGGTTTCTTTCTACTTTGATCCCTATCTTGAGCTTTCTGATTTCTCTTGAGTGTTTTTATCCTCCCCACAGTCTTAGCTCAGTCCACCATGCCATTAAACACATTGTCTTGATGACGAGCTACCTTCTCCTTAATTAGGATACAAAGGACCTTCAAGAACCACGCGCACTTGTATCACTCGGCATCCACTAAACCAGTTGCATGCTTACTCAACCTCAACAACTCTATCTCAAAGTCTCCAATTGACATGTCGTTGTATCTAAGGTCCATGGACTCTTGTCGACAATCCTCAAAATACTGTTCACCCACATAACAGCTACGATACAAATATAAACTCAATGGATATGGGCCTTGTAACACCCCGATCCCGAACTAGAACCGAAGTACTACATTCAGGTCACCCAAAACTGACCCATCAAAAATTCTATTTTAAAACCATAAGTTTAGCCATTTCCAAAATATCAAAACATAAACAAATTCATGTAATTTAATAAACATCATAATTAAGTTTACAAAACATGAGCTCCAAGTTCAAAACATCGTATGCCAAAATAATATTTCAAATAGAGTTATAGACTCAACAGTTGTAAGGTCCTATGAATACATTAGCCCAACTAAAATAACAAGTATTGTACTCTGAAGCGAACGCGGTGCTAGAAAATCCTCGTTGATGTGCTCCTCCACAGGGGTGACCTATCAACCTACGCACGAAAAAACAACACATCCACACGCTGAGGTAACGAAGCTTAGTGGTACATTTCTACTCTACCACAATTCGTGATTATCATAAAATAAGAATGCAAGATAATATAGTCTAGAGAGCATATATAAGACTTTACTATCTATGAGCTATGGTCTAGCCCACACAAGCTAGAGTTCTTAGATCACCTATCTCAAGATATCACTAAGCTTACAACAAGTCTTACATGTTTTCACAAGGCTTTGCCAAACTCGAGGTCACATAGCCCATCGAGATACTCGAGCTGACACAGACCATCAAGTTAATACATACCATACCCTGATCACTCAGTCATTGGGTACATAAGCTATCATCTATAGCATCCACAAAGCATACGTAAATACATTCATACATCATTTACATAAAGGCCAACGAAGCCCTACTTTATTCATGCTCACACAGCCGTCAGGATACCCCTGTTTACACAGCCATCGGATTAAATGTACCGTATTCAGATCATCATAGCCACGTATACGTCCTAGACATACTTGGATCACATTAGCCATAAGTAGTCTTTACCTGAGGTTACTCAGCCAATCAGGTTACTTGAGCTCACTTAGCCTATCAAGTTTAATACCTTATTCAGATCACCATAACCATGGATAGGTTCCAATCGCACCCAGATCACTCAGCCCGTAGGTACGTTGGATGTACTTGTTCACACAGCCCGAAGTACGCATCCCCTTATATAAGTAACATAGTACTGACTCTAGGATAACCGGATTCCTTTACCACAATCATAAGATAATACATGCTCCCCAAGCATTCATACACCTCCCCAAGAGGTAAGTCACTCCAACCCAAGCTATCAAGCAAATACTACCAAGGCATGATACCAAGCATCTATATGATTGCTATCATAATAATTTTCCCATCCATAGTTATTGGGTTATTACACATTATGGTCATTCATGAGGGTTAAATTTTGATTTCTTAGTTTTACTATTTATTTTATCACATTAGAATCTCATTAGGCCATAACCCTCAAATTATCAACCCTTCAAACTCATTTTTAACATTTACAGGCATATTGCCAAGTGGGTACCGATACGCACTTGAGGGTATCGATATGCCTCTTTGGGTACCGATATCCAGACTATGCATAGCGATACATAGCTCATGTGCAAAAAGGGTTAATCTAACATCCTGTATCGGTACACGGGGTCGTGTATCGATACCCCTTCGGTACCGATACTCCCCCAAGCATATCGATACACAAATTAACTACTGGAATTTGAGTAAGGCATGGGGTATCAGTACCCTCCTTAGGCGTACCAATACACCCTTCAAAAAATGTCTATGTTCATCAAATATAACATAAGGTATCGGTACGTGCCCCAATGTACTAATACCAAAGCCCAAAAATAGCTTCCAAGGCTCGGGAAATCACTCACCAAGCCCCCAAAACATAACCTTTAACCCCTTAACATAATCCTACATCTTATGGGATTTGATTTGGGTGGTTTACTACCATTTTTACGCGTTATTAACAACTAATCCAAATTTCACCATTAATAAGGCTTTAGGCTACCAAAACTCCCAACTAGCAATCTCAACCATAAAATCAAGCAAGACAATTAATTTATTATCTTCAAGAAGAGTAGGAGTTATGAGATGTACTAACCTTAAGATAAAATCCCAAAATGCTCTCTTGCCTAAAGCTTCTTCAACCTTCCTCCTTGACTCAAGCTTGGAAAACCCTCTTTAACCTCTTTCACATGCCATACAAACATGAAAATTAAATGAAAGCTCGAACTAACCAACATGGTGAGCTTAGCCACGAAAATAAAACTTTAAAATCATAAGAGAACCCATGGAAACCCCCAAAGCTCAAACCTTTAAAAAACCCATAAATGAAGACTTACCCCTTTATCCACAAATCATACTTTTCTCAAAGCCCATGAGGAGGAGATCAACGTACTTCAATATTGAATCTTGGATGTAAGAAATGAGGTAGAAGACTTGAATCTTTAAGGTTAGAAACTAGGCTTGAAAAGAAAGGGGAAATGGGTTGTGTGTGAGAAGGAAAAAGATTAAGATGATATCATCTTGTCTCCCCTCCCCAACATCACGTGATATACCAAATTCCCAATTGATTTCTAGCCTTTATTTCGAGTAAAGGTAAAATCACAACCTTAAACACCCAAAGTACTTCCCCTTTTACAAAATGATCACTTTCCAAGCCTAATTAGCTCAAAACCCAATCAGAAAAGTCCAAACTTGGCCCAATGGGTCCAAACACTTAACCCAATACAAGGGTCCATGACCCGGGTCAATTCCCAATCATTGACTCGAAAACTTGGGTCGTTACAGGCCTCCTCGGACCCTGAGCTAATCTATTTAAAAAATAGTTTAATAAATAATTATTTAAATATTGATAGTGAAATTTTTTATAAACAAAGTCTTAATGTTGTCAAATTTTCATTTAAGATTTATGATTTTGAAGTTAGAGTTTATAATTTAGGGGTTAGCGTTTAGAATTAAAAATTAGATCGTTTTGTGAAATTAATTTTTTCACTGACAATGTATTTAATAATAATTCTTTAATTAAATTTAACTTTTGGTTATCTTATAATCAGTAGATCTTACATTTAAATAATAAAAACAAATAGAGATCCACTAATTGACCTAGTGGCTAAGGATGCTCATCTTGCCCCATCTTGTATGAGTTCGAATCCCGATATGAGAATGTAATACCTCACTATTTAGTCAAAAAAATAAAAAAACAAATAAAATAATATAATATAATGTCCTTGGATGATATATTAAATAATCTTTAATATAGTTGAGTTTAGTTCAATAGACATTATCGCCAGAACAATAATCTCAATAGTATAAACATTATATCAAATTGTATACCGTACGTATATGTAATCTAAAAAAAAAATCAAACTGAGAATATATTTATACCGAAAACTTTGGAGACATGAAACGGAAAATATTCAATTAGCAAGATTGCCATGTGTAAATTTTACATCGATCAACGTGAATTATATAATATACATGGCGAGTAGAATATTAATGTGGGTGCCAAGATTACGATGAACCACAGCTGATCTTATGGTCCGTGCACGGTGGAATAACAACAAACTGGCAAATCTGGAGTTACCCTACTCTCCACTGTCTGTGCAAATGTATTATTTGCCGATTCTCCAACATAATTGTGTATGTAGTTTGTCGGCTTTAGGATTTGCAAATTTCGTTAACGAAGCCAGACAGATTTAATGCATGATTTGTCTAAAGAATTATATCATAACAACTATTGTAATAAAAGAATTGGGTGCCTTTTTGTCACCATTGAAGCAGATTACATGTTGGGAAGATGGGGAGTCCAAATATTCCAAAGTTAACTGCAGCCAACTTTTAGCTTGAGATTCAAGTATGGAAACTGGATTCTGTGGCTTTAAAGATTTGGAAATTTCCATCTTTGTCTCTGCTAGCTGGAAATGGGCAAAAAAATGTTTTGCATATCAACTTCCAATTGATTAGTCTAGCTGGATGAGACGTAATATTCCTTAAGTAAAGTCATCAGTTTGAGTTCCAATGTTGTAAATGGAGCAATTAATGTTGCATATTATTAATAAATTATATTTGTCGTGAAGAAAAAAAAACAGTGATTATAAAAAAAAGTTTTGCTTATTTGAATGTTTCTGCCATGTCAATGATACATTGGCAAAAATAAAATTGGTCAATTAATCTTCATTTTTAACCGTTGTAAATAATTCGAAGTCAATTTTATCCATTAATAATTGGATTTGAGGTTAGAATCCCAAAATTTATATGTAATGCAAACACGGTAACATCGTACACCAAGAAACATTTTAATTTACTGCTTTGTTTTGTGTCGCACGCTGCAACGTCAATACAGCGTGCCTGGTGCCCGCCAAACCTTTACCATATCTTCTTTTTCCTATATAAACATTTCTCAATGCTATTCTCATGCTTCATTACTCACTACTCGAGAATATGAAGAAAATTAGAGGGTTCAAGCTTGGACGCAAGCTAGTGAAGGTTTTCAAACCGATAATCCGATTCCGACCCCGAAGAACAAACTATAGTAATAGTTTCTTGACTCCTCCAACACCAAGCTACAATCCGATATCCAGAATTTGCTCTTTTACAAGGTTTGTTCGACGTCGAGTTAAAGGGATTTGTCATTCGAACTCGGATACGAATTATGTGAAATTGGGTGAGAAGGGAGTGAGGACTGTTAGAGTACCAAAGGGACATCTTGCTTTGTATATTGGGGAGTCAGAAGATGACCCAAAGAGGGTGGTCCTGCCTGTGATATATTTCAATCATCCGTTATTCGGGGAACTCTTGAAGGAAGCGGAGCGAGTTTACGGGTTCAGCCAATCAGGCAAGATAACGTTGCCTTGCGGGATATCAGACTTTGAGAAGGTTAAGATGAGAATTGCGGATTGGGATCATTGCCGCCGACGAACACAACATCGCTGCCTTCTGTAATAATATTTTTCACTCTTAGATATGATGTTTATCTAATTGTTGTGAATGTAGGATGTTTATTCTAAGAGATTTGGGTTCAAACAACTTTGTATGTAAGGTCTATGTATCTTATCAAAATATTAAGAAAAAAATAGGAATAAATACTAACGAGTATATGTCAATGAATTTTCCTTTTAAGGCTAATCTTCTCATCCCAAGTGAAATTCTCTAGGGTACGAGAGTCCTAGCATTAAGCCATTAAGGGCTTTTTTTCCTTTAAAAATTACTCTATATTAGTATAGGTGATGATATATATATATATATATATATATATAATATATATATATATATATATTATTTTCATCTTTTAATCTCATTAATCTATTATATTCATCCAATGATTGTGGATTAGTGTAAAATTAAATGAATTTTATATAATGTTTCTTATTAATATTATTAAATGAGTTAAATAATAAAAAAATCCTCTTAAATTAGATTCTTATTAAATGCAACAATAGAATTCTACTTAATTAAAGTTATTAAATACAAGGGGCATAGGTTTGACAAAGCCTATATATTAAACTTATACGAACGCTAAATTTGCATCATCTATTAGTTAATTGTTACTTCAAATATAATCATATCTTAATACTACCATAGTAAAAAAAACAGCTGTTTATATATTGATATAAAAAAGGTAGATTTCTTTGATTTATAAGTGATATTCAAAACATTATTCGATAATCTAGAATCCTAAGATGATACGCAGATGGAAGAAAAATGTTTTATTTGGGGCACGTCGAGAAACAGACCATGTGCAAGCTTGACTTGCTAAAGAGAAAAGAATAACTATTAGATTTGTATTCATGCAGAACACGTTGACGGGAGTTAGTTAAGCTACGAAAAATAATTAACCAAATAAACGACTCAACGTAACGTGTCACAATTATTTTTTAAAAAAGATTCTACTTAAAAGAAGCGACAATTTTGAACCCACAATTTAAGAGAATGAGTGGGTGTCAACTGAGAGCTAATCACTTACTCTAGAAATTGTTGACACTATTAATTTTTCTAGATTTATTTAATAAGCTCAAAAACATGAATAAAAATACATTCAAGGTAAGGAATCGATGCATTTCAATAAATTTCACTTCTCCAGTATGCAGTGGCGGGTCTATGTTGGGCAAAATTTATATATTAGATAAATTTTAGTTTAATAGTATCTTAGTCCTGCAAAAATTAATATTTAAATTAAAAAATATAATGAGTAATTCATTTTGAACAATTAATCTAATATTTCATTACTTTGAACATGATTAGACTTTGTAAAAACATTAGTTTCATTGTTTTGTTAAGAAAATTTGAAAGAATTGAATTGTGGGTATAATATAGAGTTTGATTTTGAACAATAAATACGAAAATTTAAAGAATATTGTATTATTTATTTTTTTATCGTTAGATTGAAGAAGAATAAGGAGAGAATTAAAATTGACAAAAAAATAAATTTTGAGATTTGGAGAAGAGAATTAAATTTTAATGTTAGATTATTTTATTCATTTGATAAATAAAAAAATAAAACAAATAAGAATAATTCACTACAAACTTCCAAATTCTCAGAAAAAATGCTCTCCATGGGTTTGTGGAAACGCCTGGCTCAGGAGCAAGAAGCGGAGCACAACGCCGGTGAGCAACGAGGAACGGGTAATGGTCACCAATCAGAGGACAAGGATCTAGTCACTCAACGGGTGTGGACCTTATATGTGGGCGGCTTATCTCAGACAATCCATTGGAAAGGGCTATGGCAGGTATGTGATAGACATGGGGTTGTCAAAGATGTGTTTATTCCGAATAGAGTGGCTCGTGATGGGCAGAGATTTGGTTTTGTTCGGATGGCGACGCAAGATGATGCCAATCGGGTGGTCGAGAGATTACATGGCAAGTGGATTTATGGTGCTCAGATGAGTGTCTCCATGACGTGGAAGGGTAGAATGGAAATGGCTAAGAAAAAAGGGGGAGTGGGGACAAGTAGGGAGCAGCGTGGGGCAGTGGAGATCAGATGTTCAAAGGAGTCACATACATCGAAGCTGTCGGGGAGAGAAGAGGTGAGTGAAAATCGCAGGACAATAACGGGAATTGTGGACGAAGACAAATGGGCGATTCTCCAATGGTGCGCGGTTGGTTGGTGCTTGAATCCGTGTAGTATAAAAACTTTGGCGGAGAGATTGGAGGTAGAGAAGCAAGAAGGATTCTCCATCATGAGATTGTCAGGATCCATGATTCTATTAATGTGTACATCGGCGAGTGTTAGAGAACGTGTGATGAAGCTGGACCGCGTGAAGGAATGCTTTGCGAGGGTGGAGGCGTGATCGCCAGCGATCACAGTGGAATCGCACCGAGTATGGCTATCGATAGTGGGTCTACCGATTCATCTATGGCACAAACAAACTTTCAAGAATATCGCCAATCTATGGGGCTCATTTATTTGTATGGACGATGCCACAGAAACGCCGACATCATTTGATAGCGGCAGAATCATGGTGGAGACAAATGTTTTCGATCGAATAGAGGAAAGAATTTCAGTTAAGGTCGATGTTGAGATGTATCCGGTCAGGGTGTTGGAAATGGACGGTAAAGGTCCGGCGATAGAGTGTGATTGTTGCGATTATGAGTCGACCGAGGGAGAGGGGAGTCTTGCACACGTTTCCACTTTTGACATGGTAGGGGATGATGGAAGGGATGCAGTCAACACAAATGATAGGAGGGAGGCGATCGAACCAATATTGTGGCTAGCTAACGAAGCATGGGATGGACATCAAGGGACTACGAATTGTTCGGAAAATGTGGAAAATGGAGTTGATTTAATCCACGAGGAGGAATGGGTGACGGAACAGTATGAGGAATGGCTGCCGGAATAGCAGTAGGAAAGGTTGCCGGAACAGAATGTACCGATGCAAGGAGGTAGGATGATCGGGGAGAATGACAATGACAATAGGACTCTAGAGGTGGTAGGCAACGTTCCTAATTGTGAGAGTTTGGATATTGCTGGGATTGTGAATTCAAAATCTTTGGATACAGTGGGTCCGGATTCTCTAATTTCTACAGAGGATAAGGTGCAAGAGGAGTTTAATTCTTATCCTAAATTACATTCGACTTCACCACATTCCGGCCTTGGCATAACTGAATTGATTCAAGTGGGCAAGGCATATTGCAAAATCCGAAAGGTCCTAGGAAGAGAACAATTTAACGGTGGCAGTCGGGTATATAGAAAGAAGAAGGGTAATAGGTTAAGTGGTGATCGAACAAGGATTTCGAATGGGGAAGGGACAATAGAGGGCGGATTGATTGTGTCACATAATTTAGAAAGCGAGGCAGCAGCAACAGTAAAATTGGGATCCTTGATTGGAGTAAAATCAAGCGGACGTGAAGAGGAGATCATTCACGACATTTCACGGGTCATCACCGGGGATAGTCGGGGTTTGTGACTAATGAAATTATTATCGTGGAATGTTAGGGGTTTGGGAGGGAGTGCAAAGCGACGGTATGTGCGTGAGGTGTTACGGAAAAATAACATTGACATGGTGATGTTACAGGAAACGAAGTTGGAGGAGTGGCTGACGTTATGGGTTGCGAATTTGTGGGGGTCTGACAGTTTTGAATCGGCATTTTCACCATCAATCGGAGCTTTAGGAGGTATCTTTGTGGTGTGGGAAGGAAAACGATTTAGCCTAGAAATGATTGAGGTTGATCGCAATTTTATTGTGTTGCAAGGAAGGTGGCAACATGAAGACATGGTTTGTAGTATAGTTGCGGTGTACGCCCCATCGGATGTCGAGGGTCAACGAGCAGTATGGGTAGCGATACTTAACAACAAAATTAGTGATTTTGAGGGGTCGTGGTGTATCGCAGCGGACTTTAATGCGATCCTACATAATTTGGATAGGATTGGGGTATCGGACAGAAGTGTAAAAATGGAGTTGTTTGGTGAATTTGTGCTTAATGCGGGGCTGGTGGATTTGCCGCTGCTGGGCAAACAGTATACATGGTTTGGTCCAGGGAATAGGTGTAGTAGAATCGATCGTTTTATGATATCGGCAGGTTGGTTGGATAGTTTCAGCTCAATCCAACAGGAAGCTTTGGTGAGGGGTTTATCGGATCATACGCCATTGTTGTTGAAATGCGATGAAAGTGATTGGGGGCTTCGGCCTTTTAGGTTCTTCAATTGCTGGATAGAGGGTTGTTATCATGTTCGACAGATAGTTGAAGAATGGTATCGTTTGACAGGCTTGGGCGTAGGTAACAGTAACATCATGGTAAAGTTGCGACACCTGAAATTATTTTTGAAACGGTGGAATCGCGATAGTTTTGGGGATGTGAATGAAATTATTGCTGAGATGCAAAGTAAGATTAATAAGGCAGACGACTCGGTAACTATGAATAGCGAAGGTGAGGGAATAGAGGTTGAGCGAAGACAGTGGATGCAGGCATTATGGAGGGCTATGCGAAATAAGGAAGCAATGTGGCGACAAAAGTCGCGAGCTACGTGGCTTCGGTTGGGTGACCGTAACACGGCTTTTTTTCATCGATCCGCCAAACTGCGTGCAACTAGAAATTATATACATGGTTTCTTGATGAACGACCGGTGGATCACATCACCGATACAAATGCGTCGACATGTGGTGAATGCATTTACTACACATTTTTCTTGTGATACGCGGGAGTGTGTATGGCAATTTGACGGTGAGTTCCGACAGATATCTGATAGTGCTAGGGAGAGGTTGATTTTGGTTTTCACATTGGAGGAAATTAAAGGTGTGGTTTGGGAATGTGATGGTTCGAAGGCACCAGGCCCAGACAGATTTACGATGGAATTTTATAAAAAAGGATGGGAGGTGGTGAGTGGTGACGTCTTCCGTTTCTTTGAGAGCTTCCATGCTAGCGGTTTATTACCCAAAGGTGCGAATTGTGCGTGTATCGTCCTGCTTCCTAAAGTATCGTCTCCTAAAACACTTGGTGAGTATAGGCCTATTTGTCTGGTTAATTCAATGTACAAAGTGCTGGCTTAATGTTTAGCTAACCGTTTGCAGTTAGTATTGGGTGATCTAATTAGTGACACGCAATCAGCGTTCATTAAGGGGCGTCAGTTAGTGGATGGGGTACTTTTAGCTATTGAGGTTATTCATTCTCTTCGTCAGTGAGAAGCGGGTGGTTTTCTGTTGAAATTGGATTTCGCAAAGGCCTACGACTGTGTCAGTTGACGTTTTTTGGATGAGGTATTATCTAGGATGGGATTTTGTGAAACTTGGCGAAATTGGGTTAGAGAATGTATCAGTTCTGTCCGTCTATCGGTGTTACTCAACGGCAATGCGACGAAGGAATTTAGGATGGGTCGTGGTTTGCGTCAAGGCTGTCCGTTATCGCCACTATTGTTTGTGGTGGTCGCGGAGGCGATGCATTTGATGTTGAGTAAGGTTGAGTCTGAGGGGCTAATTCGAGGGGTTGAGGTGGTGTCGGAGGTATTCTTGACACACTTGCAGTTTGCTAACGATACACTGTTGTTTTTTTAGGCATCTTTAGAGGTTGCGTGCAATATAAAACGAATTCTACACTGCTTCCAAGTTTGTTCTGGGTTGAAGATAAATTTTGGTAAGAGTTCGCTATATGCTATTGGTGTCGACGAAGAGCTGAGTGCTAGCATAGCCGAAGTGATGGGTTGTAGACAAGCTGAATTGCCGTTTGTTTATCTAGGCTTTCCGATAGGTGCGAATCCGAGGTTGGTTGAGACATGGGAACCTGTAATTGCAAATTTTAGACGCAAGCTAGTGGGGTGGAAACGGTCGTCCTTATCTTTTGTTGCTCGCGTCATCTTGGTAAATTCGGTACTTTCCTCTTTACCGGTTTTTTATATGGGATTATTAGTGGCTCCGAAGGGGGTGATTGAAAGGCTGGACCGTATTCGGCGGGCAGTCCTATGGGGTAGTGTTGGATTAGAACGAAGAATGAGTAGGGTAGGGTGGGAGGTTGTTTGTCGGCCAAAATAGTTTAGGGGTTTGGGAGTGGCGGACCTACAGGTGAAAAATATGGCTTTATTATCGAAATGGGTTTGGAGGTACGCTCGTGATCGAGATTCACTATGGCGGAATTTGATTGTTGCCAAGTATGGTGAGCATACTCAGTGGTGGCGATTTAATACGGAAAAATTATCGTCGATGTCGATAGTTTGGCGGCAAATAGTGGCAAACTCTTGTGTTGCGCAAGTGGACAAGCACATGGGAATGTCGGGTTTCTTGTGGAAAATTGGCAACGGGCGGTCAGTGTTGTTTTGGTTTGATCCTTGGATTGCACAGCAAGCATTGAAGGATACATTTCCACGTCTATTTTCCTTGGCTATTAATAAGCTAGCTTGGGTGTGTGACTACGCGGAGGATGCTGGTTTTGTTCATCAACATTGGGACGGGTTCTTTAGGAGGCAATTGAGGGTGTTTGAGCACGAGCAGCTGAAGGCGTTGTATGCCTTGGTGAGCGAGGTTCGACTATGGGAAGGTAGACTGGATACGTTGATTTTGAGGTCGGACGCCCATGGAGAATTTTCTATTCAGGCTTTGTCGAAGTTGATGTTGCTAGATAAGGTTGGAGATGTGGGTTTAGGCGAGTGTTTCGCTTGGAAAGTGTTGGTTCCGCCTAAAGTACAAGCGTTCTTGTGGTTTATATGGTTAAGACGGTTGCCCACGGCTGAGTTCTTGCGTGCAAGAGGGGTCCCTTTGCCGGATGATCAGGGACGTTGTCCATGGTGCGTATCGGCAGAGGAAAGTATCGCCCATCTCTTTTATGATTGTTCATATGTGCGGAAAGCATGGTATTGGTTGAGGCAATGGTGGGGTGTCGAAACAGCTTTCCCGGTAAGTTTTGAAGACTTCTTTGTTATTGATTTTCATTGTGTTTTTACCGGTTGCATGAGAAAGTGGTGGGTAGCGAGCGTTAGTACATTGTTGTGGTCTTTATGGTTGGCGAGAAACGAGTTCGTCTTCCGCAGGAAATGTTTGTTGATGCCTGAATTGTGTTTTTTGGTTAAATTGAGGTCATTTTACTGGATTAAGGTTGATAGGGGGCGAACTGATTCATGAATCAATTTGGTGGTCATGTCCATCTAAGTTTGTCGTTAGCGTGAAACCGCGAAAGATGAGGGTGGGAATGTGCTGGCAGCCGCCTTTAAAGGGAGTTTTAAAGTTTAATACGGATGGTTCGACGCGAGGTAAACCGGGTCCAGGGGGTTTGGCGAGGTGATGCGTGATGGGGACAGTAAGATATTGGGATTTCTTTTGGGACCTTTAGGGGCTATGGAGTCGAATGAAGCTGAAGTGCGGTTGATAGATTTTGCATTGGGTTTGGTTCAGGAAAGGGAGTGGCGTGACAGTTGTGTGATTATAGAGTCGAACTCGCAGGTGGCTTTGAGCTGGGCTACACGTTCGGCGAAACGACCGTGGCGTTTATGGGAGGTCTTCTCAGCGATTGATCAGGCTTGTCAGGTATCGTACGAAATACAGATTTTTTACGTGCCTAGGGAGGCGAATGACTTTGCGGATGTGTTAGCGAAAGAAGTCGTGGATAGATGTTCGCTTTTTGTGGCGTGTTTATGATTTGGATGTTTGTTCTTTATTATTTCGGCGGATCTTATCGTACTCTTTTCCTCTATTATGGAGGTTTTTAACGAGGCGTAAGATCCATCAAGCTGTATGTTTTCTTATTTTATAATAATATCATACAGTTGCTGATAAAAAAATTCACTACAACAAATTTATCAATTAGTGACGAATTTTCTATATGACGTTGCATAAAACGTCACAAAATATAATGTAAACGTGACGATTATTTATTTTCGTCACATTTAGTAATTAATGATATATTTTCTACGACAATTTTAAAAAATGTCATGGTTTTCGTCACTATATGTTTGATGCTAAAATTTCCCTCCAAATTTTTTTGGTGGAAAACATTTTAACGACGTTTAAACAAAGCGTGACGTTGCAAAATCGTCCCCAATAAAAATTTGCATTAGTGACGAATTATTATTATAACAATTCAATTTGAATTTGTGGCGTTGTAAATTTGTTGTCATCGATAAGCTTTATTCGTGGAAAGTTTATTTATTGTATTTTATAAAGTATAAAAGATGACATTTTATTTGTGTCATAAATAATATGTTTAACTTGACGAAAATAACTGTTTGTCGCTTATTGTTATACCTCTTATGTGTTATATAACGATTTTAAAAGAAATCATATGATTGAATCACTTAATCTTTGACGTCAATAATTAATATAAAATAATTGACGGAAAAAATTTCACAATAGCATCTCAATTGTGTTACTAATTTAAAATTTTATTATTACGAATTTTTAAATGTTTTGAATGTTAGGCTCATAATTTCATTAACTCCCACCAATGTTCTAAAAGTTGTCTATTACATATATTTGCATATAATATTTTTTATTTAGTTTAGTATATATAATTATATTTTATTATTGCTGGTGGTTCGAATATAACTAATTACATTTTAATTTTTAGTCGTTCTAACTGTGTTCAGAAAATAAAGCTATAAGGCATTTTATGATTAAGATGAAAAGCTTTGCTTTTAATTTTGATTAATCAATATGCTTAAGACTGTAGTCCACCACTAATTCTGATGGAGTGCGGAGACTCCTAACAGTTCTAATATAACTAAATACTCCCTCTGTCCCACTAAAACTGTCACATGTTAACTTTTTTGGGTCAAACTTTTTTAACTTTGACCTCTTATAATTTAAAATTTATTATTGATAAAAATATGAAAAAATATATTTTAATTTTTAGTAGTTCTTGTATAGAAGTAAAGCCATAAGGTATTTTATGACTAATCCTGACCCAGTAGAGAATATGTCATCCAACCCTTTTGATGTCTTTATACATACATATAGGTATCTAAGTTTTTCTAAGGTGATAATACTTAAATTTGTAACTCTTGTACAACTATTATATTAAAAATAAAAAAATATTTTAACTACTATTATTTTAACATAAATAATATTAATATGATAATATATAAAATTAATATAATTAAATTTAGACAATGAATACTTTATTTTATTTTATGTATTTAGTATTAATATTAGTAATAAATTTTAATATTAATATTTAAAATCGTAATATTATATTAATAATACTTTAATATATTAATACTTTTTTGAACTAATTATTTTAATAATATATGATAATTTTTGAAAAGGTTTTTAGTCAAATCGAGATAAGGTCTTTGGCTTAGTTTAAGTGTATGGTTCAGTTTTGTTCATCTCTTCTTCATCTCGTTAGCCTAAATTCTCATACCCTAAATGTAACACTCGTGTTTTGGGCCTAGGAGTTAACCGGATTTACGGTTCGAGTCAAATAAAACTTAATTTAATCAATTCAACCTAAATAGTGACCTAATTGAGCTTTAATAAAGAGGGAGGGACCTATATGGCGATTTGACCTAAAACTTTCAAAAAGCAAGACCACTTTATTGAAAAAGTTGTCTTCCTCTCTTTCCCCTCTCCCTTTTCACGTTGGAAACCCTCCCCACCATCTTCAAGCTTCTTCAAACTTTGGGTTACTATTCCATTCGATTCCAACCTCATTTTAAGGTGTTTTTCAAAGGTAAATATGCTTTCTTAACCTCCTCTTTACCCTCTACCTATCTATGGTCTTGGATTTCAAAAGCATGGGGTTTTGAAAATTAGGGTTTATATTAAAGTTTGGATTTTTAAGGGGTTTTCAAATTGGTTTTAATAAATTGGGTTGGGGCTTTAGTTAATCATGTTAAAAGGTGTAACATATATCAATTTGGTTGAGTTTTGGATGAAAATTCGTAGTATGTTCATAAGGCAAATTCTAGGGTATTAAAACTTGGGTTTTGGGGAGGTTTAATGTTGAAATTGAAGGGCTGATGGTCTACCTATGTTAGGAGGGTGATTTGGGATGTTTTGGAGGTCATTTGGGTGTTTGGAAATGGGTGTTTCAGCCAAGAGTTGTTGGAGTACGAAAATTGGGTTTTTGAGATATTATGTGGTTTGGGAAATTGTGGATTTTGGCTTGTGATTGTAAAGTCAGTTGATGGTTGAGTTTAGCATTGAATTGTAATGTAATAAGTGTGTTTTGTTTTGGCTAGAAGCAAGAGGAAGAGTTGAAGAGGCTTTGGGACCGAATCCGGGTTCGTAGGAGGATTGGTTCGAATTGCTAAGGAAGGGCGGTGAGTGGTTTCAACTTGTTTTAAAGTTCGGTTCGAGTGTGTGTGGGGGGGTGAAGTGTGCTTGGTAGGCCACTTCTAGTTGATTCAAGTTGATAGCTTAGCCTTTGATATCCATATGCTATTGTGCTTACTAGCTATGCTCTTGTGTTTGTGGTTAATTGGTACATGTATATATATCATAATGAGTAGATATGTGATGAGCATGTATGGTGGTTGATGATATGTGTTGTGATAATGATAATTGACACTAAATAATTACCGGTTGTAAATGATCGATCATTAGGATAGTGTGCACACAAATTGAGTCAAAACGTACGTGGCCTTGATGGTGTTAAGTCATCAAGGAGGAGTACGGTGATGTAACATTCCACCGGAAGCTTTTATTTATTTCTACGGGATGATGAGTGGAATCCCATCCGTAGGGCATGTGGCGATGAGTGGAATCCCGCACATGCAAGGTCCGGTGATGAGTGGAATCCCACCGAGGTAAAGTGTTGTTGAGGTTTAAATCCGCACAATCGGGGTAATTAAAGTGGCCAATTAACCTTGTTCATGTATTGTGATATATGATGGTGATATATGGTTGTGTATTACGTGTTGCTACATGATATTGATATATGAGATTTGAGCTTGTTAGGAATGAGAGACCATATATGCCACTTGAAAGACTAGCTAGGTCTACTTGATTTTATGCCTATGCTTGATATATGTAAGACTAGGATTAACATACTTGAACCCTGCATTGTTGATGTTTTTCGTTTTAGAGCACCCTCACTAAGCTTATAGCTTACGCTCTCAATGTTCAACAATGCAGATCATTAGCGTGGTGTTAGCTCGGAGCAAGGCAAGAAGGGCTTTCCAAGTTGTTGCTCAAGTATGGCTAATTATGTAGTAGTTAAGCAATGTGGCAATAGGGTGTGTTTGTATGAGCTTGTATGACTCATTACTTATGATGATGTTTTGATTCGATTATGGATTGTAAGCATGTAATACTATGTCGGATGTTGGTGTGTGTGATGGCATGCTTTAGAATATCTAGGTTGCCTTGTGTATGAGTGCAAACCTCTTGTGATTGACTTGTGCCTTTAAGACCATTTGAGCTTTTGTGTATGCACAATATTGCCTAATTTGCTCTTTAATTAGAATGCTATGTATGAATGCTTTAATCCATGTATGAATGATTCCTTTGGCTTAAATATGTGTGCTTGCATGTTTGTATATGCTTAGGTGAGTCGTGAAATGCATTTAGAGTCGTATTGGGGTCGTTTAAGTTAGAATTTGAGGAATTGCAGTGCATGGCGTATTGATACGCCTCAGGCCGTATCGATACGGTCTTGCCCAAAGGCCTCAGATTTTGCCTGGCGTACCGATACCTAAGGGTATCGATACCCTCCAATGTTACTGTAATTTGAAGAGTTGAGTGAGAGTAGAGCGTACCGATACGGGGCTCCCGAGTATCGGTACGGGTCTACTCTGTTGACCAAGTTGGGTTGACCGAGGAGGGGCGTATCGATATGCTCAAGGGTTGTATCGATACGGACTCCTCGTGGTTGACTTCTTGGGTTGACCTAGAAAGGGCGTATCGATACCCCTAGCTAGGGTATCGATACGGTCTGCCCTGTAAGCTTAAAAATGGACTGTTAAGCATGGCCGTGGTTCGAATGTGTTTTCCTTTGAATGTTTTCCGCTATTGTGAATCACATAGGACTTAATATTCATCTAGGCAAGATTAATATAAAAAAATAAGGTTGCTAACCGAGGGGGAATCCTTTGGGTTTCGCCTCGGTTTTCCCCTTGTGGCCCACTCGGACCGGTCATCCGGCCAGACCGGGACGAGGGGGTTACATTTGTTTGTATCAGAGCCTGAGGTTACCGAGACCTCGGGCAGGTAAGTGAGGTAAGCTTAATGTGTTAAATGCTTATGTTTTTCAAAGCATGGTTTGCCATGAATCCTTGATGCTTGATTGATCGTATGATGTTTTGAATGCATGAATCGTTGTGTCCGGTGTAGAGTGTGTGCCCATTTCTGTTATTACTTAATTTAGAAAGATTTTTGGAAATAGGAGTACTTGAGCACTTTTGGACACTTGCTTTGGCTAACGTAATCCTATTTGTTTGTTGTTGTAGTTTATACCTTGCTAGTTGTAGCATGAGACCACGTGGGAGGCCTAGGATGGTTCGACCGGAACCACGGGCAGAGGCTCCGAGAGTGGACCAGTTGTGAGAGTTGAGGCTCAAGTGGGAGAGCCAGTGGTTGGGGTTGGAGCTCCTCCACCACCTCCACCACCACCACCTCCTCCACCGGGAGTGGGAGGTGAGGCCGGGGCCGAAGGAGAGGGACCACAAGGAGGCCAAGGTGGTCAAGGTGGCCAAGGACCGGCCGGGATAGACTTAGCTCCGTTGGTTCAGGCAATAGCCGGGGCATTTCAGGCTGCAGTAGCTGATGGTCAGGCAGCACACCGTCAGGGTGAGGGCACCGGATTACCTTTAGAGAGACTTCGGGGCCTTGGGGCCGAAGAGTTTAGAGGAGCTACTCCGGAGAGGTCAGAGTTGTGGTTTGAGAAGACGGTCCGTATTCTTGCTCAGATGGGATGTACTGGTGAGCGCAAGTTGGGATGTGTGGAGTCTCTGCTTCAGGGTGATGCCTACACTTGGTGGGTCACCGTTACTTCGGGGATGGATGAGACCGAGATCACTTGGGAGTTCTTTAAAACAGCTTTCCGGAAGAAATATATGGGTTCGCGATACCTCGATGAGAGAAAGAGGGAGTTTATGGCATTGCTTCAGGGGAGTACGTCTGTGACTGATTACGAGATCCGGTTTGTCAGATTGAGTCAGTATGCACCTGAGCTTGTACCTACTGAGGTGGAGCGTTGTAACCGCTTCCGATATGGGCTGAGTGAAGAGATCAAGACGTATACTCTAGCTTCAGACTACACTGATTTTGATGTCTTGGTCGCGAGGGCCAAGGACCTAGATCACAGTTTGAGTTTGACCAGGCGGTCAGGTGGATCTAGTTCGGGTAAGAGGTCCAGCAACTTTGATAGAGGTGATGCCAAGAGGCATCGAGACAACAGGCATCAGTATGATCATAGGCGTGGTAACGGTAACCACGGTAGGGGCCATCAGGGTCAGAGAGCTGGTGGGAAGTTGCCCACATGTGCTACTTGCGGGAGGAACCACACCGGTGAGTGTTGGGGGAATTACCATTCTTGTTGGAGTAGTGGTGCTAGAGACCACATTAGGCGTGACTGTCCACATCAGGTGGGACAGGCATCAGCTCAGGCTCCTGCTAGGGCCAATGACTTTCAGAGAGGCCGCGGGTGCGGTAGAGGTAACTTCCAACCGAGGAACGATGATCAGAGGAACATAGCACATGTAGTTGCAGTTCAGCCAGAGGGCGGAAGTCAGGCCAGAGTTTATGCTCAGCGCGGGGATCAGCATGACACCGATGTGATCGCAGGTAACTTCTCGATACAGTCTTTGGGTTTGCTTTCTTTGATTGACTCTGGGTCTACACATTCCTACATATTGAGTGAGCATGCACAGTCTTTGAATTTGCCTTGTGAGATGTTAGAGATAGGAGTTAGTGTTACTAGTTCCTTTGGGGACACGGTAGTGGTTAGGAAGATGTACCGAAGGTGTCCGTTGATGGTTCAGAGGCACGTGTTTCCCGTGGATATGATGGAACTTCATTTCTATGGTTTTGATGTGATTCTAGGTATGGATTGGCTCACGGAGCATAGAGCTAGGATAGATTTTGAAACTAAGCGAATTTCTTTGAAGCTCACAGATGACTATGAGATTGTAGTGGTGGGTGAGAACGTGAAGTTCTTGTCCAATGTGGTTTCAGTATTAGAGGCTAAGAGATTAGTTGAGTTGGGGTGCGAGGCATACTTAGCGTATGTGATGAACCCTAACATGAGTGAAGTTAGACCTCAAGACATCCGGATAGTATGTGACTTCCCTAGTGTGTTTCTGGAAGAATTGCCATATTTACCACCGGACAGAGAGGTAGAGTTCAGCATTGAGACTTATTCTGATTCAGCTCCTGTTTCGATTGCACCGTATCGTATGACACTAAAAGAATTGAAAGAGTTGAAGACTCAGTTGTAAGAATTGACAGATAGAGGTTTTATTCGACCTAGTTCTTCACCTTGGGGTGCACTAGTGTTGTTTGTGAAAAAGAAAGATGGAAGCATGAGGATGTGTATAGATTATAGGCAGTTAAATCAATTGACAGTGAAGAATAAATATCCGTTGCCTAGAATTGATGACTTGTTTGATCAGTTGAGAGGAGCATCGGTCTTTTCGAAGATTGATCTGAGATCAGGTTATTACCAGCTAAAGGTAAGAGAGGTTGATGTACCGAAAACGGCCTTTAGGACTAGGTATGGACATTATGAGTTCTTAGTCATGCCTTTTGGGTTGACTAATGCGCCGGCTGCTTTCATGGACATGATGAATAGGATTTTTCATCAGTATCTAGATCAGTTTGTAGTTGTGTTTATTGATGACATCTTGGTGTACTCACGAACTGAAGAAGACCATGACCGACACTTGAGACTTGTTTTGAAGACTTTGCTAGATCATCAGTTGTATGCGAAGCTCAGCAAGTGTGAATTCTGGATCCGAGAGGTAGTCTTCTTATGACATGTAGTGTCAGCCGATGGGATTAGAGTTGATCCAAAGAAGATTGAAGCTATTGTTGAGTGGAAGCAACCGAAGTCTGTGACAGAGGTACGTAGCTTCCTAGGCTTAGCCGGATACTATAGGAGGTTTGTAGAGGGTTTCTCTAAGTTAGCCGCTCCCTTGACACAGTTACTTCAGAAGAGTGTTCAGTTTGAGTGGACAGATGCAAGATAGAGAGCATTTGAGAAATTGAAAGAAGCTTTGACCCAAGCTCCGATTTTGATTCAGCCTGAGTCCGGGAAGGACTATATAGTATACAGTGATGCTTCTTATGTAGGGCTAGGATGTGTTCTTATGCAAGACCGGAGAGTAGTGGCTTATGCCTCAAGACAGTTGAAGACCCATGAGCGCAACTATCCAACCCATGACATAGAGTTAGCTGCAGTCGTGTTTGCTTTGAAGATTTGGAGGCATTATTTGTACGGTGAGAAATGCACAGTGTACACCGATCACAAGAGTTTAAAGTACATTATGACTCAGCGAGATTTGAATCTCAGACAACGTAGATGGTTAGAGTTGCTAAAAGACTATGATCTTACCATTGAGTACCATCCGGGTAAGGCCAATGTAGTGGCTGATGCATTGAGCAGGAAGGTGGTCGTGGACTTGCGAGCTATGTTTGCTAGATTGAGTTTGTCCGGAGATGGTGGCTTGATAGTCGAGCTTCAGGTTAAGCCTACTCTAGGCCAGTTGATTCGAGAGAAACAACTCTTAGACAGAACCTTAGCACCTGATGGGGTTTTGTGTTTCAAGGACAAAAATAGTTGTGCCAAAAGACAGTGATTTGAGACGTATGATCTTGACTGAAGCCCACAGTAGTCCGTTTGCTATGCATCCTGGAAGTACGAAGATGTACCGTGATTTGAAGAATGAGTACTTTTGGGTTGGCTTGAAGAGAGATGTAGCCGACTTTGTGTGTAAGTTCTTAGTGTGTCAGAGAGTGAAGGCGGAACATCAGGTTCCCTCAGGTTTGTTACAGCCGTTGATAATTCCGGAATGGAAGTGGGAGAACATCACCATGGATTTTGTTTCGGGCTTGCCTTTGACTCCTACGAAGAAGAACTCAGTTTGGGTGATAGTAGATCGTTTTACGAAGTGTGCTCACTTCTTGGCAGTCAACACTACTTACACCTTAGATAGATTGGCCGATTTGTATATTGGTGAGATTGTGAGGCTACACGGAGTGCCGAAGTCCATTGTATTAGATAGAGATCCGCGGTTTACTTCTATATTTTGAAAGTGTCTGCATACAGCTTTGGGTACCCGTTTAAACTTCAGCACTTCTTATCATCCTCAGTCAGATTGGCAGTCAGAGAGAGTTATTCAAATCTTAGAGGATATGTTGCGTTGTTGTATCATTGACTTTCAGGGTACTTGGGAGAAGCATTTGCCTCTAGTAGAGTTTGCATACAATAACAGCTTTCAGTCGAGTATTCAGATGGCTCCGTATGAGGCCTTATATGGCCGGAAATGTAGGACTCCAGTGTGTTGGGCCGAAGTAGGACAAAAATTGTTACCTATGCCGGATTTGCTCAAGGGGACAACCGACAAGGTAAAATTGATTTGTGATCGTTTGAAGGCTGCTTCAGATAGGCAGAAGACCTATGCCGATTTGAAGAGGAAAGAAGTTGAGTTCTCAGTGGGTGAGAAGGTATTCTTGAAGGTGTCTCCGTGGAAGAAAGTGATGAGATTTGGCCGAAAAGGGAAGTTGAGTCCGAGGTACATAGGACTGTATGAGGTAGTGAAGAGGGTTGGCCCGGTTGCTTATCAGTTGCGTTTTCCATCTGAGCTTGAAAAGATACACGATGTGTTCCATGTATCGATGCTTCGTAAGTATAGGTCCGATCCATCACATGTTATGCCCATAGAAGAGATTGAATTGAATCCGAATTTGACTTACGAGGAAGAACCAGTGGAGATCTTAGCTTCTGATAGTAAAGTGTTGAGGGGTAGATCGATTGAGTTAGTAAAGGTGCGGTGGCGACGTAGAGGAGTGGACGAGGCCACTTGGAAGAGGAAGGAGGATATGGAAAAGCAGTTTCCGTATCTCTTTCAGTCAGGTAATTTCGGGGACGAAATTCCTTAAGTGAGAGAGAGTTGTAACACCCGTGTTTTGGGCCTAGGAGTTAACCGGGTTTACGGTTCGAGTCAAATAAAACTTAATTTAATCAATTCAACCTAAATAGTGACCTAATTGAGCTTTAATAAAGAGGGAGGGACGTATATGGCGATTTGACCTAAAACTTTCAAAAAGCAAGACCACTTTATTGAAAAAGTTGTCTTCCTCTCTTTCCCCTCTCCCTTTTCACGTTGGAAACCCTCCCCACCATCTTCAAGCTTCTTCAAACTTTGGGTTACTATTCCATTCGATTCCAACCTCGTTTTAAGGTGTTTTTCAAAGGTAAATGTGTTTTCTTAACCTCCTCTTTACCCTCTACCTATCTATGGTCTTGGATTTCAAAAGCATAGGGTTTTGAAAATTAGGGTTTATATTAAAGTTTGGATTTTTAAGGGGTTTTCAAATTGGTTTTAATAAATTGGGTTGGAGCTTTAGTTAATCATGTTAAAAGGTGTAACATCACTACAAGGAATTCCTATTGTTGTGACAAATTTAATTTTGACAAAATTATTTTTGTCACTATTAGTGGCTTTATTGTGACAAAATAAATATGTGTCATTTTAAATTAGAAAAACATATACAATTGTGACAAAAACTAAAATCACCGTAATATTTTATCACAATTAGTAAACTCGTGTAACATAGTGTGACAAGATATATTTTGTTACCATTTGTTGTCACAAATGTTCCCTCCATTTTTTTGGCGCCAAAAAATAGTTATATGGTTACAAGTTTTGTAACTTTAAGTTTTAATAATTATTACAGAAAAATTATCACAACAAATAAAAAATAATAATGAGATTCAAGCTTTTTGTGACAAATTATGTTTGTAGTTATATATTTTAATTATAATAAAAAAGTATAGTCACAAATGTTTCCCTCCATTTCTTGGCGCAAAAAAGTCATATAATGACAAATTTTGTAACTATAAGTTATAATTATTGTTACAGAAAAAATTGTCACAATAAATACAAATAATAATGAGATTCAGTTTTTGGTGTCAAATTATGTTTGTAATTATATATTTTAATTATAGTGATAAAAAGTATAGTCACAAATGTTTCACTCCATTTTTTGGCGTAAAAAAGTCATAATGTGACAAGTTTTGTAACTATAAGTTATAATTATTGTTACAAAAAAATTGTTACAAAAAATAATGAGATTCAAGTTTTTTTGTGACAAATTATGTTTGGACTTGTATGTTTTCATTATAGAGACAAAATATATAGTCACAAATGTTTCTTTCTATTTTTTAGCACAAAAAGTCATATAGTAACAAGTTTTCTAACTATATATTATAATTATTGTTACAAAAACAATTATCACAACAAATAATGAGATTCAAGCTTTTTGTGACAAATAATTAGAACTTAAATGAATTAAATCTAATCTTAAAATGTAAAATCAGGACCTAAATAAAATGATGACTAAATGCAGCGGGCCTAAATGATACTTTTCCCTTAACTGAAAATGATGCGCATGCACTTTCGCTCTCTCCAACGGGTGCCATTTAATATTTTCATTAAAAATCATTTAGTATTTCTTTGGATAATTTTCATTGGTGGGTCCTTTTGTTTATAGAGTGTTTTATTTTGATCACTAAATTTAAAAATATATATTGTTATGGTCACTTATGTTTTTGACGTTTATTGTTTTGGTCATCCGACCGTTAGTCTCGATTAACCTCCGTTAATATGATGACATAATACGTTAATAAAAAAAGTTAATTTTAAATTTATCCTTCAAATTTATAAAATATTATTTTACACAGCTTTCACAAGAAAACCCAATTTCTCTAAAACAATTTTCTAACTCAAACTCTAACACCTAAGGGTGCTTATTGGGCGAGTCGATCGCGAGTTGAGTAGTGCTTGACTTGTGGTCGTTAAAAATCTCGTTTCTCAATTCGACTCGTTGCTCGTTAAGCAAAATAATTTTTTTCTCGACTCGTGCTCGTTAAAAAAATCATTGCTCAACTCGAATCGTTGCTCATTAAGCTCGCCAATTTTTTTACCTTATTTTTTAATATAGGTAAAATCTAGTGATACTAATATAACTTAATAAAAAATCCAAATTTAGGGGAAAATATGAGGACATTGGAGATAAATAAATGAACCTCTCATGACTGAGTTGGAGATGAAGTCGTATTCGAGTGTGAGACTCTTTTTAGTTTTTCAAAAATATTCGATGACCAACAAAGGATAGAAGGTTGTCGAGTTTTCTTAGTTTTAACTTTCAATCATATTTTTTATATAAAAATCGAATACTTTTCTCATTTTCTACTTTTTATACGTAAAGTAATTATAAAAAAAGAAAAGACTTTAATAAAAAAGAAGTAAAGACTAATTATTATAGTTTAATTTCTGATTAATACAATTACCTTTTTGAATTTTCAGAAAATACAAAACATTTTGAAAATGTAAAATTAAATATTTTATAGGTAAATTAAGTAGTAAGTCACTAAGTTTTTTTTAGAGTTTTCAATTAACATTTAAATTTTTTGTACATATTTTTTAAGTTAGCCAATACAAAATCATAATAAAATTTATAAAAAAATAATGAACTACTCACAAACTTATCAAATCGAGTCTTAACTAAGTTTTAACCGAATTGAGCTCGAGCTATTTGTAAATTGCTTAACACAATTAACACCATTACTAACCTCCTGTAAGTGAAATTCTTATTCTTATTTACTTAATATTATTATTAGAGTAATTATGAATTTTATATGGTTAGTTTTGACTACAAAACAAATATAAAAGATAAATGGATGATAAGAAATTAAAATAATTTATTACTTATGAATATAAATAATAACAAAATACAAATAAATTAAAGAATATTAAATGTGAATTATAAAAAGGGAAAAGAAAAGAAAAATACATCCCTGGAGAAAAGAGAAAACAAAGAACTCTACGAAAATGAAAAGATTGAATCCCTAAACAAAGAATTCGAGGGGAGCGAGGAAATCGAGATGAAAGTGCTCCTGCGTAAAACGAAAGTGATGATAAGCCATTTGCACCGTCAGTTACCCAGTTATTTTTCTTTTTTCAAATCGACGAATGTTTTTATGACTACTACAATTGGTTCTCCTCCTGTCTCGGCAAGTCCAGGTTAGGGTTTCAAACTTGTAATTCCCCCAACCTCTAGTACCCCTGTAATTTGCTTTATTTCATTTGTTTTCAGAATTTTTTGCATTGTGTTTTGTAATTTAGTTCCTAGGGTATCAAAATGGAATTGTATTGTGTTTTGTAATTTTTTGCATTGTGTTGTGTAAATTCGTAATTACTCTAATAATAATATTCAGTAAACGACAATGTTGTTTTTTGGCAGAGATTTGGACAAATCCTTTGGTTTCATTCACTTCAGCTCTCTTCATCGGGTCTTCTTGAGTACCTATTTTTGTTCTTTAATTATCTATTTGATACATGTAATTGAGTCATGTTTGTCTTTGGTTATCAACTGTTGCAAGTAAAACCAATGCTGCAGAATATTTCCTCTTACTTTATGTTGGATTTATACCTTCTTCAAGTTGTTGCTAAGAAGGTAAAACAACACTCTTTTTTACAAGGAATACCCCAGTTCTTACTCTTGTCTTTTGGATAATTTACATAGATATTGTTGTTGGGTTTTTTTTTCCCAAAATATTGTAGGTTCAATATTATTTCCCAAAATATTGTACATCACCAAAAAACATCTCCAGCACAATCCGACTTTAAACAGTAAAAGAATAAAAAAATGAAGTCTAAACCAGCTGAATCCGACTTTAAACAGTGTCGGGAAAAAAAATGAAGTCTTCCCCAGCTGGATCCGACTTCAAACAGTATCGAATGAAAAAGTGAAGTCGTCCCCAGCTGAGTCCGACTTCAAATAGTGTCGACACTATTCAAAGTCGGATCCAGGTGTATCCGACTTCATTAGTTTTCGCATGGAAAATGGAGTCTGGCAGGCTGCAGCTGCTGCATGCATGCTGCGTCGGGGGAGGCATTGGAAGGGCAGGGGAGGCATTGGAGGGGCAGGTCTCGGGAATAGGTTTGGGGATTGGTTGGGATTTAATTTTGGGGTGTTAAATAGGGGTTGTAGGATGAAGTTTGAATGGAAAAAATTGTTGAAGTTGGAGAGTATTCTTGAGAAGAAGGTTGAAGAAATATTGTAAGTATATTTAAATTAATTTAGTAGTTTAATTTTTTTTAATTTAATACGAAAATTTGATTTATAATTTTTAACCTATTGTTGATAATGTTTAATATAAGTTTAATGTTTTGAATATTTGTGTTAGGGGATTGAGGTTGAAGGTGAAAATTGAGTAAATAAAAAGAAGAGAGATTTGAAGAAAGTATTGTAAGTATTTGTGCAGATTATTATTTAATTTAAGCTCGCTATATTTATTTATAATTTTTATATTGTATGTTGTAATTTTAAGCATTGTTTTGGTTGATGTTGGATGATGATTATGCTTTATTTTGGTTGCATGTTTTTTTTATTAAATTGTATGTTGTAATTTTAGGCATTGTTTTGGTTGATATTAGATGATGATTATGTTTTATTTTAGTTGCATGTTTTTTATTAAATATTAAATGTTTGTATATAATTTAGTGGCATTATTTTTTTGGAGATTTACACACACACACACATATATATATATATATTTAAAAAATTGTATAAAAATTTCCTAAATATTTTTCTTAAAATTCAACACTGAATTTTTATATATATATTATTTATTATTATTTAAATTCCACACTAATTTATATATATATATTATTTATTATTATTATTTTCTTTTATCAAAGTTCTAAAATTTCATTTATCAAAGTTGTAAAATTCTACACTATAAAATTTTAAAAATATATTATTATTATTATTATTATTATTATTATTATTATTATTATTATTATTATTATTATTATTATTATTATTATTATTAAGCATATATCAAAGTTGATAAATAGTGAGAAATTTTTTAAATCGTTTGTTTTGCCAAACAAAAAGGAAAATGATTTTTTAAATTAAATATTAAATATCTTTGTTTTAAATCCATATAATTATAGAAAAAAATATTTTATTTATCATATTACCAATTTTTTTAGTGAGTGAGTTTGTTTTGTTTTGTATGTTTGATATAATTTAAATTTTATGCATGTAGTTTTATTTAAGTTTGTTCGAATGTTATATATTTATATTCAAATTTTTTAAAATTTATTTTTTGAGTTGATTTTTATGTTCATTTTTAAATTAAATATTAAATATTTTTTATCTTTGTTTTGAATCCATATAATTATAGGAAAAAATTATTTTATTTATCAATTTCTATTGTAAGAAAATTGATAAATCATAAATATTTTCATGTTTTTATTGTTGAGAATTTATTATTTATATATTACCAATTTTTTTAGTGAGTGAGTTTGTTTTGTTTTGTATGACATATATAATTTTAATTTTATGCATGTAGTTTTATTTAAGTTTGTTCGAATTTTATATATGTAGATTCAAATTTTTTAAAATTTATTTTTTGAGTTGATTTTTTATGTTCATTTTAAAATTAAATATTAAATATCTTTTTATCTTTGTTTTGAATCCATATAATTATAGAAAAAAATATTTTATTTATCATATTTCTATTGTAAGAAAATTGATAAATCATATATATTTTCATGTTTTTATTATTGAGAATTTATTATTTATATATATTACCAATTTTTTTAGTGAGTGAGTTTGTTTTGTTTTGTATGTCATATATAATTTTAATTTTATGCATGTAGTTTTATTTAAGTTTGTTCGATTTTTAGTATGTTCATTTTTAGTATGTTCATTTTGAGTTGATTTAGTTTATTCGAATGTTATGCATGTAGATTTGATATATGTTTTGAACATGCAGAGAAAATGAGCAACAACAACACATTTATAACTATTGTCCATTACAATGGACAGATGGTGAAAACTGATGCCGGGATTGTATTTGAATCTGAAAGGAGTACGAAGATGAGATTTGAAAAAGAAGTCACGCTTAATGAAATAAAGGAGAAAATATCACACAAAATTGGAAAAAGGATTCATGGCTTACGTTACCGGTGGAAGACATGTGAAAATCCAGTCAAATATTGTGCATTCAATCTTGAAGATGCTGATGATGTTCAAATGATGATTGCAGAGCATGAATCCATGGGGATTCGATATATCGAGTTGTTTGCCGAGGTGCATGATGTTCCCGACCCATTTAGAAACGTTGCTGGAGAATCTGCTGGAATGGATTACGGTAATGAGCTTGATATGCCCGGAGGTAGTTTTGTCTCATTGTTGGCTAGTGGGACATCGAGTGTATTTCATCCAGCCGGGCCTTCGACATATGGTTCATCGTACGAGCCGACTGTTGATCCGACCATTGGTGCTGATGTGGAAAATCTATGCGGTCCGTGGGGAGAATCACTTGACGATTCTAGCGAAGATGAAGATATTGATGATCTCGATTTGTTCCCTGATGATGTTGGTGCTGCCCCTGATTTTGGTTTTGGGGAATTTGTTCCGACCACAGGCGATATTACATTTTATGAACCTCCTGCTCACATGGGTTCAGTAGATTTTGATGCGATGATAGCGCCTCAAGTCCCGGAAATTCCCTGATTAACTTCGAGTCAACATGGTGAGTTATCGCAAAAGCTTCAATTTGATGAAAAGAATGAAGCTACATTGGCAGTGAAAGAGTACAGTATCAGGAACCACGTGGACTACGATGTTATAGAATCGAGCCAGAGGACTTTCTATGCCAAGTGTGTGAAGTATGGACCAGAATGCAAATGGAAGATTCGAGTTTCGAAGCTTAAGAGGTTAGGTCGTTGGGAGGTCACAAAGTACAATGGAGATCACACATGTTTACGAACTTCCATCGACCAGGACCACCGAAAATTAGACTCAACTGTGATAAGCCATCACGTGATGAAGCTGGTAGAAGCAAATCCAAGGGTTCCGGTTTCAACGATTCAGGCAACCATTGCGCAACAATTTGGATACCAGATAAAATACAAGAAGGGGTGGCATGCAAGAGATAAGGCAATGGAGTCGGTGTATGGTGATTACGATAAGTCGTACAACGAGCTACCAGCTTTATTACTAGCAATGACAGAATTCATCCCAGGCACCATAGTGAGGTATCAGACCAAGGATGCATACGATCGACAAGGCCAACTTCTTGAAGGGTATAAATTCTTTCATCGACTCTTCTGGGCTTTCAAGCCTTGCATTCAAGGATTTCCTTATTGCAAACGTATGATCCAAGTGGATGGCACGTGGCTGTACGGGAGATACTCTCATGTGTTGTTGATTGTCGTTGCACAAGATGGGCAGAACAATATCTTCCCGATTGCATTCGCTATTGTTGAGCAGGAGACAGCAGAAGCTTGGAATTTCTTTTTGACCAATTTACGTGAGCATGTCGTCCGAGAAGATGGAGTTTGTATTATATCCGATCGAGGGACAGGTATCAAAGCAGCAATTAATCGAGAAAGAAGTCGTTGGACACCTCCACACGCATACCCCGCATATTGTGTCCGTCACATCAGTAAGAACAGCTACGAGAAGTTCAAAAATCAATACCTTCGCGATGAGATTTTGAACATAGGTAAGCATCATATCTTTTCCAAACTAAATTATATGAACATATCGATTACTTATGTATGTGTTTTGATTACTCTCGATACTAACAATGTTATGACACAGGATGTCTACTAACACGACCAGATTTTGAGAGGAAGATGGAGAATTTAATGAAGTACGGCGAACGTGTATGGAGTTGGGCAAACAATATTGAGAGAGAAAGATGGGCTCAATCGTATGATGAAGGTGGTAGACGATACGGACAAATGACAACCAACCTTGTGGAGTGTATAAATAGAGTATTAAAAGGATCACGTCATCTACCAATAGCAAGCCTGGTGAAAGAGACGTACTACAGGTTGGCGAAAGTTTGGTCAGTTAAAGGGAAGGAAATTCAGGCCTTAATAATTAGGGGGCAAAAATGGGCTCCCAAGCTTGTGAAGAAAATGCAAGATAATGTGTCCCTTGCAACGTCGATGCAAGTTCACAGCTTCGACCGATACAATAAGACATGTGATGTTGTTGGCCCCAAAAGCAACAACGAAGCAGCGCACTCAAATGTATTTCGAGTCGATTTCAAACGAGAGTGGTGTGATTGTGGAGCGTTCCAAGCATGGCGATATCCATGTAGTCATGCAATTGCAGGGTGTATGTTTTTCAATGTTGACCCGTACACCTATGTTAATGAATGCTTCGATCTCTATCGGATTATCGAAATTTACAAAAGTGAGTTTCAACCGATCGCGAATTCAAAGTATTGGCCGTCGGTAGAGCATGAAACATGGTTACCGGATCCTACACTCCGCAGAAGTCCAAATGGCCGACCTAGATCGACTCGCATCTATACTAGTATGGATCTTCATCATAGAGAGAAGGGTCAACGAAAAAGATGTACCATATGTAGGGCTGAAGGACATTCCAGATCAAACTGTCCAAATGAACCAAGATTTGTGCCTTTGCATCTGTAACTGGTTTATTGGATGATGAATAAAATTTAGTTAGGCACTCTTTTCCCCCTATTTTAGGCTTAGAGGGGGTTTTTAATGAGGCCTATTTTACCTTTCAAGTCAAATATTGAAATATTCATATCAAATATTCTAGTTTCCATTAATATTTTGTTTATTTTATCTGTAATTAAAGAAACAAATGATTAATTAAATCGAATAAACAATAAAATACGTTAAATTAAATGAAAATAAAAATCTTGTATTACACAAAATTATTTTACACATGCATGTATATTTACACTATAAAATCCAAATTATAGATTCCTAATCTTGAATCCTAAAAAATTAAACTTAAACTCTAAATCATATATCTTAAATTTTAAGCACTAACCTCAAACTCTAAACTTAAATTTTAAGCACTAACCATATTCCTAATCTTGTTTTGTCTCGAAACTAATATATAATACCCTAAAGAAACAAATGATTAATTAAATCGAATAAACAATAAAATACGTTAAACTAACTCAAAATTATGATATTTACCTTGCCACAAGAGGAAATTGTATATGTGTTCGTGTAACCGGTGTAAAAAAGGGAAGTCGCTGCCAAGCCCACGCTTGCAGTAGCAGCAAACATCCACCAAGACCGCCTACCTTTTTACCCTTGTCTAGTATAGCGCCCTTACACAATTCACGATACAAGCACGCTAATATGGCTGATCCCCAACTATATTGACAATCAGCTTCCCAAGGAGTATCCAAAAAAGGTAAATATCGTACACTAACCAGATTGCCAAATTTATCCGGCATCAATATCCCTCCAATCATCCGTAAAATATATGCTCGACTGGCCTTATGAACCTCATCAAACGTACTATAGTAGTTAAGTGCAAATTCATTCTCCAACCAACTCAATTTCACACGAGACCCTTTTACATTACTTCCATATGACACCTTCCCAAGGTACCTTTCACAAATATCAGCAGTTGAACCCTCATTCGGTGCGATCAGTGGCTTACCGTTTACCGGAACCCCGATAAGATAAACTACGTCTTCTAACGTGATTGTGCATTCTCCACAAGGCATATGGAAAGTATGAGTTTCGGGTCTCCAACGCTCAATTAGAGCGGTAATCAATCCGGGTACCAACTTGAACCCACGAAGGAACGTCGCATGATAGAATCCTGCCGTATACAAGAAATGCAGGATTCTGTTATCTATGGGAGCATCTACCATATGCCGATGATGTTTAAATGTCTCATCTGTATCCTGTAATTAACACATTATTTAAACATAATTATTAATAAAAATACATAAGTAATTAATTTTGTAATAAATAAATTATTAAAAAATTTGTACCACCTCATCAACCCTAAGACTAGTAATATGTCGATCCTGTAAATGCAGCAGAGAAGTTTGCTCAGCCATCCTACAAGACAAGAAAATATTAGTAAACCAAGACAAAATAAAAAAAACATTTAGGAAATTTGTATACAATTTTTGTAAATATATATATATGTGTGTGTAAATCACCATATAAATATATAAACTAAATTATATACAAACATTTTATATTTAATAAAAAAACATACAACCAAAATAAAGCATAATCATCATCCAACATCAACCTAAACAATGCCTAAAATTACAACATACAATTTAAAAATTATAAATTAATCTAGTGAGCTTAAATTAAATAATAAACTACACACATACTTACTAATTACTATACTTTCTTCAAATCTCTCTTCTTCTTCTTTATTAAATTTTCCCCAAACCTTCAACACAAAAATATTCAAAACATCAAACATTAAACTTATACTAATTTAAAATTTTAAATAATTAAACTATACTAATTTAAAATTTTAAATAATTATATTATATTAAAAAAAATATTTTCACCTTCAACCTCCATCCCCTAACACAAATATTCAAAACATTAAACTTATATTAAACATTATTAACACTAGGTTAAAAAATATAAATCAAATTTTGGTATTAAATTAAAAAAATAAACTACTAAATTAATTAAATATACTTACAATATTTCTTCAATCTTCTTCTCAAAAATTCTCTCCAACTTCAACCTTCAACAATTTTTTTCTCCAAACCTTCAACACAAAAATATTCAAAACATCA
This sequence comes from Hibiscus tridactylites, assembly GCA_958450335.1. Classification (NCBI taxonomy): domain Eukaryota; kingdom Viridiplantae; phylum Streptophyta; class Magnoliopsida; order Malvales; family Malvaceae; genus Hibiscus; species Hibiscus tridactylites. Next base: position 16,619,239 of record OY288286.1, on the reverse strand, counting down.
AACATTAAACTTATAATAATTTAAAATCTTAAATAATTAAACTATACTAATTTAAAATTTTAAATAATTATACTATATTAAAAAAATAATATTTTCACCTTCAACCTCCATCCCCTAACACAAATATTCAAAACATTAAACTTATATTAAACATTATCAACACTAGGTTAAAAAATATAAATCAAATTTTCGTATTAAATTAAAAAAATAAACTACGAAATTAATTAAATATACTTACAATATTTCTTCAATCTTCTTCTCAAAAATTCTCTTCAACTTCAACCTTCAACAATTTTTTTCTCCAAACCTTCAACACAAAAATATTCAAAACATCAAACATTAACCTTATAATAATTTAAAATCTTAAATAATTAAACTATACTAATTTAAAATTTTAAATAATTATACTATATTAAAAAAAACAATATTTTCACATTCAACCTCCATCCCCTAACACAAATATTCAAAACATTAAACTTATATTAAACATTATCAACACTAGGTTAAAAAATATAAATCAAATTTTCGTATTAAATTAAAAAAATTAAACTACAAAATTAATTAAATATACTTACAATATTTCTTCAATCTTCTTCTCAAAAATTATCTCCAACTTCAACCTTCAACAATTTTTTTCTCCAAACCTTCAACACAAAAATATTCAAAACATCAAACATTAAACTTATAATAATTTAAAATTTTAAATAATTAAACTATACTAATTTAAAATTTTAAATGATTATACTATATTAAAAAAATAATATTTTCACCTTCAACCTCCGTCCCCTAACACAAATATTCAAAACATTATCAACACTAATTTAAAAAATATTAATCAAATTTTCGTATTAAATTAAAAAAATTAAACTACAAAATTAATTAAATATACTTACAATATTTCTTCATTCTTCTTCTCAAAATTTCTCTCCAACTTCAACTTTCAACAATTTTTCCCCCTTCAAACTTCATCCTACAACCCCTATTTAACACCCCAAAATTAAATCCCAACCACTCAACCAACCAACCATTCCCGGAAACCAATTCCCGAGACCTGACACGCATGCTTCCCGATGCATTGCTTCCCCCAAACCATGCTGCATGCATGCAGCCTGCCACGCCGAGACACCCAACAATAATATTTGAAGTGAAGTCGGATTCACCTGGATCCGTCTTTGAATAGTGTCAACACTATTTGAAGTCGGACTCAGCTGGG